>CM067496.1:4417895-4478651 GCA_034552555.1 Semaprochilodus insignis | reverse complement strand
GAGATACCCGGACCCCCTCAGCCTAGCGCACCACAAGTGTTCCCGCATCGTGCGCGTCGAGTACCGCTGCGACGAGTGCGACAAGGCGTTCAGCTGCCCGGCCAACCTCGCCTCGCACCGCCGCTGGCACAAACCCAAGGGTGCCGTCTTGAGCGAGGCGGAGGGCCGGCTGAGCCCGCGGCCGCAGCAGAGCCCCCCTTCGTCCTCCGAGGACGACACTCCCTTCGGCTGCCCGCAGTGCTCCAAGAAGTTCCGGCGTCAAGCCTACCTGAGGAAGCACCTTGCCCTCCACGACCGCAAGGCCGCGCGCGCGCACCTGACCCAACCCAGCGCAGCGGAGTCACGCCCACCCACCACGGAACTTTCTCCGGAACTTTCTCTTAGCGCGGAAGCGGCAAAGGTTCCGGGCGTGTTTCCGTGCCGCTTCTGCGGGGAGAGCTTCTTCTCTTCGCCGGGGCTGACCAGACACATCAACCAGCACCACCCCACGGAGAGCAGGCGGATCATCTTACTCTCAAACGGGGTCTAAGGCCTGAGCTCGGCCTTAAACTAAAACTTTCCCCCTCCTGTTCACGCAAAACAGGAAACCTCGAAAACATTCCAAATATGTAGAGCGTAGACATGATGTACATTTCTCTTTCATCGTGAAATGATATTTATTTATTTATATATTGAGTTATTTATTGGTTTATTTATTAATGAATGTATTTATTTAATGTTAGCCTTCTTTCCTACCTTGACGCACATGGTCTTTGAAACGACTGAATCATGTTATGTGACTTTGAGAACAAATGAACTCCTTTTATACTTTTCTACACAATAAACTTTATTCACCTAAACATCGGCTTGTGTTGTTTCTTTACTGAACTTTCAGCTTTACGCACTAAAATCTCCACAGCTGTAATAATAATATAAAAATAACAAAATAACAATAAAATAACATGAAGAAAATGAAAAGAAGCATACATACATTTGTGCATACTCAAATGATTAAGATGCAAACAAAGTAACTTACCAAGTCAGAATTGTTCACAGTGGTGGTGAATGGAACTGGATGTCCACCTCTAAAAGCTACATCACAGAAACTTACATGAAATGGTTACGAATATGCTGCCTAATATCTGACACATAGAAAAAAAATATTATTTCAGATTTAGGACTATTTTACCATCATCAGCATTACATAAACACATCATCAAAAGAACAGTTGCACCCAGAAGGAAGTGTTGGATTACAGTGTTATTGGGAAGAAAGATAAAGGTTACCAGGAACAATAAATGATGATACATTTAGACTGAAATGGGCAACATTTATTGAGCTACACCTACAGAAGTAGTGTCTCTCAGGTGTCACGGTATGAAGTTGTATAGATTCCTAATGATGTCCTGTGATAATTCATCCCATGCAGCGTCAGTATCCTCACTGTTCGCTGAATTTCTGTTATCATTGCTGTTGGGTCACTCAGGTACAGCAATAAGGCTTGTCTTTGGTTATGTCACATGAGTGGCTCACCGTGAAACTTGAATCATTCCAATGTCTCACAATGTCAAACCTACCCACCAAGTTTCATTCCTGTCAGTTGTACTTCAAGGGTTCATTGGTACAGACAGTGGTTCAATGTAGAGCCATCAACAAGCCAAATAATCATTTGCATGCTTAAAAGGTTCTTTGCATAGTGAAATGGTTCCTCAGATTAATGGAGAATGTATTATATGTATAAAAACCTTTTTGGTGCTGTATAGAGCCATATGCAACACATTCTCCACATGAGATTCTAATTCACCAATTCACTAGAGATTCACTAATTCACACACAACTCCTTCTGTATAGGACTTCTTTCCTTAATAGAACCGCTTAATAGAACCATTTCCTTTTTCAACAAACCGTCAAAGAACCATATGTTTAGGAGAGTAGCTTAACATTATTATTATTATTATTATTATTATTATTATTATTTTATTGTTGTTGTTGTTTCAGTGATGGCAGTCATTCAGAATCCAGCGTACAAGCTGCCATTCAGAGTGCCGAATAGATTCAACCAATCAGAACACATACAGACAGCTAAACAGAGAACAGCCAATCAAGAGACAGGATACAGGCAGCCAATCAGGGGCAGCACAAAAAACACGTCCATTAAACTCAGGCGGGGTGTGTCAAAGGGGAGTTACACAGATTCGGCGTGAAACGGTTCACTGCAGAAACTCCTTTACTACAACACACACAGGCTCCTCCCAGGATTTAGGCTGACTGGAGCAGCTAAATTGCCCCCCAGGTGTGAGTGTGTGTGTGAGCGTTTATGTCTATGTGTCTGCCAAGTTTCTCTAGAACAGAGTATTTGACACCAAACCACAATGAACTGCTTTGTTTACATCTCAGCCATTTAATTCCCCTGTAAGGCTGGTGCTCCGCTGATGAAAGTTTGGGGGCACTAGTCTACTGCATCATCTTCACTTTCACCCAAGAGGCCTGACCTCTTCACTCTGCTGGCTGTTAGGGGAAAAAGAAGCAAGGCTCCGAAACTTTGAATCAACTGATTTGAAAAATGATTCACTTCTTCGAAACGTTTGAAACAGCGCACTCTGCTGGCCAAATGCGTGTAAGTGCATCATGAAAACCGAAATCATCTAAAACCAAACGGTCTGAAAGATCCATCCATGCGTGGAAAGAGTGACATTTAAGTCCACAGCATTGCCCACGGTGTTGTGTATATGAGGGTCTTCTTCTGGCTTTGAGCTATACGTTTTTTGTTATTATTTACATTTTTATTATTAAGACAAGGAGACAAACAAGTCTCACGATGAAACCTACCCAACAAGTTTCATTCCTGTCGGTGGATTCCTTCTGTGTAACCATTCTTTTGATGATGAGTGTATATACACTTCAGCCTGACTCTGAATTTAGTCACTGGCCTCCCCTCCCAAGCTGAAGTTGGAAGAACAGTCCAATAGCACTTAGGGGTAAAACTGGAGTCTGACACATACACCATCAAATCTTAAGGTTTCAAAAAGATGAAAAAATCCAATTCAGAGCCATGTAACATTTCCTAACACCGCTCCTCAGGCAGCAGTGTGGTGGTGTGTGAATATAGAGGGTTCATCAGGATGTGGTGGGGAGGTTGTTATGTGAAAGGAGACTCCTTCTAGAGCTTCCTGACCAGTTCTTGCATCATGACCTGTCCCATTGGGTTCCTCCTTCACCACTTTATCAAACCGGATTCCATCCTCAAGCTGAAGGGACAGAACTATCCTCTCTTCCTTCTCTTCCACCTTCATATTCCTGCAGGACTGAACCCCAGTGGAAACATACTTGGTATTCCAAGAAGTATCCGGTTCCTCCTCTTTCACTTCGGATATTTCAACATCGCTGGGTTCTTGTTTAAAAGTCACCAGGCTTGTGTCCGTGTGAGGCGGGCTGATGTAAGAACGAGGGTTTGGATCAATGAAATGATGTTGAGCTACCGCTTCAGTGTCAGGAAAAGTTGAATTACTGTAATCAGCGGTAACTGAGCCTCCATCCTGGGCAGCGCGTCTCAGTCTGGATCTGATAGAAGAGACACATGAGAGAGACAGAAAAGAGAAGAATTACTTCTATTCGCTGATTATAGAAACTTTCAACTAGCATGAGAAGTGTACACCTGTACAAACACAGTAATGGTTCAGTCCACTCAGCTGGTTTAAAGTAACAGCTGAAAACACATTTCAGATTTTAGAGTAAACTTCTTATGCTTCGAGTGACCCTATACTTTAATTATGTTTATTTAATTAAAAACCAATAACTGAACATTGCCATGACCAAACCATCATAACACTATCCAAACTGTACCAAATGTTTCAGAAGTGACTGTTTTGGTAGTGACATTAATAATTCATTTGAGTAGAATTTATGACTAGAAATGATGACTAGTACATGACTAGCTAGCACAGCTTTTACTAGTTACGCACAAATAAAATCATCATATTTTATTAAAACATACAAAAGTTATGAGAAAATATGTGTTTCGGTTGTGACAGTTCTTAATGTTACTCACTGATTTCCAGACCTTGAGACCTTAAAAACAATGGGATCTAATTCCTCACCATGTGGCCATAAGGGGCAGGGATGCCGTCTCACTTCCTGCTTTAAAATCCAGGGGTGTGGCTAAATAAGGCTCTGCCCCTAATTACTATACAGTGCATGATTTTGGAGTTCTGCGGTTTTGTAGGGATGTCCGAAAACGTGGTGCAGAAGATGTACCCTAGCGGACAGGATATACCCATAATGCACTGTGTTGTTAGGTCTGAAGATTCGTGCTCAACTTCTTTGAGGAAGATTACCGAGCCCTGTTACAATGGCAACACATTCACAGGCCTCTCATCAGACCCACTGCAAATGTGTGCAGTCAGACATGTGCAGTTATAGTGGACTGGTTGCAGGATGTTTATACTGTGTATGCAACATAATTTGCTGCTATACTGCTGTTTTTCTTACCATCACCAATTCTGTACCTAATAACAGTGTTCTACACAGAGATCCAGTTCTTTGAAAGTCCGATGTAGGGATATTCAGGGTATTATTTTGGACACGGCATTTGTATTATGTAGTGATATTGTTTTAAAAAGTGCTTAAATTTAAACCCAAATCGCTCAACCTCACTTCAAAAGGAATCAAGAAGATGTTTTTAAAAACAGCTTTAGGGGTCATGTTTCAGTATAGACACCTCCCAAAGGAAAGTACCCTATAAATGATGATTTTGAATATATTTACCTTATTTATCAATATTGAAATGACTGCATTAGATTAAATAGATCATAACATCATCTTTGTCTGAATACGTTTTTACTGTGGGGCTGCAGTTTGAACTGCTTAATTAAAACAAATGGGTGAAAGTGCACATTCAAACTTATCCCTACTTAATATAAACTGAATGTAAATGTAATTAATGATGTAGCTATGTGATTATGTAATTATTCATGTAATTATGTAATTCGATTTAGGTACTTCAAGGTGTTCAGAAAAGTGAAGTATTACATTTGCCAGTGCGACCTGCTACTGACCTGTGGTTGTAAAACCAGTTGGTGACCGTGCTGGGTTGGAGGCCCAGCTGCAAGGCCAGTCTCTGGGTGGTGTGGTGGGAGGGATAGGGCTCTAGCTGGAAGGCCTTATTCAGGACTTCCTTCTCCTGAGACGTGAGCACCACACGGGGCCGCTTAGCCATGTTGAACTGGCCAGGATGGTCAAAAATGCTGTCCAGAGGAGCTCCTCGGAAAGCATCATCTGACCCAGTGCTTAGGAGAGTGAAAGGCCGCTTCACATGGACTGTATGTGATAAATGAAGCAGGACATTTAGTTATATAACATACAACAGTCACAAGATTTTGCTGGCAAAAGTGATTGAGCTTAGTTATAAGGTTGGGTATATGTGCAGCTGTACGTTTACTATACTGGAAATAAAATATATGAACACTGAAATGTGTCCTGTGGCAAAGTTGAAACATTTTATATTTTCTGTTTTATTTTGTCTAATTTGTTAATCACAGCAAATTAATAACAACTGCAAACAAGTAAGTAACACTTTACAATAAGGGTACATCTATAAACACTACTTAAGAGAGTTTTAAGCATTATTAAGTGGTTGAATAATGTTGAAATTAATCATTAACTCATGATGAAATAGGAACTAACATTATTTTAACATTTTTATTAAGTATAGTCCTGACTAAATACTTAAGTAACGTCTCAATTAATCATTAAATAATTGATGTATTATTCCATTGTCTAATCTGCACCTGGATTATTTATACCCTGCATGCTTGTAATTCACTCTTCCAACGAATCATGGCCTAGTTTACCAAAAGCATCTTAGAGTTCAGATCATAATAGTTCAAAATAGTTGCAAAATATATTGTAAAGTCATCTGCACATGTCTCTTAATAACTTATAACGTCAATAAGTGCACAACAATGTTAAACAAATACTACATAACCAGCACAGTGTACATTGATAGACTCTGTGCTCTCATGCATTTATGATATGTTTTAATGAGATACTTATTTAAGACTTTAATTAGGATTTTATTGGAAATGATCACAGACTTCAGTAAATTGTTCATTACTATTTACATCTTACTGTCTCAATTGTTGAGTCACACAGTTATCATTACTATGATTACTTAATGATTAATTGAGACATCACTTTAGTATTTAGTAAGGATTATAAACTACTTAATAAAATCTAAAATAGTGTTAGTCCTTTTTTCTATCGTTAGTTAATGATTTTTTGCTGCACTACTTAACGAATTAGTAATGCTTATTACTGTCTTTAGAGATATACCCTTATTGTTGTAAACCAAAAATCTATATTTTAGTGTGTTCATGAGGTGGATATAATAACTTACTTATTATGTACAAAACTTTAACCTTTGACCAGTGGTATTCAAGGTTATACAACTTATACAATTGGGCATAATTTCTACAAGAGATAAACTATATTACATCCAAATAGCTGTTATTTTTTTACTCCATTGGCAATAACTGTGTTTATGTAGTATAGTAATGTGTAAATGATGAACACATTTGAATGAAGTAAACTGAACGCATCACTTTTCCAGTGTACAAGAATGTAAACATTTATAAGCAGTTTTATTATAGCACTTAACGTTGTAGTTATTTTAATATTACAATGGAAGCAAACTTAGCCTCACCTCTGTAACCTGTGCTCTTCATCGCTTTCAGGCACTCCACATTGTGAGGGTCTTTGAGCCAACAGTACATGCGGAGGAAAGGTTCTCTTCCCTTCTTGCTGAGTTCACTCCAGGGTTTGGGCCGAGCCAGGAGATCTGATACAGAGCCCTGCGTCAATCCCAGAACCTGCTCTCCAAACAGGCGCTGTCCTGCCAAACCACACCACACACAGTTAACATTCGCCAGCCTTTCTGTATCCATTCAAATTTAACAGGCTGCTTTTGTTATAGTGCCTTTAAGATTGAAATATATAAACAAGCTCTGTTCGGATTAAGGCCAGTGGTTTTCAACTTGCACCCCAAGGTGGTTCCGCTAAAGGCACTACATAATATATATTTGGCCAAAACTATGTGGACAACACTTCTAATAACTGGGTTCAGGTGTGTAAAGTCAAGCATAGGGCCAAGCAATCTCTACTGACAAACAGTGGCAGTAGAATTTGTCGTACTGAAGAGCTCACAACTTTAAATGTGGTACTGTTAGAAGATGCCCCCTTCGTCACAAGTCAGTCTGTGAAATTTCTGCCCTGCTGGATCAGCCCTGGTCGACTATGAGTGCTATTATTGTAAAATGTACATGTACTATGCATCAGGGGCTTCATGACATAACAAAGCCAAGCAGGTCCATACAAGCCTAAGATCACCATGTGCAATGCTAAGTGTCAGCTGGAGTGTTGTAAAGCATGCTGCCACTGGACTCTGAACATGTGTCCTCTGAAGTGATTAATCACGCTTCATTTTCTGGCAGTCTAATATATGACTCAGGCTTTGGTGGATGCCCAGAGAAGTCTACCTACTAGAATGCAAGAGTAAAGTTTGGCAAAGGAGGGATAATAGTGTCAGGGTTTGGGCCTGTTGAAGGGTGATTGATGTTAATGCTACAACATACAAAGAGATTTTACACAGATGCATGCTTCCAACTTTGTAGCAACAGTTTGAGGAAGACTCTTTCCTGTTCCAGCATGACTGTGCTACTGTGCACAAAGTAAGCTCCATAAAGACACAAGTTTGGTGCAGGGGAACTTCAGTGGCCTGCACCCTGACCTCAGCACCACCACCAACACCTTTGGGATGAAGTGGAAAGCCAGCTGACTGAATGGGCACAAATTCCTCACAGACATACACTAAAGTCATCTGTAAGAACTTCCCAGAGCAGTGGAGGCTGTTATAGCCACAAACGGTGCCCCAACCCTATATCAATGCCCATTGTATTGGAATGGGATGTTAAACAAACTCGTGTGGTGATCAGGTGTCCATATATTTTTTGCCATAAAGTATATAGATATATAAAAATATATATAGACCTTTTAACCAAACTCATTATTTAAAAAATGCATGGATGACGTGATTGACAGAGCGGGCTAGAGATTGTTATATTTTTAGTGTAAAATATTTAATTTTTGATAGTATAGAAATGTATCCATCATTGCTAAGTTTCTACAAAGACGTTTTAGGATTTTTGGTGTTTATTATGTGATGATGTAAAGGTTATGTCATGATCAAATGAAGTCTTGCTATGGAGACTTATGAGCCACATATACTTACCTAGGCTGTGTTCTGCAAGAATTTCCTTTACCCTTCTGGCAATACTCAGAGTGTCCAGATCAGGGCGCTGGAGCATCAGCTGCTCTGTGTCCAGCCTATTGTACAGATCTGGAAGGGGATGGGAAAGGGCTCTAACACAGGTTTGTTCATCTTGGGTTTGAGTAGGTTGATGGTTCTCTTTGTAGCTCTCCAAAAGAAGGTGATCAGGACCACCATAGCCTGCATGATCATTTCCTAGACTCACTTTCATTCCAAAAAACTGCATCTCATCTTTTGTGCCGGATGATAACACCTTATCCTGTTTTTCGCTTAAAGACAGGTTATGACTGCTGTCTGAGAGTACAAGGTGGGCTATGGAAGATGAACTGGCAGAAGACAGAGTAGGCAACAAAGGTGAACTTGCTGAAGAGATGCTCCCAGCCCCAAGTTCACTCTTAACCTTCCTGATGATGTTCTGGACAAAGTCAGTTGGAGAGACAGCACTGAGGAGGTTGTGGTCTGGTGGTTGTTGGTCTAGGTCACACCTTTCTTCCTCTTCTTGCTTCACCTGAAAGTCAGAGGCTATCGAGTGGTCTCCAGCTCTTTCACTGTTTCGGTCCTCTACATTTTGTTGGACTTGTATCTCATGTCTTGCTTGCTCCAGAATGCTTTTGATGATGTCTTCGGACGGAATATGTCGTCTCTCATCTTGTTGAGTCTTGGTTTTCTTACCTATTAGAGCCAACACACTCTGGTCAGATTAAACCCTTTTATACATAAACCATTTTATGGTGCTGGTCTCTAGACGCTTGTGAGTTGTGGTTGCACTATGGCTATGGCAGTAGGATTCTGAAAGGGATTAAGTGTTGATTAAATGTTGTTGTCTGTTAGTGAAAAGGTGCGTGTATGTGTTTAATGTGTTATCCTGCATCAGGGAGTGTGTTTAGTAAGCAGTGTTTTGTGTGTGAGGGTGGGTCACCTGCAGGGTAAGGCCTGTGGCTGGTGGTGACTTCCACTGTCAGTTCATGTGTGCATGACAATGCATGGATATCATTGCTGACTGACATTTACTAACCTCCATTCTGTGTCTGAAGCTCCTTTTTAGCCTGCTCCAGAATGTTACTTATCACATCTTCAGTGCCCATGTCTGTAGATTGGCGAACAGGAGAACTGCTGCCTGTGTGAAAAGTGAGAAAGAGTTTAAAGAGGCTAAACTATGAAGCTAGTTCTTTGGCAGAACTGTTTGATGAGAGCCTGTAAGAGCAGATAAACATTGTATTACCTAATATTTTTGAGGAAGGGTCTAGCTCAGCTCGCAGCCCATCTTGAATCATACGTAGTGCTAGAACGTTCTGTCCATCTGACAGGAAGTTTGCCATCCTCAGGAAAGGCTCTTTCCCTCTGGCAGTCAGTTTGCTCCAGGGTTTGGGGTGAGCAAGGATCTCACTGACGCTTCCTTGCAGACGGTCTAGAACGAACTGGCCGAACACGCGCTGGCCTATTTTGTGTCGATGAAGCAGTTCTTTCACTCGCTGAGCAATTTCAGACGTCTCAATGTGGTTCTCAACGCTCTCCAGGAATCCCTCTTCCACAAGGTTACCGTTCAAAGCTATGCCGGCCGTGACATTGGCAGGCAAGTCACTCTCTGCGGCTCCACTGATATCAGCCTGGAGGGAACCTCCAGTATTGTTGTTATTGGTTTCGATGCAGAGATATGGCACAGCATCATGGGGTGATCGAGACTGTGGACAGGGTGATGGTGTGGTTCTCCCGTTGGGTTCAGGATGTCTACACCTGATATGGGCTGCTTTACTCAACTCTTCCACCAAATCTGAGGAGGAGTGGGGTTTTTGGACTTCCCTCTTGATTTCTGCAGCTGAACAAAAAATAAATATTGAAAGAAAAAAATATTATCGTCAATGAAGGTTATGCATGGATGGGGAACCAAAACTCTCCTCACTATAGCAGAATGGGATTTCTTTAAAGCAGAATTCCACTCACGTTAAAATGTTCTACATAATTAACTGTGATACTTGATAATTGATACTTGTTTAATATTAAACTCATTTAGAAAGTCAAAAGTCCAACGCTGCCTGCCTCTGAGACACTGTTTTAAGCCAGTTTTAAGAAGCCTGGCCTGTCTTTTTAAAATATGTTCATGGTAGATGTGTACATGCAAGACATTCTGTTCCAAAATAGCCCCCAAGGAAAACATATTCTTTACAGATATACCACTATTTACCATCATCAACATTACATATATACACTCTGAATGAATTGTAAACTATCCCATTATGCATAAATCTGGAAGAACCTGTGAAATGCCTTTTTAATGTGAGTCACAGAAATATCATATTGATATTACTGTATTACTGTATTTTGTTTATTTAATTTTACCTTGAACATCACAGTTATTGGCATTTGTGTGTCTTAACTTTGCAAGAAGGAAATCCATAGTCTACATATTTTCCTTGGCTTTATTGTTTCTGTACACTAAAACAAACTACAAGTTGAACGTGTGGGTTCAGTCAATTGAAGAATGTAAACTGAGTTTAAATGACAGGAGTAACTTGACATCTAAAGACTGAAACTCTTTTCTATGTTTTCTATGAAAATCAGAAAATCTGAATCATTTCATTGCAGCTTTTCATTCGCTTCATGAAGTGAAAGTCATCTTGCACATTCTTGTTTTACCTGTAGCATTAGAAACAGCACTTTCAGCTAGAGGTCTCTGAGAGAGAACTTCCTCCTGTACATCTACCACAGCTCTGTCTGAAGCAGGGGAGGACATCTGACCAGCAGCAGAGACAGACAGACAGAGAACAGTCAAAAACTACGCCACAGACTACACCACGACACCACCACGTACCATACAGGAGCACTTTGTAGCTCTACAATTACAGATTGTAGACCATCTGCTTCTCTGCATACTTTGTTACCCTGTATACTTTGCTTCTTCAGTGGTTAGGACCAGCAGGTATTATGTGGGTGGTGGATCATTCTCAGCACTGCAGTGACACTGATGTGGTGGTGGTGTGTTAGTGTGTGTTGTGCTGGTGTGAGTGAATCAGACACAGCAGTGCTGCTGGAGTGTTTAAACACTGTGTCCGCTCACTGTCCACTCTATTAGACACTCCTACCTTACTGGTCCACCTTGTAGATGTACAGTCAGAGATGATAGCACATCTGCTGCTGCACAGCATATGTTGGACATCATCTTGCCCATCATCAGTGGTCACAAGACACTGCCAACACGCTGGATATGTTTGGGTTGGTGGACTATTCTCAGTCCAGTAGTGACACTGAGGTATTTAGAACCCCAGCAAAACTGATGTCTCTGATCCACTCACACCAGCACAACACACACTAACACACCGCCATCACGTCAGTGTCACTGCAGTGCTGAGAATGATCCACGACCCACATAATACCAAATAATAATTTATTGGGTAAAATAATACCCAAATAAATAATGCTCTGTGATGGTCCTGTCGGGGTCCTGAGCATTAAAGAACAAGGTAACAAAGCATACAGAGAAAGAGATGCACTATAGTCTGTAACTACAAAGTGCAGCTATATGGTAAATATAGCCAAACTGATTGTGGTTGTGTTTAGTTACAGTCAAAACATGAAGAAGCTTCTTAACCTTGATCCCCCAACACCACCCCTGTTAGACCGTTCACTTACAGAGAGAAGGCAGAAGTGCTCTGAAGTCTGTTTCCTCTCTTTAAGAATTCTAGTGGTAATGAAAGCAAAAACGAGTGAGTGAATAGTGGATGTGAGTGGATGAATATCAGTGTGTGTGTGTGAGACATTAAAGACTGAGTGGCACCTGAGTTCCTCTTTGATCTTCTCATAGTCCTGCTGGGAGTCTAACTTGGCCTTGAGTCTCTGATACAGACAAACACACACACACACAGAGTCAACATATTCTTAGAAGTCCACATGTAGCATTTTTCATACATATAAAATAATAAAAAGTAGAATTATTTTATCCATAAAGCATGCTTTCAAAAGAATGTCATGTCAAGATGCTATACAATCATTAGTCTGATAAGGATAAATGTTAGCATAGTTGTTTAATTGAGCTACCAAGAATGTCCATTCATCTGTTGCCACCCGAAGCCACATGCTTCAACTGACAGTAGGCAGAAACACTGCACTTCCACTCGCACTAACCAGCCCCACAGCCCAGTAGAGTCCAGCCCATGCAACAAATGTGGAACCTTATTATGCCCAGAAACTATTCATAGCATTAATGTCTCTTCCATACTGTCCAGCATTTCCCATGAGCCCTTGCCTCACATCCATGGTCACTACATGAGGTTCTATTGCATTTCTCTCTTATTCTTTCATTCAAACTCATTAATTAGACTTCCCAGCCATGCTAACTTAAGCTACATCTATTGGCTAATATTGGTTTAAAAATTTCACAATCAGTTTGCTGCCACTCCGATAAGCAGACACGCCCACCCACATTTCACCCAAATTCCTCATGGTTATCCCGAGATAACCATGATCTCTTTAAGGGATCACATCTGGCCTCATGAGTCTACGCAACTGGAAGTAACAATAAACAAACAAGAAATAAAACAAATACTATAAGAGCAGTATTAACGCCTCACTGATGTCACGGTGGTTTTATTTGTTTAAGATTGATTTTTCCCAGTTTTTCTCCCTCATTTCTTTCTTGTCCCACTGAACTGTTGCTAACGCAATATCAATACACATGACTGACTATATAGGGTTGTCCTGTTGCACGTGCTTTCCATTGTGCTGTTGTGTGGGTAGCATCCTTTGCAAAAGAAGTATGCCTCAGAGAAGAGTTCAAACAGCTGGAAGAGTTGGAGAGGGTTTGCATCGTAGGGCTCCGAGAAGCAGGATAGTCAAATCGGCATATGATGGGGAGAAGGATGACCATACTACCGACCCAGAGACACTCCTGGCCACGGAGGGCTGTGGCATCCATCATCAGGGACTGGAGTCACAAAAAGTGTGCCAGTCGAAAACCCCCAATTATGATCAAGAAATGACTCAATGAATCATGAAATTTCATTATAAGCTGATTCGATTCGTATCAAATGAATGCAAATAAATTATAGGTATATACAATATGTATAGAAACTAATATCGGTGCAATCATCAGAGTTTAGTGTAGGTATCTACCTCAATATTCTCCATTTTATTGGCTAGCTGTTGTTGAAGGCATGAGATGTGATTGGCTGTGCTCTGCTGGGCTTCCTGTAGGGTCAGATGCAGTCTCTGCACCTCCTCTCTCAGACGCACAATCTCACCGTCTCTCTTGGCAATCATCTGCTCCAGTTCCACATCACACTGGCTCTGAATCACACATTTTCCCCAAAGAGTTAGAGTGAAATTCCCATGGATAACTTTTTCTAATCTGTAATCAAAACATTATCACCATTCAAAACATTGGCCCCCTCTGTACTACTAGCATCATGCGTATGTTAAATATTTATTTACTAGACATGACCACAATTCATTTTGCCTGACCATTTTCCTACTTATCTTATCCCTTAGAATGATACAGGCTGTTTTGTTACTGTGCCTTTAAGACTGATCCATTGATTGGCTGTCCTGTATTGAGCCTCATTCAGAAAAGCACTCAGAGCTCGAACTTTCCCTAGAACTTCAGTGTGGGTGGACGGTATTAAACTGCTATAGGCTGAACAGATGAATGTAGGCGGATTAGTTGATTTTGTTGACATTGCAAAACCTATTAAGTCACAAGAGACGCTTTCTGTATATGGACTGTATATGTACAAAATGTATATGTGCAAAACTTCTTTCCTTCAAACAAAGAGACGTTTGATATAGAACGTAAAACATTGTTAAAGCCTGGACTCCTTTTTTAGGCACATCACTTGTATCATGTATCAGTCTTAATGTGGAGCTCAGAGGAAAAATAAAACAAGAGAAATGTATAGGATATGGGTCCTAAAATATAAATGATCCCTTAAATATAAATTTACAGATATATATAAAAAGAATTTACAGAAAATAAAGAAATGTGTTGTATTACCATGTTGATGTATTTGTAGTTGAGGTGCTTTTTCTAATACTCAGTATCTTCTTGCTTTCTGTCCATTCGGTCTGATAAAAATAATGGGAAGCACTATTAGGGCGAGTGTGAAACCAACAGTGAAACCATTATAACACATTACAATATCCAATGGATCTATACAAACCCAGTGTTGGGTAATATTACACATATCCAGCCTGAAGCTGAACCCGGGTCTCACATCACAGGACTTCTTTCTTATCCAGCAAACTTTGAACTTTGAATTTACTCTAAACTCAAGACTTTCTGTCTCATGGATCATTTCTTCCCAGGACACATCACCATGGCACCTCCTAACTTGCTCCATGCTCATGGCTCAGGTGGGAAATTTGGGTGCAGAGAGTCCTGGGGAACTGCTACTTTCTGTACCTGGACCACCACCTCTGGCTTTAGATCTCATTAAGTTTGGAGTTTCAGACCCTAAACAGTTTTTGGACCAATCAAGGCGACTTCAGACCAACCAGGGAGACATAGATGGCCCTCTGATAGAGGTGGACCCTTCAGCTCCTTTTTGGGTCTCTTTTGTTTGCTTTGTTTTAATTGTTTGTGGTGTCAGTCTGGTAAAGAAGAAGTCTTCAAACCAGGCCTCAGACCCCCCAAGACAGTCCACAATTTAGCTATAACCTAATTTAAAGTGCGTAAGGGTGGAGCAAAAATGTGGACTGTCCTGGGAGGTCCTGAGGACCTGTTTGAAGACTTCTGACTTAAAGACTAAAGCTTGTTAGCCAAGGAAACAAATCATGAGACACACATTATCCAAAAAATGTTGGGCTCTGAAATAAATCTGCTTAATAAGAGTAATGCAGTTGTTTCTACATTACTTGGAATAAGACCTCTTTACATTCACCCACATTAAAAGTTTTGCCTTTCCTGTGTAATGTCACTATTTTGTTTTGATGTTTTTCTTTGAACAGTGACAAAATACTCTACTGTACACATATTTATGTAATATGATTCTGTCTCAACTCCTCATATTTCACACAACTGGACAGGTTTTCATGTGCAGGATTGGTTTGAGCTTGAGTTTCCAAATCTGAATTTTTTTAACTGCTAGAAATTGTAAAACTGGCCCCAAATTACTTGGAAAAAGCCAAGCTTGACTTACGTTAAAAGTAAAGCTTGTTTTTTTCTTTCTCCTGTAAATTAATTTTGTAGAGTTTGTCCTAACAACAACAATATACAGCCATCTAAAAAAGCAAAATCCGTTTAAACAATAGAATACAGGGACTGAATTTGCTAGCCATGTGTTAGCCTGAACTGAAACGTGGATTTCAATCTGGACTTTCAAGCACCTATCAAGCCTGTTTTCTTAGTATTAGACATGCTGAAGCACAACACAGAACAAGATGATCCACCAACCGAGTGACAAGCAAGCAAAGTGTCTATAAAGGTTATAATGCTTCAGTTCAGTGGTAAGATATGCCTGAGCTAGGCCACCGGTATGTGAAAGCCCTACCGTATCTCAGCAGCTCTGTGACATCAGCCAGTCCTGTCTTCTTCTGGCCTGTCCAGTTCCCCAAATAAAGAATGGACACATGCTCCGGTACCCTCAGCCCACCATAGGTCCAGGAGGTGGGGAGTGGCCAAATGCAGACTGAGAGAGAAAGAAATGGGAGGAGGGGAATGCTACAGCTTCAATCAATACCACCAATCAATATGAACAATCAATCAGACTAATCAATACCCTGCTCAGAAGGAAAGACATCCCGCAATCAATGCATCAATAGATCAATCACAACAGCTGAATGATTCTGCTGATCGATACGCCGAAAAGATCTGCACTTTCCAAAACATTCATACTTCTGCAGAGCTACTTTCAACTCTCATTTTAGTTTTTATTAAATTGTAAAGCCTTTGAGAGCTACTGTCTGGAACTCTAACGCTGTGATTAATAATGAATACAGATAATAATTCAATAACAAAGAAGGAGCCGGGCTCGTTCTCGTTCTGATGCTTTACTGTACAGGGCAGAGTTCCAAAGAGATCTTAAGAATTTCTAATCCATATAAAAGCTGCACTATGCTTTTGGGGATTCGGAGACCTGCAATTGCATGCAACATGTGGAAGAAGTATCTGAAAACTCGTAGAAGCCTCAAGAACTAACATTTCATCAATTTGATCAACTTCATTACATTTCTAAGACTCACTTTCAGTTTCTCAAAGAAATCAGCAGCAAGTTGTAGAAGTTGGTTTAACATTTTCTGCTTCTCACCATCCAAATAATACCAGACACATTCAGTAGAGAGGTAGAGATCTGGACTCTGGACTTGTTCTGAGAACACCAGTTGCTTCTTTGTTTAAGAGTCTTAATTTCTCAGTGAGGAGCTTCCTGACAGCTACACGTCAGACCCACAGTGTTGAGTGGTCTTGTAGATTTAGATGCTTTCAGAAAGCCTACTGTCCCCTCCCTCTCTCAGATAAAGTCCTTAAATGCTGTTTTATCTGATGATCTTCCGGGTGGTTGTTAGGAGTCCACTTTTAATGTAGTAGATTATTTTATACCAAACCACATACGTATGAATATAAAAATATTCTCTCTTTGTCTCAGTTTCTGTGTCTTTATTGTCTCCCTCTTTCTCTCTTTCACTGTATTTATTGGTCTCCACCTCTCCACCTTCTTTGTCTCTTTCTCTCTCTTTCTGCACATGTATGTCTCTATCCCTGTATTTCCCTTTGACTTACTATCTTTGTTTTTCGTATCCCTCTCTCTCTTCTCATCTTTATCTTATTCTCTATTTCCCTCTCCTTCTCTCTTTCTGTATCCACTTGTTTGTCTGTATCACTCTTTCTCTCACACACTCTCTCTCTGTATCTCCCTTTGTTCCTCTATTTATACGTCTGTCTATCTATATCTCTCCCTCTCTTTCTCTCCCTGTATCCCTTTCTCTCTCTATCTGTAACTCTCCTTTTCTTTTTGTCTCTCTCTTGCTTCCTCTTTTTTCCCCTGTCCATCCCTGAACCCCTTGTCTCTCTCTCTCTTTTACTGTTTCTCTCTCTCTCTCTCTCTCTCTCTTACAATATATTTCTCTCTCACACTGTAAGCTACAGACCTTAATGCTTAATACACTGAATGAAGTTTAATACCTATTAGCATTCAGCAGCATTATCAGACTCTGTTTATAGCCAAATGAGTTCAGGTACATATCTGCTTCTTCCAGGCCATAAACAAGCTGATTTTCATTAGGTAAACTCATGGAGGTTTCATTTCACAGATGTCTTATTAGTGTTATTATTCTCTCTCTGATGTGAAATTATACCAGTCATGTATGGATAACAGCCCATCAGGGTACAAACTGCAGCTCTACCAGATTGTTTTGTCCAAAATGCTCAAAGCAGTTTTCTATTTTATGACCTTGTACTCGCTGGGCAACATGGGTGCATCGATTGCATGGATCCTATTTGACTGCAGTAAAAAGATTGGTGGCAGTGCTTCCATGTCAGCTATATTGATTTTTTCCCAGGAGTGAAAAAAATGATGTTGCTATGGCAACCAAAACCAAGTGTGACCTGGAAGATTAACATAAACATTAGGATGGTGAAGAGCATAAAGTTTGGGGGGCACACACACCTCCCCACCCCCCAGTGTCACCACAAACAGACTGATGTTATTATAACCCTACAAACCTGAAAGAAATGGTTCTTTATACGGGATTATATGTAGAACCTTTTTAAAGGGGTTCTATATACACTATAGCACCAAAAGCGTTCTTCTATTATTACAATCTGACATCGTCACGATAACAATAGAGGATGCGCTGTAGAACCCTTTACAGCACATTCCTCATCAGTCTGAAGAAAGCCTTTCACTGTACAAATACCCTTCAATCAGGCGGAGTTCTTTGAGTGTTCGTGGTTCTCTTTACTAAAGAACCCTTGAGGAAGCATCTTTTTTAATGTAGTGTGAGACGTATACACATTAAAAGACTGGATTTAAATAGTAAAAAGTAATATGTAAAAAACACAAGTGTTCTTTCAAAACTCTTTCACACGTACGTTCACCAGTTCCATCCTGATTAGACTCATCACAATACCAGAAATTCACCTTTCACACTGTGCATTTAGGACTCTTTAGTAAAGGCAACGGTTCTATATAGAACCATTAACACTTAAAGAACCATTTACATGCTTGAATGGTTCCTTACATAGTGACATGATAACACCTTTTTGAAAATGGTAAACAGTTTGAAGAACCATTTCACCATGCAAAGAACAATTTAAGCATGCATATTGGTTCTTTGAGTGTTCATGCTTCTACATAGAACCACTGTCTTTACTGAACAACCTTTGAAGAACCTTTTTATTTTTAAATACTGTAGTATCAGAACTATACTGTGTCTAAAAATAAACCATATCCTTCTGTGTATTAGACTGAATCTATGAAACAGGCTGTTTCTGTTACTGTGTCTATAAGACTCATATGTGCAAAATTCTGTTCTGACTGCTTGCCCTGTATTTTGTCTCATTCAAAATGTAACACAAAACGCAACTGATATTAAACTTCAGTGTCATATTAAACATCCAGTAAAGCTTGAATCAAAAATACATACAAATATGATAAAACAGCTTTAAAACTGCTTTAGACTTATCAGACCTATCTGAGAACATTGTGGGGGTGGCTAATGATAGTTAGGAAATTCTTACGGAAATATTACCAAAAATTAGGACCACCTAATTTTCATGGAGGCGAGAGAAATATGGTTAAATATATTGGTCATATATTCATAAGACATAATTTGTTCATGTCATAGAGGATCGAAATTTTATTAGAAAACTTTATTAGAAAGAAAACAAAAATTTTAATTCCCTGGGGTTTATAAAAAGAGTGGAAATCTGTTTTTCCATGATATGTGGCCTTAATTAATAAAGAATTGATATTGTTGGGAGTTTGTGTACTGAGTTGTGTACCACAAAGATGAACTGAACACTGCATCTATTATCCTTGTTCTATAAACCTTGTTAAAAGTGTTTGATTATGTTAATAGTTATCGGTAAAGCCTATCTATTTAGATCTATAGTAGGCCAATAAAGAGTAGATCCAGGCATTCCAGTCCAGTCATTGTGATGATATATGAAATAGCCACAGGGTTGTCCCAACAATTTGCAGTCAGAGTTAGTCCTGTTCAATGAATAGTTTAGCGTATGTGACATTGACTGGAGCTTACACACCCCACCCCATCCACTGTATAACAATGGCTCCATTTGTCTGAGTATTAATAGTAGTTTGATCCCCTTGCCTTCTGCTTCCAGACTGTCACACACACACACAGACACACATACACATATACACTAGTACCATGTGGCATGCAAAGCATCAGTAGCTATTTGAGTCTGAAACTGGGAATAACTCACATAAGACAGCTGGAGATCAGTGAGAGGATACAATGAGAGAAAGTAGACTATAGAGGTATCATGACATAATGAAACTATCATTTTAGGCTCAGGCTAAAAACCATTGACATTATTGTATGCTGGCCACTTGAAAGCAGTGATACAGGTAATAAACAAATGTGAGACTAACATTTACTGCATTTAACAGATGCTGTTATTCAGAATGATTTACAGAAGTGCTGTGACGTTCACCTAGAGAATGTATCAGCAAGTTCAAGTGGGTTTGGGTTCAAGCTACTCTGAGCTAAGATACTATCAGAAACAAGGGTCAGTGCAGATAGACAGAAGGATACATAATATAGTTTATAGTGGCCATTAGGTAGTTATAAATTCCATCACCATTATCTCAAGATCATGACTTGACAAAACACTAGAGACTACATCTTAGTTTTCTTATGATCGCAGGATGGTGAAAGTTATTTTCTAGAGATCACAACTTAGTATGTCCTAATCTTAAGAAAACTTTTATTATCTTAAGATCACAAGATATAATAACCACCTCATGGCCTCTCTGGACTTCCTTATTGTAGTAAGTAACATTCACCAGTATCTCCCTTTTTTCTTTAAATTGTTCTTGTGAAAGGTCCTAAGAAGAAGTCTACATGTGTTCTTAAACCACACACTTATTTGCACATTGGTTCTCTTGAGTGCGTGTAGATCCAGTTTTTACTTAAGAACAAATCTCAAATACAATAACACAGATGAATGTCAGAATCTTTGTGGAAACTGCGTAAGTGGGTTTTAGGAAGAAATTTGTTTGGAGAACGAGGTCCACTACAAAAACTGCTTACACCATCAACTGTTCACCAGCAAAACTTGGATTTTATGATGAGCAGTTAATGATGAATAGCTCAAATTTTACTTGAATAACTAATCTTCTTGCATTAACGTCTATTACAAGTTAAAACTTAAAACTTAAAGTAAAAACTTTTTTCCTTCTCCTTTAACATTACCATTTTGGAGATAAAAGCAGCAAAACAGCAGCAATGCTAACATGCTGATAGAGAGTAAAGTAGCTAGTGTTAACTGATTTGTGTTTTTTTTTTTCATAGTTCTAATTTTACAGGCAAACTACAAAACTTTAAGGCTCCAGCTTTATATCTTTTTTAGTTTATAGCCTAAACAAAGGTGCCTTCAAGGATTAGCCTCGAGACCTTGAAATAACCTCCAGAAATTATTATAATTCAATTCTTGAGATTTTTTGAATGGAGTATATAAATGTGTAATGTGTCTCTTTAACAGAACTGTAAACAGACAAAGCTCTATGCTTTGTGAGCCAGAGCAAACCAGTTAAAACAAACTAGCTAATTCATTTGATGAGGAGCAAAGGAAATCATGATGGTGGATTTATAGAGATGCTGTGGCATCACTGCAGAAGAACTTCGTGGGAAACACTGCACTTTAAAGGTGAATGCTCTTTTATTAGACAGGCAGGAATTAGCCACATCTGTCTGTCCATATGGGCCCCATCCTCAGGCTCGTCTATGCCCAGAAGGTAGGTCCTCAGCTCAGATCCAGCCCTCACACTGTAAAGTAGAACCAAACCTGGTCCAATTGCATTCACATCAGTGTTGGACCAGAAAAAGAGACACAAAGCAAAACAATACAAAGCTGTCCAGCATCTGGTTCTATCATGGCCCACATGCCTAACATTTGACTGGTAATCAACCAACAATCGCATAATAAGGTCAGAATGTCTGCTATCTGGGGCCACTCAGGGCTGTTGAAACAGATAGCAGGCAGGTCACTTTTTGTGGGGCAGTTTGTGTAGGCTTGCTGCACATCTTGCTAGAAGCTAGACAGCAAACCTACACAAACTGCCCCACAGCCCAGCACAGGATAATGCATGTGCACATCCTTACTGTCCAACCTCAACTTATTTACCACAAGTGCGGCACTTACAAGAGCCTGTGAGCTCATGACACTTGCAAGTCAATAGCGGATGCTACAAGACATTTAATGATACATGCCAAACATACAGCCTCATGCATAACTATGTGCAGTTGACTGTTCTCAGATGGAGTTCTCAACTCAGACGGATGAAGGTAACTTAATGAAAAGCCCCCAATAGAGTCTAAACATTTGACGGAGTGTGTAATTTCTGTGTAGTTTACTAGTTGCCTTGTTTAAAACACCAGCACAGACCAGCAAAACTTGCATGCTGCTTTATGCTGCCGTATGCTGGTCCGGTGTAGGCTTGGCCTCCTAAACACATACCACCATCCTAAACACAACATAATGTAAACTGGTTTTGACAGTGATACATGCAGCTGACCAGCACACTGACATCCAAACCACACATGTACCTGTATGCAGGATGATCAGGTGTGAACTATAATGTTCTTCCACAGCTGCACTTTAAACAATTCTTTTAGAGGGTCCACAGGGTCTGTTTTGACTTTATAAAACTGTCAGATGTAGACAGGAGACTGGCTAGACATGAAGGGAGCAGTGCCGAATGCCCCAGGGTCTTCTCATTAATCTCTAAAGCCTGGGTTCCTGTTATTCTAAACCACTGTTGTCCCAACCCCAAGAGCCTGGGGTTTTACAAAAGGAGGGGAGACAGGAGGGCATAGTGTTGGGGTCATTATTTACCTGTCACTTCCTAAAGAGGGCATGGGTTATTTATATCGTCCAGTAGAGATGTACATGGCGGGGCTACATAAGGCCATCCGCCTGCGCCCCATTGTCCAGCTGCATTTTGGGAATCCCTCATTGTTCTACCAGCCTCCGCCCTGCTACAGTCATGGTGAGTCGCCAACCGGCAGAGCCATCGTGATGCATGAGTCTATCAGATGAATTTAGGGTGGAAATGGACAGCAGGGTAGGAATAAGAATAAGATGGAGAAGATGGAGAATAAGACAGGAGAACTAATGTATAGATAGTTGCTTAGCTTTAAACTAAGAAAAATATTGTTTACACTGTATATTAAAGGAATAGTAATTAGGTAAACGTAATTATCAGTCTACTCTTTATCTGTTATGTCTGTGACATTCAGTCATTTACTACAGGCAATAATATTTACTTGTTTGTCAGTTTTACATTTGTCAGTAAAGGTTTCTTTATTGTCTGTGGTAACTGACAGCATGATGCAGATTTAGCAGACAGAGATTAGACTGAAACATGCTGGAAGTGAAGTAGACTGAGGCAAACTATAATTTGCGGCAGAAATCCTGGCCAAATGCCAAAAGCTTAATTGATTACCGCTGGGCAACAGATAAATCAAGTAGTATAATTATTAAGAGAAAAAAAAAGAAAAAAATATCAAATATAAATAAATAAAATATTTCCATTAAAAGTTAAGAGAAAGTTAAGAATAAAAGAAGAGAAGTTATTTATTCCAAGTATTTTTGGAGCATTTATATTGGTCCATTCATCATTGAATTTTGACACATTGTAATAGGACACTGGCAATTTCAAAAAGTAGAAAAAAAGAGATACGAGATTTTGCTCTCAGAAAAGTAACATACTGTCTATAAGTTCATCAGACAAAAAATTAGTCACCTGTAACTGAAACGTACCTAATAGTGTGTTCAGCCACTCTACTCTTGTGTAGTTCAGCCAGATTTGGTGGATGCCTTCCCTGGCACAGTTCTGAGGAGAGTTTCCTGTAGACTGGGATTTGTGCCACTGCTGGTAGACCTGTATGACTGTACGCTTCCATACACCTGCAAATTCAGCTACTTCCTTCACACTATGGCCTTTGGCACATGCAAATGCAGTCACTCCTTTTTACTAATCATTAACATCTGCTTTGCGACCTGTTTTCCACACATGAAACGAGACATTCACTGCACTGTACCACCTCTTCTCAATCTATGAATCCCATTACTCACACCCGCAGGGTGTGTACGCCATCTGCAGTTGCTGATCTTACAGTTAATATCAAAGCTGTTGTAAAATACTCAGTAAATGCACACCTATGCCCATTCAACAACTGAATTCTGTATTAAAGGACCCACATGCTAATCTATATGTTATGTACCAACAATAGTCATAATTTATTTGTACATGGCCATTCCCTGGCCTCTTTGTACCCTTTAAAATCACACAGCTGTTTTTGCTACTGTGGTTTTAAGACATATGTCAATAATCTCTGTGCCGATTGGCTGCCCTGAATTGTGCCTCATTCAAAAAGCAGTCCAAGCTACACTTATTGTAGCCTGAAAGGCAGGGTTAAACTGCTGAAGGCTGGATAGGCGGATTAAAAATCGTTTTTGTATGGAGTTAATAGTATGTTTGGAAACTTTAACAATGACAGGTCACTGATAAACAAAGAAAACACACAGCTTTGTTTAAACTGAGGATGTGCCAATTTATTGTCTAAGAAACACTGACACTAAAGGACAGAAGATGCTACAAGAGAGCTAAAAGGTTAAAACCCTCTGTGTTGTGTTTGGAAGTGTTTACTGAACAATTTGCTGTAAAAATCCATCATAAAAATCAAGAATGTGTTACTTAATTGTCTAACATGTTTAAAATCTCGGTCTTTTTGTGGTAAATTCTGACTCAAGTGCTGCTAATAGTGCCATGCTGGGAAAACAAATATGTGACACCATTAGCTTGAAGCTAACACAATCCCATTGAGGTGTTAGTGGAATTAGCATTATTGTTGCAGTGGTAATCTGAAGATTGTGATCTGTTACATGACCAATGATTGTGTTGAGTCAAATAACTTTTCTGCTATTTTTATGTTGATTTTATGATAATACAGATACTGTTGTGTTGTTGCTAAATTCCTACCCTGCTGTAAAAAGCAGAACAGACCACATGCATTCCATGCAGATCTGAAATGGTTTAAGATGGTTTATATGCTGGTCTGGTGCTGATTACCCAGCATGGTCATCCCGGCAGCATCCAAAACACAATGCTGGTTATGGTGGTGATCTTGTGGTGATACTGACATCCATTGCTACTGGCAAGCTTGACAACATCCCAAACACAACGGATTTGCTGGTTGATCAGTTATGATGATCTATGCAGGGTTTCTCAACCTCACCCCTGGTTCTGAAGGCCCACTGTCCTGCACATTTCAATGTTGTCCACTTTAACTCAGTAAGGGCTTGTTAATGAGTTGATTAGTTGGATCAGGTGCGTAGAGAGCAGGGAAAACACTAAAAAGTACACAGCAGTGGCCTTCCACAGCACTGCTCTAAAGAACATCTCTAAAATCTCATTTACAGGCACCGAAAAAGGCTAAGAAGAGGGCAGCAGAGGGCGCCAACTCCAACGTCTTCTCCATGTTTGAGCAAGCTCAGATCCAGGAATTCAAAGAGGTCAGAATTTTCTCACCTCCTTTTCACTTTCTCTGTCTCACATGCCCCCTGTCATCCATCCACTTCCCTCATGGTGACTGTGACCTGCCACCCCCTTCATTACTACTGTATATCTCTGTCTGTGTCACTGACAGTAACTCTGTTAGTCTCTGTGTGGTATGTAGAGCATGTTCCTATTGCAGCATGCTCTGGATGGCGAATGGCGACACCCTTGTAAATCTCCAAAGCCTGTCAGCAGTGGGTACGCACTACATGGAATGATAGCACCACTCGATCTGCCCATGAGATTTCAGACATTTCAGAGTAAATGAAATGCTCAGTAATAGAAGCACCAGAGCAATGAAAGATAAATATATTGTATCAGTTCTTGGTATGGACATTTTTGATGTCTTAAGGGGGAATTCAATAGTTTTTTAGTGGTTTCGTTATAGTGGTAGTGTATTTAGCTCTAATATTTTGATTATATATACTTACTATTCCAAACCACCAGTGAATCCACACATACCTCCTGAGCTTTTATACTGTAAGCAATGTTGATAATTAAACAATACTAGTAAATACAAAAAAAAAAAAAAACTCCCCGCAGACGTCTCAAATGGGTTGATGTTTTAGTCCTAAAGTTCTACATCTAATGTAAGACAATGCCTCAAGCACCAGGTTGTGGTATTGTAACCACTTAATGTAATACCGTACTGTAAAGGAGCTTTTAGAGGCATTAAACTTTCCCATTCCCATGACAATTGTGAACAATTCTGACTTGAGAAGTTTGTCTGGAATGGAACATTTCACATCAAACTGCTCTGAATGATGCTCTGTTAATCATTTAACTGTGAAGAAAAGTAGAAAAATATGGGCAATTCCCTCTTTTAAGCACAGACGTCTTACCTGGCCAAACAAACATTGACTCAAAAGATGCCTATAACAGGACAACAGGTGCTGGAACAACTGCCCATTGACTTTTATGGTTTATGTACCCAAAACAGTCATAATTCATTCTCACATGACCATTTTCCAACTTCGCTTTATCCCTTTAAAGCCCCAGGGAATCTAAACCTGTTTTTCTCTCTTCTCCTTGCAAACCAGGTGGTCCTAATTTTGGGTAACACTTCCGTAGGCATTTTCTGACCAATCACAAGACTGAATTCTCTTGCCCCGCCCATACAAAACAGTTTCAGGAACTTACTGAACTGAAGATAGCCCTGCAACCAGTTAACTCATTCATCCCTATTTATCATTTATCATTGTTTGTTTGTTTTGCTGCTTTATTCATCTGTCAGCATGTCTTATCATCTGTGACCTTTTTCAGCCAATTAGCATCACATAAAAGCTAGATAACGGTTTAGTTCAGGATGAGTAGCAGAGCAGCCTAGGCGTGTTGGACAGAGGGCTGTCAATCAAGCCGCTCATTAGCCACGCCCACACAGTTCTCAGATAGGTCTGATCAGCAGTTTTTAAGGTGCATTTTATCATATTAATATCTTATATTTTGTCAGTAACTTTAATTTTGTTTTATATGCTTAAACTAGACTGTTTTTGTTACTTTGCCTTTGAAAATTAAATATGTAAATGACCTCTGTTCTGTTTAGCTGCCCTGTGTTGTGCCTCTTTCAAAAGCAGTCTATATAGTTCTTACAGCTTTAATATGATCGGCCATAGCAAACTATTGTAGACTGAACAGGTGGACATATGTAAAGGGGTATGTTATGAAAATAACAATGAATTCAAGAACAGTTTTTGCATCATAGTTTCAACACATGTACCATATGAAGTGGGCAGTGAGTGGTAGGTTTTGAACAGTGATTACATACTATATCAATTTCTTTCATTTAAAAGAGTGAGGAGAATATGATTTTCCAGTATATGGAAACTTTATGTTCCTGAAGCAACTGCCCATTGGCTTTTCTTGTGAACTGGTTTGAGTTGAATGGTGTTCTGTTCTTTTACAACTACAGGGAAAAAGTTTGTCCATGTTAAAGAATTCCACAGATTCTTAATCATTTTGCGCAGTTCCGTTATTGCAATGTAAACAGAGTAATTCAATGTGATTTGATATGAAATGGCACATTGCAGCAAACTGTACAGACTTAGATTTCTTTACAGTGGTGGTGAATGGAACCAGGGATCATCATATCTACAACACAAATATAGCCGTTCCATTTACTGTCCAAAACCACCAGTGAACCTACCTACATATGTTTTCTGTGCCTGTATATGTAATGTTGATGATGGTAAAAAAGTGGAACATCTGAAAAAATGTTTTCTTTTGGGGATTATTTTGCCTTGCAATGCTCCGCATATGCCCCTCCACCATTGGCTGGATTAAAATAAATAGATTAACAAGATGTTTTAGGCTAAACGTTTATCACAAAAATATTGTAAAGCAACGTCTCAGAAATTAGGTAACGTATTCATACCCATCTTGTGTAATAACTTTTTGTGAAAGAGCTTTTAAAGGCATTAAACCTTTCAGACGTCTGGTTCCTATCACCACCACTGTGAACAGTTCTAACTCAGTATGTTTCTCTAGAACAGAGCGTTCCACATCAAACCACTCTGAATGACTTTACATCTCAGCCATTTAATTATGTAAAAGTTTGGGGGTTTTTTGGAGTTACCCTTTAATTGACAATACACTACAGATCTAAGATTGGAAAACATTGGAAAATTCCTGGAATATTCACATCTGTGCCAGTCAGGTTCTGAAAAGCTTGTTTCTCCTTGTGTTGGCAGGCTTTCACCATCATGGACCAGAACAGAGATGGCTTCATTGACAAAAATGACCTAAGGGACACCTTTGCAGCTCTAGGTTGGTTTAGGCAAGTTTCTCAACAGATTGAAAGCAGAAACCATCACAAGAGGAAAAAATTATTTCAGTTTGATATATACGGCTCTCGTTCATTTGAAAAGCATAAGGATATTTCTTTAATTTAAAGTGCCCATATACTGAGCTCTGTTATGACTGGTTGCCCTGGAGAGCAAAAGGCAGTCCAGCCTGAAACACTTCTTATAACTTCAGCATAACTTGGCGAAGCTATAATAGGCAGGTATACAGTTAAGTTTCAAAAGTTTGGGTGCACCTCTGAACAATTTAATACTCAGGTCCTACTTGTTACCTAAGTTTAACAATTTGGAATAAAACAAACACAAAATATGACCTGTGTTTTGTATTTTTAAGCAAATAAATAGAATTTGTACACTATTATTTGGAGTGAAATGCTCTATGTAAGTTAAGTTTGTGCCCTGAAATGGTATGTTAACTTACTTTCACTTTCAAAATCAACATAATACGTCATTTGACTGGGGATGGTTACATTTTGCATACAATTGTGTGAAATGCATTGGTGTTTCAATATATGAAAATATATTTTGACACTTTTTAATGTTTTTTAAACACTTTATATGAAACTTTGGCCTGATATTGGCCCCTCGCCAGTTTAAAGAGCAGAACTGTACGTTTGGAACATTCCCAAAGCTTTATTTAGTGGTCCTCTGTTTTCTTCCTCCCTCTGGAAAAATAGGGCGCCTTAATGTAAAGCAGGAGGAGATTGATGACATGCTGAAAGAAGCTTCTGGGCCCATCAACTTCACTGTGTTCCTCACCATGTTCGGAGAGAAGCTTAAGGGTAAGCCACTGAGATACGGCCCAGAGAAATAAGTGGTGATGTTGGATTAACTTGATTTAAATGGGCACAAATTTCAAACGTGAATAAATAGAATACAACAACACAGTTTTTTGTTGGGGTGATGATTTTGTTGATGGATTACATTTACTTCAAGTGTTAATGATGTACACATTCGAATCAAGACAATACATAGCAACACTTTTTTCAGTTCAGTAGTCTTTCACTCAATAACAAGAAAGTGTAATGATCCATAAACATTGAGCTGAACGTATCCCCTGTAGGAGCTGATCCAGAGGAGACCATCCTCAACGCCTTCAAAGTTTTTGACCCTGAGGGGAAAGGTGTTCTGCGGAAGGAGTAGTGAGTACTGCTGTCTGAAATATTGACTCCCCTAGTCCTCTAGTGATCCTTCTAATGAAAACTCTTCTTGTTTGTATTCCTGCGTTATTTCTAGTGTCACTGAGATGCTGACCACACAGGCTGACAGGTTCTCTAAAGAAGAGGTAAGAAAAGACCACTATGATGAATACAAGGGAATTTTGCTCCATGTTATATAGCAGTGTCCAACAAAAAAGGAATTGTGGGAGGGGATCCAAGATGTTATTAGTGTCGGAGAGCCAAGGCAGCAGCTGAGGTATGAGAGCGTTTGTTAGTACAGTGCATGAGGGATCCTCTTTCATTGTTTGGCCACACCCAACCAAACCGGGCTCTGGCTGTACCAAGATATCATGACTTATTAACATAAGCAACTTTAAACATAGTTATTGTATAGGTCTGTTGCAGTCATGACCTTATTAAACAAACAAGTTTTCTTAGCTTGCGGATTAGCTCATTAAGGCTTGCCTAGCTGAGGGCAAGTTCATCCCTACTGAGTAATCTGCTTGTTCCTGACCTCTGGTGTTTGCTGACCTTCACCAGGACCAGTTTATCATATTGAAATATGATGCACGACAGTGCTGCTTTCTACAGTGTGGCCTAAAATATCATAAGACCTTAATTTAGTGATGATATGTATACATAGGGCCATGCAAACTGCCTACACAGCATGAGCTTAGGCTTTCAAGGGTTAAAGTCTGAGGCTTTTGAATTGTTGGACATTAGGATGGGTTTCTCAGCTGCATCCAAATGATCCTTGAAAAAAGGACAGCCTTCTGGAACATGGCAGCTGAAAATACAACCTGTTTTCATGACATCCTTGGTTTTGAGACATTGTTTAAAGTCAAGTTAAAGCCCACATGTTTCTGCTTGATCTTCCTGAATATCATGAAACAGAAAGAACAAAGAACAAGAACACAAGCTCACAGATATGTCTTTTCTCCTAGTGAGTGTTTGTGTTAGGGCATGGGTAAAACAAGCATGGCCCAATGATTTAAACAGTTTCAGCTGTTTATTACTAGAAAAAATTCACATTCATACTCAAGGTTAAACTAGAACTGATCAGCATCCAGGTATCCAGGACCCTTTTATACGCTACATAAAAACTATAACCTATTTCAAACGGCAGGTATTTTGTTAATGTGTAATTGGCAGTGTGTTTATGTGAAATAATAAATATTCTTCATCACCTTCATCATCAGATGGAGCAGATGTTCACTGCCTTCCCTCCAGATGTTTCAGGCAACCTTGACTACAAGAACTTGGTCCATATCATCACCCATGGAGAGGAAAAGGACCAGGAGTAAAGTTTTGGCTTTTTGTGCCCGGCCACTGACCATTGCCTCCTCACCAACAGCCCCTCCTTGCTGACCAATAATTCTGTTAATGGCTGTGAGGTTTTCTTCAGCTCATCCAGAATAGAGAACAAGAGCCAAATATGTAACAGTGGTGTACCTGCAAAACAATGTGTAGTCTTTATGTGCAATCATGATTCCTTGCTTGTAAACAGTTATTGCACATTTGGCTTTGTCTTATTATTTATGACTTTTAAAAAACAGCCAACTGTTAAAGGCTTCAGAAGTGGAGAGGATGCTAATTAACTAGCGCCAGCCAAGTCCCTTCGTTTTCTATTTGGATAGATAACTTAGTCATCTATAACTACTGCTGAGAGAATGGATTATCATCAACTGACATCTCTTTTCTTCTTTTTCTGAAATAAAATGTATTTCAAATGAATTTCTTTGGCTCGTCATCTACTCCATAATAGCCTGCGGCCAGTGTGTATTTTACGAATTTGTTACTAGCATAACTATGGGAAGAGCTGTAATGTAACCCTGAATCAAGGAAATAGCTTTAACATAACCATGGAAATAGCTGTAGAATATCTAAAACCGAGAGACCGGATATTATAAGACTAGAGTGAATCAGGTCAGGGAACATTCTAGTTACATCTAGATTGGGGCTGAAGACATGGCAGAACAATGTCAATAGAGTACAACAGTGTGTGTCAGAGAAGAACATTCCAGAACATTTTGTAATGTAATGCAATGTAATAGAACTTTCTAGGACATTTTAATGGGGCAGAACATTCTAGAACATTGTGAACATTCCAGAACAGTTTGAACTAGGAGAGGGCATTCTAGAACAGCGTGCAAAGATGTTTACATTCTAGAACAGGCTGTATGAAGGAGAACATTGTAGAACAGCTTAAATAGAGTACCAAAATCTAGAACAGTTTGAATGGGACAGCACATTCTAGAGAAGTGTGCAAAGATGTTAACATTCTAGAACAGTGTTTGTAGAAAAGAACATTCCAGAATACTTTGAACTGGGGAGAACATTCTAGAACTGTGTGTGTGTGGAGCAGAACACTCTGGAAGAGTACAAATGAAATAGAACTTTCTAGAACAGTTAAATAAATTCATTAAGTAGAGCGTTCAAGAACAGTGCGTGTGGAGAAGAACAGTCCAGAACAGTTTGAATGGGGGAGATGAATCTAGAACACCATGCATAGATGTTAATATTCTAGAACAGTGTGTATGCAGGAGAACATTCTAGAACAGCTTGAACTGAGTACCTTAATCTAAAACACTGTAGATGGAATAGAGCATTCTAGAACAGCGTGTGTGGAAAAGAGCATTGCAGAATAGTTTGTTCTAGAACCATACGAATATGGACTTTGGCGGTCAGTCTGACTGTAGTGAAGTGGTGCTTTCGTGCTCTGGGTCACTGAGTGATGATGCTAACAGGTGTTTATGGGCTCCTCTGTTGTTTTCCTGCTAGGATAAAGACAAAGCCCTGCTGTGTTATTTCTGTGCTCTTGCTGACGTGTTTGCTGTAATGTTATACTCACCAAAGCGGCAAAGAGGGACAGCGGGCAGCCTCCGACTGATCCTACTGTTATTAACACTTGAGAGTGGACGCTCCATCAGTCCGAGAGACCTTGAGGTTAAGTCCTATTGTGAGTGACTCCTGGGGAGCTTTGAAGAGTGACATTCATGGATGATATCTGATCATCTGCTGGGGTGCTGTACTCGAATGCTAATCAGAGCATCAAAGTCGAGTTGTCTCGTATTTCAGATAATGTAAAGGTTAACTAACGAGATGATGCTGACCTCCAGTACCAGAAAAACGTTTTGACACGTGTCTGAATGTGTTTTTCATTGTTCCACTTGCTGGAACTTGATATATATGTATATCATTTGTGACCATTCAGATCGTGCAGGAGCAGATGGCTCAGTGGCGGTGGGCAGAGCAGTAGGCAGTACCAGAGATATTATAAATGTGACTCATCACTGGTAGAAATATGAATGGAAAAGCTCATAACGCTCAACATGGGGTCTATTTGCAAAGAAAATCCCACCCTTAAATAAAAAGAGCCATCATGAGCTTGCTGGTTGCTCCGTGGGTGGGGAACCCTCTCTCCTCCTCATTGTGAAGATCTGTGGAAGTTTTGCTGCATTATTGAACCAAACGCTACATACTATTTATGAGGTTTTGGTCTGACTTTGTTAGTGATTTGCAGTATGTTTTTGAAATGTTACTTCAGTTTCTAGCAATTTGGTCAGTTTTATGAGAGGAGTCTGGTCTTGTATGGCTGGAAATAACTGCCCAACGACTTTCCTAGAAGGACTCTGGCAATAACACTGGCATTTGAATTTGGCTTCTTACTCACCAGCTTCTTGTTCCAGTTTTTCTCTTCCACCATATATTTTGTTCTATTTTGACTCTCACATTCCCATCGCTAGAACTGTACTAGATTTGTTTTCCAGTAGACATGGAACTTATCATAAAATGTCCCTGCAGCAGTGGAGTCTACCCGAAACAAAACCATAGAAAGTATGTGAGCTTGTAAACTTGCAGAGGAACTTTGGCTTTGGTGTAACCCTCGTGAACTTCGTTTAGCAAGAGGTATGCTGAGTGTTTTACTCCTGTTAGGTCTTCCTCAATTGCTACAGGAACAAATGCTGTATTTGGACACCTATCAAAAGGTTGAATATGCCAGATGGAAAAAGAAAACCAGGAGATCCAGAGAATAAATATCCTGCTTTTTATTTGCTATATAAAAAAAGTACACAGATTTAACAGAAGCGCATCATCAGGCATACACTTTTCCACATTCACTGGAGGTTTAGCATTATTCACTCCTGTGAAAATGGTCATGTTATAGTTTACATCTCGTAAACTCCTGTATCATCTAGAAATCCGTGTTCACCAGTTGCAAATACAACTTTGTCAACCGTTCAGGAGCAAATTACAAGTGGGACAATCAGTATTTCCCAGTGTCCGACACCACTCGAACAGTCAAGCAGCTGTTCCCAGCCCTGGCTGTTCCTAGTCCTGCCCTTCCCTGCAGATGAACAAACTGTAGTCCTGCCCATCCCTGCAGATGAACAAACTTTAACAGTTTCTAGCAATCTAAATAACCTAAAATGATCAAGCACACACATTTTCTACACAGGCTATTACCTTAACAGAACACAGACAGTATATTTGGATTACAGCAGTGCCGGTCAGGGGTGAGTCGTATAAATAAACTGCTGGCAGATGATTACTGTAATTTTACAAGTAAATGTTTTACAGTGTACAGACGCTGGAGTATCCTGTTCAAAGTCCCCACACTGAACATTCCTCTCTAGACTTACAGTATAAGTGCCCAGACTGGGGCTGGGCCATTTGCTATGCCATCCCCGACCACCAGAGGGAGGCATAGAGCCACTCCATGGTAATTAGGGGTAACCGGCGACACCTGTTCCTCCCCGACTTTGGGGAAGCTCACCCTTTCCTTCCTGCCTGCTCTTGTGACCCTGTGGAAAAGTTGATGTCTTAAAATGGCATATGGCTCTTTTTATGGATGAGGACAAAATGAAGATGCTCTCACAGTAAAGCACCGGCCGTTTCACTCGTTTCTGTCACGTGACATGTTTCCTGAGACTTCTGTGGTATGAAGCTGTGGAGTTTGATCTTGTGGCAGGCGATGCTTTTAAAGAGGTATTCCACCGATTTATGAACATTTCTGTGAGATTCGGTGGCTGAGATGTAAACGAAGGCAGTCAGTTTTGTTTGACGTGATGATCATTTGCAGAGGAGCTTACTCTCTTCTGATTTCTCTACAGTGGTGGTGAATGGAGCCAGGAGTCACCATGTCTTCAATGCAAAAGGAGCCTTTTTATTTACTACTCCAAACCACCAGTGAACCGACATCCTTCTTCATGTAACACTAATGATGGTATAGCAATTGTCAGTCTGAAAACATATGATTTCTTCGGAGACTGCTTTGCCATGAAACTCCCTTCATACATCCCTCCACCACGAATTGATTAAAATAAATTCGTTAAAATATTAGAATACAAAAAATAAACAAATTAATTAATTAAAATAATAATTAAAACAACAAAAAGGCACTCACTGTAGACACTGAGAATGTTCTTCTTGGCCTCTTCGTTCTTCATCCTTCCTTTGCTGACTTGTGCTGTATGAGGCTGTGGGTTTTATGTTTTAGCTTGGAGATCACAGCATTGACAAGCATGGTGTCCCTCTTACTGAGCTACTGAAGGTTTCACAAGTGGGCAAGCTCTGTCTTTCTCATTAACGTTATCATGCCTGTGTGTGTGTATGTTCGTTCGTTCGCCGTTTTTATTTTTCCCCTGTCCTTCAAACAGCCTGAGCCCTCTAGGGACCCACAATACAAAAAGCACAGAGCCTTACACTGATAATTACACAGCTATACAACTTGTACATAGTTTTCTAGCCTTCATATTGATGGAAAACTCAACCAGGGTGTTTATTGCCTTCCACCCATATGTTCTAGCACCCCCATGACCCAGGAGGATAAATTGTTTAGATCATGAATAAATTATATGAAAACATTGAAACAGGGATTACATTGACACAATTATCAACAGTAAGTCAACTGTGCATCTTTCATTTTAGGTATGTTATGTTATTTCTATGAGAATATAATGACACAGCTGACATCCAGAAACACATTCATTTTAAGCTTTGCATTCACACTATGCACCATTCATGCCAGAACAAAGACATAGAGGCACATTTAAAACGGTGTCTTTAGGTATTAGAAAAAGAACAGCTATAATCTATATTCAGTGTGAATCACTCCAAAGTAAACTTGTGGTTTCATAACTATAACTAACTATATATAGGAAGCTCCCACATCTTTAACAACATCCTGGATAACTTCTTCATAGGTGATAGTTTGCTCTACACATTTCAGTCTGAACAGTTTATCCAGCAGCTTTGCTCAGCATTTGACATTGAAGAGACTGATGGGAGATGTAGTTCCACCTTTATTAGCCTCACAACCTCATCTGCAGTCATGCTGTGGTTTTATGCACTTTTTTCCACCAGAGCTTAGCAGAGTTACAATTGTTATGTCAAGATTTTCGAATTGGACAGCTTTCCCGTACAAATCCTGCAGAATTTGTATTTGAACGAGGAAAAGGAGGGTCACAGTATCAACAGTGGCAGTATAAATACAGTTTTCCATTCTGTGGCACCGTTGGCGGAGCCGTCCCAGTACTCCTGATGGCCAGTCCATTCCTGGTTAAAGGTTTTATTGGTTTTCTCTACCATAGAAAACACATATAATGCTTAATTGCTTCATGTAACATATTCTGAAAAAAAAAGTAAAATATCAAAAGTGACCTCTATGTGGAAACAACAGCACTGATCAGCATGCCTTCTATGCTGGTCTTAGTTGGTGGAGTGCTTGTCTGGTGCTGGTTTAGTTGGTCATTAAATATAAATCACAATATAAATCGGTTTTTCTATCAATGGTGTGCATATTGCCCATTCTTTGGTAAATAAATAGAAATAGTGACCTAATATTTTCAGAAAATAGCATATTTAAGTTTGTTCCCTGGAGGATGTATTGAAGGGGAACTTAATCCATTTTTAAAGTTTTCAGGATTTTTGCACAATTAATGGTAAAAGATGATTCAGAGTGATTCAGTCACTGATGACAGTTTGAAAAAATAATTGGAGGAATTCCCCTTTAATGGTGGAATTCCCATTTAACTGTTTTTCGATTGGAAAATCAACAAAGTTAGCAACAACAAACAGCATCATCGGCTATTAGCACCAATAAAGAATCATTACGCTGTGGACTATTTCGTGTGTTGTGCTGTCAGGTGTCACTGCACACCAATATAAATCACACAAAAATGCTCAAAATTAGCATAATACAATCTAAATAAAATGATGATATTTTGATGCTGATGAACACATATGCACCCCTCGTATTTATTGAGTCCCCAAAAGAAAAAAAGGCGACGAACGCAGTACAAGCCGTATTTCTACTGTATTCCTCCGCCTGGCCGGTGGCCTGCATGTGTATCCTTCCTCCACCCGCCCGGCGCTCGCAGGCGCAGACGGTTGCTGCACTGGGAAGGCTGACAGAGAGGGAGGTAAAAATCACTTACAAACAAGCCCAATGAGCCTGGAACGTGTTTATTAAACCACACTTCAGTCTAATGAGACTTTAACTGACGCTTTAAGTGAACTAACGTAAGAGGAATTATAGAGGAGATACGGTTTTTTTCTAGTTAGCGAGGCATGGCCGACATCGACAAGCTCAACATAGACAGCATCATCCAGCGCCTCCTGGAAGGTAAGACCTCTTAAATGTTATAGGCTAAAATGTTGTAAAGTATACCATGTACGGGTCTTTTGTTTATTACGAGTATTCTGTGGTTTAATTTCTTACACAAAAGTCCAGTTATCCGGGGTGAAACTAGCTTACAGAACGGTCGCGATTCGCTAGCCTTAGCTAGCTAGCTAGTTGAGCTACTTGAGGTAGGTTAGCTTCGCTGCTTGAAAGCAAACATGTTCCTGTCATTTTAATTTTTATTTAGAGCTGACTTCACTTTATCTTTTAGTGTACATGTTTTGGAGATTGAACCGCCTCAAAATATATCGAGTTAATGTAATGGACTTACATTTATACCATCCTAGCTGGCTAGCTAATTTGGGGAGAATTTGACGTAACGTTAGCCAGCTGTCCTCAGCTAGCTGAGGAGACAGTTTAGTGTTGACCGTCCCCCCTTTTGGGGACACTAGTGTGTTTATATATTTGCGTTAAAAGTGATGTTATCAAAAGTTCACTAGCTACAGTTACTGGTGAGGTATTTGGTAAGTACCCAGACGTAGTGTCAGCCAGCTAGATAGCTAGTTCACTGCCTGTTTATGGTTTTAAAAGCTGACCTGGGTGTGCTGGCACTGTAATGTTGTTTGACACCTAGGCAAAAACAAATGGTTGTAAATCTCTAAGATTACGTATGTGCAAGCAATAATTATGCCCACTAAGTTTTCTTTACTGCGCAGACTAACTATAGTTGGGTAAAGGTGACAGGCGCACACAAATAGAAGCTCTGGCATTATACAGCTGTGCGTTGTTGTTTTCAGGTTGAGCTAATACAGATATATTAAAGCGAATAGATTTTGTTCTTGTGTTGGGGGAGAGTGCGGTTTGGTTATTGGGGTTTGTGCTGCACTGCAGGGGGGGAGACGACCCACTTTTTCCTGCGGTTTGCCCTGTTTAAGCTCCTCTCCCCACTCAGAGAGCATCTCGCATAAAGCAGCGCTGGTGATGCTGATGCCCCGCAGCGATGGTTGACTGAACTGGCTGATATAGCAAGTTCTGCCCTTGCCTGTGTGCCATATCGGGGCAGGGGACTGTTCGTGATTTGGGTTTCAGTGAAAGGATAGATGAAACTCCTTGTTTCCTGGAAAGAGTTTGCGGTTCGGCTGACAGCGGCAGTCAGGAATGGGCAGACAGTGACCGTGCCACCTCGGGTGATATACTAATAAGTTAGATTTTATGTTTGACTTTGACTGTTAAGTTTGATGAAGTCTGCTAATGGCTATATACTAATACATTATTTAATCTACGCATTGCTTAATGTAGATTTTTCTAATTTAGTTTTACAGCCGTGTTTTAGTCTTGACACTGTGGTTGCGTAATGAAAATGTTAATTTGCCTGCTGTCTTGACATAATCTAAATGCTTCAAAGAGAGCTGTCAAACTTGTTTCCGTGTTTCCAAACTTGTAAAACTTGTTTCCTCAGTATCTTGCTGTATTAGACCCATCGTGCCACGCTGCAAAAATTGTGTGTGTACACATTAAAACCTGTAGCCAGTCAGATTTCAGCTGGCAAAATCTCACTGGTTGTGGCCAGATGGACGTGCAGTAGAGTATCGCAATAATATATTTTGTGATACTGGATCAGTTCTTGAAAACACTATATTCATTTTTTTTATTTTAGTTTACATGAAAAGATTGGTGGCAGTCATTTTATGGTGTTTATAAACCTCTGACTGCTAGATAAATGTTGTGATCTATCTGCCAAGTAGCATAAGGGTGCACCACTAACGTTAGCATTAGCAAACCTCGGTGGTGTGTTTTTCCTACTCTGGCAGCTTCCTAAAAAATATTTTTAGAAATTACACTACGTTGTCTTGCTTGCAGCTTACGGAATCATTTCTACCTGTTTTATAATATATATCATTTCGCCAGGTTCTTGTCGATACACAGCCTTAGTAGACGATCTGTTGATTTGTTGGTGCTGAGACTAGCCATAGGCTACCTAACATAATAATCAGTCCCCCATAATATTATTTTAGCAAACAGCAATTTATAGACTGTAAAAGTGTCAGTTATTAAACACGTAGTAAAAACTATCAAGTCATACTAACAGCAAGTTTTTGTCCAGACACAAAAGCATGTTTGCTTTCTGACCTATATACTCATCATCTGAGGTTACTAACTATAATCAGTGTAATTGTCGATGTAGCTATGTATAGTTTTTTTTTTTTTCCCAGATGCTGAATTTCCATGGTTTTTGTGCAATTTGTGCAACAATTCACTGTAATGAAGCAGGGTCCTTTATACTGGTGTTAGCAAATGATTCGCTTTGTTTAGTAAAGTGGCTTCTACTGTCATGTATGCAGGATATTTTTGCTGTCATCAGCAGTTAGAGGTTGAGTTTGCTTCGTATTGTTTGCATGTACGTGGTAACAATCATGGTGGCTCAATGTTTGAAGATATTGTTTATCTTTAATTATCTAATGTATTATCTTTTATAACCCTTGAAGGTGGCAACATGTTTGGAGATAGCACCTCAGAGAAGGAGTGTGCTTTTAATGACTTTTAAAAGAGCGATCTTTGTATCTTTGTATGTACATCTGCATGATTACTGTCTATGAGCTTCTCCTCCTAAGCTGTAGGGGGCATCATGTTGCAGTCGGCCAAATAATTGCTTGTGCTCAGCGCCGAACAATGCAGGAGTCGTCCAAGCAATAGCAGCCAAGAAAACAAAGTTACACACTCTTCCGTTGGTTACAAATCGTGGGTGTGGTAGGACCGCTGAAAGTTGTCAAATCATCAGTCACTCGTCAGAAACTCATCAGTTGACTGAGATTCTTTGTCGAGCAGTAGAGAAGTGTGTGTGGTGTGGTGTGCTGTGTGTTTTTTTTTTTTTTTTTTTTTTTTAAATCCCCAGCTTAAAAAATTAACATGAATAACATTTCAAAGAAGAGTTCTAAATAAGGGGGGTCATAAATATATACTATATTCTAGCGGGTCTATCTGGCACACTTTCTTTTAAATAATGTATCTTTTAAACTATTAATTAAACTGAAGAGCCAAAGCCTGATGGGGAGTGCTTGGTAAGATAGGCTATGTGTAACTAGGTTTCAAAAATCGTCTGAATTCTTGTGGCAGTTCAACTTTTGAAGAACTTGCAGCACAACATGGGTGGCCGTTCTGTGATTATCTGGCCTGATGTACTACGGAATATATACATACGGCAGCGAGTCTATTTGTAAGGCAGAAATGGGCACGGCAGATTCAGTAGCCAGCAGGAGAAGCAGCGATGTGCGCAAACAGGGTGTGATATCTTTAAATCTGAAAGTGCAAGTTTATTTGTTTATTCATTTAATATTTATTGATTATGTTTAAATAGAGATACAGTACCTTAATAAAGGCCATGTTGACAAAGACAAGAAGTTATTCCAAAGCAGACGATGCTGTGAATTAAACGTTTTCAGACCTTTTGTTTTTTTTTAACGTAACACCATATAGTGTTTAAAGTGAATTAATAAAATAGGTTTTAAGAGTTAATTTTAAACATAAATACTTGTGTGCTGCATGTCCCCTTATTCCACAAATTTCTAAGTCAGGTACAGCCCTAGGGTGTGGAAACATTTCCGTTTTAGACAAAAAAACAACAACAGAGAGATAGACGTATACATTTGGCAGTTAACTTAATAAAATGTTCAAATTACATATAATTGTAAATATTATATTAAATGTTATTTTGAGAGACTTTCTGTAACATTTGGCTGGTTTTCACAGTATCATTCTAGCAAAACAAGTAGATTTGCATTAGTTTATCAAGATTACATCTGTGTTTGTGGTGTGATTTACTATCTAATGATTTCTGATCCATTGAGAACATGCATTTTAATAGATAATTTTCCTAGCTCTTCCAAGAAGACAAGCCTGTCCTGTCTGTAGCCTTGGAGTGCCGTCTCTGAACATCCGTCTTTATAGATGCATTATGGCCCTCGTTGAAACCAGGCCAGGGAGTAGTAAACCTTATCTCCTACACTGGTATTAATACAGGCTGTTCCTTTGGCAAGCTGTTCCCTTATATAACTGCTCTCATGGCTACTAAAGGCGAAAAGGGCTGTAGTGTTGGGTACTCTCTGTTTGGACGTTTAACACTAGAGTTGCCAGGGAACCACACTAGCCACGCCATGTGTGTGTGAGTGTTTATTTCTGTTTAGGCTTTGGATTGTCCTAATTTGAGGCACTTTGGTGGAGTCACAATTTGTGTTGCAGACATATGGCTCTTGATGGCATGCCTGAGCTTGAAATAACATTGTGTAACTTGTATATAATAAAGCACACATCTTATTTCTTTCTTTGTTGTTGTCCAAAGGAAAACATTTTCATTTTTCCATTCCATTTTTTCTACATCTTTTTAGTCTTTTACATAAAGCAAAATTTCACTGAATGGTTCAGTAGAAATGCTCCTAAATTGCTTGGAATAAAATCTCAACTTGCATGGAAGGAAAATCCTCCTTTACCTCTCCTGTAAAGTTACCATTTTGGAGATGATTGAGGTTTAGCTGATTATTCAGTCCGATATTTGATTTAACATGTGCATTATATATGTAAGAGCAAAATGTCTAGATGTTGGTAATTTACTATACTAAATGTCTGTATATTATGTATTTTTTGCTATTTGTAACCCTTTACAAGAAATGTGCATTTTCTCTGATGCTACTCCAAATGAATCTAGTGGCAGTTTCTGCCTTTTGTGGGGAAAAAAATACAGAATAAAAGTAGGGTTGTGATACAGTTGTACTCTCTTATAAAATACATAGATCTGATTCTTTCAAAGCACTGTATTATTAAGAACCAGTGTAACATTCATGGAGTAATCTTTGACCGTTATATTTCATGGCAGTCATAGCATATTGTTGACAGCCAACGTTGCAGGAGGTGATTATCTGTGGTGTATTTTCATACTGTTTATTTTTTGTTGTTGTTTTTTTTTTCCAGCTTCATTCTGTGCTTTACAGTGTTAATTGGAGTTAATTTGTTTAATACCTAAACTCTTTAAGCTCAATAAAGGCATTGTGGTGCACATCCTCTTCTGATCTATTGCTGTAAAATATTTGTTCGTAATAGTCCCATTTGAAAATAGACATGTAGAAGACCCACGCCTCTGAAAGGTATGAATATGCAAGTCTAGCCTTAGTGCATCTACTACCTCATTGTTTTACTTTGTTTTAAGTCTTGTTTGAGGACGTGCAACAATTAGTTGTGCAATAAGTGTGCCAGTAAATGGAAAGCTGGACAAATAAGCTCACAGAAAACCTAACATTTTACTTTTGTTCTGTAACTAATTCAGTCCGGTATTTCCATGTGCCAAGAGCACATTTATTTTTGGGTAATGCCAACGAAACTGATAAATTTAAGATTTCCAGACCTTTTGAGAGAACAGCAGAACATTTTGTCCAAAAAGCATGAAAGCATGTAGCTGCTGTTTTATAAATGAATAGTGCCTTCCTGTTCTGCAGCTTCAGTGATGGATGGTCTCAAGAGTTTTGACCATTATTTTTCTTTTTCAGGGCCCTCTTTATCTACCAGTCTTATCAGAAAGGTGATTGGTAGTGATGGTGGTAAAACAGTTAATAATAAACTTTCTAACCGTTATAATTCTGTGTGAAAGAGGGCAACACTTCAAGTTGTATGATGTATCTCCATGACACCATTCCTGCACCATTTAAAGTGGAACGGAAAAATTCAGACAAGAAGCTGGTAGAAAAGAAAGTAAAAGAATTGTAACAAATATTCTCAAAAGAAACAGAACTTTAATAAATACATCATGGAGGAATAGTAAGCTCTCCTCTGCTGCTAGCTGGTTAGGTTCACATTGTTTACATAAGCACACAGTCCTGTCTATAACAATAAAAGCCCCAGTACCTAAAGGCTGCATAACTGCTACTGCACAGAATAAATAAATAAATAAATAAATAACACAACTCTGCCACCACCAAAAAATGTATGTTTTAATGTCCTAAAGTTTATCAGCGGATAAGTATAATATTAAAGCAAAGTCTGTACAGAGTTACAGTTAAACACGATAAATTCCTTGTAAGCTCACCGGATGGTTTTGCATGAAAATGATTCATTTATAAATACCTGCGGGGTGTGCATTGAGATTCATAGATTGAGGCAAGATGGGACAGTGCAGTGAATGTCTCGTTTGATGTGTGTAAAATCACAAAGCAGATGATGATGTTAAAGCTAAAAAATAGTGATTGCATTTGGGTGTGTCAAAGGCCATAGTGTTACATTAGCATAACAAATTTCTAGCTAGTTTTTAGCTGTGTGTTTCGTCCTATAAGGTAGGTTAAGTGTTTCAGCAGTTTGTTAATGTTACTATTAATGATATCATAACTGTGTAATAGTCCTGTAAAGCTTGGTAGGGGAGAAAATGTGTTGACCTCAATATCTGACAGTATAAATTTTTTTTTTATCAGTATCTATAAAGAAAAGGCACTCTGTAAATGATATCCTCGTACTTGAGCACAGACCAAAGAGGAAGACATGCCGGGCGAGAACGTCACTTCTGACTTTTAGACTGGCACCATAACAGGGCTTGGAGCTGCTCCTGAACTGTGCAGCATGGCTGAAGAATGACTCAGTGCAGCTGTAGGAACAAATCCGCCCTCCGTTTGTCGAGACAGGACAGATTAGTCTCAACAGTTGTACTGTGTGCATTGGCTAATACACAGTCCAGATAGGTCTCCGCAATGGTCAGCCACTTACCCTGTGTACGTTGTAATGTTAGCAGATTTACTCCGAAATAATTAATGGTACAAATTTTTGTTGCCATTTTTAACGTTGTGATTGTGTAGATCATGAGGTTGGTGCTCATTTTAGCTGCTGAAAGTCAATTCACTATAATAATTATGCTTGGCATCAGTTTACTACTTTACTTACAGAGAGTTGTTGGGTCATTCTAAATGGAGTGACTCACGTGGGGCATCACTGCTCGCTGAATGTTCGCAGTCATGGATGTTGGGTCACTCCGCATGTTGGATGTCGATTCATGTAGGTTCTCCCTCTCCGTGGTTCGTGTAGGTCTCCCAGATCCTTCATGTTGCTGCCGTATGTCATCTTCTATCCACTGTTGCCAACTGCAGGCTATGGTAATATCTGCATGACCGACATGGCGTGCAATACATCGATAAGACCATCCCACTTCCCGTAGCCCTAAGATGCGACCCCTTTTGAACTTCTCCAAATGCTCGAATTACTTTTGAACTCTTCTCCAAGGCATACTTTATGTGCAAAGGATGCTACCAACACAGGACGACCTTATAGTCAATCAGGTACAACAGCCTTGCTTATGTCACGTGTGGCAGAGCGTGAAACCTGAATCTTTGAGTACAACAGAAAAAAACTTGCGATATGTGCATGTTGAGGGCAGTGGATTCCTTTGTGGATATAACAGCCTTTGGGCACCATTTGAAGTTGATATTGCAATATATGGTTGCTAAATATACCGCAATATATGGTTTCACATTAATCAACATATCACAAAATGACACAAATCACATTGAGGCTTTCTGTGTGTGTTTTTATATACCCCTAGCCAATCAAGCTTTAGATCCAAACACCAAAAATGTTTAGTTCTGTCCCTTCCCCGGCAGCAGATTGACTTAACTCTGTGAGAATTGAGTCATCGTCTAAACCAGTGCTTTAGTTAGCCATAATTGAACATGCTCTATTGTAAGCAGAGCTGTAAGCATTCTAGCCAGTAGCTAATGCTAACCAGTGCCACTTTCCTAGTCTGCTGCATTGTTAACATTTATAAGTAATCAGATAAATGGTTTGGCATTTATTGAGTGATGTATTGAAAGTTGTGCAGTGATAACTAATTCGGTAATCATATAAGCGAACATAAATATACGTAGGAGGAGATGGCAGAAAGCATTGTTCTTTTATGTTACTTAAGACAGAGACTGATTTGGACACCACAAAAAATAACATGGGGTTACATTGGTTTTTCAGCATGGTAAGACACATACCGTCACAGCCCTACACCCTGCCTGTATTTAACATTTGTTTTGAGTGTTTTACTTCATAGTTATATCAGTGAAATGTACTCTGACTAATTAAATATGCAGCGGCAAGTTAATACTAATGTCAATGATCCTTCAACAAGTGTTTGTATAAATTACAGTAATCTTATCAGCAGATTAGAAAAATATTGGCCATGAGATTTGATTATCTAAACAAAGCTTGTGGTGTCTAGTTACTGTCTGACTCGAGGCCCATAAACATTGACTGTATGAAACACCTGACTGAGAAAGATATGTAGATGTTTAAAACACAAAGATGATTACTGATTATGCAGGCTGTAAGTTACGTAAGAAGTTATATTGAGTAATAAAATTCTAGTCCAACATTTAAAATGATCAAAGTGCACAGGGTAGTGATTTGAATGTTTCGTTTTCAGACGAAGAACAGTGTGGGGGCCTTTTTTCTTTCTTTCTAAATCTGCTAATACAAACACCCTGTGGTGTGTGACTGTGTGTGCGCTTGTATCTCCAATGGCTGGGTTCCACCAGCCCACAGCACAGATGTCCTCCTGGTTTGACATGCTTAAAAACATGCGTGGGAGAGTGTTTTCTTTGACTGGCTTCACTGTAATTAAGGCTGAGTAATTGGATAGTAAAAGTTAGTTAATCCACTTTTGTCTTTGTTTAATGGAATTAAATTTGGCTTTGTCCTGTGTGTGTGTGTGTGTGTGTGTTTGTATATGTGTGCGAGAGACAGACAGGCAGACAGGCAGGTCATTAGAGCAAATAATCACCAGTTAGAATGCCTTATTTTACTTGATGCTAACTGGTTGTCTGTTTTTCGTTTTAAAGTGTTAGCTTTATTGGCTTATGTTTAAATGACATGTGACAAATCTGTGTTTTCTTTCTAATTAAGGTTAATCTTGTTCCTCTGGGCCACTGTATATATGAATACAGCATGTCTTGTGAATATTCTTTCATCAGGCAGTGCCTACAGAATCAATAACCCCTTCATGTGGTTTTGATAGATTTTCTTTCCAGTTCATTTAGGCTATCGGACCCAAATAAAGAACAAAAATGTGGAAATTTTATTTTTGATAGCACCAAACAGCAAGTGACTTTATAGTAAGTCAGTGTATTCAGTTTTGGGCTTCATTGTGCAGTTAGTGCTATTTTAGGCTCCATTGCTGTGTGGCTTTCAGGACTAGTCTTTAATGGCTTGATTTTTGAACAAGACAACCTAATTTGATTTGCCAGGCATTTCATGGTGTTTTCATTGGTGGTAGCTCAAAATTCTTACGTGGATGGGCAACATGTAAGTTTTCGGGAATATTGCAGTGTTAACTTGCACATTTTGTTGCTGTTTTTTTTAATGAGTATGCAGAACTCCTGTCTTTATTTGGAAAAAAATAATCTAACTATATTTCAAAAGCAAGTAGAGTTTCTAGAGTTGCTTTTTTTTTACTTTTATTTTCTGGTTGAAATGGGACTTTGAATTTGTTTGGGATATTGAATTAAGGAGGTCTGATGACCTGGTACTGTATTGGGTTTTTCTTATTTTGTTTAAATGAAACGTATCTGAATTCCACTCATTTCAATAAACTACATGGTCTCGAGTTCAGAGCATTTTTTTTCATCAAAGATCACAATTTGGCCCTGTTTATTGGTATTAACATCCGTCTCGAGTAATCTGATCACAAGTGTGTATTAAGACGTGTTGCTCTTCACACTTGGCCAGGTGTCTCCAGTGCATTTCCTATGATTGGGTTTCTTGAGTGGAAGAAGGTTGCCACCTACGTTTTACTATGGCTACATTGAGAAACCTTTGCTGCTCCTCCCGTCCTACTAATCCTCTGCTACACCAGAAGATTGTGGAGAATTCAAGAAGAAGAAAGGAGGAGTAGGAACAGCTTGAAAGCACTCCCTCAGCTGCTACACAGAGCCTGCCTATTCATGTTTGTGGGTGGTTTTTTTTTTATTAATTTTTTTTTAAACCTCGATTTTTGATTTTCTAATACACAGCGCAGAGAATTATATAAACCCAAATAAACTTTAAAGTGTAGCTAGATTGCTTGGTGTTTTCTCTGGCCTTTGCCTGCGGTGATGTCACTTTAAAATCTGTGTGAGGCTGGGTGGGTATTTAAAGCGCTTCTTTTGTTTCCTCTGATATTCGGACAGGCAGTAAAATGGCATTTCAAAATAATTTTCTGTGTCACAGAGGTGAGTAGGAGGGTCTGTAGAAAAACAGCAACTTTCAGGGTTTGTGGATGCAGCCTATGTCAATGTCTCACTGTGTTTGTACTGTGTTTGTGTAAATGACAGGGCTGTTACAAATGCTTAGAACAGAACACTGTAGACATGAGGACTTCCAGACCACTTCCGAAATTGGTTTGAGTGATCGGTTCACAGTGTGTCTTTAAGACGCATGGTAGCCTGGTCACACCTGTAGTTGGTGCTGTCCACTTGCGTTCAGATCATCCGTGACACATTTTAATGTGTTAATGGAGCCACAGAATTGATTGTGTGCTGACCAATATAAATGTTCCTTCCTTGTGATTAGCGATTAGATCACTGGTGTTGTACTTACTGAAATGTTAATCACAATATCTCTTGAAATGATCACAATTTGTGTCATAACAGTGGTTCCCACCCACATTCATACACCCACATACACCCCCCTTACTTCTGCGTTGTAGATTAGCAGGATCCTTGTGCTGTGTGCCATGTAGCTGCCCCCCCTCTCATCAACAGTAGCAGGGGACTGAAGGCTTTATTTACTGTTTAATATTTGGTCTCCTTGTAATGTCATTAGATAAGTGGCCATGAGAAACTCATTGGGTTTCAAACAAGTCATTTTTTTTCTTCTCTTTTCATTTGAGCTGCTATACTTGTGCTAAGTCCATATACATAAGAGGAAGATTATTTGCCAGATTCACCCAGTAGGATGGTCAGCAACTCTCTGAAGTGGTTTGAGGCCAAAGCTTTAATAGCTAAGCTTTGAATTTGTTGGTTGGGAGAAGCTGTTTTAACAAATATCCTTATCTCGAAAAATGACCAACCGCTGATCTAAGATCACTTTCAGGTGTGGCTTCTTTTGTTGAAGTCATGGATTATCAGAGGAGGGCATAGTTCACTCATTGAAATATGAGCAAATAACACACCCAATTTGATGAGTGTTGTGCCCTTTAATAAACAAAAGCCAGTTTGTCATTTTGTTGGCAGTTGTTTATATGGGTGGGGAGTCCTTACTAGTATGTAGATGCCTACCAGCTGGAACAACTTAGGGGGGGAAAACTTTGTTCTGAGCCTCCGCAGACATTAGATCTACAAACATAAATGTTGAAGGCTTGTCTTTGAGTTTTCAAAGAACACCTACCATGGTTAAATCTGGTTAAAAACTTTTATGATTAATCTATTTGGCTCCGAACAACGTTTTTTATTTTTTTAAATTTTTATTATTGTTATTTTTTTCCTTTTCCTTGTTTCAGGCTTGTGTTCAAAATACAGTATGGCAACATACCCTGATCAAAGTTCAAAGGTACATTTTATTTTGCTCAGACTACTTGTACATAGGTTGCTTATGTATTAGAGAACCTGCTACTACATTCAAATATGAGTGTGGTGTTTATGATGTGAAAATGGATAAGAAATGCTGCAGTGTTAAAAATGTAGATGTTTGTGTTCATTTAAAAAAAAAAAAAAAGGAAAACTCCAGCAACCTAACAAATGAATGCTGTATTAGGGATGCACCGAATGTTCAGCAACTGAAATTATTTGCCCGGAAAAAGCAAAAAATGCACTTTTGTAAAGTGAAAAGACTGAATAATTTATACCGGACAATGCTGTTTTTAATGATGCTGTTAACTTTGTCTAGTTCCTGGATGTAGACGGGAACCAGAGCGGAACCTTTTCTCCTTAGCTCCAGGGGTAGCGCCAACTGCTCTCGAGTTATGCCCACTTTAGCACACTATTTTTCCAAAGCAAATCACACCACGTATTAGTCATATTGTGCTTTGTTGGTATGTCTGCTGGGATGTGAAATGTTCAGTGTTCAGTAAATATGTTTAAACTGCAGTTTAGTAATTGTTTTTTTTTGAAGGCCAAGACAAACATACATCCCAGACAGCAAAATTGATCTATTCCACAATCTGGCCCACATTCCCCATTTTCATTTGGCCTTTTCCTCTTCATCTTTCATCTTGGGTGGACCTCTCCCAGTAGCAAGATATGGGCCACATGTGCACCATATTAGGGCCACGAATCAGCCAAAAGTAGGCAACTCTGCTGTATCTCTGCCAGAGGTGGACCAAATCTGTTTTGGGACAGGTGGGCCAAATGCATGTGGTAAATATGTGGGACACCTTTGGCTCACAGCAGATTGCTGGTGCTGAAAGTGGTCCAGCAGTGCCATATCTTTGCCAGATATGGCCCATGTCTGCTTGCTATCTGCCATTTAACCTATTTAATTTATGCAGGTGAAAAAGTAGCAAAATTACTGAAACACTGAAAAACCATGTTGGGTATTCAGCCTTCGGCAAAATGTTGTATTTTGTTTGATTCCGGCTTTTTTGGCCAAAAATGTTCATTTCGGTATCTGGTGTGCTTTTCTCTGTTTTAGCATATTCTGTTGCTTGTATAGTGATGCATATCGTTCTGTAAAATTACTGCCAATACCCAACCCTATCGCTGATTTGAGAGAGCCTGATGAACAATAACTTTGCTTTGATGACTTCGTATGTTGGTGGAAAATACTGGTTCCGAGGCAGTACTGAAGAAGTCAGTGAAGGTGGTGCAGTGGTTCACCGGGAGTCCAGGACGTTAGGGTAAAAATAGAAAGTGCTGGGCAGCAGCAGCAGCGGGGCACACAGTTTCCCTCACTGCTCCCCTGTGACCATGCGAAATGAAAAGCCAATCGATGCGAACGCAGCAAGCCAGTGCACGGACCGCAGGATGATGCGGTGCTTTTGGGGGAGAGCCTGCATTTCATGTTGTTGACATGCACTCTATAGGTCACTTTGTTACTCCACAACAAGGCCATGTCTGCAGACTGGTCTTGCACACTGAGACAGAGGTTAATAGAGTGGGGGTAGTGGGGTAGATGGAGAGGTACACAAGATTTTCAGAGCCTAACCTAGAAGTTTTTGTGTGTACGTGTGCATGTGTGTCAGAGAAACATAGGAACTGTGGGCCAATGCCAGTTAATAATAAAGTAGATACATTAACATTTACAAAATGCAGAAACTGGGACTAGATTTTTACATTTTCATTGCACTGTAACTACAAATAGTTTTTGCTGAGAATGAGCAATTCAAAGCTAGGTAGGAGGTGGGTCATCTACCAACATGAGCTGTCATGTGGCTAAACTAACGCAAAACTGACAAACTTTACAAAGTGTTTGTGTACGTGTGCACGTGTGGTGTGGTGGGGTTTTTTTTTGTGCCCTCGGAATGAAAAATCCTTTTCACATGTCCTACTGTCACACACGTTAATTGGTAGCTTCATACATTAAACTCCTAAAGGATATTTTGATAGCTTGATCACCTTTTCATAAATACTGCCAGCATTAAAACTACAGGGCTGAAGTGTTGTTAGTTTTTTCCTGTTCCACCAGCAGGAGTTAAATTCGGGTGCTGAAATTCAGCTTCTTATTTGCCAGGTTTTTTTCCCAAGCTTTCAAGTTCTTAATTCAGTGATTATTGTCGCCGCAGGTGCCAGAATGTAACTGCAAGACCGTTTACAATAGAAAATTCGAAGAAGCTGGCTGATGTTCTCATCATAAAATTGGTGCCACATTTAAAAAATTGTATGTTCTGATTTGCTTAATCAGCTTATTAAGTCTGTACTGAATTAACATTAAAACACATTAAAATTTTTAGAAAATACTTATGATGATGTGTGCATGCTTGGTGTGAGTATACAGGAAGATGGAACACCTGCTAAGCATTGCTGCCTGTCGCACCTCCTCCAGTGCCCATGGGTCTGCTGCAGGGTCATCAGCCAGGAACCACCATTCATTAACGTTTCGCTCCTTTAATCCTGGAGTCAGGATACATGTAGAAACAAGGAAAACATGTAGAAGTATGGCAAAATCAGGACAGGTGAAGGCAGAAGGCCTGATGGTCACCTTAGGTTCTCAGTGTTTTCAGGTTGTCAGTGAGTAAAAATATTTTACTGAAATTTGTAGGAAAATATAAAAGGTTTACCAGACACATTTGTGGATAGCTCTGTTTATAGAATGAATTGGAGGGGGTGTCAGCATCATCTCTGTACCAGGCCTTTATGAAATTACAGTTCCATTAACTCAATAGTGATTATGTAACTGGAGTTATACTAGAACTTGCTCCAATTGTTATCATACTGATCGCCAACGTGTGCATTTTTTTCATCTGTAGTGAGAGGGTCAAAGCCTGGTAAAAATGTTCAGCTTCAGGAGAACGAGATTCGTGGCCTGTGTCTGAAGTCTCGTGAGATCTTCCTAAGCCAGCCCATCCTGCTCGAGCTGGAGGCCCCTCTGAAGATCTGTGGTGAGTAGATAAAAAGACAGCTGGTTAACTAGACTTGTAACAAACATTCAGTAATGTTTCATAAATCCAGTTTGATGAAGAAATCAATGCAATTACCGGTTCTGTGAAACCAGAAAGGGAATTGTATTTTGTTAAAATAAAAAGGCTGTTTGACTGTCATGTGAAACAAGCAGCGTGCAGCAAAAACAAATCCAGTTTTGGATTTAATCATTAAAGTGAAACACACGTCTTTAAGCTTTTCTTGTTTCTATGTGTGATGTAGAATAGTTTAGATGACATTTAAAAATGAAGCTGCAGCCTTAAGATCAGCTAATAACCGATGGTTGGAGATGATATTTAGCATCTGTCTGGTAAGGCTGGTCCCACTGAACAGTACACTGAGTAAGGTTCCTGTCTGCTTTGCAGGTGACATCCATGGACAGTACTATGACCTGCTGAGGCTCTTTGAGTATGGGGGCTACCCACCTGAGAGCAACTACCTGTTCCTGGGGGACTACGTGGACCGGGGGAAGCAATCACTGGAGACCATCTGCCTCCTGCTGGCCTACAAGATCAAATATCCAGAAAACTTCTTCCTTCTCAGGGGCAACCATGAATGCGCCTCCATCAACCGCATCTATGGATTCTACGATGAGTGTGAGTACAATATTGGCCATAGTAATGGACATAAAAATCATTGTGTAAGAGGGCTTGTCTTAACCTGTATATTGACTAGTCAGTATAGCATTTAATTTTTAAATGACACCTTTGTCATTGCAGTTTTTCAGAATGATTAATTTTGTAATTGCCTAAAACTTAAACTGCTTAAAAGTCGGCTTGAACAAGTTAAGTTCACTGTGCACTATGGTTTTATTTTTGTGGAACATGCAGGTGTGCTTTACAGTTGCTGCCTTACTGCTATGTAATATTTCTTCATTAGTACATTTAACATGGGCACTAGCAGTTAGTGTTACTTAAATTGCTAACATTTAGCAACACAAGTTCCTCAGCCCCAATCTTGTGTTGCCTATTGGAATCAAAACATGTTCCAAAGAATAGACATAAAGACTATCATTACGCTGGTTATTTCCATTTTGCCAAGATGTATTGGGGGATTTAAAAGTGGAACCAGTTGCTCCATTGCGCTGTTTTAAACCCAGTGACAATCTGCAGTGGTGAGGTTTGTAGTGATATATTGAAACATAACTTTTAATAAGATCAGGGCTGCAAAACAGCAAATATATCCTTTAATATCAAAAGCAGTCAAAGCCTGGTTGTTTCTGTTGTAAGTTATTTGTCCTCCCTTGAGAATTTTGTCTTTCTCTTGGAAACTTGGCAAGTTTACAAGCACTTTGGGGCAGGTTTTGAATGCGCTGACTAACAGGAAATCAAATTACCGGTGCTGTTCTGTGTTGGTGCAACAAAAAAGAATTTTTCCATGCCTCTCAACAAAAGGGTAGTATAATGGCTGATTTGCAGAAATAGTTGCAATGGACATATAGACATAGTGAGTTTTAATAATGACAGTATGTTGAGTGTCTGCATGCCAATGTTTACTATGCAGTAGAGGTGGGAGACATGAAAAATGGTCACAAAGCCACTGGGGTCATGAATTTGTATCACTCATTGACAAAAAAAAAAATGATGCACCCAGATAGAGATTACTGCAAACTTTGGTATGAAGTTATGTTTCAGGCTGATATGTAATTAATTACAGGTGTGGTTTAGTTATGTGATGGCATGCACACCCAGCGAACAGACTCCGGACGGCCCAGACAGACCACCAGTAGAGAGGATTGTTTGGTCTGCATGAGCAGCGCCCACTTTTCCTTGTCCACCATCCAGACAAGGGTGACACCTTTCTTACACAACCCTGTCTCTGCCCGGACCATTTCCAGCCGCTTGGCAATAGGAAATATGGTGTCACGGCACCCACTACATGTCCTACCTTTGACCCCAACCACCATCAATTGTAATGATATTGTGAATGCAAAATCTGGACTGCTACGAACTGGAACCGTATCATCTTTAGCAATGAATCAAGGTTCTGTTTGGGATCTGGCAACGATCAGGTTTGAGTATGAGGCCTCGTGGTGAGCGCTTTAATCCTGCTTTTGCTGTGGAGCGACACTCTGCCCCAACTGCTGTCGTGATGATCTGGGGAGCCATTGCATACGACAGTTGGTCACCCCTAGTAGTGATATGAGGGACACTAACAGCTCAGCGATATGTGCAGGACATCCACTGGTCACATGTGTTGCCTCTTATGGCAGGGCTTCCAACTGGCATTTGTCCGCTGGATAATGCTCACCCACACATGGCAGGGGTTTCCCAGGAATGTCTGAGCCAGATTGCAACACTTGCTTGGCCTGGGCGCTAAGACTAGAGCCTACTTTAAGTTGTACAGTTTTCCCCAATAAGCTTATCCTTTGGCTCTAATGTTGTACTCACTTAAATATATCATTCCATTTCAACAAGAAGTGTGTCGTTTCTTTTGTCGGTGAGCGTATTTGAAAGGACTAAGCAGACTTTTGTACTTGATACAGGAGGATGCAGGTAGCCCGTAGATCTTAAAGAGAATGCGGGTGGTGTAAACAGTTTCTTTTATTTACTTTATTTTATTAATTAATTAATTTTTTTATGGGGGTGTGTATGTATATGATCACTCTAGCACAAGACCAGTAAACAGAGAATTAATTATTCGTATTAGCATTGAAGAGGATGGAGAGGAGAAGTGTCTTTATTAGTGAGAAAGGCCAAAGGTGGGCAGAGTTACAGAAATGGAAAACTGTACATTGGATGAATGAAGAGTCAGAGATTTATTGCAACTATAGACAATTTCAGAGGCTCTGTCCGTGTAAATAAAGCAGTTGGAGACATTTTATGTCCAAGTTGAAGTTGTAATGAGTCCAGACTTTTAGTTCATAGAGGCTTACTAGCAGTGCCTGGAGTAAATTAGGTGAAGTGGTGTTTGAAAGTTCACATCACCAGTCCCTTCTGTATAGCTATGCACATTATAAGCACTTGGGACTTGGCAGACCCTTCCCTCAATACAAGTCTGTCTGATTGTATTATAATGGCACCCAGACCAAACACAGGTTGGTTGACAGCTGTACTGTTTATTTATTTATTTTATTGGCCGGTACACGTGTTTGTGTACAAGCCCTTTAGACACAGTTCTGTATGGCACAGGGATTGTATATGCACGACAGAGGGAGTATACCATACTCACTAATCCTGACCCAGAACAGTAGGGCAGAGCATGGTACCCTTGATTCTGTGTAATCCACCAATTGGCACACATTTCACATTGTCAGTTGAATGTGCTCATTAAAATATATTTCAGCATCTTTAGTTATGGCGTATGTGTTTAAATGAATGGCACATTTAAATATGACAGTAGTTGATGGACGATTTGACCTACATATGAGAGATTTAACATCATTAGAGCCAGATATGCGTGATGCTGGGCAAAGACTACTCTGGATAGGATGAATAATTAAGCTTTGTTGCAGTCGGTTGTGTGAGAGAGTGAGAGAGAGGGGAGTAGCACTGGGGTGATGTGGGAGTTGAGAAGTATTTTTAGAAAGAAGCCGTGTCTCTGTAGAGAAGAGCTCCCTATGCACCACTCTGCTCACACAATCGGAATAAAAACACACAGAACTCTTTATGTTTGCACTGATTATGTAACTGATTTATGTTTCACTCCATGTTTCCAGGCCGAAGGCGCTACAACATTAAGCTCTGGAAGACATTCACTGACTGCTTTAACTGCCTGCCCATCGCTGCCATTGTGGATGAGAAGATCTTCTGTTGCCATGGAGGTGGGTGGGTGGGTGTGGCTGCCTGGCAACACCATGACAGGGGAAAAGCCTCTGAATGCACAGGGAAATTGTTGTAACACGAAGACTGACTAGTCATAACTAGTCAGAAATAGCAAACCAAGTGTTTTAATTTGAGCCTGTTTATGATTAATACTATTACGCTTTCGGCATTCCTAGTACTCTATATTCATGTAAATGTATAATTAATAAGTTAATTGAATAATACATGAATTAATTGATGTTTAAAAAGTGGCTTTTTAAAAGAGAATGAAAAACTAATTGTGTGTTAATGCAGTTGTTAAATATCACTACTTTCGTCATCTTGGACAAAAAGTATGAAGAAGAATGGCACTCACAATGACACAAACTGATGGTTAATATATGCCAGATAATCCTCTCGTTTTGTGTACTTAAGGCTTGTCTCCAGACTTGCAGTCCATGGAGCAGATTCGACGGATCATGAGGCCCACGGACGTGCCTGATCAGGGCCTCCTGTGTGATCTGCTGTGGTCAGACCCTGATAAGGATGTGCTAGGATGGGGTGAGAATGACCGAGGCGTTTCCTTCACCTTTGGAGCTGAAGTTGTGGCAAAATTCCTCCACAAACACGACCTGGACCTCATCTGTAGGGCCCACCAGGTGATGCTCTTTTTATTTAGTTTCAGCAGTTTCTTCTTGCTAGATAAAGAGCAAGCAGTCCCGCCTCACACAAATTCAATACTGGGGAACTCTGGAGGGTGATGACCAATACCACATTTCTCGGTGTAATTGCCTAATGAACATTGGCTTTTTTTTTGTAATACTTTGGAGGGCCTTGAGAGGTTGAGGAGTACAGTGTATTTGTAACATGAGGGCTTATACCTTGTGAACTTGAATAAATGTGGTGATCAGTCAGGCCACAGTCCTGTACTTTTTGCCAGTAAAGGCCATTAATGTAGTAACGAAATCTCCCTGATTAACCCTATTTTACAACTTTTTAAGGCACACCCTAGCTCATTTATCATTGCAAAGGAAATGGCCACACAGCTGACCTGTGAAAATACGTTATCTGTGGAGTGGTGACTGCATATAAATCCCACCTGATTAGGGTGGACCACGGAGGGCACAACCTTGTTTAGTGTATTGGCAAGGATTTTTGAGAAGATATCATAATAAACAGCTAACATAATTAGTCAGGGAGTGGTCTGTAACTACGACAGTCTGTAGGTTCTTTTTAATGATTTATAAAGATTTATAAAGTTTATAAATGTATAAAGTTCTTTTAAAAGTATTATTTATTTTGTATCTAGTACACTCATTTGGTCCTGTACTGCAGAGATAGCAGTTAGGTTAAATATTTCTGCCGCCTTCTCCGTCAGTGTACTGAATTATAAATACCCTAAGAAATCCTTTAGTGCTTCCCAGACTTTCCCTGGAGATATAGCTGACGCAATATTGGTTTCTTTAAATGTTGTGATCTGTTCTTGTAATAGTAGTCTAAAATTTACATCCGATAGTAGACTGGAATTGAAGCACCATTTTTGTGATTTTACCTGTGTTACCCAGAGCCCTTCAAATGGGTCACCTTTGTGCGGTCTAATACCAAAATTGCCCTAACTTTACACTGCGTTTTGCATGGAATAAGAAAATGAGAGATCAAAACTTAATTATCCTAATATAGACAAAATGGTGAGCTGAATTAAAACTTTAAATCCATATTGGTGGAATTCAGTATTCTCCATACATCAACTAGGCCCACGTCTTCACAAAACACTTGTCTGATATTTTTAAGTTGGAGAGGTTGCTACAGTCTTAATTAAAGTCCCCCTCTAGGATATCTGCTTCCATCCAATTTGGACCTCAATTTATTACATTCTAACATATCAAAGAAAGTTGGATTGTCAAGTTTAGGGGCATATATATTGCCAAGTATCAAAAATTGGCCTTGTATTTCTGTTTTGATAATAACCATTATCATCTGTAAAAATTCTATTCCTTCTGAATTGTAGGTGTTTGTGTATTAAAATTGCTGCACCCCACTTTTATTTGAACCAACGAAGTAGAAAAACATGACCCACCCAATCCCTGCGCAACTTTGTGTTTTCTAACTCTGAGAGATATGTCTCCTGAGGGAAGACCGTATGATATTTCCTTGCTTTGAGAGTACTAGTACTTCCTTCCTCTTCACCAACTGGCCCTTACGTTTTAAGTTCCAGCCACAGAGGCTCAGCCACCTATTGTGACCATACTTGCTCATAAACGGAGTTTAAGCTTAGATATATCATAGCCTTCAAACAGAAATAGCCAACACTAAAAGAAGCCAAGCTATAGACAAATACAAGATTGAAAAACATACAAAAATTCCTCTGAAGCAAAAGCGCTCCATCCAGAGTGCATTGACACTGACACTAAAGCACAAAGCTATACATCAGTGACTCACTCACTTTCAAGACTGCTTGACTATTTAATTGGCACCACAGAGAAGGCACCTGCTTGGTAGCACGTGGCACAAACGACGCCATCTAACAGGCAGTACAGACATAATCATCCAGACGCATCTCAGATGCAGATATCAAACCACAGAATAACCTAACATGATCTAAAGCAACAGAATAAAAAACCTTACATCAGACTTTAAGAACGGTGGGAGGTGACTGGAGGGAATAAATCAAAGCAAATGCACATACAAGTAAGTGTCTTCCAGTGACAGTAAAAATTAGCTTTTAAAAACAGCTGCAACCACTGATGTACATGTATGTATAATTTTCACTTTAATCAGAGAACTGTAGGGTAGTTTTAACCAAGCATATTTAACTCTGTAAACTATGGACAGCATAGAGTGAATGAACAGTGACTAAAAAAAGTCAACACTCAGTCTGTTTTTTTTCCAGCTAGTGGGGGAGGCAAGTCAAGCTGTCCCATTTCAGTCCAGTATTAAGGAGAAACATGAAACTAAGCCTGCCTTACTGCTGTACTGTCCTTTTACAAAAAAACTCATTTCACTTGAATGTTATTCCAGACAGGAGCAGTAAAATCTTAAGTACTCTGTTCCCTTAATCAGATGCCTGGTCGGTAGAAATGTCCATCATGTGCCAAAGTGTCTATCATCATTCAAAACAGATGGTAGATCCTGAACTCACAGCTTGTTGATGAAAGTCTGAGCCTTTTTCGGGTCATCAGATTGCTGTCTTCTCTTAGACTCCCTAAACTTCTGGTGCTGGATGTAGATTCTCTGCTAAAGTCAATTCTTAAAAGTGCTGGCAATATTTTCTTCAGAAACATAACAACGGCCCCACCCTTGGGGGAAACCTCGAAACCGCAGGTTGTTTCTCTTTTGACCCATCGGCGCATTTGTTCATTCGAGAGAGGAGTCAGCCTTTCCAGCCTTGGCTGTGTCTTCAAGGAAGGAAAGCTGTACCTCGACGTTATCCAGATGTTTTGAAATGACTGCTAGTTTCTGTTTGATTGTCCAAGTTGACTTGTTTCATTTCCGCCACTGCTGTTTCCATCTGCTTTAGTAGCTGGTGCATGCTTGCATTTTTGCAGTTTGTCACTGTCTTTTTTTTTTTTTTGTTTGCCAGCATGCCAGAATTTTTCATCTTGTGGGATTTTTCTGTCTCTGTGGGTCTTTTGGGTTTTGAAGTGACATGGTTATGCCGGTGCCGGTGGTAAATACAGCTGTTGGACAACCCACAGGTTATGTAATGTAGTGAAGTAAAACAAATAAATAACAGAGTGATACCGAGAGCTCTCGGTCTGAGCAGCCATCCAGCAGGAAGCGTTGAATCAAATGTATCTAAAATTTCACATGAAACGAGGAAAGTTATAACTTGATTTTGGATCCCATCTGGCAGCCTAAATCATTACTTGACAGCTTTTGTCAGGTTTTAGGAGGAAGCAAGAATGTTCAGAACACTAGAGGGGGGAATTAAGATAGGAATTAAACACACCTAGCATTTTTTTAGACTGATTGATTAATTAATTAAATCTTAATAAGTAGTATAATTTCCCACACTACGCAGTGTGATATCTTTTTCCAACGTCATTCCATCCTAATCACTGGTCTAAATCTTATCTGTGTCAGAGACTCTCCCTGATCTGTGTTGACCTTTCAGTCAGTTGTTGTTGTCAGTCTGTTGTTGAGATGACAGGTAGGATTGAGTGGTAATCTGTGTGCCCTCAAGACTGAAATATAATCTACCTGCGAATAGAGAACAGCCGTGTGTCTGCTTTTCAAGAACAGCTCTTGTTCACCTCCGTATCTTCAGAAGTGTGAACATGATGAAGCTAAGAGCCTATAAGACAAAACGGACAGCTGTACACACAAGTGTGTATGACGCACGGTCCCAGCCTTTGACTGACGTCTGTGTTTTATTGAGGGTGTAGAGGAGCACCCACTCGGTTGCTGTGTGCTGAGCGTGATCAGTCACTGATCACAAACCATGTGGGTTTTTCCTTCTGCCTGCATACGTGCTATAAAAAATGTTAGAGACAATCATTTACAAGCACCATCCTCTGCCAGCTTTTTACAGGCTTCCTGTTACTGTGAATTCCACACAATTCTTATGTTGTAGTTATATTCCTACAAACTGGAATTGTCATATGCTTTAAAATACATTCAAATACATCAGGGAATCGGTAATATGACATGAGTGAACATTGGCCTGCAGAATTTGCTCACATTTGTTGGATCATGTGATTTGTCATTAATAAAAATCAACTGGAAAACACTACATGCTCACCGCAGTAAAAATGTGATTGCTTAAAGGCTTGTTTGCCTTTTGCAGCGGTATCAGTCTTGCAAGCCGGTGTTGAGTTACCAATAAACAAACAATATATTGTGCAAACTAGTTTTACATTTGTTACGTTCACTTTATCCTTCCTGATCCTCTCTTTATTGTGTCTTCCTTCTTTTCTAGGTGGTGGAGGATGGCTATGAGTTCTTTGCCAAGAGGCAGCTGGTCACACTTTTTTCTGCACCAAACTACTGTGGCGAGTTTGACAATGCGGGAGCTATGATGAGCGTGGATGAGACACTTATGTGCTCTTTTCAGGTACAGAGCATTCTGGGAAATGAGCTTCACTATCACCTTTCTGGAAATGAGGGTGATGGTGAAGCTGAATAGTAAAAAATAAGTGTGGGTTTCAACTCTTTTATGAGTGAAGTGTGTGAATAATAGACCCTTTAGTGAAAGGCTACCTACAAAAAGATGGCATCATGCATTTATAAATATAGAAAACACTGACCAAAAAAAGAAAAAAACAGTTCACATGTATGAATATATGTCAAATTTTAGTTATTTTTCTAAAAGTTGGAAAAATGTGATGAATGAAGGCAAATTATTTCGCTTTCAAAAAAGTAATTTCTGTAACTGAATCTTGGATATTTTTATAAAAGCGTGTGTTTCAGTGCATTTTTTCAAAGTTTGGTTGGAAATGAGTCCCCAGGTGCAGTGCATCTAAAGAGTGAAAAGTAATCTGCCTGCACATTGTGCAAAACCAGTGATTTATATTTATATTTAGTCAAATAATCCTTTCCTGTCCCACGCACTGTGATATTTCAGCAGTGATCAGATTTTAGATTCAGCAGTTTTAAAGTTGCTGTTCTTATTCGCCCACTACATTCTGGCACCTGCCCCATTTAATATGGAAAAGACAGTTTAAAAAGTGAATGGTGAATAAGAACTTCAGCTGTATGTGACAATGTTTTGCTCACCTTGTGCAGATAAAATGTTTTTTTCTACTGCTCTGGACGGCTGGCTGGCATTCCTCCAGCTGAGAATAAAATCTAGTGTTCTGGCTTTTTTTTTAGCTGTTCTCATTGTTCTCACAGTGTTTT
>CM067496.1:4391671-4413049 GCA_034552555.1 Semaprochilodus insignis | reverse complement strand
ATATATATATATATATATATATATATATATATATATATATATATATATATATATCTCTCTTAATAAATGCGTTACCTAGTGTTTATGTGCTTTAAAGTCACTATATAAAGTTGTAAGCAAAGTTTAGGATTGCCTAACCAAAGGACATTTTGTTGCTGAGTGAAAACAAGGTACTTTATAACTTTTGTGTATTTTAATGCATAATTACTAATTATTTAATGAATTCAGCATTTTGGAAATAATATGAAAATATTCAAATGTGGCCTGTGGAAAAGTTATGGCACATTTTATTCATTTGCTGTCAGAATCTGTTTGTGCATATGTAGCTGTTGTGTATCTTTTTAAGCAAACAAGCCAGATGTCACCTTGCACAAATTCTTTTGCATGTCTTTGGTGCCCTCACAGATTTTGAAACCAGCAGAGAAGAAGAAGGCCAATTCGAGCCGTCCAGTGACTCCACCCCGGAACATGGTCACCAAGCAGGCAAAGAAATGAGCCACACTAGCAGTTTGGTGGCTAATTTTGGACTTTTATCATGTGGTTTTCATCTTTCACAGCTTCAGAGTTACTATTCTCTGACATGGTGGTCGCGTGGACTCACTCGAAACTGTCGACCTTTTATTTTTGTGCGTGTGTTTGTGTTCCTTTTTGTTTGTTTTCGCTTTTCAACCCCATTTGTTTTTTGATCCCATTTTTTGTGTTCCCTCCCTGTTTTTGCAGCCACCAAGGAAGACTGCTGCCCCAAAGGAAACAGGAACAGGGAGCCCTCTGCTCATTATCTTTGTTGTTTCTTTTTGGCTTTTGAGACAAAAATGGCTTTTTTCTGAGCTTGAATTCTTCAGGATGCGCGTTTCAGTCTCCCATTTTATTAGTCGGCAGCAGTCACTCTTTCGCACCAGTTAATACAGGGAAGACCTTCACCATCAGTGGAAGCACTCCACCACACTTAAGTTATGGTGCAATTAGTTATGGTGCGATTATTTTTATTATTATTAATATTATTATAAATATTATAATTTTGCTCCCCAGATAACCATTTAAACCACTGTGAACAAATAAGATGTAAAATGTATTCACTTTAAGGCAAATAGCATCTCTCAAGCAGCAAGATTGTTGATTTTCACTTTAGCTTTGTTCAGCGTTTTCTTCAATGAATGTGCCATGAGATTTGCTGTCCCGTGAGATTCTGTGTAATAACATGTTTTAGGTCTATATTATGATTTTATTTTCTCTGATTTTTTTTTTTTAAAGGAAAGCACCCTCCATAAAATATCAATCTGTAGCACTGTGTGAAAGGTTATGTGCAGATCCAGCTGGATGTTTTGTGTATGAGTGTAAAGGTATGTATGTATGTATGCGTGTGTTTTATGAAACCGATTATATCAAGATAAAACAAACAGCAAATTTCAGTGCTATCTCTGATCTGAGTATTGTTTTACCTTTTTTTAATAAGATGCCTTGTTTACTGTTTTCTTTCTCTTCTTGACATGATATTTTCTCGTTTCTGCTCTTTGCATCAGATATGAGCATGTGAAGATATAGGTTCCTCATAAAGACTTTTTGTTGCATGCATCTTAGGTGTAGACGTGTAGGATACAGACAGGCCTTCACTTTCTCAGGGCATGCAGGATCTTGGCATGTCTTCAGATAATGTAGCTTAACATCAGGTATATTGATAACTTTTGACTTCAGCATTTTTGCTTTGTTTGGAAGATATTTCATCATCTTACATGTCACCCAAACTCACTGTATATATCCAGAAACGGTTTTGTTCAGTCTTGGCAATAACTCACAATTTTTCCACATTATAAAGAATTGTAATACTTGCTAAATAAATTCAAGGGGAATTGGGGGGCCAACACAGTCTCTGGTCTGTTACTGTTCTTTCTTTCCCTCTGAAATGTTTCTGCAGGGCTCTGGATTTGACATCGATTGCTTAGCTGTTTTCCCCGACGAAAGCTAATGATGTGTTTTGAGCAAGCTTGTCTGAAAGCAAGGTAAAAGGGCATTGTCTACTGAGTTTTCTTCAGGCGTACTGCCTGTATAAACTGGCACCCTTAGTAACATTGGAGATGATGTTGGGCAACATTGATACAATTTGTTGTCATTTTGTAAATATATGTTTGTTAATGTTCATAGTGCTAATGTACGAATCACTGCTGTTGGAACACAACCTTCTTTTGCTTTTAATGTCCATGAGGTAATTTTGGGTTCATTTATCATAAAATTAACACACCATGTAAAGGGCAACAGGAACTTTCAAATGACATAAAAAAAACTAACAGATATGAGTTTTTGTTTTGTCTCAACTGCAGTGATATGCTTTCTGCTACTAGGTAAAAAGAGGCTTATTTTCTTCTTATAAGTACACCAAAGGGACCCAGATGGTACCCAGAAAGCATGTTTCCAGGAAGGGAACTTGTTTGGCTTTTTAGCTTTTAAACTTGTATTTAAAAACTGTCTGATGACACAGTGAATAATAAACCTGAATAATGCACCTAACAGTCAGGAGCAAAGTGCACAAAATAGAATTAAAAACTAAAAACAAACTGATTGGCAAGAGGACCACTGCTGTTTTGTTGGCATTATATCCCAGATTATGCTTATTATCTAGCAAATGTAGTTAAAAATCACCAGTGTATTGTCTAGCGCTAGTCATATTTATTAGACGCACATAAAAAAAATACAGGTCATATTTGGTGCCGTTAAAACAGGTTTATTTGTGTCAACTAGAATTTATTTGCTGTGCAAAAACTAAGCATTCCCTTTACACTGACTGCTTTTATGCATTTCTTCCGCTTCAGTCTGTGATTTTTCCCAATGCCTTCATAAAGCAGACTTCATAAAGCAGAATGTCCGAATCAAGCGCAACTTATTTCCCTTCACATCTTAAAGCATCAGTGGCACCATCTCTACAGATATTGACTCGAGTGAGTAATAAACTGCATTATGTGATTTAGGGGTCAGCTCATTGTATGTACATTAACATTGCTTTATTTCTTTATTATATAAACAAATACATTCTGTATTAGAATAAAAAAATGATTGCAAAGATTTGATTAAAAAAACAGATCTGTGCAAATTAGGTACAACTCCCAAACCCACCCGCCAGCCCTCCAGCACAACGTGTTCAGTGGAGTTACCTGTACACTAAGACTCAGAACTGAAATGGTGGATTTTGTTTTGGGGCAGCTCAACAGTCTATGGTGAGCAACCACAAGATCAGAACACATGAGCCAACAGTCTCAAACAAACAATTCCAGAAACTCAAGAACGTTCTCCCCGATTTGCACCACTTTAAAGTTATGTTGTTCTAGAATGATCTCCTCAAACTTTACTGCTCTAGAACGCGCTCCTCAAATTAAACTGGTCCAGAATGTCATTTTTCCTACTTGCACAGTTGTAGAATGTTATCTTCCAGTCAGACTGTTCTAAAATGCCCCTGCCCTTATTCCCACTATACTAGGACGTCATTCTCACTGTTCTAGAACGTTTTACTCCTTCTTCCCACTGTTCTAAAAGGTTCTTCCCGTTCACAACTAATTGTTTTTGTCTGTTCTTATTCTATAACAGTGAGAGGGTGACTGCTTGGAACATTTGTTAGAACAATGTTGACTCTGAGCTCTGTGTATTAAAGCCATTAGCACTTGGAGCACTTCTTTGCTTGGGTAAACCAGTAATCTAGCCAGAGACCATATGATGCGTCAGCTCACTGCTTATATTACTGGGCTCTATTACTGGGTTCTAAACATTTCAACATGAGCCTCTTTGTAAATCTGTCTTCTTTTTGGCTACGATCACAGGGTAGAATATTTTCTCATTAAACTCCAGCAGAAGATTGATGTTCCCTTGACTTCTATTTTTTAGAAAGCAAACTACGACTGCCAGTGTCAGTAACTGGACTCTTATTTTGGAGTAATGTGGGATAATGCCGTATTGTACCAGAGGTCTGCTATTACATGTCTTAATTACTTTCGTTTTTTTATAGTTTGACCATTTTGGGTCTTTTTTTTTTTTGGACTTCCATTCCTAAAAAGGGTTAACACCTTGAAGAAAGAAAGAAAACTTTGTGTAAACAGCAACATTTCAGACTGCAGCATCATCTTGGTTTCTGAGCAAGTTTTCACCGTGTTGTGGAAGCACAGGTGCAGCCGCTGAAGAGGTTCAGCTTGTTACAGGAAAAGAAACAAACGCAAGTCTGTCAGAAGGCAATGTGGTGATGTGGTCCAGCGGTGCCAGGAAGAAGTGCTTCTGCAGTCCAGGAGGCGCAGACATGTTTTGTGGGATTTGTGTGCATGAAGAGCATTGCTGGGAGTTGTGCAGACCTGCTTAGAATAAGGTACTCATTTAGGATCATCTATACACCATTACCCAGCGGGTCCTAACCGGCATGTATGATATAGATATATAGCTTTATACTGCTATTCAGTACGTCTGCACTGAGCATTATTTTGACCAAAAGTTTACTGGAGCTGTGATTAGTCAGGATGCTCACGGCACTCAGTAAAACCACTGTGACAAAGAAAGCCTTGAGATGGAAAGAGAGCTATAAAGTACAGAAGGGTGAACAACTGCTCCTACATCAGCACTCATGTTCAAAGACGATCTTGAGCTCCATGCGGAAGCCCAAGTATGAATATTTCCTAACAGACACACATCCCTTATTAAAATATAGTCAGACAATGTAACTGTTGCATATGAATAACTGACGCATTATTGCATGTTTAGTGAAGAATTGCTCAGGACAGTTAATCTCCAGGGCTGTAAATGAGGATACTCTACTCTTTATGTTCTATATCAGGAAAAATGTTCTTCACAATGGTTACTAAAATAGGGAAAAAAAATGTCTAAAATAGGAAAAAAAACAGATGGAAATTGTGTCTGTCTGGTATATTTGGCAGAGCAGGGACTGCAGACAACGAAAGCAGTTGAAATCAGTTAATGCTCTGGCCTGTAGCTGTTGCAGCATCACAGAATTGTCTAGTAAAATGTTTTTAAAAACGTAGAGTGTGCTATTAATTTGAAATCACTCTATCAGGAGTTGTTTGTCACTCTAACGTTAACATGGAGATGTTTCCGTTTCCAACCTGCCTAGATCTGATTAGATACTACATAATATGTAGTGGATTTTGTCGACAAAGACTAAATTCATTAGACTGAGTGAGATTTTTCTCAACATTGTGTTAAGTTTGTCCATCCTCACTACAGCAGCTAAAAAAAATGCATAACAGCCAGATGAGTTTATATTCATAACTGCAGTTCCTTCACTTCAGCCAGTATGCAAACAAAATGACTGAAAACGAAGGCAACGCTGGTAATATGTGGTTTCCATGTGGCCTATGAAAAAATGCTTATTGCTGCCCACTGACTCACACAGCTGCTCAGTTCATATCTGTACTGACCCAGAGTCAGGCATATTGCTTTTTTGAATGTTAATTACATTCTGTTGTATTGGGTACACTCATCTGCTGAAAGCCAACTGTAAAGGACATTATTACTAATTGCTCTTTATTAGCATGCTTTAGTGACCCATAGCCTGTCCTGCTTACTAGATACCAGTGATCCAAGATGATATAGGAATCATCAGTGGACATGTTTGGATCTGATATTTCACACTGAGCTTATCTGAAGTATGCTCCAGAGCAGCAGCGTGTGTAAGTGATGCTTTGATACTACACTAAATATCTATTTTACTGCATTTGTGACTCTACAGTAATAAATGTTATATTTCTCTGTAATGCTAAACCAGGTGGATTTAGTCCCAATTTTAGAAATGTTTATGAATCAGCATTTGGAAGATACAGTACTGTGCAAATGTTACCGACCACCCCGATTTAATTTCCACTCAAAGCAGCCAGAAGGTTATTCATTTTACAGAAGATATCTCTAGAGAGGAAGAAGAACGTCAAGCCAAAATAACTCCGAAAAAAAAAACTTTCCAAAAACTGGAGTTCAAGAAATTAGTAAGCGCTAGAGAGAGGATGGGACTTCTAATAACCACCTGGAAGATGCAGCAGACCACCATAAATGCCCCATCAGATAAACAGCACTTAAGCTTTAATCTTTGAGAGATAAGAGCATCAAGCTCCACCTTTGTTTCAGATCGGAAAACATCCCCAGGTCTAGAATATAACATCACTGAATGTGTTTGGGATTATTTGGATGGTGAGAAACAGAAAATGCTAAACCTGCTTCTAAGACTCAACTTTGGAGCAATGACTGCAGATTTCTCTGAAAAAACTGAAAGTGAGTCTTCTGAAAAAAATGAGAGATGTAATAAAGACACTAAAGTGGACATTAAATACTGAGGAGAATGATGATAATGTATTTAGTTGTTGAAACTGTGTGTTCCCGCTTTTTCTTCCTGAGGCTGGAAACGAATTAGTTGTAGTATATGTTATTTTTGACAGAGCGGTGGTCTTTGACTTTTGCACTGTACTGTATGTAAAATATCTCTCATATATATATATACAGCTTAATCTACTGTACCATAGTCGTCTCACAGAAAAGAAACAAATAAATTGTCTGTGGGAACTTTACTAACCCCTGGCTCAGTTTTTAAATAGACCTGTATGATGTCATGTTATGTTTTCTCGACTACGCCATGTCTGTGTGAACTGGTTGTGACTCGTTCATGCACACAAATTACTCTCCGTTTCTGAGACGAAAATTTCACTATAGACTAGATGACTGTGCAGAAATCAGGAAAGAATCTTTCTCCACAGTGCTTGGTGACTAGTTACTACTGTCTTCACCATATCCCCCATACCAGTCTGTGTGGTACGTCCTGAAAGAAACATTGGAAGATGGTAACAGTTGTGTAATATAGAGAATGCGTCCTGTGTGATGAATTTCCTGAAAGTTTCCTCCAAAAGTTTCACTTCTTTTGGAAGTCTTGAAGAGTTTGCAGTCCAATACTGTAAAACGAGACAGTAAACTATTCACTGAAATACTGGACAAAGCTGGAGGCATTATGTTCAATAATGCCCACGCAGGTTTTCATTCAGGTCTCCAAAAACGCTTTTTAACAATGCTCGGTGAAGAAACCCTCCACGCAACATCTCCAGCACTGACCGCAACTGCGGCCAACACGAGTGTTCCAGCCAATCAGATTACAGCATGGGCTTAGTATGTGCCCGGAAGGACTGAAAGGTGTCACTGGATACGAAGTTACATGCATGGGACCACGTTCCCATGTTACTGGTCCTTTTGACTTCTCCTCCTCATTGGTACAGTACTGGATATACAGAACAGATTCCGGTTATGCGTAGAACCAGCTGTCTCTGAGAAGGTTCTGACATCCATATTCACCAAATTGTGGCAGTGAAGACAGACAGCTTGTGGGCAAAGACCTTTGAATGTGAATTAACTAACCTATCCATTCTCCACACAAATGCATCCTTTCGTAGTAACCGTTGCTAGGTTGGACAAGCTTTAGAGAACATCTTCAAATGGGAAAGAGCAGAACACAACTTTGCTTCTGTTAAAATTCTGGCTGTTCTGCAGTTCCAGGCTGGAGCCCAGCTCTTATTCTGATTCAGCTCTTCAATGTGTTTTAAAGCAGAACTTTCAGCAGACTCTGCTGGACAGAGCTGCAAACTGGAAATGTATGGATACATTCCTCCTGAAGAGAACTAGAAACTATATACATCACTATTGTTTAGTGTCTTGTATCTGCAGTTCCTCATAAATGGAATTTCTGTCAACGTTCTGTAAAGCTTATCCAACCCTGCCACAGTATCTGCTGAAGAGAGCATCTGTGGTAGGAGAATGGAGTGGACAACTGGAGGTCCTCACTACAGCTGTGAGTGTGATTTTGGGTCAGAGCATGGTCTCTCTGGTCTACGTGTGTATCAGAGGGAGGTCTCGTTGGTGTGCGGCCGGGACGTTTCCTCCTCCAGCAGAGCGATGCGCTGTTTGAGCATGCGCACCTGCGTCTCGTGTCTCTCCACCATGGCCATCATCTGCGACTCCAGCTTCTTCAGCTTATTCTGGTGCTTCTTCTTAGCCTTCTCATACGCTGCTACCAGGTTACTGTTAACACAAACACAAGCACACAGACGACTGGAATCAGGACTCATCTGTTACAGATTACTGCTCATTTCCTGTTTAACATGACTCAATTTGCATAGAAACCTTTGATTCTCTGAAGTTGTAACTTTGTACGTGAGAATGCACAAGGCTATCAGATTTCACCTCCTGATCTGCAGATATTAGATTAATAAAATTACCCTGTCAAATCTTTAGATATGACCAGTTTTCTAAATAGATTTTTAATGATGCATTTATTGTACTCTGGAACAGCAGTATGTTTTGGCCATGCTGGGCTACTCTACTAAACATCTACATTTGAATCATTTTACTGTTATGTTGTAAACTGCATATTGTATTTTGTACTGTTCACTGACAATGTATAACCGTCATGTGGCAATAATAAATCAATTGCAAATAAATGTTAGAATTGCCTGTAATGGAAATCCACATTTCAGAACTTGTGTATCAGTATTGGCAGATATGTCAATAAAATTTAGACATCAGCATTGGCCCACAATTTTCATACTGGTGCATCAATATTAACAGGAGAAAGACGCTGTTAGCTGGGTAGTTTTGGTTGGTGGACTATTCTCAGTCCAGCAGTGACACTGAGGTGTTTGAACACTCCCGTAACACTGCTGTGTCTGATCCACTCACACCAGCACAACACACACCAATACACCGTGTCTCCAGTGCTGAGAATGATCCATCACCCAAATAATACCTGCTCTGTGGTGGTCCTGTAGGGGTCCTGATTATTGAAGAACAGGGTGAAAAGAGGGTAACAAAGTATACAGAGAATTAGATGGACTACAGTCTGTAATTGTAGAACAACAAGGTGCTGCTGTATATTAAGGGGAGCTAATAATATAGACCCTGAGTGTAGATGAAAGGAGGTGTGCTTAATGTTATGGCTGATCAGTGTATATTCTCAAGCTGGAAAATAATATAATTGTTTTGATACTATGAGTAATATTTGGAAGATTTGCACTTTACTTGAGTAAACAGTTGAAACTGAATAACCCGGTTTAATCATTTACACTTGTAAAAGAATCACATACTTTTACTCCTTTATTTCTATTTACGTGTTATAGCTTTCAGACGGCAGCTTGGGAGCCACTAGTATGTGATCAGAATGTAAACTGCAACACTGTTTTGAGTTTTACAGATTGGTATTAGCTGTATGGGACCAACTACAAACGTTTTTCTTATATTCTCTCAAAAGACAATGATTACATTTTCTACTTGACTTCACTCATGACTCTGTTCAACTGCAGCAAACTGTAGACATTTGTTTAAGCCCATGTGCAAGTTGAAATTGTCTTAATATACACTCACACGTGGCCGAAATCTGAACAAGAACCTGGCGAGCAAAAAGTCAACTTCATACTAAATGAACAGAAAGCAGGATTTAAAATCATTTTCTCTCAGGTCCGCTTGCAGCATGAACAGATGGACCCAGTCCATCAACTCAGGAGAGCCTGTTCCTTAAAATGTTTAATGTTTCAGTCATACAAGACAGCACTTTACTAATCACAGCACAGCCCTGATCACCCACTCAACATCCATTCATTACCATCAGTCTCTTAACCACAAACAGGGAGGCGTCCCCCAGCATCCCCCGAGGGCTGCTCATCACTATAAACATGCACATGCTGACAGCACACACACACACAGACAAAACGAACACTGCTGCGTCGTCTGATTAGAGCCATAAATCCGGCAGAAGGGTGGCTCATGTGGACTCACTATAGGCTTTACAGGCACACCACTAGGGGGCAGCCTAACCATGGAGCTCTAATGACTGCACTTCTGGTGGCCTCAGTACATGCTGCTGAAGGGCACTTGCAGGTTTGGGTTTGATAAGTAGTCAAATAGTGCTAAAAATAAAAGGTGCTGGCAACTCACTGGACAGTGGTGAGCCAGGTGGACAGCACAGTCAGCTAAGCAGACATGTCCTCAGCTTAGCCAGGAGCCTATCACAACAGCAAGCTAGGTAACTTTAAACACAAGCTAAGGGAAATGCATCACTCCGATTCTATTTACAGTGTAATGTGTTTGGTGAATGTGGGCTTTATCCAGGCTCTCTCACTAGTCTCATATACTGGAACAGCAAGCTTCACCCTGTAGTGTGGACAGTTATGAGTAGTATGTGGTTGGTTTGTTACCTGTTGGCTCGTTTGAGGTCATTGACAAACTCTGCGCTCTGCTGGTGTCGGACCTCACTGCTCTTGGTCAGTCGCTCCAGCGCTGCCACCAGCTCCTGCACACGACTCTTCAGCTTCTTTTCCCTGAAAGCACAAACCCACAGAGACAGGGCTGTCAAAAGTGAAAGCCCCACCGCAGGCCTAGGCATACATCCTAAGCATACATGTTCATACCTGGACCCACTTGGTTCTATACTCCATATGAGATACATTCATAAATACAGAAGTCCGCTGATGTGTGCGCTCACAAGTGTGCATAGTATTTTACAGCGGCTTCATACATGGCTCAGCCAAGCACAATAACTGGTTTATACGCCGTGTCACTGTAGCGATTAACTGCTAAATGATTAGAGTTGGTGAAAAGAATGAGTCTAAATTTGCATCCCTAGATCAAACCATCTCTAAGAGTATGAAAAACAGTCAATCAGGTGTTTGCAAAGTTTGCCTTGTAATCTGTACACGGACATAAAAATTTGCTTTGGCCGTCAAAATCATTGTGCAATAACAGATCTCGTGTTGAAAGCCACCACAATGCTTCCGAACAGTTTCTAAACAAGTTACAGTAAATAATGAAGGTGTGGTGCCTGACATCCATCCTTCACAGAATCATACTCCAGCCACACAAACTTCCCATCCACTCAAAATGTAGTTTTTGTCCCTTTATTCATCATAGTTATTTTCCACTAGGCAGGCTGGTACGGTTAGAACTCCATGATCGGTCTTGATTTCCACTGCCAAGTGATCCGTACTGTTCAGAACTTGCACTGAAGTTAGTTATCTGTATTTTTGGGTTACTGAGTGTTAAAGGCGAAGCTAATAATCACAAAATCATGATCTCACATAAAACCACTCCAAAGGAAATGTTGATCAAAGCTTCAAGCTACTCCACTGCTGCTACTGTTTAACACTAGAGTCGTGACCAGACAAGCTGAAGAGAACTCTGCCTACTTTCATGGTTATACTGTGTGTTGGGAAAAGGGGACATGGGTGCTCCAACAGGGCGCGGCTTGTTCTGGGTTCAGATTTGTAACCATGCTGGACTGTAGAGAAAACCAGAAAGTGAAATGTTGTGGCCAGGGGCTCCAGGCAACAGGCAATGTTGACCCCTAACCGATACTGTGTGCACGCACGCACACACGCGCACACGCACACACACACACACACACACACACACACCCCCTCTTCTAACCATAATCACTGATGTTTACCATCTGAAGAAGACTTTCTAAGAGGAGATCTATGAAGAGTAAGGATCTGTGCCATGAAGCCTGTAAGTAATTTTCTTATTGCTTACAGATTGTGAAGCAAGGCTTATGCATTCAAGTGCTAAGCTAGTGATACACAGAGTTTAATGGTGTCCTGAACTGTGTGTGTGTGTGTGTGTGTGTGTGTGTGTGTGTGTGTGTGTGTGAGAGAGAGAGAGAGTGTTCCCACCTCCGGAGAGCGTTGGTAAGTTCTGCTGCCAGGTCGCTGTCACTGAGGCTCCTCAATTCAGACACATTAACAGCTGAAGGATCCCCAGAGTCCTGAGGAGAAGAGCCAGAGTCAGCTTCAATATAACCCATCAATTCAAGGCAAACGTGTCATAGCAAACGTATTACTGCATTTCTTACCACTGTGTAATTTATTCTTCACATTTAAGGATATGTTATGCTAATACTGAACTTATAGATAAATACAATTTTGGTTAGATTAGTACGTCATTGGTTTGTGTGTTTTGGCCTAACAACATCACGTGTTCTGATCTATAAATATAAAAAGGTAAAAACTACATGACCAAAGTAGCTCTGCAATTAATAATGCCTTAGCTGTCAATATTAAAACACAACAAACAATCGCTGTTAACCTGAATAATGTTGCGTATTTTCTGAATCAGACTCTGTATTGATTGTACTGGTATTACATCGACAGTTGTTTTCTTGTCATTGTGTCACTGAAATTCTTAGTCTGATCTGCATGATGCTTGTCTGCTTTAGCTCACAATGACAGTGTGGTATCAGAGAAATTCAGTTTTAGTGATATAAGCCAGGGCATATTTGACATATAGGTTGGCCAACAGTACAGGCTAATAAAAGGTGATCATTCTAATGAGCTGGCTAATATTAGCTGATAATTAAGGTCTATTCTTGGTCATGGCACCACCAGGACTCTAACTCAAGATCTCTCATTAACAGTGCAAAACCTTAGACCGCTGTGCGGCTGCACTCTAAATAACTATACATTGACAATACAATCATGACAAGTAATACAAAAACATATCATCCATTCAAACCTTCATCTTCAGCATGAGAATAACTTTATAGCACAATCTGTGTTTTTATAAAGAGGACCAATGACAAATAAGATGAGCGTAAGAGGTGATAAACAGAAACAAAAATGAGCAAAGCATTCTGGGTAATTCCGCGCCCAGCGCTACAATATGTGTCTGCTGATTAATTGAGGTTAGGAAGTGTGATGATCGAGTAGTGTCAATCATATTCATCAGTAAAGTAGTACTGGACTACACGTAACTCTATCGGCTAATGATTCCCAAATTTTGAGCAAATCAGTTCGACCCCTAACGTAAGCTATGTATGTTTATTGACAAATGGCCAAAAACCTGCATATTATCTCAGATAATTGCAAAAAAAAAAAAAAAACGGGGGTATGGGTGCGCCCTGGCCATCTGTGATTTTGTGCCAGTGTCTATAAACCAGTGGTCTTCAACCCTGGTGCTGGAGAGCTACCTTCCTGCAAAGCCTAGTTCCAACCACATTTTTCCACACCTGCTCCAGCTAATTAACCTCTTCTCAGTCCCTCATTGGCTGGATGTTTTAGAGTTAAGTAACAGGGCAGGGTAGCTTACAGTGGACAGAGGCTGGAACTAAACTGCAGGACTAGGGTTGGAGACCACTGGTATAGAGAGAAAGACAAACAAACTGCTACTAGGTGTGATTTTAACATTTAGCATTTAGCCACTAGGGGGCATCTGTCACACATTCTAATTTATAAGGCAGAGCATAAAGCATGTTTAGGTCATGAAGTGGTTTGTTATTCCAACATTTGTTCAAATGGCGGATGGCTTATCGCTCCATGCTCCGCTGCACTGGAGGAAAGGCAGGAACATCTCCAGTGATTTAATCCCAGCAGAGGAAACACATACAGAGATGTTTCCATTTTAGAGAGAGAGAGAGAGAGAGAGAGAGAGAGAGAGAGAGAGAGGCAGAGGGAGATAACGACAGCAGGGAATTTAGGATAAACATGCAGCAGAGTACACACACTGTCACATATATACACTTATATGGAGTTTGCTGGCAGGTCTGGGTTAAGGAGTACGTGCACCTCCTTCTCTGATAAATGGGTTTAGCTATTAGAGTCGACATAGACAGATGAGCCATAACATCTTGTGGAGAGTGGGAGAGGATGAGAATGGGTGATACCATCCCACTATCCTACAGATACTACAGACCTGTGAATGTCTTACAGAAGATCCTGCACCACTGGGGTGGGTGATATGGTCAGTCACATTAGAACAACCCTAGCTTATTGCTGTTGTTGTGAGGCAACATCATATCTCTGTTAGGCCTGTCACAATTATTACACAACGCCTGATCACAGTTATTGTATTATTGTTATTTTCCACAGTTGTTAGGCTTTACAATCTCATATTTATCTGGACACAATCAGAATGGGCTCGCTTCTACCTGTTAAGCCACAAGTATGTAAATAAAAGAAAACAGGAAACACACTTGATATGTGTCATAGGTCTTATGAAAGTAACCAAAGTACTAAAATTTGATTGGTGCTATAATAACACCTGCAGAGGGCAGCAGTGAGTACTGCTTGTCTATTTGAGCTTGGACAGTTTCTAATGTAAGTTGAAAGCTACTATGTATAGACAGCTAAGACGCAACGTAGCAAACCACTAATTTGGCCACTTGCCTGTAATTTACAGATGCATACAGTGGACAAAAACAACAAAAACAGGCTGAATTAAATTATTTATATGCAGGGGTGGACAGCAGCAAGGTGCATTTTGGAACAAAGATAAATGTACTTTTGACTCCACTACATTTCTACAAAGGTTCTGGTATTACATCACATTGAAGCACAGCTTTGACATCAGTGGAGAAACTTTCTTTCTTAAAATGTGATGGGTAATATTCTCCATCACAGGAGAAAATCAGTCACAGTAAACTGCTACACCGTCAGTTCAAAGTGCTGCTGCATTTTTTGAACAGTTTCAAATAGGTGGTTGTAATGATGCCAACTACTATGGCAGACGAAGATTCAACTGTGCTTCTATAGCCTTTTAGTCTACAGGTTCTACAAGGCTGCTGCAAGACTGTGACTGGCCCAATCCCTGTAACAGTAAAATCACAGGAGAAGAAAAAAACATTATTTGCTTCTAATGTATCAAAACACAACAAGTTTATATCCCAAGGCAGGTCAAGACAGTAAATACTTACATCGTCAGAAAATCCAACTTGAAAGGAAAAACTGAGCAGCCGATTTTGGCTTTCAGAATCTATTGCTGGTAAGTTTTTATGTGTGAACAGTCGAGCCAACGTGATCGTTTCCTGTCTGGTCAGGAGCCTGCGGAGCTTGTAACAAGATACACTCATGCTTACTCAGCAATTCTGAACCATTCTAAAAAGAGCTGACTGGACCAGCGCGAATAAAGAGCCACTTCATTCATAAGCTACAGCTATGAGACAGAATACTCAATTAATAAACACTTCATATTTTACACCCGTGTCTGTGTGGATGAGACAGAGAAAAGAGAAAAGGACAAGAAGAGACAGGAAGAGAGAAAGAAGATAGAAATAAGAACACAGAAAGAAAAAGGGAGAAAGAGACATGAGGCAAAACCATAAGGAGAGAGAAACAGAAAGAGAGAGAGAAAAAGAAAGGAAGAGAGAAGGAGGGAGAGAGAGAGGGACGAATGTAATTGCAGCTTTACACTGCAGGTTAGTACTTCATTTTCAACAGCTGGAAGAAGCTCTGATACCATCAGAGCCCAACAGCTTTCACAGCACCATTTCCTCTCAGCGACTCTGAGAGCACGGCCAAACAAATTATTCTTCAGATTCAGACACCTTCAGAAACGTGAAAATTATGAAGCAGCAGGAATTCCACAAACAGCAGTGTGATGACCTCTGAGCTGGACACTGCCCAACAGGGCTGCAGCCTCAAAAGACATTTATATAAGACAAAAGCAGAAAATGAATTTCCTAGAAAACAGCATGAATCCATTTTATGTGGCATAAAGAACACTACAAAACACAGATCTCACTCTTCAGCCCAGCACGGAAATAACCCAGTAACAACGAGTTATGAGTTTCCTCTTACATCACTATTTTTACCTCTCAAAGCAAACATCTGACAAAAGAACTGCCAGCATTTCCCTCCCTATCCCAAATCCAGCTGATAAACAAAGACATGTTATTGTAGGAAGCTTCTTAAGTTTTCCACTCGAGCTACGAAAAACAGATTTAACTACCAGAGATTACTGACGCCTAGTCTAATAACCAAGACTATCTGTGTTTACACAACAACAAAGCCTGACACATGTAAGATCATTTAGAAACAGAACAGAAGAATAGAGAACAAGAATAATGGTAAGAAAAGAGAAGAGAACGGAAATACTGACGAAGAGAAGAGAAGAGAAGAGGGAGAAAAGAAGAAGGAAAGGGACAAGAGAAGATGGACAGAGAGAAGAGAAGATGGACAGGGAGAAGAGAAGAGAAGAAGGAAAGGGAGAGGAGGTAAAATGAGAAGAGGTAAAGGGAGAAGAGAAGAGAAGAGAAGAGAAGAGAAGAGAAGAGAAGAGAAGACGGAAAGGGAGAAAAGAAGAAGGAAAGGGACAAGAGAAGATGGACAGGGAGAAGAGGAGAGAAGAAGGAAAGGGAGAGGAGGTAAAATGAGAAGAGGTAAAGGGAGAAGAGAAGAGAAGAGAAAAAGGAAAGGGAAAAGAGAAGAAGGAAAGGGAGAAGAGGTAAAGGGAGAAGAGAAGAGAAGAGAAGAGAAGAGAAGAGAAGACGGAAAGGGAGAAAAGAAGAAGGAAAGGGACAAGAGAAGATGGACAGGGAGAAGAGGAGAGAAGAAGGAAAGGGAGAGGAGGTAAAATGAGAAGAGGTAAAGGGAGAAGAGAAGAGAAGAGAAAAAGGAAAGGGAAAAGAGAAGAAGGAAAGGGAGAGGAGGTAAAGGGAGAAGAGAAGAGAAGAGAAGAGAAGAGAAGAGAAGAGAAGAGCTGTTATTCTGAGCTTTCAGGTTTGTTGGTGTCTCGGCAGCATGTGAGCTGAGCCTTCAGTGGCTTCAATAATTCAGTGCGGAGGGTCAGACTGGGTCTCGGGTCCCCTGTGCGTGCGTGTTTGAGTGTGAAAGAAGAGGAGGTGGAGAGATCCGGGAGGACAGGATGAAAGAAGTGCATTTTTGAAAGTGTGTTTAGACCGGGAGAGAGTTTTTCTGAAGCTGCAGATGAGAGGGAATTGAAGAGATGTGATGAAGGAGACAAACTCTGAAAGAGCCAGACACAGGAATCCTTACAGTCCATAGTAGTCACTGTGAAATGAATGATGATCTATGATTCCACCATTCTCCCATTCTGGACCAGTGCTTCCAATAAATCAAACCAATCTGGTTGCACTTTGCACAGTTACAAGTGAATCCTTTGGAATTCTCTGGACTTTGGAATGATTAGTAAATAAATGTGGTCACAAATATAGGCAAACACAATCTAACTAAACTACATACACACAAACAGTGGTACTGTTCATGTGTTTTATTGGGCTCAGTGAGTAACATCATCAGTGCAGGCTAGAGAAAGCAAGTGAACCTCTGAAGACCCTCACCTCTACTTAACAAAATGTGTTTAGGAGATGAGATTGGAAGTACGGGTTTGTTCATTAAGGCAGCACACAAATCCTGGTTACTAACAAATCTGTTCTCAGAAGATGTGTTATAGACACACATGATGCTGGAAAAGGCTACAAAAGCATTGCTGAAGACCTGTGTGTACATCAATTCATAGTTAGACAAACTGCCTACAAATGGAGAAAAATCAGAACTGCTGCTACTCCCTCCAGAAGTGGCCGTCCCGTTAAGATCACTCCAAGAGCACAATGGACAATCCTGAAGGAGGTGAGAAAGACCCTCAGGTTAACAGCAAAAGAGCTACAGACTCTACAAACTGCACTGTTAGACAAGCACTGAACCAGAATGGTGTTAATGGAAGGACACCACGGAGGAAGCTGCTGCGTCTCAGGTTTGCCCAAGACCGCAGGAATATTCCACAATGCCTCTGGAAAATGTTATATGGATAGACAAGACAAAATGGAACTTTTTAACACAAATGCACAACACAATGTGTTTTTAGGAAAAAAGACTGCACACACGGAGCATCATGGTTTAACGTTGCTTTGCTGCCTTGAAACACTGAATTCAAAGGTGGATCAAAACATTTTACAGGAGGCTGTAAGGGCAGCACTTCATGACCTGAAGCTGAAGAGACACGGGTGATGCAACAAGACAATGACCCAAAGCACACAAGTAAATCAACTAAAGAACGACTGAAAAGAAGAAGATTTGCACTTTAGAATGACCAAGTCAGAGTCCTGACCTTGACAGTGTAGAGATGCTGTGGTATGACCATAAGAGGGCTGTGCAAGAAAGGCATCCCAGAAATACTGACAGACTGAAACACATTTGTAGAGAGGAACGATTCACAATTCCTCCTCAGTGTTATGCAAATCTTATTTGCAGCTGCAGGAAATGTTTGGTGGAGGTGATACTGCTAAAGGGGATCTGCGGGTTATTCAATTTATACAGGGTTCACTTGCGGCACTGGGGATGTTACTCAGTATGCTCAATAAAGGACATGAAAAGCACAACTATTAGCGTTTTAGTTTAGTCAGACTGTGTTTGTCTGTAATTGTGACTTAAAGAACGATCAGACCACATTTTATTAGTAATCAATGCAGAAAAAAAAGCACTTAATTCCAAAGGTTTTAATTATTTTTCTCGCAACTGTAGCAAAAGTGACTAAAATGCAAATTGTAAGTGAGAAAAATGAAATGTTAAATGGTTTATTTTAATAAAATAATTAAGGTACTGGGTCACTCAAAGCAGAAGGACTTTAGTCTAAATACCAAGTTTAAAATGTGTTCATATAGGCTGTTTTCTACATCTTTTCATTTATATCAAATAAAAATAGTCAAGTTTCAATTAATCAGCCACCCTTTTTACAACAGAGCACCCAAAGTCAGCGTTCAACACTGGATGAAAACAATATATGAACAATATTTGAAAACCGAATCCAAACTTGATGAATTGTGACTGATTTTTTACAATCCGGAGCTATTTTCTAGGATGGGAGCTCAACTGTAAGCAACTGACTGCATAGAGGATCGTGTAGTCATTCTTTCGGGTCAGTCTTCTGAACTAGCTCCGGTGTGATTGGAGGCCTTCCAACATATTCAAACGTTTGATTTTTATGACTCAAAAAGTTCCATAGTATGAGACTGCCAATGAAAGGGCAAGGAGTGAAATACTTGCTAGCTCTCACTGTGATTTCTTCACTATGCTTCTTGTGTGTGCATAAAACAGATCTGGTTCAGTCTAGCTTTGGTAGCATCATATAGCATCATCAGCAGGATTCTCCTAATAAAGTAATACAGTACCCCGATAAAGAACACAATGGTGGACCGAGTTAAATGAATGTATTTACATAGACTGACTCTGGTGAGTGACCTAGACAGTGGCTTTCATTTGGTACACTGACCCAACACATTTGTTCTCTGCTTGTATGGAGTGACAAACAAAAATATAAACACATCCTCAAACCTTTTAGGTGTGCTGCATACCCCTTTGGGAATCCTTCCAAGAATCCAGTACCTCACTAATACTTTCAGGAGTATCAGCAATTTTTCAGGTCTTCCCCAAGTTTCCAGGTTTTCCAGGATGTGTGTGAGTTCAAGCTCAATTTAAAATCACTCTAACAGTCAAATAATTACATACTTATGAGCCTATTTGTCCTTGTTAAGTCATGTCTATTTGTCATTTAATTAGTGACTTTTATCTTTCCCTAAAGAATTTTTTTTTAAATGTATTTTTTTATGTCACTGTGCACCAGCAGGTGAGGTAAAGTAATATTAACCACCCCCATGTCCCCATGAAATACAGAAATACTGAATAAAACATTGTAAAATACCTTTTAGTTCCATCTACATTAGCACCATCTACTTTGTATGAGTTATTACTGCACATAAAACAACCAAAATGATGAATATGACAAGTGAGTGCCTCCACCAAAGTCTTTCCTAAAGCATCTCACCACCAGCACATGCCCTCTAAGCCACTAAACACACCCCAGCTGTTCCCACTTCAGGCACACTGAACTTGTTTAATGAATGATGACCATGACCAGCAGTCAGGCAGGGAAAAGCATCAACAAAAACACAAAGAGACACACAAAGAAAGAGAGAGAGAGAGAGAGAGAGAGAGAGAGAGAGAGGTTCACCAAATGAGTTTTCGTTCCAAGAGGAACAGCGCTATAACCCTTCCTACTCTAGAATGCACTGTGGGAAGTTTTAGGGAATAACTATGTATGGTTGTTTAGCATTTTCATTGTGGCTGCAAGCATGAATGTATGAGGGAAAAAAAGGTTTCAAACTGGAGTTTAAAAACTGATTAAAAGCCACAGAGAAAATAGGGCTCCTAACAACCACCCAGTGGACCTGGTAGACCACCAAGACCGTTCCCTGCAGATCAAACAGTACTTAAAGCTTGAGTTTGAGAGAGACAGAAAAATCACTCTTGCTTCAGATCTGGAAACATTCACAGGAGTTTCTGTCCATCCTTCCACTGGAAGAAAACTGCTCAACTCAAAGGATGTGTAGCTGCTAAGACGACATTACTGAAGAAAAAGAAACTTGCCAATGAAACAAAGAAGCTGCTGGTGTTCTCAGAACAATGTACTGACTACCCCAAAGTCCAGACCCCAAAATGTGGGGTGAATGTGAATGTGTTTGGGATTATCTGGATTGTGAGAAGCAGAAAATGTTAAACCAGCTTCTAAGACTCTTTAATAAAAAAGCTTGTCTCCTGAGAGGAATGGAAGCTGTAATAAAGGCATAGAGGGGGACGCTGAATACTGAAAAATGCTAAGATCAGCTTGTTGATAAGAGTTGTTCCCTCTTTCTTTCTACTCGTAGTTTGTGAGTAAACTTCTAATTACCTGCTGGATTTAACCTCATAGTCTAAAATAGTCACCTTCCCTAAATTATTTGCTGTCTATCGCAGCAACCTAGCCCCAGTGCTACACTTTAGCAAATGCTAGCGCCGTTTGAAAGGCTGGAAACATTAAAATTTACCACTGTGGTTATAATAGTCACTCAGTGTCAAACGTAACTCTACCTTCACAATCCAATATCTTATACAAATAACAGTTAAACTTCTACCAAAAAAAAAAAAAAACCCTGCTGCCGTGGTGTTTACACTGGTGTGACTATATCATTACACAAATACTACACAGTATGAAACAGCAGCTTAGTACTGATCAGACAGAAACACTTTTCTAGATATTCACTACATTTGTAATATATTTGTTTAATGAACACAGAGTTATAGATTTTTTATGATTATTAAAAGAGGTCTAATATTTGCAACCTTTAAAAGAAGTCTGTAACACTGTTTGTGTATGATGTTTGTTTACAGTGTCTGTACAACTGTGCAGAAAATAAAACACAAAATAGAAATAAAGGACTGAAACTGGACACTTGATTTATTAAAGTGTGCCAGAATCAACTCTGACCCCAGTCCTCTGGATCAGATTAGTACATGCCTATGAAATCCTTGATTGATGCTGCACGTATGGATCCGCATATACTTATTTGTACCTGTGTTTATCGTATAGTGTATATACTGACCTTGCCGCTCTTGTCTTTGGCTCCGGCGCTGCCTGTTGACCCCAGTGATCTCCTGCGCTGTTCCTGTTGCTCCTCTACCTCAGACTTAAGGTGCTCTATGTGCACCAGATAGGCCTGCTCCTGTGCCTCGCGTGTACTTAACTTCAGCTCCAGAGCCTTCTTCTCCTTCTCCAGCAGATACAGCTGAGCCTTTAGCTCCGCCATCTCCTCCTAGAGAGAGAGAGAGGGGG
>CM067496.1:4379924-4391599 GCA_034552555.1 Semaprochilodus insignis | reverse complement strand
AGAGAGAGGGGGGGGGGGGGGGGAAAGAGAGAGAAAGAGAGAGAGAGAGAAGAAAGAAGCGTGTTAAAGATGAACACAAATGAGACTACAAATGAAAAATCTTTCTTGTGTTTTTGTGATTTTTTGGGTCTTTCCATTAGTGCTCTTTAGGGCAAGTTCCACTGATTTCACAAAATTTCTCCATATATTTCAGTCAGTGTTGTAATCTGAAACAGTAGCAAATGTCATGATATGAAGCTGGGGTCTCAATATCTACAATGTAAAGGCAATGCAAAATATTTATTAACTATCCATAACAGCCAGTGAACCTACCTTCTGATTTTGTATGCGATTTTGCTGCTAAAATAGTAGTAAATATGAAATAAGTACTTTATTTTGGGAATTATTTGCCTGACAACAACCTACATGTACCTCTCCACATGAGTGGGTTAAAAAAAACACCTAAGGCCAAAACTTTACTTTAAAACGTGTTATTTTAAAACAATGTCTCTGCTTTTGTGTAACAGCTATTGGTGAGCAAGTTTATGGTGGTATTTATATTTCCTCAGACATTTGGTTAACAGAACTGGAGTCAGCCCATGATTACATCACAGCGACCAGGCATTTATCCAGTACCCTGATCAAAAGAGAGTGTTAGGAAGTTACTGAATGCACTGATTTCAGCGTAACCCAACAGTCGTAAATAAAGTCATTTAGTGTGGTCTGATGCAAAATGGTTAACTGTAGAGTAACCAGCAGTGCTGGTGATGGGAACCAGAGTCACAATGTCCACAGTACAGTCATTTTATTTACTACCCAAAACAATTAGTGAACCCACACTTCCTATAAACACATATAATCTCCACACCCTTCATATAAGACCTAAAAACCTGGTTCTCATCACCACTGTGGTAAACAATTGTAAATTGGTAAGTTTCTCTACAACAGGATGTTTCAAATCAAGTTCAAATAATTCTGAACAACTTTGTTTACATCGTAATGGCAGGAGGTCAGCATCAAATAGGTGCCAGGCGGTTGGGCATGACTGCACAGAGTTTCTTTGTATATTTTTGCAATCTAGTGAACGACAACAAACACTCACACTGCTCACATTGCCATACGCCCTTTAATCACATCAAAACCAAGAACGGCATGTTGACAGGACGTGTTTCAAAGCAAAGACATACGGTTCAAAACCTGCTTTTCTTTAAAATGTCAGAGACATTTCTCTGCCTCAGACTTCCAAAAGATCAGAAAGCCAATACAACGACAGTGTGAGTCATGTGTGCAGCTGCTGACTAAGATGCACAGCTGTACAGTCTCTCTGAGCTTCAGTCAGGAACTGATTTCAGATCAGGATGTGTGTTCACTGGGTGAATTTGGCTGAAATAGCTCAGAACTGACTGACATTCTACAACTGTTCTTTTCTCCCCCAAAGAGAGACATGGCAACTGCACACCGATTTACATTTTATATCAACAGCTTTTTTTCTATTTAACATCACCGACAAAAAAAATGGAATAAATGTAAAGGATATTTAGAACAGCTAAAGCATCCAGCTCCAATCCAAACGTGGTGTGGATTAAATACTTTCTATCTGCTAGTTTGAATGAGTAAATCAACTGACCAATCCGTCAGAATGTGTGCTGCATTGCTTGATGCTGGTAAAACATTGTGCATTATGACAAAAGACATGATCATTTTGAAGTACCTGAGAAAAATATCTATTCATTTAATATTAAAATTACCACACTGTCAGAAAACTGGTTCCGCATTATTGTTATGTGCATTTTTGTTCATCAAGGTACACACAACGAAAATGTCCCCTCATAGGTATGATAATGGTCTTTTGTGTACCTTAAGTAAGCTTTACACTGTACACTAAGTTTTTCATATCCTAACATTTAATATATATATATATATATATATATATATAAACAAAAACACAAAAATACATCCCTAACTACAGGTACTATGTACTGTACTTCAGAGTACCACCACCTCATAGCTAGGCTATTTCTATGCCATCCATAGGGTTGGTAAAATGACGCTATTGTTACGGTATCCAAGGCAGTTGCTAAGTTGTTGCTTAGTTACTACTATGGTATCCCAGGTGCTTGTTAATATATGTGCTTGTATGTTTGAAAGTCTGTATGTAATGTCTGTGAGGGTCAGCGTGACAGTCCTTCGTCCACAAAAGTACATACTCCCATATGGACTCTATGCTCCTCAGAAGTTCTGTGGTATAAAAACTGTGACCTGTTAAAATGGTATCCAAAAATATATATATCAGTGGTATAATAAAGCAAAGAACAATACGTTGGCTTTGCCAAGCCAACTTAATAATGAAATATCAATATCAATGTATTGAATGTATAGCTACTGTCTTTCTTATTATAATATTTATTCCATTTTATTCTCCTCAATATAGGTGTGGCCATCTCCCTCCTGCTCAATAGGTCTAACACATCACATGATACTACTAAAGGGGGAGAGCAAAGGCTAGCACATGCTTCCACACGTGAAGGGCCTGCATATCTGCTGGTAACACAAAATCACTGAACAGGTCAACTTGCTTTGAGGAGAACACAAACAGTTCTGCAGCATGAGCTAACAGACACCATTGTTTGCTAGCCTCGCACTGTGTCGGGGAGGAGAGAGAGAACCATCCTGCCCACCCAGAGAGAATGAAGACAATCATGCTCAGTGGCTCAGAATCACAGCCACAGATCTCTGCTGGTAACTCGGAGAGAGATCCAATGTTACTGTCTGAACCAGTCACGAGCCAACAACACTATATCAGTTTTCTCCCATCCCTGCTCAAACACCACTCAAGACATTTTAAGGGTTAAACGCACAGCAGAGCTGACTCCAGAAGAATCCTGAGTGTAATTTCTATTCAGAGCGCTCTGCAATCCTGAGGGGCCGTCAGATCCGGGCTTTTGGTCTGTTCTATCTGTGCTAATATCGCATCTCCTGTCAGGAATGCTGTGCTAGCTCTGAAAATGTCATCCTGAAGGTCACCCGTGCACACAGGTGAAGTTCAGATGAAAGAATGGCTTCAAAGGGAGCTGGGGGAGTCTCCCTCTTTCTCTGATCTAAAACTGTCTCCAGGCTGCAGGCCACTGAGGAAACCGCTGGAACGCCAGAGCTGAGGTGAACACTGGAAAAACGTCAAAGGGCTCTCGTCTGCCTGAGGAGTCTCACTCCTCCCGTTTCTCTATCCCGAACATGCCCAAACCTTCATTTGAGTCAACGTTTCCCCTCAGGACAGACTTGTAGTTATGAATTTCCTTTATAGCTCTGCCAGGCCAAAACACGTACACCCTGCTCGAGTCCAGGTGGCCATTACTGTAAAAGCATCAGATGGAATTTGTGGCACTAATATACTTCTCGTGTAAGTGCTCAGCTTGAGGTTGAATAAATCTCCTGCAGTGCTCCGGTACTTTCAGCACACTCTACTGTGGATGGAATGTATTAGTGAAAAGCTGCTTTATCTGATAGACGGAGCTGTTGTATATCAGGCTTCGGTTTGGTAGAAGTAAGTGTAATTTGAAAGACAGGTATGCTGGGAATGCTTTCACCATTAGACGTCTTGAGTTATCACTGGTGGTTAGATATGCTATTTACATTTAACTGTACTTACACAGTTACATTATTACATAGTGTCGGCGTTTTACCTACACTCTGCTGTTGACAAACATGAATAAACAGTAAAGCATGGCTTTTCTCCCCGCAAAACAAGACTGTACCGGAAACGTTCCATCAACAGCTCAAATTCTACCATCAGCCACAACCTTTACATGAATTCTACTGAGAGAAAAATCTAAAGCGAAGAAGTCCAGAATATTATATTGAATGAGCTTTAACACGGGTGATTCCTCCTCCCAAAAAACTGCTTTAGCATTATGGATAGCACTCATGAAATCAATATTTAAGAAGAGAACAAACTGCAGCCAAATAAACAAAATGGACTGGACATGCCTATCGCTGATATTGAGCATTAAGGGACTTAAGGGGAAAATAGATGAGCAGTCAAAGCTGTCCACAATATGCTTACTTCAGACACTCCCTTAATGACTAAAGCATCTGCATTTATGTAACATTATGTTCAGTGAACTTAAAGACATATCAGAAACATGTTTGGGTGTAGTTTGTCCTGTTACGTATGAGTGACTGTATCCTGCTTGTTTCTGGCAAATTTCCATTTGGGTTTGTCATTGTTCTGTCAGAGCTGCTGACCGAAAAGCTTATTTGTGGGTAAATGACAGGTTGGGAATTTGATGTAGCTTTGTGGTCATGTTCTTCTTCAAAATCTGAGCAAATGAGCTGCAGGTCAAATATTATCTCATAGAAATTATCGAATATGCTTATGTTCTGTTGTTGTTTGAGGTAAATTACAAACATACTAATGTGTAGATGACTAGGCGACATGACGCAGTTGTGAAAAAGCATGCCGTCTGGCGAGAACAATTCTCAACAAGACAGACTGTGTTATCGGAACAAACTGTTAAAAACAAAAGTAATTAATCTCGGATTCCAGCATGGTCGGAATTTTCTAGAGCTTAATGAATCAGCCAACCATTGAGTTTGTTGGTCAAGCAGAGAACTGTGAGCGGTAATAATTTGCGGTTGTATGCGCCTTGACATGCTGTTATTTATGAGAAATTCCAAGTAACTGAAGTGACTTCAAAGTTGGTGAAAGGCAGCTGCTGAAGAAAACACATTGCAAATTCATTAGGAGGAATATGGAGGACAGCTCCTACAGGATTGAGGTTTTGCATTTTCTACTCAGAAAAAATGCCAATCAAGAAGAAACGCATCACAACCATGACACATACCAAAAGCATTACTGCAGCCATTTACAACTCTTCTCCTGCACACTTGGGTGTTTAAAATGCTTGAACGCTCCTGATTTGACTAATCAGCTCATTAATAAGCCCTTTCTGAGTTCCTGTTAGCCCATTAAACAACCAAAAGAACATCTGGACAGACAGAACATAATGGCTCCAGTCTCATAAAAGCCATACTAACCCTTTGCTAAGCCTTTACTTTCCTGGCTCCACAGATTCCATCTAATCTAACCGCAGCTGGGTATTCTTAAGAGCTACAGCGACAGCTCAGCTAACCTTCAAAAATTGGAGACCATAATGACCAAAGCTTTCGAGACTGACACTGATGCTTCTCTTGGTGCAACGAGGATCATGATTAGGGCAGTGGCAGACCACATCCAGGGATACACGAAGGATGGTGAGATTCGGGAAGCTTTGTACCAGGTTATAAAGAACCCGTGCTAACAGTAAGCTGCTTCGGTGTGTCTCTGTCCTAGCAATGAGCTTTCGTTTGTTACCAAGTGTCAGGTGTATTGTGAGACCGATCCTCAGTGATGCAGCAATGTTCATCACAAGGCAGACTAACAATACACATGCATTAGCAAAAACAGCTACAACTGAACTAAAACAAATTCGATCCCCGGCGATGCTATAGCTATGTCAGTCCTTCACTCTCTGTGAGTGAGTATTAAAGTCCTTGCTCTCTCCCATCACCCAGCAAGATTCTAGATAATGCAGATGCCTGTTAGATGACGTTACAAAACTTGCAGTTAGTGGTCTCCAAGCATGTTGAGCAGTCCAATGACTTTGTGCTAGGCCTAGTTTGAAAGGATGTGTTGGCGTTGTGCTAGTCCTCACCCGTCCAGAATGGTAGTGGCAGGGAATTGGTCACGACTAAATTTGGCTAAATGACCAAAATGTGTTTTCTATTATACATCAGGTTTAATTCTTTTCAAATATGTATATCCTTGTACATTCTGAATAATTACAACTGGATATACACAACATTATGGGATAAAACTCTTCATTTTTTCTATATTGATGATTCATAATATATATGATATATAATGATTTCATAATAATATTTTTTAATAACATTGCTGCACTGATGCTGTTCTAGGCCTTATTCTTCAGCAAGCAGCAAAAACTGGTAAAATGAAAAGAAGGATAGTTAGCAGAGTTAGCTTCCCATGAATATGTCAGAACAAGAAGAATGACAAAATCGTCTCTGCAGGATGGAACTGGTTTAGTTTTCGTAAAACAGATTTTGTTTTCATGTTTACATGAATGTAATATATCTGCTTCTAATTCTGCTGACGTTGAATGATATGGATAATATCATGGAAAAATGTGGGTAAATGGTGAAATGGTTTTTGGCCATTCTGCCAAACACTACTGTGTGTGTGCTCCTATTGTACCTTCATGGCCATGAGCTCCTGCATTAGAACAGCGTTCTCTAGGTCCAGCCTCTGGGAATCTCCACGGGGCTTCACGTCATAGCTCAGAGGGTCGATGTGCACACTCTCCAGCTCCAGCATGGTCAGTTTTACTGCCGCCCGCTCGTTCTTCAGTTGTTGGACGTAGTCCTTCAGCCTCTGCTCGTCCTCTTTGGAGAAGTCTGTGTCACAGCTGCTGGCCGTGGAGCTGGTTGTGCTGTGGTGGAGGTAAGGAAAAAGATCAGTACTTCTGCAATATGCGGTTTACCATCCATACTCCACCCACAAAGGTGTGTGTTGTGTAGCAAGTGTTGGTAGGCTAGACAAGCTTCACAGAAAGGTTCCCACTAAAAAGAAATCCTGTTTATCCTGCACCCAAATACCTAAATGTAGAGGTTGGCATTCATCTGATGTATTCTGTATGCAACCATATCAACATCTGGTTCATTTCACCACAGCGGTCAGGAGTTGCCAAAACTGAACTCCTGACAGGTCGTTCAGCTTAACACTGCAGCCTGCGGAACCCTGCTCCACTGAAAACAATGAAATATTTGGTTTGCCGCCATCCGGCAAACACCAACATGTAAACGCTGCATAGAAAGAACAGATTTGTTTGCAGAGCATGGATAGTGCTTGGCAATGGCTCGATCTGGCATTTCCTGTTCTGTAATTTTCTTTTTGGCTTAATGCTTTTCATTCCTCAAAGATGGGCTCAAAACACAAACTCAAGTAGCTCTTATGTGTGCACAATAATGGGAACGTAGAGCTCTTGATCAATTACAAACACCTGTTACCTTTTACAGGTGCCAGAACGCAACTGCAGCACCATTTAAGGTGAAACAGAAAATTCGCAAAACAAACTGGTGAACAGGTTGGCGATTCAGCTTCCACATCTCATAAACCTTCTCAAACCCTGGATAATATAGAGGAGCTTCGCTCAGCATGTGCCACTGAAGAGACCAAAGAAAGAAGCAGTTCCACCTTCATTAGCATCACAACTCCAATATCAACCTACAAGTAGCAGCCGTACTGTGCGAGTTTTAATCCACTGTTTGCTGGTTAAAGCAGACCATCTCATACTGAAAGTTTCATAGTGAGTAACAACTTTAATCTACTTTGTGTTGATGTCGAGATCGAAAGCAAGTAGCTATTATAGCTCCATAGTAAGTCCAAGCAATCAGAACAGCTAACTAAATAGCTTTTGGGTCTGAGTTTATTTACACAGAGGTTCGTTTTATTTCCCTGTCTATGTCTATTTCGACATGTTGCTTCTGTGTAATCAACACGGTGCCTCACTGCAAACCAGCAAATCAGAGCAGAGCTCATCTAATTATGCATGAGCTCACCACAGTTTCATAAATACACAACAAAAATATTTTTTTGCCATGTACTTCAACGTGTATGCTACTGACTGCACACTCACCCGAACCCTCACTTTATGTGAAGCACATAAACCCACTTACACACCTGTTCACTTAAAGACGCATCTCTCTCTCTCTCTCTCTCTCTCACTCACACACACACACACACACACACACACACACACACACACACACACACCACCATGTGCAGAGCTGAAGCATGAGAAATTGGCCTTAATAACTCTCTCCACCACTCTCCTAATGATCTCCATAATTACAGTGACAATTCCCATTATTGTCCTCCTCAAAAAAACCATTCCTGTCACATGACTGAGGTTTCTTCAGGTCAGTCACTCGGGACAGAACAGCAGTATTTTGTACACACAGGGTAAAAACACAGAGTCAGAGTAGAATATAGCACAGCTTTCTACTAGACAGTGTTTCTCTGATTTTCTCTTTATTTTCTCTTTGTTCTTTTAACTTGCTGTTTTGCACTGTGTGTATTGTACATAGTACAATGACAATAAAGAGATTCTATTCTATTCTTGTTGTCAAGGGCCCGTATAACGTGTCCTTGCTTTTTTTTTTTTTTAAGAATAGAGCATGACATCATATGTACCCAGCTGCACAAATAAACATTTCAATATTGCAATGGGAAGTAAATATTTTGTGTATTTCAGGCTAAACAAAGCCAGATGAACTTGCACACACAACCAAACAATGCACATTGCATCACATGATGTCACTGTCAAGAGACAAGCAAAAAACATAACAAAACAGGAAAAAACAACACAAAAAAATAACAGTATAGCAGCTTGGCTTCAACACTAACATAATTTTTATCTGTCTGCACTATAAAAAAAATGAATAAATAAATAAAAATTCATCATCAAAAGGAAGGAGGAAGCACCGACAAAACTTGGTGAAACTGACTTGTGCTGTTGTGTTGGTAGCATCCTTTGCAAGTGAAGTATGCCTCGGAGAAGAGTCTAAAAGCAATTCGAGCAGTGGGAAGAGTCTGAGAGGGGTCGCATTATAAGGCTTTGGGAAGAAGGATGGTATTGCGTGCCATACCGGACCTGCAGATATTACCCTAGGGCGCTGTTGGCGACAATGGATAGAAGAAGGCATGCACCAGCGACATGAAGGAACTGTGAGACCTACACGAACCACAGAGAGAGAGAATCGACAGATTGTCTGACGTTCGCAGAACAACCCAACAGTCATGCCTGCGGACATTCAGAACAGAGATGCCTTCCATCCTGTTTGTGGAAGCACCAATGGCAGACGGCTGCATGACGCAGGACGACATGCACACAGGCCGTTACGAGGACTGCCCTTAACAACCACCAATGCCACTAAGGACTGCAATGGCGTTGTGCCAGACTGTCATGGAGTGACTCAGAATGGCAGCAGGTCATCTTCAGTGTCAAGTCCCGCTTTTGTCTTGGTGGAAACGACCACGTTGTTGTCATGCGTCACATGTCCAGAAGGCCTAACGTTATGGGGTGGGGTGCAATTTCGAACAATGCCAGATCACCTTTGGTCTTCAGTACAGGCACTTTGACAGCACAACATTACAACAGCAAGCAGTAAAACAGCAGTAAGACGCTGAGCACAAGTTATTTCCTGGATGTTAGCGTCATGTGTTTTGCTGCTTGGGAGTACTTACGTGTTTCTCACTGCAGCACATTTGCTTGCCAGTTCGTTTCTACATGGAACCAAAAATTGCCAAAGCCTGCCCCACCCCCCTGCAAGTGCCAGCACCCTGTTGGCTGTCTACCCGCGATGCCCTGGTGCCTCAAAATAAATCCTGTCTGCAAATTATTTAGCAGATTGTGTGGGACCTGCAGGTGAACTTACTATGTGCAGACTTCTACTCCCCAGTCCACACAGTCCCAATCACATAGCCATGGCTACTCACCCAGCATTCATACTTTCACTGATGCATCTGTGATTTAAGGTACCGAGACAAGACAGAGTACAACAGTGATATCATGCCACATATTACTAACACTACATTTCTGTGTTAGTGACCGATTCAGCAGACTCCTCATGTAAACAGGCTGCCTGTGGCTAACTGGTCCATATTCTGTTCTCACAAGAGTCAGTTGGGCATTTAGCTAAACTAACACAGGAGGTGTACTTAATAAAGTGGCTGGTCAGTGTACATCATTGGTCTCGACTACATTTAGGTTCAGAGGAAAATGGTCTAATTATGATTTTTTTTATTCTTCATTCACTCTTTATTCTGCCATTCCCTGCCCCCCTCTCCTTTTACATTAACAAATGTATGCTAATCAGTGTGGCTTGTATAAATTAAAGCTCACCAATATGAACTGAAGCCAATGGAGAATCAGTGTGGTGTGCAGTATTGTTGGCACTATAGACCTGTCTGAGCAGGAGGAAAAGAGGCAAAAATCAATGGATTGTTATAGGATCGTCCCATCCTGGGTCTGAAAACTGATCTGGCTGATGCAGGGTGCTCATTCTGGATGCCGCAGCAGAAAGTAAACGAGCCCCGCATTCACTGAATTGATAGCAGCTCAGTTTTGACTACAGAGTGACTTAGACTGGTGCTGGCAAAGAGGAAAATATTGGAATTCTATGTGTGTTCATTTGATCTTTAAACAGATTACGGCCAGCGAATGCAGTGCTAAATAATTAATAATTTCTGACAAATATTTGTCTTTGTCGAGTGGCATGCTAAAATATTCATAATGTTCTTAGTGAATAAAGGAAACTGGATTTAAGTGAAGTTATGCATCGTCTGGGAGAACATGCATCTTTTATCCGTGTATGTAATAGACAACTGGCCCACTGGCTATCTGAGTACAGAGGGTGGAGTAGGAGATGTGGCTTTGTTCAGTGGTGGAGAACTAAGGATGTAGCAGAGCACAGTATAGAGCTACACGTTTGACTTTCTAAGCTTGTCCATGCCGAAAGGCCAGGTATAGTCACAAAATCATGAACGTCTGTCAGTCAAGCATGCCATTACAGCACTGTGTAAAGCAGAGGTAAACAGTAAAATGGTAACAGTATGAAGGCTAGGTGAGTGGGCGTGTTCGTATCAGTGGTGTACACGTACACTGCCAAATCGTTAGGTTCACCTATTCTATCTACACTATTGGCTACAGGGTCCATATTATCAGCTCCACTTACCATACAGGAGCACTATGTAGATCAACTGTAGTCTGCTATGAACTTTGTTAGCCCCTCCCATACTGCTCTTCAATGTTCAAGACCCCCACAGGACCATCACAGAACAGGTATTATTTGTGTGGTGGACCATTCTCAGCACTGCAGTGACACTGATGTGGTGGTGGTGGTGTGCTAGTGTGTGTTGCGCTGGTACAAGTGGATCAGACACAGTATTGGAGTTCTAGAGTTCATCGAAGGGCAAAGGCCCCAAAGGCTTTCACATTCGGTCTGAACCAACATCAGGGCTACTGTTGCACAAGTCTCTAACACTTCTAGCAATGGTTACTGCATTAATGTGTCCACACACTGGTCAGAATATCTATGCTAACTTCTGTCCACCAGCAAAAAGCAGCTACAAAAGGCATGCAAGTGTGGTTATGGGACCTTGAAGAGGTGCGATGAGTGCTATTTTCATTTTTACGTCTTGCAGATGCGGTGTGCACTGTGGGAAGAAGACAGGCCCGTGGAATATGATGCTCTGAACAATGTTCTGCTGAGAAACACTGCGCACAGGCACTCATGTGGATGCCAGTGTGGCACGTGACATCTATCTAAACATCGCTACACAGCAGGCACAGCCCTTCAAGGCCTCTTTCAGCAGAATACAGCGCACTGCACACACATTGTTCAGGAATGGTTTGAGGAACATGATAAAGAGTTGGAGCTGTTGCTCTGGCATCCGAATTCCCTAGATCTCAATCTGATCAAGAATCTGCGGGATGTGCTGGAACAAGTCAGCTGATCAGCAGTGGCTCCACCATGCAACGTAGAGGACTTTGACAGCCACTGTTAGTCTATAAAGAATTGTATAAGTTATATACATACATACATATATATATATATATATATATATATATATATATATA
>CM067496.1:4360761-4379578 GCA_034552555.1 Semaprochilodus insignis | reverse complement strand
ATATATATATATATATATATATATATATATATATATATATATATTTTTTTTTTTTTTTTTACTGAAATTTGTTTATCACCTTAAATAGTTGCAATATTTTCACATCTGTCAGGTTCTAGTATAAAATGCAGCAGATTTAGAGATGACATTAGAGAGGCTATTCACACAGGACTGGATAAATGAGCTCAGACATAACTGAGACGCTGAAATAGACCATGCTGCAATTTACCTCGCCTCTACAGACACAATAATAGGAGATTTTCCGAGCTGAGTGCTGTGCTGTGTTCCCAATATGAGCTTCAACAAACAAACTGCCTGTAATAAAAGCATCCTAGTCTTTGTCTTGTCCAATTTCACCTTCTGTGACGACTGACCAGCACTGTTTTTGTTCTCCAATCTGCCAGCTCTGTAGCTGTGTCTGTGCTGTCAGTCTAAATCTATGTCTCTGGTACTGATCTCCTCAACACACAACTCGATTTCATTCAGCCGACTTCATTAGCATTGCATTAGCAACGCTAAATCACGTTTGAGCTGCTAATTAGCATGCCAATGCTACCATTCACAAAGCTAAATCATATTAGCATTCATCCGGTTAATAGCGCTCAAAGGACTGCAGGAGTTTCAGGTGCTGCGTAGGGATTAAAGGACCAACTGAGGAAGCCAACACTACATAACCACCAAGGACCAGGTCTGAGGTCAGTGTGAATGTGTTGCTAAGAACAATGAGTGAACTGTTGGTCCTGATTCAGACTGAGATCCATTAGACTGGTGGTGTTTAGCAACGATGATGATCTCTCATACTGGGATGGACAACTGAATGACAACTAGACAGGCTAATTTTAGTTGCTAACAGGATTAAACACATTTACATATAATGTTTTACTTTGTTTTATTATTTCTGGTCAAAACTAAATATTATAACAGAGTCCGAACATTTAATTATTACAAGGTATTTAGTCTTTAGGTTCAAGTATAGCCATTTTTGTACTGTTTCTGCTGTTAGTTTCAAAACGGCAATATACTCTAAATACATTTCCAAACAGTTCTCATATAACTTAAGTATTCAGGTGGTTCAGATGAATTCAATAAGTTTATGAAGATATATTTTATATTTGCCATGAAAACATAATTGTTATTTTTATATGTGAAACAGCTCATAGATCTAGCTTGTAATTGACTGACTCTCAAACTGACTAAAGAAATGATCATTATTACCATCATTTTATTTATCTTTATTTAACCAGGAATTAATCTCACTGAGATTTAAAATGTCTTTTGCAGGAGAGTCCTGACCAAGATAGACAGCAGCAACATAATATTACAACAAAAAAACAGACACAAAGATTAAAACAATAACATAATCAACCCTTATTAAATCATTCAAAACAATGACAATTCATTTTACTTGCTTCCATCGGCCAAAGATTTTTCCAAGTTCTGCAGTTTTAAAATGTTTTAAGCAAAATTCCAGTCAGTTGGTAAAGCGTAACTAGCTAATTCCATAAGCCTAATATAGATTTATAAATAAAAGTACACCAATGAATCTGCATCATGTGCATCACCTCATCCAGTGGTAAACAATCAAGAGTGAGGACGGACGCAGGTTCGGCTCCCGGAGGTTTCAATTTAATTATCACCAGCATCACAGGAGCAATCACATAGTTCAAATGACTGACAGCTTGGCTAACGATCCAGAACACGCTCAAGCTCAAGCTTTTGTTTGTACAGAAATTTCAGCCCAATTGTTTGCGGTCTGGGGAGTGCGAAATTATAAGGAATGTTGAGCTGGATTGACGTAAAAGACGTAATTCTGGTCTGGCTGTTCAGGCTAAGTCACGTTGCCATATATTGGATACATATAGGATTTCAGTATGGCACATATGAAAGTGTCTCACATCATGACTAAAAAAGTCAGAAATCTTTTCTGCTGCCACACAGACGACACATCTGTGTCACACACGACTGACTGACTTGTCACTTCCTGATTGCCCAACAGATGATTTCAAGTGACTGAGCAACTAACTGAATAATCGACTAATTGAAAAACTAACTTGACTAAATTATTCAATCAAAGTTTAGCAAGCTGAAGATTCTTCACCAAGGGTTGGATGGCGACAAAATCAGTGATCCTGATATTTCAACAAGAAAATACTGTGCTAATTATGTTTAGGTGCTTCCTTGCCCTATACTTTACCTGTACTGTACTGGGGGACCCTACTAATGTGAACATGACGTTTTGAATTCAGTTGTTTTCCTGAGGATGAGAGGAGCTCCAGGACCCCATGTTCAATGTAATTAATTACCAATTATCTGCCACTCTTTCCTGATTAGCATGATGTGCATACAAATGTCATCTTGTCTTGGAAACAAAGAGCTCACACAGATGCACACCCACACACAATTTAACGCATAGATAAATTAACTGTCAAGAAGCCTACCAGTGCATTTTCATTACAGTGCTTTAGACATGTTCTATAAATACTAGTCTAAGTTTAATATTGGCTTTAAAGCAAATCATTTCAATCGACTGAATAACTGAACGCTTGCAGCATTTTATTATATTATATAATTCATTCAGCCGTTGGAATCAGGTCCTGCAAACTTTTCCATTACCTGATTTCCACAACACTGATTTCCGCATGTAGACTATAGGCATGACACATGACGAAATTCACCACATAATATTCCAATTACTGGATTGGTTTTGGATTTGAACCACTTTCTGTAAAACTTTTGATAAAGTTTACTTAAACTGTTAAACTGAGATAGTTTGATTGCAATTTCATATAAACCCCAAGAAAAACCCTAACTTCACGTGTTTGTTTTTGAAAATATGTTCTCTTTATTAAAGGGACCATATCCTACATTTATCCTTGTATGTTGTTTTTGTCTCTGAGGTCCACTCATAACATTTCATATAACACTTAATAACTGATAAATTTTTATATGACTGTTTTCCAATTTCTTTTTATCCTTTAGAATTACACAGGTTGTTTTGTTACCGTGCCTCGAAGTCTGACATATGTAAATGAGCTCTGTTCTGATTTCTGAAACTCTAGTTTTGTTTATTCTATCCATCGAGCAGTTCCTGGTACGCTTTATATCACACTCGTAACTCAAATGTTTTAGCGTGTTCTTAATGTTAATCCAGCTCAGAGTCAGTTTAATAGCACTACATCCTCCCAGACAGCCTGTTCTTTGGCTATGAAAGTATCCTAATTATTCTGTTTAATGCTCTTAACATATTCAGATAAGGACATTCACCTGCTTCTTGTTTAAATACCAGGTAAAACAGGAAAATTTGAGAAATACACAGACAATACACAGACAGCAAATTCCAAATAGGCCGTTTTTCCAGCATAGTTTCAACACATGGATTTAAGACTGAAGGGTACGAAACTTTGTTTGCATATTACTTTAAACTCCTTATAAGCAAAGTAAGAGAATTCTGTTTTTCCATGATATCGTCCCTTTAACATACAAAATCTAATCGCCATGTGGCTGTTTAAATTAAAGAGTTCTATTTCCGTCAAGCTTTCCTCATTTTCTCAAGCTGCAATGCATTTAAAAGTATTACAAAAACATGTTTAAAGACTAACAAAAACATCGGAAGAAGAAGAAAAAGAAGAAGACTGGATAAACACACCACACATGCACACACATAGGCGTACCTGGTGTGGCTGTTCGAGGACAGGCTCTCCCAGGGTTGGACGCTGCAACCCGTGACTGAGAATGCTGCCCCACAGCTGCCGTCCAGTCTGCCTAGAAGGTCTTTAGCAGCGTTCTCCGCTGTCTTCCTGCTGTCATGAGCTCGCTTCAGGACCTGCGTGATGCTCTCCTCAGCACCCTGTTCTCCTGCGGGACATAAACATGGCTGTTAACATGTAATCATGGACGGTTGTACATGCATTAGCATGCAGCTGTCCATCACAGAACTACTGCAGCATCACATTACAGTACTTCAGGTAGCAGACTGTGTTATGTAGTCGATCAGCCAAGACATCTTTGGTGCCTCCTTCAGTTTTGTATATGAGCTATGAGGCTAATGTAAGTCAGGAGAGCTTACAGACTACTAATCAGTAGTGTACAAACTGCACGCCTAAAGTGCAAAACTCCAGTGCAAAACTAAAGAAGCAAATTTCAGACATCTTGGCTGACTACATCTGGGGGAAAACTGTGGGAATTAGATTACTTGCAGTAACTGCTTTGCATGAACTGCATACTATTCTGTTTTTATTATTACGCTATTCTGCATCTTCACATATTAGAGGATACTTTTTGCCAAAATTGTTGCTAGCCCCTTTCAGGATGTTGGGCTACTGGGTGCACTGTATATTTCTTAAATTTAAAGGTTCACTGCAGACTTTGCAGACGTATTTTGAAAATAAGAAACACACCCTCTACAGAAAACACACACTAATACACATTTTAATGCTCAAAAAACACACATAAAATACGGCCTTTTCAAAAGCTACGGCAGATTTTATATTTGGCATAATTTTTTCCCAATATGTTACACTGCCATATATAAAGCCATTTCATGTACGTTTTAGGGAGATTTCTGGTGGACATGTGTAATTGCATGCAATGTGCGGAAATGCAAGTGCATTGAAAGAGAATTCAAAGAGAACCCAGTCAAAACTTGGTGAAGGATGTGACTCTAATGGGTACGAGTGACTAGTTAACTTATTGTCACTCAGAAAATGACCAAAGCCTGTAAACTGACTGGTGGTGTTCAAACTTATGGCTGCACATGTGTGTACTCACCCATAGTGCTGACCCCAGCAGCTCTAAACTGGCCAAGCACCAGACTCTGCTCACTCTCTGCCAGAGCCAACAGCAACTCATAGGCCTCGATGCACTGCTCACTGCAACACCACACAGAGGGAGGACTTAACACATGCGTACAGTCAGTCATACACACGTGTCGCTACACAGCACACACAGAAGGAATGCGTGGGCCAAGGCATCTCCTTCCCCCCCATTTTGAGCGGAAGAGAAGATACTGATGTGTGTACAGCACGACGCAGCAGGCCAAAACAAGCCTGAAGCCGACAAGACAGGAACCCCACTGAAATGAGGACAGACTCTGGAGCTGGAGAGCTATTGTTTGGTTAGCCACTGACAGTTAAAATAAACAGGGAAATGTAATTTGCTGAGCGGGTTTATACAGCGCCAGTCAAAACTATGGATACACCTGACTGAATGTACAGAAAAGGTTTCTGACACCCGAAAAAATTCTAATTAAAAAGCAGTTAATTTAGACAATAAGCATTTGCACCAAAAAAAAACATTATATGTGCACAAACACAAATAACATGTATACAATAAGAAGTGATGTATGTATATGTTAACCACTTCTAAACCTATCCTCCATAAAGCAAAGCTGTAGGTATCTACCATCCAATACATCGTTTGGCTAACCAACTGTTTATTAAGTCCCACTGGTCGCACATTACAGTGGGTAATAATATTGTAATATTATGGTAACATGTTATACTTACCTAAAAACAGGTTGAATAAAAATAAATGTGGTGTAGTTTGAGGTTTTAACTTATTTCTAAGTCTTTAGCCAGAGCTGTGCTTTACAGTAAACAGGAGAAACAGGATAGAATACAGCTGCATTCTACAGTTTCTAATATCATTTAGCGTCACTGTAATTAGAACCTGTAAATGCTTCTGGACATTATACCATGCCTGACTATTAAAAGACATAATAGATCAGAAACAAAGCAGAACTGAGCTAATTTGTGTACAGTTCTAAAGTCACTAACAGTTTTAGCAGAAGCACTGCACTGTTACGGGTTAATGACCATTACACTGCAAAACACTATCAGCATTTAAAGGAATTGGGGTGACATGTTGGTACGAAATTGGACACCTTATCCCTATAAATGTGAAAAATGCCACAACGATGACTAATTGTTCAGTATTACTTACTTTTCTAGTGTAATAGTTACCACTACAACTGCTGTTTTTTATTGATTAACAACTGGTTTACATTATTTTACTATTTTATTACTGACTTGTTACCACTAGGATTAAAACCAAGAAAATTAGTCCATTTTTAGATCAGTAAATCTTGCTAGCATTATTTTACCATTGAATTAACAACAGATACCACCATAATTACAAACTTATTATTTATTAACAACTGAAAAAAATATAATTTTTTAGGTTTATTACCTCAATTACAAAAATATTACCATGTCAATACCTACATACGACTGATCTTTAAAAGGAAGTGCTACTGTACGGGGCATCAGAGTAAAGTACAGAACCAAATCCATAATCAGAACCATAATCAGCTCACAAGATTACATATTTTTATACATTTTTAATCAGGTTTGCACTTATAATTTTTGTTCTGTTTATTTCCCCACCTAATTCTTTTGCTCAGTCTTAAAAGTGGTTATACCATCTGATCATAATCCAAGTAATTCATGTTCAGTGATATTAGGCTCTGGGTTCTGGGGTGATCAGTTCGTCGTTTTGAACTCTAACTAAAACTTCATTATTTAAAAAATAATTAAACAGAATCCATCAGTTTTAGACAAACAGGGCTTTTTAGACTGATATAAATAAATTAAATAATACAAAATCCTGTAGCACTGGATTTCCACAGCATTCCTGTTGGTTTGTGTTCAATTGCTCTTGATTTTCTTTCCTATTTTCTTTTTCCTATTGACTTATTTTCTTATTTGTATGCATCTTGTGCTAGGTTAACCATGGTGGTTTTCTGTGCTCAAGTTTACCAGTAATAAAGGCAGGCTATGGTGGTGAAAGTACATGAGACCAATAAAACCTTCAGAAATGAGCATGGCGTGTTCAGTGCAATCTAAAACAAGCACCTTAGTTAAAGTAAAAACAGTGCTTCATCAGCGAGATTTCTGCTGATACAAACAAACATGCCAAAGCTTAATATCAGCCAATTTTACAGGCCAACCGATGCCCAACTCTGGTCCTATTATATATACAGAGGCATAATGACTAGGCTGAAGTAGAGCAGCGCAGAACCCTTTTGTTTACGGGAAGTTTCATTACCTACACATGTGGCTCAGTTTAGTTATTTCTGAAAATAACTGATGTGAGGTCAGATTAGAGCTGTTTGTACCAATGTGGAAGATCACGGTTGGGTACTGAAAGCTGCTTTCAAACCAGCCTTGTACACTCTGGCAACAGAGTAAAGTCAATACTGGCGAAGCCTGTGTCACAGACATGGGCAGATGATTATATGTTACCTGCTGCCACAACATTGGCACAAGCTTTCAGTTCACCATGAACAGTGCCTCTCTTTCCTGCTCTCGTTAGTACCGCTCTCCTCTTTTCTGTCTTTCTTGCTCCCACTTCTCTCTGTGTGGGGAAACCCCCTAAAAAGCTGACCACAAGAACAAACCTGAAACTGCTGCTTATCTGAGGTTGGTTAAGTGTGTGTGTCTGTGTGTGTGCGTGTGTAAGAATGCTTCTGTACATTTTAAGCACCAAAACAGTTGGGTTAAAAATTATGCTTTGGATTAGGTTCATACAGATATCTATATATATTTAATACATATGGGACATACATGTTTGATTATTACATATAGGTACTTATATATTTTCGTTGCTCATATATTTATATATTTTCTACTTATATATTTGTTTTATTTGTAAATTTTCTTATTGATTTCAAAATGCCAGCTGTCCTTTAAATTGCATCAAAAATCAAGATGAACAGGACAAAATAAACGCTCCACCACTGCTTTAAATAACCACCTTGCATTTTTAAGGTAATAGTAACTTCAGGCTCGTGCAGATGCTATTCCATGAGTCTGAACAGGCTATAAATACCTGCAAAGAGTGCGGCGGGATTCATAGATTGAGAGGAGGTGGTACAGTGCAGTGAATGTTTCATTTGATGAAAATGGGTGGCACAGCAGATGATAATGATTGGCAAAAAGGCCAAAATATGAATGAAATTTGCAGTAGCAGTATCAAAAATCCCTGTCTACAGGAAACTCTCCTTAGAATTGTGCCAGGAAAGGCATCCACCAAATCTGGCTTTGATGCAAGAGTGGCTTAACATTGATGTCATCTCCATCCAGAAACTTGTCCAGTCCATACCAAATCCAATGGCAGCTGTTATTTATGCTTGTGGAGGTATTACACGCTATTAGGTATGTTTCAGTCACAAGTGAATAATTTTTTGTCTGATGAGCTTATTTACTTATAGTTATGTGTCGTATTAAAGCATTGACAGCTCTAAATGACATGCAAGTATCTAAATATACGTAACAAAAATGGAACATCACTTTATGTAGGCAAAAAATGAAACTTACACACATCTTATTACATATCATTACCATCTAAAGAAAACCAAGTATCAAAAGGGCAACTTTAATATTACTGTAAGTCAATGGAACTACACTTTATTCCAAGCCATGTTGGGCCATTTCTGTGGGTCCATTCATCAAGAAATTTTCACACAATGTAAACGGCAGCTCATGTGATTAAATAAACCGTAAAAGTAAAAATCAACAAAGACAGAGATACATATTTTTTCTTTGGACAGCGATGATATGTAGTTACTTTCTTATATAACATACACATGTATCGCTTATGGAACAAAACCTTGTATCTCTATTTTTCTTGCTCTTCATTTTGACAACACCAGCTGTCCTTCGCATTGTGTGCAAATTTGGGCCAACAGAAATGAAGCAAAACTGCCTGGAGTAAAATCTCTTCACAATGACTTCCACTGACGGTTAGAAATGTTTTTTTTCCTTCTCGTTTACAGTTAGCAGTTTGGAATATACATGGGTTTGTTCCAATAGAAGCAATATGTATGACCCCATGTCCTGATATGGCATAAAAACAAACCTGTGTGCGCGTGTGTGTGTTTGTATTTTGTGTGTTTGTGTTTTGTGTGTGTGTGTTCCGTTTTCTGAACCCGTGACTCATTGTCAGGCTTTATGAGCTTGGCGCTGTCTCTGTCTTTATGAGAGTTTGTCTGGACACACCTCCAGCACCCCCCCCACCCTTCATAATGAAAATCATTCTCCTCCCTTTCAATCCCTCCAGTAAACTGACATCACAGCCACCAGGGACAGAATTCAATCAAAGCCTGCAACCTTCTGCCTTACTGTGAATCAAAAAGCTAAACACAGATGGTTCTGTCTCGATCAGGATTTGGTACGATCCACAACAGCACTGTATTGTACCTGGCTCCTCAGTGAGTCTGGGAGTAAATCATTTACAGGGCCCACTACCCATATACTGGGCAACCAATGTACACTATATAATATTACATATAATATAAAATCCTGAGATCTATCCTTACTGGCAGGAATGTCACAGACAAAACCACAATGCTGCTCTTAAGTTACTTTCTAGTATACTACAAATACTACTACCAGCACCTTCATCTACACAGTGTCCACTTTATCAGCTCCACTGACCATATAGGAGCACTTAGTAGTTCTACAATTACAGACTGCAGCCCACCTGATTCTCTATATACTTTGTTACCCTGTTCTTGAAGAGTCAGGTATTATGTGGCATTCTTAGGTGGATCATTCTCAGCACTGCAGTGACACTGACGTGGTGGTGGTGTGGTAGGGGGTGTTGCGCTGGTGTGACTGAATCAGACACAGCAGTGCTGCTGGAGTTTTAAACACCTCAGTGTCACTGCTGGACTGAGAACAGTCCACCAACCAAAACTATCCAGCCAACAGCATCCTCTGGGCAGTGTCCTGTGACCACTGATGAAGGACTGGAGGATGATCATTATAAGCTGTGCAGCAGCAGATGAGCTATCGTCTCTGACTTTACATTTACAAGGCAGACCAGCAAGGTAGGAGTGTCTAATAGAATGGACAGTGAGTGGACACAGTGTTTAAACGCTCCAGCAGCACTGCTGTGTCTGATCCACTCACACCAGCACAACACACACTAACACACCACCACCATATTAGTGTCACTGCAGTGCTGAATGATCCACCACCCTAATAATACCAAATAAGTTATTTTGTTTCATAATTATTTTATAATCATCACTGTTATACTTAATTACACACAATACACACCTATAAATAAAATAAAATAAATAAAAATAAATGTTTTTTTCTATAAAAAGAACTGATGAAAAATAACTAAAATATAAGGGTTAATTAATAGAAACAAAACAACAGCTAAGAATGCTGGGAAGCAGTTGCATGATTACAAGTCTGGTCAAATTGAGTAGGTCACATTCTATGAAGTTTATTTCAAAATGATCTTATTAGCGCTTTTTACAACGGGTGGTAAACCTTCTTGTGGGCCCCAAAAGCTTTAAGTGTCAGTTGGGTGGTCTGCGGGTTACATTAGGTCGGGAACCCCTGGGTTGTTCTGCTCCTTAAAGTTGGCCCTGGTGACGATATTTCCAATCGGTCAAGCCCTGATAAATTAGCGAGAGACAAATACAACCTGACCGCAGCTACAGCCTTTAATAAACACAGTTACAGTCAAATCCAGGAGCTTGGCAGCAGCCGAAGTGAAGTGTTTCCGGAATGTTCGGTAATTAGCGGAGTCGAGTGGGGTATTTTAAAGCTGCCTTTTGTTTTATCGACAGCTGCACTGGAGCAGTGAAGCAAAGTCAAGCTCTGATGAAAAAAATGGCTGATATCAGAGTTTAGTGGGTATCAGATCTCAGGAGGGCGCAAGGTGAACAAAAACACACTCTCTCTCTCTCTCTCTCTCTCTCTCTCACTCACACACACACACACACACACACACACACACACACACACACACACACNCTCTCTCACTCACACACACACACACACACACACACACACACACACACACACACACACACACACACATACGTACAAACACTCACAAAAGCACCCTGACGAGCCAGGTTCTGTTTATGCTAATGCTAATGCAAATCTGTGCCACTGAATGTGCCTCCAAGAGACATTAGCCTCTACTAACAGCCAAATCTGTCCATCACCTTCTCTGGATCTCCATAATGAACAGCAGCATCGTTAAATAAACACTATCTGTGCCTATTAATTACAACTAAAGCTGACTTCTTAACATGGTCCTATTACTAATGTGAGCTAAATGGAAGTCAATATCATGCAAAGTCAATAACACGGCTGGTCTTATAAAAGAGAGTGAAAAGCAGAAGAAAGCGTATTCGGTAGTCCTTTATAAAGATCTCTTTCCTTCTTTTTTAGGGTTCCTCTTCTCTGTCATTCTTTGGAAAGCATGACCTTCAGTACTGTGCAGAAGATTTTTAATGTGTATAATTTACAGTCAAATCAGCAGCTACTCACTTTAGGAACAGAAGTATTCAGCATTTCACCTTCATTACTGCTTCCATTCTTTTTCAGGAGATTGGCTTTCGTTGACTTCCTGTAGCCACTCCCCCAAAGTTCAGTGTTACAAGTTGGTATATCACTTTTGCTTTTCATCATCCAAATAATCCCAAATACATTCAGTGAGCCGAGGCCTGGGGAGATCAGTCCATTGTTCTCAGAACACCAGCAGCTAATTTGTTAACATGTCTCCTTTTCTGAGTGAGGAGCTTCTTGAGCAGCTACACATCCTTTTAGACCCATAGCGTTAAGGTGTCTTCTCAAAGAGGAAGGATGGACAGAAACACCTGTGGATGTTAACAGACCTGCAGCAAGAGTATTTCGCGCTCTCTCTCAAAGACGAGAGATAAAAGCATTAAGTGCTGTTTATCTGATGGAAACTGTTTTGGTGTTCCACCAGGTCTTGGTAGAGACTGTTAGGTGCTCTATTTTTTGCATTCAGTTTTGTAAATCCTTTAACTTTCCGTTTCTTTATGCAAGCAGATTATTCAACCTCACCAAAAACATCAACCAGAAAATGCATATTTGTACTTTAATGGCTGTTTTGACCGGACATGTAATGGTAGAGTCCGATTTCTGAACAGTACTGCACTAGAGGGCCAGAAATGCACAGATATTTGTATGGCACCCACACAAACACATTCACATGTACATACAGAAAGGTAGTCAAATGTCACAGAATCTCTCTCTCTCTCTCTCTCTCTCACACACACACACACACACACACACACTCACACACACACACACACACACACACACACACACACACACACACACACACACACACACACGTAGGAGTTGGCTCATCTGTATGCATGCTGAGGAGTTGTGTAGTGTAAGAAACAGAAGGTAAGGACAGACAGGAGCTGCTTAAGACACTGGGTGCAGCATTCAACACCGTAGGACAGCTAAAAAGACAACCAAGTAAATAAGACTGAGTATGTACTACTAGGGAATAAGAGAGCTGGAAGCAATTAACACAAATACGTTTCCTGATAATCTGCTACATACTGCAGATCCGACACATCTTGCAGTACACTACAAAGGCACAGATGTGTCAGAAATGTAACATGTAACTGAATGTAATGTAACTGAATAATGACGGCTGAACTATATAGACCAAAACAATTTACTTTTTGTTGGATTCAACCAAGGCATTAGAAAAACAGAACACATTCAGTGATCTTGCAAATAAATTTAATATACTCACTGATAAACTAGACTCTCCTAATGCTGCTGCTGTTGATATTATAATTACCCCTTAAGCTATTCAAGTTGTTATTAAACAGTCACGTATATGTATGTGTGTGTGTATAAAACCATGATCAAAATGACATTAACAGTGAAGGTTCACTAGATGCTCTGGATAGTAAAATAAAAGACACTGTGGTGCTTCATTTGAATCATTTTACATATATTTATAGCACACTTGTTTAATGAATGTGGACATTACACAATGTCAATCTGATGCTAGCTTCTTTAAACTAAACTGAAAGTACTGAAAGCAATTCCAAGCACTGAATTACTTGCCATACTGAAGTTTCAAAAAGTACTGATATTTCAATTAATTGCGCAGCTCTAACGAAGGACAAATATAGTCAAAAAAAAAAAAGAAAAAGAAAATATTTAGGACACACTTCTGCCTGTTTTAATGCCTTACTTTCCCTAATATAGTCAACTAAGACTGCCTGTGCATTATAATTTGCAGAAACACGTCATATTTACTCGGTTCTCTTTATGTGTATACATATTTACATTGAACATGTAATTCGCTAAGAGTATTCTTACACATGACTGGTCATAGTGCACAGGTAGTCTCAGTTACGTTCCTCACTCACCATCACAAAGCGAATGTGGGAATAAAAGAAGCTCCAAAAGTCGAAGGTGTCACTCAAATTAAATCTGGAATGACAGTGAAGTCGCAGCTGTTGCTATGCCAACCCACCTCAATCAGCATGCAGAGATTATCCTGTCAATCTGAGACCACCAACCTGAGACCTGTACAGCGTGTGTGTGTGTGTGTGTACCTGTACTGCAGGGCCAGGCGCAGCGCAGTGGCGTTGGACTCGTATTTGCCCACTAGCATGCTCATTCTCTCTGCATTGCTCTTACACTCCTCCAGCGTGATGGTCAACAGGTCATTCTGAGACTTCAGGTGCTCGATACGACTGTGGAGAGAACACACACACACAAATAGGCCTTAATGAGGAGATGTACAAATACCTGTATCTCCACTGAGATGACCCAAAACCTCGCAAAAACACGCCTGGCTCAGAAATATGGCTGACTGCAATAATGAGTAATAAGCTAAGCAGGTAAAGGTAAATATATTATGGATATGGATCGTGTTACTCCTTTTTTGCAAACTGGTCCTAATTAACCCATAGAAGTCTCAGGACAGCAAAAGAACTGTGCATTTTGATGCAGAATCCAAATGTAGTTTAATGCACATTTTTGTGTTTATGAACAGAAGAGAAAACGTGTGACCAGGATTTAGATTTGATGATAGGTTATTATTGCATGCAGTCTTGTTTTGTGGAAAGAAATCTCTCCCAAGTCGCAAGGAGGAGGCTGCTGGGTGTTGTTAGTATGACAGGAAATTGTCTGTTGAGAAATGACAGCCGGGAAAGTAAGCATGATTTGTGATGAATAAATCTGCTGATGTGGGTCTTTAAGGAAAAGATAACACGATAACTGACGAGCAACAATGACACAAATTATTGCTTTTGTTTCGGTTATTGTCTCTAGAAGACAAAGCCAATTCAATTCAATGTAAGACGCTTTAGTGGCATAACCATATTCAGTAATAGTGCTGCTAAAGCCTCAGTGAAAGGGAATGAACATTAACTCTTTCCTTCCAAAGCAAAACATCATAAACTGTCCTTTTAAACAAGTAAACATGTGAATAGGAACACACACACACACACACACACACACACACATATATATATTTATATATATATATATATATATATATATATATATATAGAGAGAGAGAGAGAGAGAGAGAGACACAGAGAGACAGAGAGAGAGACACACACATGTAATACTGTGAGTTTCCTTGTTTCTTACAATAGAGCAAGACACTACAAATGTATGACAACAAATTGACTGCATCACCACAAACTGATCCTTTAAAACAACAAAATATGAATCATTTGAATCGTTTTTAGTAAAATTGTTTATACTGTTTGAACCACAAACCTCTTAGCTCCTAGCTTGTAGCTTCTAGGAGAGCTAGCAATAAACCTGATATTTGATATCTGCACCTACACCAATTTTGTAGATATCTGCCCTACAAAATTAATGATGATTAATGATTAAATGATGAAATGATGTTAATTTTAACCATTCAAATCGCTGATGCGATACACAGAAGCCTGTGCTGCAAAAATAATGAGTGCCTGTAAGGAGTCAGATGTTAACACGGGCAGATTATGTGGACAGGTAGCACTGACGTGCTGCTAAAACAAGCAGAAACACAAGCTCCCTCGTTTGGGCAGTCCTGCGTGAAAACCAGCAGCATCGAACTGAACCAAGGGTCATTAGAAAGCAAGAAAAAAGACCTGCCATTTTTAGCGGACTAGTGAGCACAGGAGTGTCCACACCTGTCAAAACCCAACTAAAAAAAGGTTCAATAAGTGTGCACCAAACAAGGGAGCACTCTCAGGGTCTAAAACTGAATTTACAATTACAGAGCTTTTCACTTTCCTTTTAAACATTTGCCTGACGTGATTATATGCAGCTCATTTAAGGCAAAGAAAAAGTAACCACCAGAAACACCAGATAAAAGCACTCTGCTCATGTGCAATAGAATGTAACAGCCATATCCATAGAATTCTGAGCTGTGATGGCAGTAGGAATGGTATGTGGTCTCTTCAGCTTTTAATGAGCTTGAGAGGACAAAGACTAAATCTCTTAAGAGACCTTAGATATGAGAGGGTTTAGAATATTTGGAGATTTAAGAAGTCATTTCCATTGAAAGCGAGTAGGTTTAAATGAGGATGGAACAGAAACGTCCAGGCACAATGCAGGTCACTGATGTGCTGATATGACTTAGTCCAGGTATATATCACGGAGAGTCAGTAAGGTAACTCTAACATGTGATGATTAAAGATTAAAACCGCCCGTATTTCCCAGTAACATCCATTTGAAAACAAGACAGTCTGACATTTCCACACTGCAGCTATGACCACTGAAATGACTCTAACAGCACTCTAATCTGGGACTGACAAACAGTGAAGTATTTAAACGGATCTGAGACTAAAGGCTGAAGTCTACAGATATCTCCACTCTGCAGCTTCAGGAACCAGGGAGAAAATCAGGGTGTTGATTAGTGAAGCTAAACTACAGGCTTAAGTGCTAAACTCTAGCTGACTGAGGCGTTTCTGTGTGAAAAGCTGACACACGTTTTGCCTTTAATTTACTTGGACGGGGATTCTGAGGATTATGGGTGGAAAAACCAAAACATGAAACACTCTTAAAAACCCACCTGAACAAGAGCACTGCCAGGGCCGAATAAACGTGCTCTTTCATTATGTGTGGACGTTAGTGAGAGAGAGAGAGAGCGAGAGAGAGAGAGAGAGAGAGAGACTGGGCCATCCAGGTTTTAAAAGCACTTTTATGAGTTCAGCTGAGAGAAGTTTATGCTGGAGGTTAATCTAAAGAGAAAGATGTGCATGTGTGTGTTTTTGTATGTATTCAGGACAAAACTTTACTGACAAAATGTAATAAACAGAACTCAACGATGTGCAAATCATTTAAACCCTATAAGCAATTGAAAACAGTACAAAGACAACACATGAAATGTTGAAACTGAGAATAAATAAGCTATTGTTTTTTAAAAAAAAAAAACTTTATATTGGCACTTTTAATTTGATGCCAGCACATTTCAAAAAGTCAAGATAGCGGAAACAAAAGACCACGTCTTTTTCAGGAAAGGTCTTATTACAGTAAGACAATGTCAAACCACGTTCTCCAGGTATTACAACAGCATGGCTCTATAGTAAAAGATTCCAGGTGCTAAACTGACCCGCAATGTTGAGGAGCTGAAATCGTATATCAAACAAGACTGCAAAACAGTTCACTTTCAGAACTACAGCAATCTTCTCAGTTACCAAACACTCACATAGTGATGTTAAAAAAAGAGGTTATGAATACAGTGGTGAACACCAACCTGTCCCAACTTTTTTGGAATAAAAAATGAAAAATAAAAAAGGGGAAAACATTTTTCAAAAACAATAAAATAAAACAATAAAATTTCCAACATTTGACATGTCTTTCAATGAAATACAGAGTTTAAGTGATTTGAGTAGCACAGCATTCTGTTTGTCTACATTGTCCACAGCATCCTAACGCTTTAGGAAAGAGGGTTGTACATGCATGTTACATGTTTAGAAACGAGCATTTCATATTGGTTACTAAAGTTAAGGTGAGGGTTCAAACGTGTGTGCATAATCCAACACCAAACATATGTGCGTGCATCACAACAGAGGGTGCTACTCTGCCTGCTTGTGATTCTACCTGTACGCTATAAAAGGCAGGTGAGCATGAAATTCGATATCAAAACAAAAAGAAAATTAGTGACTCCGTGAGTGAGTGTGCATGTGTGTGTGAGCCGCACCTGTTGAGGCGTTCTGTCTCCACCTCAAACTCACGGATCTTGTTCTCGGAGATGGCAGAGCCGTGTGAGTAAAGCGTCTGGAAAATCTCCTGGATATTAGAGCAGTCCTGCAGAGAGTGGGCCAGGTGCTCTGCCACGTTACTCGACACCTACACACACACACACACACACACACACACACACACACACACACACACACACACACACACACTTACTTAGAGAGCAGCTTTCACAGCCATGGCCCCTTCTACAACTAATCTGGCAAAACTGCTCTTTTTGGACCTCAGTGAGTTTCTAATTCATAGAGGCTTTCTGGAAATGAATGTATCTGTCTCCAAAACAGTTCTATGCTGTACTGATAGCTAGCAGGCATGTAATAGCAGTAATTAAAAAAATAAATTCAGTATTTTTTCCTGAAACATCAAAAATAAGAAGAAGCTTAAAAGTTTATTTAATAAAACTTTTTTTTTTAAATCATTTAAAGGTGACATAGAATGGAAAACCAGATTTACATTGGCATAAGGAGAGTATAGAACATGAACTCACATACCGTGAACCTCAAACACTGTTGTTCCTTCAAACACAAATTCAGCATTTACAAAACAGAACAATAGCAACAAAAGTGGTGGCCTATGTGACGAAATGCACCTTTCCAGGCTGTGAACGGGATGCTGGCACTTTTTATACTCTTCCCAAGGAACTGTCAAGGGGTACACCTGGTCAATCTTTAAACGAGGAATGGAACTCCAGCACCATTAAGGTGGAAAAGCGTTGGACAACTTGATTTTAAAGTGGTTGGTGTGGCTCAGCGGATAACACCACTAACCTCCAGGGAGCTACCGCCCCATGTGGGAGATGGGGGTTCGATTCCCGGGTCTGGGTAACTATGCTGTGCTACATCGATAAGAGTCCTTGGGCAAGACTCCTAACACTACGTTGGCCTACCTGTAATATGAATGACCTTGTAAGTCGCTCTGGATAAGAGCGTCAGCTAAATGCCGTAAATGTAAATGACAGTTTCCGCATGTTTCTCAAACCTCTGACAATATCAAGCAGCTTTGTTTAGCATTTGACACTGAAGAGACTGCAGAGAGGATCAGTACCACTTTTACTAGCATCACAACCCCAACATGAGTAGCAGCCATGCTGTGTGTCCACTTTGATTTACTTTGCGTTGGTGTCAAGTTAGAAATCAAGCAGCTAGTACAGGTAACGTTAGCTACTAGCAAGCCTCAAGTAACTAACATAGCTAACTAAACCAGCAAACCAGAGCAGAGCTCATCAAATGATTCACTAGCTCACCACAAAAGGAAAACAGCTTGTTTCATTCTAGGGCCGAATCACAGACTGTAAACGGGTGTGTAAAACCACATCTGGGCATTTTCACCCCGACCCAAGTCACATACCTCATATGCAAACATCCTTTAATGGAAATCACATAAATAATAATCAATATCATTTTGTAATAAAGTTCTGCTGAGGGTTACGACTTTCTCTTCCCTTTACATGACGAACACTACAGAGCCAGAAAAATACTACAGAGAGAGAGAAAGAATGAAGGGAGAGAGAGAGAGAGAGAGAGAGAGAGAGAGCGCGAGCAGGAGAGCGAGGCGGGGCACTAAGTAACTGTGGAGAAAGCGAGGCAGAGATGATTTTCTGTACCGTTTACGAAATCCATGGTACAAACCTGGACGTGATAAATATGCGTGTGTGTACGTGCGTGTGCAGGGTCACCTTCTGTGTCACTTTGGGCCGGTCTGGCAGGCTGCCAGCAGCTCGCAGAGAGACAGGCCTCTCAAATCCCTCATTGCTTCAGAGATAACACTCAACTCTTATCTCTCTCTCTCTCTCTCTC
>CM067496.1:4325388-4351591 GCA_034552555.1 Semaprochilodus insignis | reverse complement strand
AGAGAGAGAGAGAGAGAGAGAGAGAGAGAGAGGGAGCGAGAGAGAGAGAGAGAGAGAGAGAGAGAGAGAGAGCGCGAGAGAGAGAGAGAGAGCTTGGCAGTGAGTAACAGTCCTTTTTCCTAGGCAAACGAAGCTCCTCTGCCAGGAGAGGGGTTGCCAAAGGACAAAGAAAGGAGTGCAGATCTGCCATCACAAACTAATCCACCGTCCAGCTCCAATCCACGCCCGGAAAAACAACAGTCATACAATCACAGTCTCGCTTTCAATAGCATGCCTGGGCTACTTATTATGCAGTTTGGCTTCTTCCTTCTGATGCCCTCATTTCAAAGGAAAAAGGCGGAGGATTGAATTATCACAACAGAGGCGAAGATGGGTGGAGGTTAGTAACATGGCTTCTTACATCCACTAAAATACATATGCATCCAGTGAATGTGCAGATGAATGAAGCCACTGGGCTGTGCAGCATTCCATCTGAACTCCTCATCAGCGGAATATAACATGTTTGATTTAATCGTTTAAGAGAAGACAGTCTTCTCTCCAGACGAATGATAAAGCACTGCTTCCAGGCTGGTTTCCCCTTTAGCCTGAAAGTAATCTATCAGCTACGACATGTTTACTGTATGAAATCTGCTTCTTTAGTTTTTCACAGGAGCTACACAGAGAACACAGCAAAATAATGGAAGTTTATTCTGAAACAATTAGCAATATGCAAACTGTGTCTTCATATTGATCTCAGATATGCAGTACATGGGTATATATATAATCATGGACAAAAGCATGTGGGTAAAACAATCTTGTAATGAAAGCACAAGTTTAGCACTAATATGGTTAAGATCTGTCAAATATTTTAAAGCCCCTGTCCACTCAATCATTTTATGAATTTTCATTTTCATGAATTTGTAGCGTAACTAGTTGATGCTTCCCACCTGCAGCAGTATCCTCCTGTTAGAAATTACCTTCAAATACGAGAGCATGACACGCTTTAACTGTAGGAATAAAATAACATGTTAACTTAGTATCATGTTAGCTTCCCTGCTGACATGTGGCCTCGCAGTGTTTCCAAGTGTACTTTACAGGTGCAGTGCACAATAAGGCACAATGACAAGCATTCAAATACCGGACTCTGCATGCCCAGGGTGAATTCTCCACCATTAGCAGCAAAGCAGAACTTAATATTTAACATGACCATCAGACTGCTGGTTTTCTGTTTTCAGAGTGTGGCCGAGAAGAGTGAAGTGGGGTTGCTTATGTTGCCTGGTAGACATCTCTGTCAAACATTACAGTTCTGGCAAGTAATAGTAGCATATTTATACTCATTAGCATCATCTGCAATTATCTGCAGCCATTGCCTAAAACCACACTCAGCAATTAAGTGAACTCTAGGGTGGTGGGACTTTAGGGTGGTTTAATGCACTGTTACAACATACTGTTATCTGTGAACATGGACAAAAGCATGGAGGTAAAACAGAAGTCGCCATCTTGATGCCTAAATTGTTACTTTGGTCCATTTTTACAGGCAGCATGCTATAAAACAATACCAGAGTAAGTAATCGGGGAAGTCGGGAGAAAGCCTGACCAGACAGACTATAATGTTACATCTGAAGTGTGCATATGTAGTAACATAGTGGTTAAAGTAGCAAGGTGGAACAGAAATTCCAATTGGTGGTCAACATCAGGGTGACAGTGTAGTAATTTACTGGCCAAAAAACAGACAGCGCTCTACAGAGTTTATTACTGTTTTTGCAATTTTCATACATGAGTTATGTGAAGATGAACTGCAGCCACAAGAACTTGACTGTCAGGAGTATACTGACTGTCACCATTGTCACATTTTAAGACAAGAACTTTTCATTTTATCACTACCCACCCACCTTTGTTTATCTCAGTATAACAGACAAGAAGAGAAAAGGTAACTTTGGAAAAAGTTATGTTGGGAATGAAGGGAATCCCGTGTTTGTATGTGTGAGTACCCAGCAGGAGAAGTACAGTTAGAGCTTAATGTGGGCTGAGAACAAGTTCCTCTCCAGCCCTGCTATGAAGTGTCAAAAATGACCTGGTAGTAGCAAATGGTGCAAACTGGAAGCAAGAACATTCAGCACAAATATCTTTATCATGTGTCTTCAGTTAAATTAATTCCTTCCATTATTTATAGCTTTGCGATATTATTTTTCGTTCTCTTCAGGTTCAGATTTACACTGAGTGGGACTCAAGTTGCCCAACTCAATTTGTCTTTGCACTGCTTTCTTTTAAAGACAATTCAAAGTGGGCTTAAAAATCAATGCTTTTTATTTTATTTGCATTGCTCACACTGTACCAATGTTTCTGAAATCAAGGTTTATATTTAAAGGGTAATACCTTAAAAAGTAATGGAAACAACAAACTACAAAAACAAGAAGGAATATAATGCCATAATAATTAACATCAAGTTTGCTTCTTCTTAATATACATCTTATTTGGCAGTGTGACACCTCTGGCGGTGGTTGCTGTTACAGACTCTCTAAAGCTGGTTTAAATGGAACATGCAGTTGTCCAGTCGGCAATGTGCTTGTAAAAGCATTTTCTGACGTAATTTATTACACTAATGATAACAAATCGTCATATTGCCCAGCCCTACTCCAGCTTCCATCACCGGTCTCAGAGGACTCAACATCCATACCGTGCTCAGATGCCATTAGCAAATGGAGAGAGACTCATCTGTCCAATTAGACTGCAGCGGGACAGATTTCATTACGGTTGGCCGTACGGGTGGGAGCCGTTTCTGCTGTGTCTAGCATGATTTGTCTAAAGCAGGGGTTTACCAGGGGTCTGGCTACAGCGTCTGTATGGAAAGCCTTTAGCCCCATTCGCTCAATGCATCTCACCGCTAATCTTGTTACCCTGCTAAGTAGCCAGCTTCAGCCAGGCAGAGGAAGGCAGCCAGATTTGATTACCGGACACGTCAAAATCGGGGGACGTATCGATCCAGAGGCTTCAGGAATTTTGCTACATGAAGACGGTGGGGCTTGCTTCAGAAATGAAGCCGTAAGCAGGACAAGTGCATTTTTAAGTATCCCAAATAGATCTATCATAAGTCAAAATCACATAGAGTTCTGTCAGCGGTAGGAGTTAGCATAAGAGCTATATTTGAACTTGCAAGCTGCAGCCTTTGTGCCGATACATGCCCGGAAGACCATAATTACAGACTGGGCTCTGTGGTGCATGGTTGTTTGATTGAAACTAGGCGACCACAGGTCAGCAGCTGTGTGTGTATGTGTAGGCCTCTCCCTGTGGTCAGCTTCTGCTACTGTGCTGTATGTTTGCTAACTGTCTACTCCAGACCACAAAGCCATAGACAACTAAAATACACTTTTCCTGGTGATTTAGCTCTTTGATATGCTGAAGCACAGGCCAGTTCCAAAAGGCAAAACTGCTCACCACACATCACACTACTCATACATATTGGGCATTACTGGAGAGGGCAGTTAACAGGCCCGATCCAAATCTGAAGAAAAACCTCTTGCCCTTTACCGAAATCTCTTGTTCCCTGTTCCCTCTCACTGACTTCAATAAACACTGAAATACACACACTGACCAATAAATAACTAAACTGCTGTGCCGTAACGCCAGCTATAAACTGATGGTTCAGCCGAATGCCAAATTTACGTTACAAACGAAATACTGCAGGTCCACTTATAATCTGACTGGCTGGGCTGCATGTGAAGCTGTTGTGAAACATTTGATACACGCACACCTATGACCACCTCGCAACTGCACGGGTGTGTTGTTGGACCAGTCATCAGTGTGTAGCAGAATTAATGGGCCAAAAAGTCTGTAACCATACATCATATTTCATCAACTCTACATATCTAACAGGTTAGCAGACCCCACATACATTGTTAGGCTTCTAATTGATACATACAAAGAATATTGTCAGTGTCGGAACAAAACCGTGTGTCTACATTTTTGTAATTGTAGCTACCTGAATGTGTCACGTCCTGTCTTAAATAGTATTAAACCCAATGTGAGAAAACAAGCATGTGGGGCAGTTACCTTGATGCTAACAGGACATCTAGATGTGCTAGTGACAATTAGCATTTCCAATTTCACAAGAAAAAGCCACTCATGGTGGTTCCTACATAAAACACTGATATGTTTTGATATGCTTATGATATAAACAAAGCCTCAAAAGCTCGCAAATAGACTGCAATATACAGTGACTCATTCCAAGTTCATATTCAGTGGTGCCAGGTTTGGAAATAATATCCTGTTCTAAATACACCACTTTCTTTGTATCATATTTTATGCTGTAGATGTTTTATAGCCTACACAAGGCCGTGCATTACAGAATGTGGCCAACAATATCCTTTACAAGTGATAATTCACAGTAAATTCTGAATTATCAGCCAAAATGCATTTGATATCTAGAGTTTGCTATGAGGATGATACTGCAATTGCTTGCATAATCATCCCACACTCAAAACATATCAACACTATCAGATAATATATCTAAAAATTGACAAAACTAGTTTGCATAATTAAGATAAGCAGTTATGGCCACTTAGAAAAATCTAATTTGTCTGTACTTTTGCCCATTCCATTTCAGAAACCAAATAAGCAAGTCTATTTGAGATTACTGAACTACTTGACATGGTTTGAGGCAAGTGGGTGATGCAATTTCCACAACTGCTTTAAGTTAAGCTTTAGCCCAGTTATTTTAGGATGGCGTCTATATTGAGGAGTCAGCTGATGAACTGTAGCATGTCGTTATTGAATTGTCAGTTTTATGACTCTCTGCTGGTCAAATGCTTGTATGTAGTAAAACGGGCGATTAGGTACAATTACATGCCAGATGTTCCATAATGCTTTTACAGACTCTATGAATAAACCACCATAGCCTGTGCCTAGAATTGAGTGGTGACTCACGCGTCGACGGAGGCGGTCTCTCTCCTCACGGATGGCACTCATGGTGGCTTTGGTGCGGTTTAGGTCCTCCTCTTTGCTGCAGAGCATCGCCGTCAGGCTCTCGTTCTCCTCTCTGAGCCCCGCCAGCTCCTTCTCCCAGCGCACACGTTCCTCACATAGACTCGGGTAGAAATCCCTGCCCAGAGCACCCTCGATCTCCTCTACCGTCTATGTCATGCAAACACAAACACGAGCTTTACCACTCAGGATACTTTGCTCAACAATCAGATTAAGCAAGTGTGTCTTGTAAAGGTGTTATGAAGAAGCGTCAGTTTGAAGATAAAGAATGACTGATACAAAGCAGGGGGAGGATATGTTAATGGCAGTTAAGGTGGCGCGGCGTGGCAAGGCAAGCAAGACAAGGATCTAAAAGAAAAAGAAAACCCTCAGACAGAGCTGCTCATAGGCTGGCCAGTAAGGCAAAGCAAAATCCCCACATGGCAGCAAAAGACCTGTAAGCAGGTTTAGCTGACTGACTGGCGGTCTACTGTTTTGCTGTGCAGCATTGCTTGCACAAATACGCTGTCTACGGTGGGGAAACCTTGCCCTTGCTCTTGCCCTTCACAAGAGTTCACATCTGAAATATGCAAACCAGAATCCAGATAAACCAAAGGTAGTTTGGAAACAAGTGTTGTGGATTGTTGAAGTATTAGCTATGTTTGCCCGACAAAATTAATATAAAAAAGCAGCATTGAAAAGAACACCTTGCAAACTGTTAAGCATAGTTGGGTATATAAATATAAAGTATGCATTAACATTTCTAGAAGCAAGCTATTTATTTTTTTACTTGCTGCAGAGGTTGTTTTTACTTGTTTTTGCCTTGAAAACCAACAAAATATGCAATTTTGCCCATACTTTTACATGCAGTAGTACAATGTCATGGTCAGAACAAAACCTTTTATCTCCAAAATGGAGAAAAACATATTTTACTTTAAATATAAGTTAATAGAATTAATAGAAGTTACTAGAAGTTAATAGAATTTAAAATAAGTTAATAGAACCAGTAGTTTTGGATCATTTCTTTGGTCCATTTATCATGAAATTTACACACAATGTAAATGACATCATGGGTTTTGAGCTACGCCCCGAGAAGCACAAAGTTCTGCAGCTTTTTAACGCCACATCCTCGTACATATCTAACATTGTGTCTCTTTTCTCTCAGCATAGATCTTTAAAAAAAAACTCTTAGCGTGCAAAAATAAACAGGGTCAGTAAAGGTGTGAGACATGATGTGTCCTGTCTGTGTGAGACAGGATAAGCCCACAAGATCAGTTCACAGCACGTTTAATCAACACAATAAATAACACATCAGAACACTAAAGCTAGAATGCATGAAAGTCTAGTTAAACTGCACTATTGTCCTGAGACTACAGCTCCCGTAAGCACTCAGATATAAGACTCAAGGGCTCTTATCTTTGCAAGAAACACTGAAAATGTCTTCACCAGAACCGCAATTAAAACAGGTTCTTTTTTAACCATGCCTCAGCTGAACCTGATTTTGAAGGGTTTAGAGTGCTTCTTGAAGGCTCTTCTTCTAACGACAGCAGGTTGATGTCTACTTTCAGGGACAGTATATATGTCTGAATAGACGGAGCCTAAGTCTAACATGAAGTTGTGTTATTTGAGACTTGCCGTTGAAAATGACACACAACCCAGGGCAACGCTTAATTGGTGTCTGGAAAACCTTTTACAGAGGGAAGTCGAGGGAGTAAAGGGTGAGTCACCCACCTACAGCAAATGAAGCCATCATTACACAGCCCTTAGAAGTGTAAAAGTGACTCAAAGCCAGTAATGAGGCCTACCACAGCCAGAAGAGAGAAAGAAATGCCATCTTAATTCACTGCACATGCAAAATAACTGCCACTGGCTTTCATGTCTGGGAGAACTGGGAACACTGCCACTGTCAACACATTTTACTATGAAAATGACTCCTTTTAGTCCTAAATTTTATTCCAGGGACATGAGTCCAGTGAAACATGGATGATTTCCTGGATACCTATTCTACATGGAACCATAAAGGTCATTTTTGTGATGTCTGTTTTGAATGCATGTAATAATATACAGTATTATAGCCATTTTTAGAATATAAATAAATAAATAAATCAGATTCCAAGCTCTCCGAAGTCTGAATCAATTCCATCTTTATATTCATCTATTTCACTTCTATTTTTAACCATGTTACACACAGTGGTTAACAAACACAGACTGAACATTCAGTATATCTGCAGCTAGCTTTATCTATCTGATTTACCTTAATGGCCAGGTCACAGTGCTGGCTGGCCGTGGTCAGCTGCTCAATGTGTCTGTCCACCTCGGCCACAGACAGACTGCAGGCGCTCTTCTTCCGGCCGCACACGACACTCTCCAGGCCGGTCAGCACCCGCTGCAGCTCCGAGTTTAGGTCACTGCAGTTATCTAAAGTGGGGATTAGAAGACAGCACTTAGATGCCTGCACAATAGGGATGTAGAAGTGCGTGCATTAATCTGAAGAGGTGCATTCATTTAGACTGAATGAGGTTTGTGTCCTGTCATGGTTAATCGAGCTACTATAACAGCGCCTGGTGACAGTGAAAACTTATTTCCCCTCAGTTAAAGAAAACTTGAACTTATATACTTGAAATTCTGATGCCTTCCAACCAACCTGTAGACAGGTGGGTTCAACTCCCTGCCCAGGCAGGTACACCACACAACACCTAAGCTGCTCTGGATAAGGGTGCCTGCTAACTGTGTAAATGTTGGGTGAAGTAATATCCCACATTCATATCTCATTTTATGGGGTGGTGGGGGGTTGTCAGGGCACACCTTCAAAAGTACAATTATTGGGGGCGGGGCAGACAAAACAGCTTCAGATCTTGAAGGCACGTTGTGTCTTCACTCTTGTACAGTTTGACATCAGCCAAAATGGGCTTGGACAAAAAGGCATCAAGCAAAGCCAGCAAAGCCGGCAAGGCAACCATGGGAAGAAGCTCTTGTCACAACTCCATTCTTTCTTACCCGGTTTAGTTTCTTAATCGATAATTTTTTTGTGGCTGGTAACCTACAATAAACTACAACCAGCTTACAGTATGTTCTTTTATTTAACCTGCATGGTCAATCACTGTGGTCAGAACCATCTCAAAGCTTCCAGAAGAGAATAAGTTGCTATTAACAGCACATAGTTCACTATGATTATTTTCCACACGATTATCCAAAAAAGAGGATTATGTATCCAGCACAGGCCTATAACTTACAATTAAGTTACAGAAATTACAAACATATTCAATAGTTCAAGTACTCATTTTTGGCAAAGAAAACTGTGATGTACTGTGTGAACAGTATTCAGTTTATTTTTTTTTACAAATAATCCAACTAAATTGTGAAGGAATTTAGAATATCTTGTTCTGTAATGTTTCCTAACAAAACAACAGGTGTGTGTAAACAACAGTGTTGTACACCCTGGATACATGCTGGATGTCCAGTTTATCGGTGTCTACTCACGCATCTATTTATCCATTTAATGTCTTATCAAAATGGCCTGCATGTGGTGGGGATGTGGTGGGGTTAGCGTTCCATAATACTACTAGCAAACACTGCAAGCAAGCATAAGACAATACAATTCTCCAGGCTTAGAATAAGCTGCCTAGGTCTGAGATTTACGTCCAAGTTGCCAATCAATAGTAAGGTCTACCCTACAAGATAAATATTGATCTAGAGCTGAAGATGGAATTCATTTTACTAACTGCAGCCAGCGGTGGGTAAGTATGCATGTGCACGCTGCTGAAGTCTTCTGGGAATCATCCTGGATAAGACACAGTAATTCCCGTCTAATCATAATCTGAGCGCTTCTCTCAACAAGCCTATTCAGAGCGAGCCTTTCAGGGTAAAAGAACGAGAGCGTGTGACGATCAATGACATCATACAGCTGTACAGATAAGTAGAAATCCACAGCTTGTGTGCTGAGAACAATACGACTGATTTCATTCAGAACAAAACAAGTATGGCGTGTTCAAATGCAATCTCCTCTCTTCAGCAGGAGGACGGTAATTTGCGGATATGTTTGTGTGTGCTAAGCATCGATACGCATGGTTACTGAGCTACACAAGCTTCGCCCTCAAACGCATTCTTGACAGGCTAGAGAAAATCTCATTCAACCTAAAAAGAAACTGTAGGGGGGCTTAAAAAACAGCCCACCTTGTGGACCTTTTAAATCATCCAATAAAGCATCATCTGTTGTTTTCACCTGGTCCATTAATCCAGTTAAGGCAATTGTTGAAATAATGCAGTTTGATCGGCTGGCTGTTTCGCAACACTTCACAAAGTTCACAAAGCAATATGTAACCTCTGCAGCCTAGTTTCGAATGAGGACGCTTCTCTTTTCGGAACTCAATTCAGCTTCATGTAAGTTTCAAGCATTTTAAAAGTTGCATGAAACTTTCACTATACAAAGCCAGACCTAGAATCGCAGATGCCATGAGCGAGCAGCGAACCAAAATTCTAAAAAGGACTAAATGTGCAAAAGCATGTAATTAGCAAGACAAATGTATAATTGTGGAAACACAATAGCTCCTTCCCGTCAGCCAGAGACAGGATACTTGGTGTATAGCCTACAGCGGCCCGAATGAAGAGAAGAACAAAAGAAGACCAGACCTGGCACACTGAAAAAGATTTTAATCAAAGATGAGGGTGAGGAACAGAACAATTCAATGAGCCGCTCTTTAACTGTCCTATAGGAAAGATAACGGTGAATGAGGGGACAAACGCGATAGCACCTTTTAGAAGAGGACTGAAGCATGATTGCCATGGAAAACATTTCCAAATCAATTTTCCATTCAGGGGCTAGAAAACACACACCCAAGCACATGCATGGACACACTCCACACACACACAATAAACCAACCCAAAACGAGTACCGGCCTGTATCTGGCTAATGGACACCGCTGGATCAATCCAACAGAGTTTGCTTTTGACACTAGCCATTGCAACGACTGAGTCAAATGATGAGGGCTGGATTGGTTTTAGTCAAGGGGTTATATAATGGGTTTCTTCTGGGCCTACAGAATGGCAAGAAGAAAATGATAGTGCTGAAGACGAGAGGCAGACGTGCTCCTGTCGATCCTGAGACAAAAGGTCAATCCATTACAAACCCAGGACTATCAGACGTCCTTTACTTACATATTTCCCAAGAGTACTGCACTGCTAAAGTTAGAGATACGATCTTTACCTCTTCAGTAAATGACTCTTGCAAATGCAGCCTGTGTTTCTGTGCTCAGAGTTGGCTTCGTGATATTGAAGCATTAGCTGAGAGAGAAGCTGAATTTGCTTTAGAAAGACACATTTAGACTTGCACACCAGCTAAACCTTTGAGCACATATTAAAAGTCTCTTTGATGAAAATTACATAGTTATTTGCGCAGTAATGTATTTTTAATTTTTTTAAAAAATGGTGTTTCCTCTGTGGGTTCTTTAGTAAAGGCACTGCTACTATTTAGACCCATAAGTTCTATACAGAACCATTTGCATGTTGAAATGTTTCTTCAGACGGATTGATAATGTGTTTTGTATGGTTCTACACAGAACCTTTTTAAAAATAGTTCTATATAGCAAAACAGGTTCTTCTATTGTAACAAGCTTGACATTTTAAGCTAACAGCCATGACTGCAGACATTCAGCAAGCATTAACGCCCTCCATGAGTCATCCTGTTACAGCCAGCACCACTGGCAGACGGCTGCACAACACACGGCTACATGCACCACGTCAACGTTGCCAAAGACCGCAATGGTGTCGTGCCAGACTGTCATGGTGAATGGCAGCAGGTCATATTCAGTGATGAGTGCATCTTTTGTCTTGGTGAAGACGACCAACAAATCTGTGTGGAGGTACCGTGGTCAGCGCCAAGACGAACGCTTTGTTGTCACGCATCACACGTCCAAAAGGCCTGGTGTCACTCCACCTCCACGCCTACCACAACATCTGCAGGAACTGGGTGAGAATATTCAAGCTGCATGGGATGGATTATCACAGGACACCATTAGGAACCTCTACAACTCCATGCTGAGACATCTGGCATGATGCTTTAGCAAACATGGTGGCCCAGCGCCATACTGAGAGACACTACTTCTGTATGTGTAACTCAATAGATATTGTCCATATCAGTCTAAATTTATCATCATTTATTGTTCCTGGTAACCTTTATCTTCCTTCCCAATAGCATTGCAATCCCACACCTCCTTCTGGGTGCAGCATGTTTTTGCTGTAATTTCACTCTTCGATACGTACGTAAAGATATACCATCTTAACTAAACTGATCACTCTCTCAGTTTTGAATGTCATTTCTGCATTTCTGCTAAAACCAGAGGCAGGGCAGCTGGTGAAGCAGAATGATTCCATGGCAATTTTGTGCATGCGTTTTGTGGCGTGTCGCTTACAGCAAGTTGCAAAAAGTAGACTGAAAGTGTCATAATTGCTTGCTCACATTTTATGTTCCTCTTTGTTGTGGATTGAGGATAGTGTCTGTTCATGTCCCTTTTATGTCGGCAGTGTAGGTATAACATGAAAAATGAGGGCGGGAAAGGATCAGATAACACTCGATTTATTAAAATACTACTGGAACTCCAAATTAAAGATAAACACTCTGCTTCAAGTTTGAGGATTCTGAATGTATTTCCTATTTGGTTCAATGTTGAGAAATGCCAAAAAACATGGCAAAATGTAAAGAAGTTTTTCTTTCCACAAATTAAAACATTACAATAATTTAATGACATTCAGATAATAGATCTGTACACAAAAAGTAAACACACATGTAAACGTGGTATGAACTGAAAGTTTCCACAAAACTTCCCCAGTTCTTTCAGCGAGCAGCAACTGAGAAACAATTCAACAAAACCTAAGTGAAGGCACTACAAGCCACACACGCGATTAGAGGTTTATAAGGGTTAGCGTGAGCGTGTAAACATAGCTATGCATTTGGTCATGTTCCCTCATCAATCAGCCTAATCTGAGGTTAGATAGTCTTGCTCACCCATGTCTGCAGTGACCAGTGTTGACTGGTTTTCAGGCAGTGAGACGGACGCCTGGTCGGGGTCCTGATCCACGCTCCTCTCGTCCTCGTTGGCTTCTTGTTGGCTGTGGCTGAGTTCGGAGCGTAACTCCGAAAACTCATCCTCCTCCCTAAAAAAAGGAGCAGAGAGAAATTAATGAATGCATGTTCAACACATGACCACCAGCCCTGACTCCAGAGTGCAGTAATAAGGTCAGTGTGACAGTGAGACGCTTTAAAGGCACAGAGGGCAGAACATCTCCACAAACGGAACAAAGGCACAGAGCATAACTGCATTACTACAAAAACGGCTACTCTTTCTACAAGTATGGAAGCGGCTCAGGGACTCTGGAAGAGCTGCTTTGGGAATAAGAAGAGCTACTTTATGGAAACAAATGTTGGTCAGTCAATGATTTGCTGCAACTTTGTTGGAATTTATTTGTACTTTAACATAACTTAACATCTCTTTTAATTCTTTACCTTCTGCCTCCAGAGTAGTTGCTAAGTGTGAATGTCCATACTGTTCATAGGAAAACAAATCTGTATGTGGAACTGGAGCTTCCCGTGAGCTACAGTGTTTCCAATGACTGTACAAGAGAAGCTCCATGCTGTCTTCATTGTTGGATTCACTGCTCCCGAGCGAGTGTGAACACACATTTAGAACGCAGCTCAAATCACTGTGAAAATGCTTATTATTAATTTGATTATTCAGATTATTGATAAAAGCTCTTGAATTGTGATGTATTGCTATTCATATGACTGCTTAATTAATAAGATGATTTATGACAAATAAATAGAAACACGCTCCGGGTCCTCCCACAGCCCAGAGACATGCTGTCAGCTGAGCTGGAGATGCTTAAATGCTCCTAGATGTGAGTGTGTGTGAAAGCGTACGTCTGTGTATCTGGCCTGTGATGGACCCGTGCCCTGGCCAGGGTGTTTCCCGCTTTCTTAATGAGGGCTAGAATAGGCTCCAGCACTCCCCACGACCCGGGAGGATAAGCGGCTCAGAAGATGAATGAATGAATAAATGAATGAATGAATGAGAGCAGAGATATTTAAGTTTTGTTTGAACACATTGTTTAAATGTCAAATAAATGTGACAAATAATGTTACTAATGGCAATAGTAGTTCAAACAGCAGAAAAAGCTCAGACGGACGACACGTGTGACGTGACGTGTGTAGTTTACCTGTGTAGTTTGGCAGAGATCCGTCGACATGGGTGTAATTCCATTACATACTGTAACTGTCGAATCTGGTACCACTTTAAATTAAGTATTGAGTAACATGAAGTAATACATTATTCAACATCAAGTAATACACTGATCATGGTTACCATGCTTAACTAATCTTAAAGTAAAGTAAACATATAACAACCATATATTAACGAATTAAGTAAACGTGTATGAACTGCATGTTTACATATTAAGTAAATATGTAACAGCTAGTTAACCATATCAATGTATTACTTCATGATAGCCAATACTTAATGTATAGTGTTACCAAAAGTCTGAAGCTGTGCCGCCCCTGGTGTGCGCTCATAACTGGGCATATATCAAGTATTTTACAATGACCATTGGCTCAGCCTATAAGATTTCAGAGCAGATCTCAAATTCTTCATTAAGTTGACTGACTGTAATAAACAATTGTCATTTTAATATTGAGCCACAACAGCCAATATTTTCAGCCTCAAAGCTAATTATACCACATCACTGACTCACTGATGAATATGCAATTCAATACGCATCCACCAGAGACACACACACATGTTCTTTTGGACCCGGGCGTCGCCCTAATGAATATGCGTCCACCTTGACCTCACCACGTGTTGCACACACCAGAGGCTCCACTAATTAAAGTGAAGTAATGTTTCTTGCAGGGTTCTATTCATCTGCATGCTAATATATGCACATACATGCACAGGAGGATGACAAAGGTGGGGGCACCGTCATCTTCCGCTGAGAAAATGTCACCGATGTCTGCAGCAAAACTGTTCTGCCAATTGCGCTGCGGAATAAAATCAGCAGGGTGACTCAACTCACTGATAATATTTTGCACCGTTTGTTTGAACAGAAGGATTAATAAGACGTGACAGTTTATTAGCTGCAAACTTGTTCGGTCATCAAAGGAATGCTTTTGAGATACGCCGCCCTCACGGCCTGTACGAGAGTTCCAGTTCAGGCAGCCGTTGACTAAAAGCAATCCTTGTACTTATGATTATGTAAGTTGGTCCAAGTACTTTTGAGCCTGTGAAAATGGAGGGGCTATGTAAAGAAAAGGCTGTAGTTCCTAAATGGTAAGTACAATATTTTAGTTAAACCCCTCAAATTATAGCTAAAGTCTACACTTCAGTCCCATCTGCTTCATTTCAAAACCACTGTGACTGTGTGGAAAGGCAGAATGACAAAACTGTGTCATCGTTCAAATACTACAGAGCTGAGTGCATAACATCGCAATATCTCGAGACAGTTTCATGACATGCAATAAGTATCACAAAAACTGATTTTCCTGAGCACTGATAAATCAGAGATAACAAAACGAACCAGCAGTGTCAAAAACTATGACTCAGACGGTTTGTATACGCATCGACAAAAGAATAGTTGCACCCAGAAGGAAGTGTGAGATTGCAGTGCTATTGGGAAGGAGGATGAAGGTTACCAGGAACAATAAATGATGATAAATTTAGACTGACATGGGCAATAATTATTGAGCTACACATACAGAATTAGCATCTGTCAGTATGTCATCAGGGCCCCATATTTGCTAACGCAACATCGCTTGTAAAGGATGCTCCCAACACAACAGCATGAGTCAGAATGGAAAGCATGTGCAATTGGATGACCTTATATAGTCAGCCAGGTACAGCGATAAGGCCTGTCCTTGCTTACATCACATGCATGGCGGAGCGTGAAACTTGAATCATTTGCATGTCTCATTATGTCAAACCTACCCACCAAGTTTCATTCCTGCCGGTTGATTCCTTCTGGGTGCAACTGTTTTTCGATGATGAGCGTATTCAACATTTCACAAACTGCAGAAAGTCCAATTAAACAGGATAAATTATGCTCTCTTTGTAATGAAACATGCAGCTGTTCTGACAATATCCACAGTACGCTAAGAAAAGCAAACTGTGGCATTATTTACCCCTATAAACACGGCCATACTGCCCACCTCAACTATGCAGGAATGGGCAATGTGTCAATATTTTATTACATATAGTGGATGTCGGCAGTACTAAAAGAACACTGGTGAATTACTTTTCATTACAAAGTCAACAAGTTCAGTCTGTAAAACACTGATTATTAATCACTGTAGTTCTACACTTATTATATTCTATCAGATTATGTTTCAAACATTCCAATCTCAGAAAAACTAAACATTGTGATACATATCATTTTAAACTGTTCTGAAGTATCGTGATATGATATTTTCAGACATATCGCCCACCCCCACAGGACATCATGTTTAAGGAAATCACTTTGCATTTGCGTGGGTTTTGGGTGGTTTGTACAAGAACAGAACTTGCAGAAATCTACAACACCTCTGACCCTGACTTTAAGTTTTATACATTTTATCACAGCCAATTATCTGAAACTCTGACAAGGCTTTCAGAAGCCTGAGCGTAATGGGAGATGGAAACAGTTCCAGTTACATGGAGCACATTTAATAAGGGAGTGGAAATCGCTGAAGGTCTTTAACAAGCTCCCTTTTTATAGTGATTTCAAGTTGAAATTTGGCACGCGAGTCGACAACAACCCAGTTTTCGACCTCATTTGGGGAAATCATCAGTGTAGATAAACGCGGCTGCTAGTACGACTAACCGGCCTTCTGGTGTGTCTAAAGCGGCAGCTTCGGGCTGTAGGAGCAGACTGAGCTCCCTGAGCAGAGGACCTGCGGCTGACCCTCCGTCTCCTCTCTCCGTCAACACACAGCCTGCAGGCTGGAGGGAGTGGTCTGTGTATCTCTATGGCACTCTGCCTGACCACACACAGCGAGCCCCAGGCATGGATCAGCAGGATAAGGGGAAAAGTGTGTGTGTGTGTGTGTGTGTAAGGGGAGGGATGGTGAGGTATGTGTTTGCATGTATGTCTGACCAAGTGTGTGTGTGTGTGTGTGTGTGTGTGTGTGTGTGTGTGTGTGTGTGTGTGTAAGGGGAGGGATGATGAGGCATGTGTTTGCATGTATGTCTGACCAAGTGGTGCGCGTGTGTGTATGTGTTTGTTTGTTTGCTTTCATACACTTGTATATGAAACTTGTATATACTTGTATATAGTGAAACCGTAGATATCAAGGCTGATCTAAAGGCGAGGGTAGACACAACCTGTTGCCTGGTGCCCCTGGCCACAAGAGTTCTTGTTTTGGCCATAAAAAATGCATACCTTGTGGGCCGAGTGATCAATTCCTTACAAAGATATTTAAACAGATTAATTCATTTTAACAAACCTGGTCCGAGATGAAAGTAAGCAGACAAATTCAATTTTTTTCAGATCTGCCAACATGATGATTTGGCCCTTGGTGTTTCCCACCTTGCTATATGCTGTGGCTAATGTGTAGTAATATTGCTCTATGAAATGTATTTGAATATAATAAATAAATAAAAATGTTTAACATAACATATTATGGCCTCTCAGGGGGCCAGCTAGATCCTAGTCCAGTCTCTTGTCATTTCAAGGCTTGACTATTGATCCAGAATGCAGCAGCTCAGCTCGTCTTCAATTTTCCCAAGTTCACTTATGTCAATCCTTTGCTGCGCTCCTGTAGCCGCGCGGCCGCATCAGACTTAAAGTTCTGATGCTTGCCCACAAAGCCAAGAATGGACTTATATAGAATGGCATATATGCTGTGTTTAACTTATCTTCTTTCCAGGTACGAGCACTGGCGAAGTATTTCTGAGTATTGCACTTATGCTGTATTTAACTCTGTGTTCTTCTTACTAGCTATCAGCACTGGCCCTTGTTCTGGCAGTGTTTGAGCTCAGGAGTAGTTTAATAGTCCTAGCTAGGATCCATTCTGAACACAAAGCAATTTCAGAAGTTGTTCTGTGTATGAGCGTCTGCTAAATGTAGTAAATGTAGAACTGCACATGTGATGACGTGTATATGTCTCTTTTCTTTCTACATATTTCTAATATGGGCCACAAGATTAATTGACTATATGGCACAGACATGTTCATTAAAGATGGGCTACACTACAGTTACAAACTGTACACCAGCAAGGTGGAGCACACGACCATGTCAGTGACACTGCTGTATTGACCGAATGGTTCGGCTGAAAAGGACAGTTTTCCATTTCAGCTCCTCTTCCACTGCATGGTACAGGCTCGACTCGCCTCTTTCGGGTTTTCCATCATGCAAGCCTGGTACTATTTTGGTATTGCCTCCGTTGAGATTCTAACTGAGCTGAGCTAATACCAATAGCTGATGTAAAAACGTTGCAGATTGCTCAGAGAGAATCGTCACTATAATCCCAAACAGATAAGCCAACGCTAATTGCTAACGCTGGCCACAAGGTTAGTGTACTCTCTTCCATCGCCTTCGAGTAACCACAATCATCTGAACTTTGATGGAGTATATTCCAAACCTTGCTGCTATCAAAGTTCAGTGCCTTCTTCATGTCACTGCATTTCCATCCGGTGTCACTATGACAACCAGCTACACTGAGGGGGACCTATATCTGTGGTGGAAAACGAAGCAGCATTAAGTTGAGATGTCCCGTATAGTGGAAAAAGAGCCATCATTCCAGATGTGTTTCTATCATACTGTATGTTGTTGCCGTTTTACAAAAGCAGTAAGCCACTAGAGGCCTAACACCACTCCTTATCAGTGAGAAGACCACTGTAAAGTACGCCCCCTTGTGGCTTACTGATTTCAAAATTTCTATTACTGCAAATGTAGTCAGTCTTGTAAGTAAATATGTTGCCAAAACTTTTCTCACTTCTCCTCACTGCAGTTTTAAGATGCAGTACGACTTACTGTGAGATATAAAAATTAACTAAACTCTGCGTAGCTGAACTACGGGCAGCTAATTATAGACAACAGATGTTGTGCCGAAATCTGCCATCATATGCAGACTATGTTCACCACTTCTGAAAATGTCTATAACAACAGAAAATATGTACAACAATAGAAAATAAAGAAACAGAAAAAGTCCCGGCATACACTGTGCAATTTTGGTCCGATTTGGTCAGAGCCCAGAAAATGTCGTGATCGGGCCGAATTTCAGCTTCCTTGGACATGCTTTGCTTTGCAGTTCCAGAGCAGGGTAGTAATGTTAGCAAAGCTGTTGCAGCACGGTTGGTTTCTCCTTCCTATGTAGTACACTTCTAACCCACAAAACATCTGTCCAGTATGGAATTGTGTACACACGGCTGAACCACAAATGGCTGTGTTTTACACATATGATGCACTGCTGGCTACAGGAGCCACTTATCTAACGTGGTGTGCTGGGGAGTCATTTGAGGTGCAGTCAGAGGTTTTGCTCGGGACTCGGAGGTGCAGCGTGTTGTTTTGAATGAAACATCTTTATTAGAAGTTGTCTGTAGGCAGAGCTGAGCTGTGTGTAAGGACTGGGGTTCACGTGCAGTGTGAGGACCCATGTCGCGTCTCGTCAGCTGGACGAAGCGTATAGGGTGAGTATAAAAATCACAGGTTTTCTTTGTACACGGTGGGTGACACAAACGTGCAGTGTGAGCTGTCAGCAAACACGATTTCTAAAATCGCACACCATATGTCTGGCTTAAAACCCTTACCAGCTGCATCGCAGTGCACGGTGAAGTTCTGGTCATTTTTATAACTCACAGCAAGTCAAATTAAGCCCCATCCACAAGTCTGTGCAACATTAGTGAAGACCAGGATGTGATTTGAGAGATGTTTTAGGGATGTTTTTACAGGAAAGACATTGTGTGACTACTGACTGACTGTTAGCAACATGTGCTGTGTATCTCTGGTGTTAAACTAAAGAAGCAAAAACTGACACCAAATATATCTTGTCTGATGAACTACGTCTGGAGGAAGAGTGGAAATTAGGATGTTTTTAGCTAAACCAGTCAATTATGAATATTCAGATCAGTGGTGGTCCTGTGGTGGACTCTTTCTGATGATGAATAGGTTGGAAGCGATACAGTCAGTATGTAGCAACGTAAACTTAAAGCGCAGACATACGGTAGGTGGACCTAATAAACCGGTATCATGTGATTCCAAATAAACCAAACGTGAGAGAGAAGGACAGCAGACCTGATGGTGGCTCCCTGGAGCAGGTCTATCTTCTTGTTGAGCTCGGCAATGACGCTGTGCAGTTCAGTAATTCTCTCCTCGTAGCGCAGAGTCGTCCTCTCCTGAACCTCCTCATGCTCCCTCAGCAGATGAGACTGCTCACACTGTGCACATGCGCACACACACACACACACACACACACACACAGCATGAGGGAGATTAATAATACAAAAATACACTGAGAAAAGCCCCCAAGGTGAGATGAACAAACAAAAGCATGCTGGGTATGCAAACAGTCAACCAGAGCAAGAAAACCATTTCCCATCAGAGCACATACATAAACAGCACACAGAAACATAAACACACGCGCACGGGCGCACGCAATATGCACGCTAATTCATTCATAAAGACTGCTGGCGCTGTAGGAGGTAGCTGAATTCTGAATAATTCACCCTGTCCGTTCCTGTTATAGGCTGAGTAATGAAATATACGAGCATGGCGAACACTTCTTTGCAGCGGCGGCGCCGGCCAACCTTTGCCCACCCACATCCACTTCTCCACCACACACACTGAACATACTGTCTCCCTATAGCAGCCTGTCAGACTCTACACTGATTAATGGCAGCATTAACAACAGTGGAATTAGCTATTGAGTGCCTCTGGGATTTAAATTCATCTCATGTCGACCCAATCGCCAAAACTACTGGAGATATATCGCAGGAGGAACGGTCTCCACCGAAAGAATGATGCCGGAGCGTCCACACACCGTAAATGAGACGTTTTAATTGGTGAGGCTACTTAATGGTCTCTGACACGGATAGTCAGATAAACAGACATCAGGTCAGTGTCAATTTAAATTAAACCCACTGGAAAGATGAATTAAACTAAAAAGGTCGTTTCAGTTGATGTGCCTAAAGATCTGCTTAGACTTAGCACTAGCGTTTCAAGGAAAAATTAAAGTAAAAAAAATCGAACCTAAATATTAATAATAATAAAAAAAGTAGCTAACAAATAAAAGAAGGGTAGCTAACAAATAAAAGAAGGGTAGCTAACAAATCACAAATAAAGTAGCTAAGAAATAAAAGCAGACTTCAAGTTGGCTGCTGATGCCACACTATACGGACAATGAAGAGCTTCTATGGCACTTTTCACTTCACTTTTCATTTTCACATTGAAAAACACCTTCATAGATTTTTAGCAATCAACCAATAAAGGTTTAAATCCAGTGCAGTTGCTGCATTACAATAATAAGACGTCTCAAGGGCTGAAAACTTGTTTTTCCTAAGAGCTCAGCTTCTTACATTCTTGAACATTAACCAGAAGAAAACTCAAATACCGCATGTTACCAGCAACAGTACTCATCATCATTACGACTTGACGACAGCACTTATAGTACAGAACACTGTAAATCCTCCCCATACAAAACAGCTAAAACGCTTATTTGACAGTTAAATCTATTTAACATTCTTTGTCTTTAATACAGATGATATTGACAAGAACATGTAGGACAGTCTGGACAATGAAAAAAAAACAGCAGGTTTTCCATTCACCAACTTTTTGTGAATTTTGTAAACACAAAAAAAAAAAATACTGACATTCTGCAAAACACCCAAATATCACAAAAAGAGATTTCAAGTTAGGAACCGGTAGAAAAGTTAGAATATCACTAACTGCAAAAAGGCGTGCGAAAAGGATTTTTCAAATAAATTAAAAATGTTTCAGACTTCTCTCAAGTCACACGATTCAGTTCCGCCTGATCGCATCGACCGCATACAGTGTAAACACAATGGTGAAACACAATGGTTCACCCAAGACCATATACTCTGCACAGACGGGCTAGCTTGTATAACACTATGGAAATTCTCTTCAGTGGACATGGGTGACCGGTGACTGGAAATGACTGGCCCTACAGGTGGTCCGATCATGGTGTATAGCTTTTCTAAGGATGCTTTAGGTGTGTTCAACGAATACTAGGACACTTGGACTTCACTTACATACTTGATGTACACACCTTAAAACAGTTACCTTGGTTTTCAAGGTCTGAAGTAGAACATGGTTCCACCTCCAATTTACTACCAGAAACACGGTTCCAGTGCTTCCCAGCCTGTTTCCACCCCTAATATCATCATGTGTAGTGACAAATTCACTATTCACTACTACACAAAGGGTAAAATACAGGTCAAGATTTTTCTATTAACAAATCAATATGTTAATTTCATTCCTTATAAAGCTGCTTACGGTGATGCATATTAGTTGTAATGTTGGTCATTACTGCTTCACACATTTAACACACAGCTCTGGGAGTGTGAATAAACATCAGGCAAATGTGTGATGATTCAGGCATGGTGTTTGCAGAAAGCCAGATGCCGGGGTTTAAGCTTCAGTGCCAAACTAGAGGCAAAAACCAAACGTGATCAGCAACATGAGAGGTTAGGTCTATTTTTCTGATTTGAAATGGAAATGAAAAAGAAATGACTTTTCCTGATATGTCGCTCCCACAACGCAGCATGTAACATTACTCAGACTAACCTGGGGCTTAACTGCTTACACAAAACATTCAGAATGAAGCTGCTTTTAGCCCATCACCCCCAGGTCGGGATAAGGTAACCTAACTGGGCCGAAGAGAACCAGCAGAGCTTGGGATTACTCAGCCTCAGGGAAGATCAGAGGGAATGCACACGCTTGTGTCCTTCATCCAATGACCTGAGCAGACTGGTATGTATTCATGGCTACTTCTGAGAGATTCAAAATGACTATAAAACAAAGGCATGGCCAGCCACTCATAGGGGTGTAAACCCCTGACCTCATAACAGTTCAGTTTGCTTATGATTCTTTAGGAAACGCTGCATTCAACACGCAGTCTCAAATTTCATCATGAGTCACAAACCATGAAACAGCACATATGGAAACATGGAGTGACACATGGAGTGGAGTGTGTTCCAAAACACAGTGTCAAACTCTTCACATCTGCACACTGTACAGAGCAGCTTTATGAGAGGCCATCTGAGATGCTTTTCCAACAGGACAGAAGAAGATCCACCTAAGCTGAGACCTCACTGGCTGCAGAAAAGTGATTTGTTATAAATCTATCATTTTTATTTCTGTTTTGTGAATAAATTCATATCAACGTCACTCTATTTACTTGAGAGCTCTTTGGACAAGATAACACGGGGAATGTGGGCTAATGTAGCTATCGCTAATGTTTCTCTTTGCTTTTAGTCCTATAAGAATAGACCAGTAATTTTTATGGACTTCACACTCAGGAAATATTTACAAATAATACAGACTACACTAACGGCGTGTGACATGTTTGTATATATTCCATCAAATTCTGTGGGGTACTTGTATTTTATGTGGCCAGAGCAGAGCTGGGTACTCCCACCTTCCCAAGTGTACAACTAGCATCACTGATTAAATGCAAAATGAAAGGAAAGCAGTCTGATTTCATGCAGGAATTTAGTAGATGATTAGTGTAAATCTAATTACAATGTGTTTGGAGTACAGTCAATGCATTAATCAAGTAGGTTTTCCCATCTCTGGCATTTATATACATAATAAATATAACAAAATAAATAATAAGCATTAGGTATTTCCTGTGGTAAAACTGCATTAAACACCTCCCAATAGAAAACTACCCCATCTTAATAGTACTATCAAAACATACTTTAAGCATTTCAGTCTTTTTACTGAAAATGTCTTTGAGATCAAGAACGTGCACACTTTAACAGGTACTGTATGAAAGGTGCTACTATTGTTACTATTACCACCTCGACGTTTGGGCAATATGACAATATATATATCATGATGTCACAATACAATACGATAAGCTTTCATAGATATTATCAGTACTGACAACAGCTTGTTTCTTTATAGGAGAGCTTTCAGCATGGTCCTCCTCCAACACTTCCGTTACTCCATAACAGTATTGGTTTGTTAAATGTTAGGCAGCTAATAAAAACTAATATTTTTTATATTATATTCTATTTAAGGCTGCCTTCAAACACTGTCAAATAGGGACTTGCAGTCTAATCATGTTAGAGAAGTAGCCAATGCAGCATTAGGAGTCCTGCTGGGTGGAGGGGCTACTACACCACACCAAGAATAAACTAAAGAAATGAAATGAATTAATGTCCAACTGAAATGGCAATGGTAAACATCACCCTTTTGGTCTTTCCCAACGCTGCTAAGGATGACCACAAACAAAGCTCAAAAACCTTACTGCACCACGTTGCTATGATATTTCGAGCTCTCTCAATAGATTTTGTACAGTATTGTAATGCTCACTGCAACACATTTTAATAATTAGTTTCTTGAACAAGGTCTGGGCAATCAGGGTGCTGCTAAATAGCTCCTCTAAGACTATATGGCTGACTTTCAACAGTGCCTGAGCTGGCAACAATGGATGCTTTGTTGGGGGAATGGCTGGAGGAGATTCAAGAGCTAGTGAGCGCGTGCAGTGATTGAGTGCTCAACATAGCTGAAAAAAAGCTCGAGGCAACACACACCACTGTGTTCCTCTCCAACGACATGGGGCTTTGGCCAGGTCTTAAAGAAAGAGCCAAGAGGTCAGCATGCACCTCCCAGCTTAACATAACAAGCCTATGTGGAGCAGTCAACCGCCAAGGTCCCCAAAATGTAGGTGATAATCCAAGACACGTTTGGTGTCTAAAATCTGCTTCCTATGTACCCGCTCTGATCAGTAACAGCCTCTACTCTGCTGGAAAGACTTTACACCAGATGTTGGAACATTGCTGTGAGCATTTAACCACATTTAACATGAATGTTAGTGAGGTCAGGTACTGATGGATGATTAGTTCTGGATCACTACAACTTAACCCCAAGGTACTGGCTGGAGCTCCATTACCACAGAGAGCACAGTTCCACTGCCTCCGAACCGATCTGTCCAGGTATAAACTATATATAGGTATACTGATGCTGGGAGCCATTCTATCCCTCTGATACCTGGTTCTGTGTATGGTGATCTTTGGCTTTGGCCATTGCTTTTACTAGGGAGATTATGCAAACTGTGGGTGCAGTTGAACAGTGTCCAAAACAAAGCCTGCGTGTAGAGGTCCAAGGTCAAATGTAAGGCATCTTGGATGTCTAACTGCTTCAGAGACTGTGCAGACTCTGCCTTGGGACATTGTTTCGAATGCTTGTAAAGAGCTACTGACTGACAGAGTGAACTGACCGAGGTTGAGAGGAAAATGTCAGCTGTTAACGGTCACTTCGCTGCTCGGTGCCAAAGTCATGCTTAAGGGCAAAAGACACTGCAGCTTACATATGGGCTTTGTCACACTGTTGTAGCAAGACATGGTGAGACCGTCCAATTAAAGCTTATTCATACTGTTATCTATAAAAATGGACCAAAGCATGAACACAATTCAGGCTTCAGCACCGTTACTCCTAGATGTGGCGATATCTACAAATAATTAGCATGATATCTTCCGGTTAAGNCTTACATATGGGCTTTGTCACACTGTTGTAGCAAGACATGGTGAGACTGTCCAATTAAAGCTTATTCACACTGTTATCTATAAAAATGGACAAAAGCACGAACACAATTCAGGCTTCAGCACGGTTACTCCTAGATGTGGCGATATCTACAAATAATTAGCATGATATCTTCCGGTTAAGAAATTATAATTATCCCCACACCCAGATGTCTAATATCTTTAGTGCATTAACCTGACCCCACGGTCAGGCTTTTGCCAGTTGCATTCTGGTTGGCTGTCTGCACTTTCATGTATACGCATTACCATACATGGTTACGTACTGGTCCGACGGGAATCAAGGTTTTGTTGTACCAGCTAAATTCAGCTTAGGGAAAGGAGGTGTCAGCCACAGATGCTCCGTTGTGTTTCTGGAGGGGCTGTTTATGTTGTGACTCTGTTTTGAAGACTGTCTCTTTCTACATGTTATGCCAAATAGCAGGCTTGTAACTGGTGGTGTTAAATATGCCTTACTGCAGGTGTAGGCAGTTCTTGGCCACAGAAAGCGGCGAAAAGCAGCAGTTTCTCCCTAGACAGACTGATAATGCGACACTGCACAGAGGTAAACAATCACGACTGCTGACGGACACAGGTCTGCTTAACAGGCGCGAGCACGAAGTATCGATGACTGACAGCTGGGTTTATCACCCAGAATGTGTTCGAGCCTGCTGTAAAAAGGGCATGTTATTCGGTCACGGCCACGTCCTTAGTTTTGCCTCCTTAGATTCTTTAAACTTTGCTTTCAGACTTTTCTGCAGCCTCCCTGACCTATAGCTGCGTTTGAACGAGGAGCGGTTTTGATAAGAGCATTCTGTTTTGTGAAGTGCTGTGTGGTAGGTAAAGCTAGCAGTACCGTGCATTGCAGAAACTAACAGCCACCTGCTAGACAAACTCTCTACGCTAAGTGCTGGGGCACCTATCAGCACATTTCCTAAAGGAACATGATTCCCAATTTCCCAAACCTGTGAGGCAACCTGTTTGAAAGGTAAACTGGTCATTTCCAGGGACAACCCTTTATGATGGGGAAGCCATCCCACTCCTCCAAAGCTTCTTTTAACATATAGTAAAGAACTCTGAACTGCTCTCTTGTATGAAATGTCAAATACAAGTCTAGTTTTATTTATATAGTGCCTTTTACAACACATGTTGTATACATCTGCAGCTTTACAAAGAAGCTGGGTCCAAGGAACCAATGAGCAGGCCAAGGTCCACAGTGGCAAGGAAAACCTCAAGAGGAACCACGACTCAAAAGGGGAACCCATCATTCTCACGCTGACATCAGATAGCAAAACGAGCACAAAGGAAGCATAAGGGCTTACAGTTCTATGCAATATCAAATAGGATAACCGATAACTGTTAGAGTGAGAGTGACAGAGTGAAACACAGTGGCCACTGTAAGTAGTTTATCACTGTAAAAACCTTCAACGTTTACTGCTGCTAGAAGCCTATGGTGATAATCTACTAGTAAGAATAAGAGAAGCTTTCTTTATTTAAACGTGCCATATAAATAAAATTATCATCATCATCATTATTATTATTATTAT
>CM067496.1:4294643-4325295 GCA_034552555.1 Semaprochilodus insignis | reverse complement strand
TTATTATTATCATCATCATCATCATCATCATCATCATCATCATCATCATCATTATTATTATTACTACTACTACTAGAGAGGTGGAGAAACCCTCCAACAAGTCTAAGGAGGAGGGGTTGTGTGATATATTTAGTTGGTCTAGACAAAAGTCCAGGGTTGATTGTAGGTCCTGGATTGCACCATGCTGTCTGCTTCAACTTCTATTGTTTATTAGCTACATTAGTATTGTGGCGCTATTGCAAAACTACAGAAGCAAATTTCAGACACAAACCATGTCTGGGGTGATCGTTTCCATGTGTAGAAAGAAGGGAAATGACTTGAGTTTTGGCAGCACCATCGGTGTAAGTGTCTGTATTTCAAAATCATGACTTATGAACACCAATTTTGAAACACACAAACACAGTCCAAATCATGGACAAGGGCTGCAATACTGGCAGTTGGTCAACACCCACCTAATGTAACAAAACACTGCCTCTTCAAACAGACAGACAGAGCTGCCTTTGGATGAGTCATGAGGTGGGAAAATTCGCAGAAATTCAAGCTTTTATAACATTTTAATGGGACTTCAATCACAACGTGCAGCAACACAATTGCACAAACACGCAGCCTCCGCGCGAAGACTGAACTTTCATAAACGTCCTTTTATAAATGTCAGGCTTTGTTCCGAGCCCACCAGAGAAGCACGCTTGAGAACAAGGTATTCTTTCTTATTTTTCAAGCTTTTTTCCCTTGTACCAACCCAGGGCCCCCGCGCATGAATTAGCCGCTTGTTCATATTCAACCTTATAGTGCTACTTGCTAATTTGCTGCTTTGTGTTTGGTGTTCAAGCATGACAGCAATACACTCTGTGTTCCAAAGCAATACTACTATGTATGTGTATGTATGTTGAAAAGGGTCACGAGTTTGACCTCTCAACAGTCAATAACGGCTACAGCTGGTGCATTCCTAATGACCACCGCCCGTCTGGACACTGAAGGACAAGTTTATTAAATCCCACATGGGATCTCACGGCAGTGGTTATCATGTAGAAATAAAGAAGCCGAAGACCACAGCCATGGCCTTGTGCGACGGCCTTGTTCAAATCACGCCTGTTAATGATTTACTGAGTGCATATTCTCTACCGGTTAAACGTGGTGTATTTCTGCAAACTTTTGCGCAATTTCCTTGCAGAATTTAATATACTGGAGGGAATAAGACAATCGACAAAACTTCATTAGACCAGGGGAGCCCAAACTTTTGCATTAGACTGTTCACAGTTAATCCAGAGTTTTACGGCTGATCAGGGCTAGATAGAAGCTTCTATGTTCTAGCCTGGCCGAGCCTAGCTAGAGTAACGTTCAAACTCTCGGTTCCAGAGCAAAACAAGGCAAAAGAACAATTAAGCTTTAATGCGGAGGGCAAATGTTAAAATGGAGTACTGATGTTTTCTACATTAATCAATACAGTAATTAATCAACTGATCTAATATTGCTGAGACTGAGGCAGCACTGCAGCGCTTCAACTCCAGCATTATTCCTGCTTCTGTGTTTTGACACATTTGATGCATTACTTTACCCAACGTAATGCTCTTTTTATCGCAACAGCTCAACTGTCTAGTTATTCGTCGTGGGCTGAAAGAAACACAGCACAGATATCCATCTGGAGCCTCTAATCTTGGCATCGTTCTCTGAATGAGTGTAAGCGATGTGTAAAAAGCAGAACAAGACAAGTAATACCAAATACCTTGACGCATACATTTCAGGAAATGTAAACACAGAACAGATCCTTGAATCATATAGGAATCTCTCTCAGGCACTCACACGCACAGCAGGCTGATAGAGCCTCTCCCATCCACTTCAGAGGATCCAGAGGGATGGACGAGTTGGCATGGTTACTGAGCTTTTTCATTTTTTCAGATGTCCTAGTCATATGGAGTGGACAGTATGGAAAAGCTGTGGGCTATCGGCTTTTCCGAACAAGCAAGCGTGATGAGTTTTAGGAGGACATGGCAACCAATACTGCGTGAAATGAAGACTTTGCCGAACTGCAGTCATTATCCATATCCACACTGGACCTTCGCCTGGTTATTTTCTTCTATGGGGCTGGGCAAACATCAGGCGATCATAGATGGTCCTGATGAAATGTGATTTAGGATTAATTGCATAGTTTAGTCAAAAGCTAGCTTTTTTTTTTGAGTGACAAGCGATTTTTATGTTCCCTTTTTAAGTAACAAATACATCGTGTGAGTATGTGTACTTTGCCACTGTGAAATACTATGAGCAACGTTTCAGGCCGGGAGTATTGCAACAAAGGTCACAACAGCAACAGCCAGTCCTGGCCAAACTGTCTTCTATCACAAGTGTGGTTTCTCCTACCACTTACACTCCTTCACTTTATCTCAAGGTCAAATAACAAAGCTAAATTCAACAGGATGACTACATTTCCCATGGAGCAATGGAGCCAGCTGTTACGATCTGTAGCACATCAGCAGACAACTCAAGCCAAGACATCTGTCCGGTCTCAGGCGGATTGGAGTAAACTGAGTGTCAGATTCAGGACTGCTGGAGAGAATGCCACAGGCTGCGTGGTGTGATGAGCCGAACGCTCAGCTCAGATGACAGTGTGTGACATATGCATGCAATCACTGTGGACTAACAGGTTGGCTGCATGCCAACACACACACACATAGACAAAATGCAAACACGCAAATGTTATACTCCACATAAAAGTGCAAACACAAGCACAAACCGAGAAAACTCATGTCACCTCTTCACAACATGCCCAAACCTGTGATCTGAAATGAGCTATTTAGTAGCAAGGCTTTTTACTATAATACGCCCAGGTCATGCTGAGGGTAGAAAAGCAGCAATCGGCACTCAACACACTGAAGCGGTGCTTAATTCCACTGCTAGATTAGCCCCTCAATCACCACAACGTGTATTCAGTTATTCCATCCTTCTGCATAATTAAACGGCTGAGATGTAAACAAAGTCATTCAGGGTGGTTTGCCAGGTTATGCTTTGTTCTAAAGAAACACAGTTGTGATGACAGGAACAAGACATCTACCTTTCCAAGCTATATCAGAGAAAGCTATTATATGAAATGGTTATGAATACATTGCCTGATGGCTGAAAGATTTTATGTTTTAAAGTTTTATGATAGCTTTGTGACACAGGTTTACCACTACTCTACTGTTCTATGTTACATTCACTGGAAATTTTGGATAGTAAATAAAATGTATATATTTGCGTTGTAGACATCACAAACCCTGGTTCCCATCACTACCACTGTGTAGAAATGTGAGAAATGTGGGGGCAGTCCTGGGCTGGAGGTTAGGGAACCAGCCCTGTGACCAGAAGGTCGCCGGTTCGATTCCCTGAACTGACAGTAACGACTGAACCCCCAACTGCTCCCCGGGCCCCGTGGATAGGGCTGACCACCGCTCCGGGCAAGTGTGCTCACTGCCCTCTAGAGTGTGTGTTCACTAGTGTGTGTGTATGTGGGTGTTTCACTTCACAGATGGGTTAAATGCGGAAGACAAATTCCTCTGTGTGTAAATGCACAAATGGCACAAAATGGCTCAAAAACTCTCTACTCAGAGAATGATTGGCCTCACTGAAACTGAGTTGGGAAGTTCATCTACCATGTACCATTTCACCTTCTACCACCCTGAATGACTGTTTAATTCTCAATGGTTAAGTCATAAAGAAAATCTGATCAAACAGTGGAATTACCCTTTAATCTCAAGGTTTATTACCCAGTAACCACTATGCTTACAATTCAGGTATCATTTAGTTCTTCAGTTCATTTAGTTATTAATTTTAAGGCTTATTATACAGTAACTATTATGGTTATTACTTTATTCAATCATTCTAGGCTCACAATTTTGTTGTTAACATTAGACGTTATTATCTGGAAACTGCTCGGCTCATTACTCCCCATTTTTACAGCTATTCTAGGCTTATGACCGCTTATGAAGCAGTAGGTACTATGAAACTATGACACAACTCACACAGTTAGGAGAGTAAGGAACTGGAGGTTTAAATGGGTTAAAAGTGGAGGACAACTACGAGGTTGCAGTCCCTCATTAGGCAGCGCATGTGAACGTTTGCTGACCTGTGCTTTGGCCAGCCTTTTCTCCAGCGCGTCCCGTTCTCTCTCGCTCTGCAGTAGCCGCTTGTTGAGCTCGACCACGTCACCCTTCAGAGACGCCACAGCAGCCAGATGCAGCTAGAGAGGGAGGGAGAGAGAGAGAGAGTGTCAATGCACACAAGGTCCTGGTATGTCGTATACTGCGATATTCAACACGCACAGTAAGGTTATTGTGGACACTGAAATACTGTCACAGCACTGTAGTTAAACAAGTTTCACCAAAGCAGCTCTGCTTTCACGAGCTCCCACTACGCCGCCATGTAGTAATCCCAAATGGGTCCCTCAGCACAGAAGGAAACAATCACAGCGAGCACAGCTACAGCACGCTAGAAGGCTGAGTAGCTCAAGAACTTTCTCAACCCTCACTCGATGGAGGAAACAACGCAGGATCTCGTTAATAAACAAATATATGCAGACATAAACTGTGTGTATATGAAGTAAAGGGCCCTAAAATGTACCCAAGTGGTACAAAGTACAAGCACTGAAACCCGGCACATGCTCATGGCTATATGATTAAAGAAGAAATGAATGATGTGTCCTGTGCACTGCTTCATATTTGTACTTCATGTAGGTACTAGTTAGGGACGTGTATTCCAGCTGATTTTGATGTTTGTGTAGCCATAGCAGGTAATGAGTGAATACCCGGCTCACTGCAGGAAACGACAAAACAACAACAAAGAGGGAAAAAACACACTTAGAGCAAAATTAAAATAGGGTTGTAGGCTTACTTACAGCTGAGAGAACAAGCAGGCGTTCATGTTTGGATGAGCTGCATACTTAACCAGAAACCAGATGTGCTAATCTCCAACTTCTCAGTCACGTCCTTCTCAACACATCCTTGGCAATGCAACCACGTTCAGGCACTCATGTTTCATTGTAGAACAGTAGAACATACTCGGTCCCATTTTACATCTGTTAAAATATATAATCTCTGTATCTGTTTAATTTCTCTATTTTCCTGTGATGAAACAATCAAAACCCAAACAGTCATTTTAGGGTTCAAATACTGCTACTCTCAATGGTTAATCGAGTATCACACACATGCACATCCCCAGTACTACTGTATCCCATGCTTTACTTTACTGGAGAAGGGATGTACGCTGCGGCCAATTATGTTAATTAAGCACTGCGGGGAAAGATAAAAACACCGAGGTGAAGCATCTCAGGCAAAATTAACAAAGGGCTGTAGGTGGACAAAAATTAGTCACCTGTGACTGAAACATGCCCAACAGTGCGTAGTACGTCCACAAGCACAAATAAGAGCTGTGTTCCAAGTTGGCATGGGCTGGACAAGTTTCTGGATATAGGCGACATCAATGTTTAGTCACTCTTCTATTAAAGAATTGCAGTTGGGCCAGATTTGGTGAATGTCTTCCCTGGCACAATTCCAAGGAGAATTTCCTATAGACTGGGAACTGGGATTTTGGGACCTGCACCATACGCTTCCATACACCTGCAAATTCAGCTACTTCCTTCACACTATGGCCTTTGGCATGCCCAAATGCAATCACTCCTTTTAGCCAATCATTAACACGTTCTTCGTGACCCACTTTTCACACATCGCACGAGACATTCACTGCACTGAACCACCTCCACTCAATCTATAAATTCCGTCGCACACCCTGCAGGTGTTTATGAAGCTGCTCCTATTGAAAAACTGCACCGCTGTACTGTTACCTAAATGTTTCGTCCCACCCCCACCCACAGTCCCGTAGAAGTGGATTACTATTTGCGTTAGTCAAGATTGAAAATGACTGTCATAAGGTCAAACTCGCCTTTAGGCGGCTTCACTGTCACATATTCGCCTTTATTGAGGCGGCCATCTGACTGTTTAAAGGCTCTGCTGTAATGTCTTAATTACTGAAACGAATAATTGATTGTTTGGATTATGAATCCCTCGATCACCAAATAACTCTTAGGTTGCTTTTAGCTTTTAAGTTTAGCTTGAGGTTGTTCTATGCCTTTGCTAACAAACAATGAAGACAATAAAGATGAATCTGGTTTTTTTTTAAATCACTATTTTAATAAACTATTTCTATTTAGAATGACTATAAATTTCATTACTTTGGTGTTATTGTGTTATTATTAATGTGCTGATATTATTTATATATGGCCAATACATATTTTCTTATTTCTCTACACAGTGTTGTCCCACTCCTGCCTCCACTGTGCTGATTAACTGCCTGCTCCGCTGAAATTCAGCCCTGTGCCGCAATATATTGTAGTGGGTTGACCTCTATGCACAAGGTCATGTTGTATAAGTGTTTTTGTACATTGTGGTCTATGTAATAGGACGGAATAAACAGGAGAGCAGTAGGCATGTCCAAGAGGTTCACCAAGAGCTTTGTTTTGTTGGAGAGCGTTGCAGACTTTCACATTCAACCAGTGAAAGTGGCGTAACATGAGTCTGGGGGGGGGGGGGGGGTGGTTTGCAGCACAACCCACATTCAGAATGAAAGCGATTGAGGTCTGTACGTCTTCTCCATCTTCTCGTGCTGAAGCAATGAGATTATCCAAACAGTGCTTTCAGTGGCACATTGACTGAGTAACTGAGTGTATTAGTATCAGTGCACATCCCTTTATTGGTTCACCTTCACAGTGCTCTATGGCCTTGCTCCTCAACTGCAGTCCTAACTGCACAGACCTATATGATAAGTATACACACAGTGAGGCACCATTATGTGGGCAGTTCTTTATTTTCAATGACTCCTAGTCATGTCCCAATTCAATCCAGACATATAGTATTTGATGGGTAAAGCATTAGCCATGTTAAGCCCAATTCTCTTCCATGTGCTCCATGTACGCCACCGTTGTAGAGGTGGCATAAACTGATATTATCCACAAGCAGCAGTGAGGCACGTTTTGAACAGCTCACAAGTCTACCGTGTGGAATTGTGTGGAAAAATGAAAACCTTAATATCTGTTCATTCCCCCAGAATGTCAGGACAGTTGTCGTCCTGCAAATACATGAAAACAACGAACACAGTGTTTCGGCAAGTACAGCAGCGTTTCAGCATGTGGCACACGCAAGCTCTTCACTCCGGTGGGCCGCTGAGATTTCACACATGAGCTCCCATACAGCTGTCTGATTGCTGCACGCGCAGGCTAACGCGCACACACATACTGGCTGTCACACATATTCTCTCCAGCAATTAATCACCATTTCTGCACGCTGCTGATTAAAACTAAATCCAGCTGTCAGTTTCACTTCCAAAAGCTCAACTGACGAAGACACTGCAGCGGTGAGATGCTCTTCTCTGCTATGAGAGGTCTGTGTGTGTGTGTGGGCTGAGAGAGAGCTAAACACACACCCTGAGGCTTCAGCACGAACAGCCCACCTGTACTGGCATCAACAACCACACATACAAAGAGCCACCTCTGAGGAAACACTACTTTCTCATACTGCTAGCGTCTGGCGCACCCACTACTGCTTAAGAAAGCAAGTAGAGGCTGAAATAGCAATGGGTAAAGGTGACCAGTGCAGCTCCACCGTGGAGCAGAGACGGAGTGAATATCTTACAAGAATACAAAGCGTTTCTTACGATACAAGCCTACTCACTGCATTCCACAAAGGCCTCAGCTTCTCAATCAGTGGCGACAGCAACGTCCAATCACTTCAGCCGTTAAAGCTCAAATGGCTGGATCGCCCAAACTCAAGGCAACGCTCACACCGTGTTCCTCACAAACAATGTGGTGCTCCAGCCAGGTCTTAGAGACAAGAGCCCAGAAGTGAAAACAAACCACCTGGCTCTAACGCTACTTTCATGTGGTCTTGGCTGAGTTTCTCACCAGGAAGCACCAAATGAACAGCTCTACGGCCACCACACACACCAACACAGCAGTGCGCAGCAGACAGTACACAGGGCCGGTAAACCACACAGAATCAACCGCAGCGTAGTTCCTATTTAACATCACGTTCATTTTACACTCTCCTCCTATAGATATAACACAAACAAACTATCAACATCATTTAGTGAGCTCATCACTAGTGCTGGGCAATATCTCAATATATATCATCACTGTGATAAATTATGTCACAGTATAATACGATGCACTGAACATACTGTGTATATTGTAAGTACCAGGGTTAAGGCTGAAATCAATCATCATTTTCACACTGAAATCGCAATTTAAGAGAGTGCAATTTTCAAATGGCAACAGCTGCAAGTGTTTTTAGAGTCTACAATATCAACAACTTTGTTTTAAATGGGGAAACTGAGCCTGAGAACACAGAGCTTGTGGACCACCCGTAGATAAGACCAATCAGAGGCAAGCAAACCCCATGTGCTGCAAGCAAAACAAAACCGAAACCAAACTCAAAAATCCAAAATCCATGTGTAGTGACATCACAACCACAGCTTACTGGCAGCCTAGCATACTACCCCCAGGGTTCAGGCCTCAGGTTAGATAAAAGTGGATATTAAACAACAACAACAACAAACAGGTCTGAATTTATAGAAAACTGAATTTATAGAAAACAAGTGGGGTGGGCGGAGATTAGGAATCACCAAATGACTTTGTGTAGCCAAAATAAACTGTGGGTCTATAATAAGACTTTAATACAATTATTTTAAAAGAAAACTTTCAAATTTGACATCAGCTGGTTCGCCTTGCCTACACCTACAAGTAAATTCTGTGTCACAGGAATGAGAATAAGTATCCAAACCACTGACCACAAGATGCATATTTATTTGTGTCAGTTGCGAACTGTTTTGGACGACAATGCTATTTTGTGCCAAACTAGCTTTCTCGCTTACCCTAGGCCATGTTCACGTTAGGCTAAAAAAAAAGGCAAACTGATTTTTTGCCCAGATCTTACCCAGAACTGCTTTAAGAGCTGGGTAGACACACAAATCTGATCTTTTCCAAACCTGAGTCACTTTCCTATGTGGTCCTAGATCGGACGCATACCCGATTCATGGCCAGGATAGATTAATGAGAATGCTCAGATTGGAATTCATATGTTTTGGCAGAAGGCTGGAAAACTGACACACCTGACCCCTTTCCACCTTCGTCTCGCTCTAGTAACGAGCAGTTGAGAGCTAATTATCATCCCAGGGAGGCTTCTTCCGCTAGTTAGTTTCCTGTTCATGACGCACACGGTTCATTCACGTGACATTATTGATTAGGAGTTGAGCAAACAGGTCGTTCAGGACCTACACGAATGTGAACCATTAGGCTGGCTGTATTGAGACACATTAATAGTGGTTCCATTCCACAACAATGACAAACAATGCCAAGGCTCAGGGCAAACACCATTATTACCTGGCTGGGACCAGTGAAGGCAGGCCAGGGGGGCTAGGACGCTTACTCCACAGGGTACTGGATTTGTGTGCGTTAACTGTAGTGGCTGGAAAGGGAAGTCAGTGAGGGAGGGGCAGTGGCTCATGCGGTCTCGCAAATTTATGTGAAAAAAAAAAAAAAATGCAGCTGTCACGCATAACAACACAATTTTAATAGAGAACTGATGCCATGGGCCATATAAAAAAAAAATAATAATTAAAAAAGGGGGGAACTTGTCTTTCAAAAAAAAACAGCATCTAATCAAGTATCCAGACATGCTTGGTCAGACCTTGTAGAACATTGGTAGTGGTTTTTCCTTTTTTTCTTTTTTTTTTTTTAAACGCTACACTACCGGTTCTCTTTTCTCAGTTTCGACTGATCGGATGTCTGCAGTTTAAAGAGTGTGGTGTGGTTTCACTTGAGCTTTAAATACCATGCCACAAATTTATTATATATTTAACTGCTATGCTGGAAATTAAAATCACTCAAATCATTTGTTTAGGTGGTAAGGATGATTTGGGCAAAATATCTGACCATGATTTAAACTGCAACAGTGTTGTGTAAATCGAGGTCCATGTCTTTAGACAAGCATTTCTATTTTTTCTGGCTTGTTGTTGTGGTTGTGATGTCATAGGAGACACACAGGTGGCAGGTTGCTTCTGATTGGTCTAACTAATCTACAAGCAATTCAAAGCTCTGTGTTATTAGGTTATGTTTTGTTTGTTTGTTTGTTTTTTTTACTTAAAACGTCTCGGTAATGTAGACTATAATAAAACTTCAGCTCTGCACTCTTCAAAATCACTAATTCAGTATAAGAACAATGGATCTCTCAGATCTACTCAATGGCAAACAAATGATGATTAAATACATTGTAAACAATAATACCATTTAGGGCTACATAAAATTCATTCTCCTCGGCTTGACGGCCCACCCTGAAGTAAATCTATCTGCCATCCATTTCCCATAAAAACCTATTACTGTTGCTTTGCAATTTTCCCTAAAAGCCATTACCCGATTAATTATACAATTTCTCCAAAAAAAAAGGATGTTTGCATTTAATTCTGCAGACACTGATTTTATTGAGTTTGTTTCAAGTTTCAAAGTCAAAAATGACTCTGTAAATAGCTCGACTGTAAAGGCTGCTTCTGCCTTCAGTAAAACACCACCATACGCACCAATAACCTTAAATTCAAATCATAAAATTTTTACTCTTGTACTTACAAACACAAATGTGGTATCGAGTAAAAGTTCATAATCCCCACTTACCACAGGATTCCTCCTTCTGCTTGTTTCAATGAAGTATGAGTGTAAAAATTACACCATGCTTTTAACACTCCTAGCGATAAATGTAATTTCGAGGGGTTAATGTACACGACTGTCCAACATTTACCAGAAATGGTCCCTCTTAAAATGTCAGGAAAACATTATATTAAGGTTGACATGAAGACGACACGCCGATGGGAGAGGAAGGAATGATTTGAGCCAGGCAATTAGAGCTCACTCAAATGCGAGTGACCTTTGACCCCCATTAAAATGGCCCTGTCGCATCTAGAACGAGATGTGATGAAGATAGGCGATGTCCATTTCCCCTAGACGTAAATGAAAGCGGCTGAATTTGCTTAACCTCCTCCACAGCGACGACTGGAATTAGATTGGAATGGAGAAGAAGATGAACGTGCGGTGAACGAATGAATGCAGGCTGGGCACTTCCACTTCCTGTCACTTCACCTTAATCAGGCTGAGACGGAGTGTGATCAGAATGCATAGGAAGATTTGGTAGCATATTAGCATATAGCAGCTGTGCTAGATGGAGATGTACAGATGATTCCATCCACCCTGCTATTACGTCTAGGGGTTCACAAGGGCATGAAATTGAAGCCTGAATCCGACTGCCGCGACTGTGAGACCTTACTATGCCAGGCCCAGCTGGCACTTCTAAATTTGAAACCTGAAGCTGACTAGAACCTGAGCACATGCACTTAAGTTAACAGAGATGGATCATGACGGACGGTGCTCGAGCCGTGCGACAACAAACGTTGTGCTGGTATTCTGAACATCTGTAAACAGTAGTTAGTATCAGTGCATTTTGTGGAACTGCTGATTGGACCTGGCAGAGGATAGCACATCCCTCCTCTGACCAACTGTTAAGGTTAGCCCCGCTGTTCCACACGCTGCTGCTGCTACTATGGAAATGCTTCAAACTATTTTAGGAGAGCTTCACAAACAAAGAGAACGGTCCACTGAGAGCTCTCCACAAGCCAAACACATCCCTCTCATCATTCATGGTGTCAGACATGAAAACTCAAGAAAGGTGACATGCAGAACCCATCTCCAGCAGCAGAGTCCAGCACCATCATTCCTAGGAGAACGTTTTAGTGACTTCACATGTTTTACGTGGCGTACTCTGAGACTAAACTCAGGGTTAACTGCTGTGGAAATATTTAGCTCGCCGAGTTCAACGATGCATCTAGTCATGTCCAAATATTTAGCTTTATTTCTAAATAGTTTTTTGATTTATTTGTTAAAATAAATCTTACCAAGGCCAAAACAACATTTTGCTGACAGCTTTTACACTTAAGTAAATAACTTCACTAAACTTATAATATTCAGTTAGCAAACATAAAACGCAAAATATTCATCTGAGTAACCCGGGTTCCAGTTAACTCCATTACTTAAAGTTTAAAATACTACATATTGTTGCATTGGATTTTTCATGATATGTATTATAAATTGACACCATTCAAAAACTACCCACAGCTCCACTGTGTTCTACTGGCTTGATAATGCTCACAGTGGTTGGACCCTGGAGATTGCCACTTGCAATATAATTGCAGATGTTTAATCAGCTACCATACCAGTTACAGTCCTCAGAAACCCAACAGGTTCCAAATCAGTTTCAGACAAAAACTAAATGAAAGGCGGTAACAATTAGAATTTCATGTTAACTTTGTCCAACCCACAGTTAGAAAGCACCAAAAGAAAGAAACGTCATGGCTTATGAAACATGGATCTCTTTTTATTGAGTTTTACAGAAATGCTATATCTGTGAAATGGCCAAATAATGACCCATGAACTGCTGGTGTTCTGCATTTGGGGAAATGAGGGAGACAGCTGGCAGCAGAAATCCCACTTTCCCAAAATTTATGTGAATGGCATATTCAGTATTTGAAAAAGCACATTTTGCAGAAACGACCGTGTGTGTGTGTGTGTGAGAGGGAGAGAAAGAAAGAGGGAGAGAGAGAGACAGAGAGAAAGAGAATTATATATGTAGAACTGAGTGTTTGAAATATCTTGGTAAACTGTATGTGTACAATCTGTGTGTGTGTGTGTGTGTGCGTGTGTGTGTAATGGTTTAGCAGACTGTTTTACAGGCTGATGTGTTTTAAATGCTTTGGCAGCACTGTCATGTGATACGGTCATGCCAATAAAGCTTCTTCAATTAAGAACAATTGAGAATGTACATAGACACAATCCTTCCACTAACAACTAAAGCATCCTGTACGTGATCAATTACCCCTGAATCTGCTCAAAACCTGTTATTTCGTCTGACCTGTCAGGCTCGGGTCGAGTGTCTCTGCTCGAAGCCTGTGTGCATGTTTATGTGCCACTGCAGCTGTAGACCCCAACACTTATCTCACAGGAAAAAATTATATTAGCGCTCCATAATGCACTTCCATTATCTATTTAGAGCCAGAAAGCAGTGGAGCGAATGTGTACATGTGAGTGCGCTTGAGAGACGGAGACTGGCTGTTTTTACAGATGTTCGGGCACTTCACAATACTCTAGGGGTCTTGCTCTCAGACATGGGGCAATCATCTGTCTGAACACACACACTCCCCTGCTCTCTCTCAATCTCCACCAATGTCAAGAGCCATACATCAGAAATGGCGCATCCCACCCAAGTAGTGACAGTAAAAGCATCCACTCGTCCACTGCAGTTATAAACAACTAGAGCTTATACGGCATGCCAAGCAGACGCATTACCATCATCAGCAAAAAGACCCATTCTAACGACGTACATACCCGAAAAGCCATCCAGCCGTCAGCCACACGGGTATAAACTATACTTGTTTAAGTTCGATTTGGAAAATTGTGTACAATCACTCGGCTAGTGAGTTCATTAGAACACCAGCCAAATCACGAAGCTAAACACAGTATCAAAATTTCAGTATTTAGTGTCCACACTTTTTTCAGGAGACTCACTATGTTCTAATCTGCAGCCACACCTCCAAAGTTCAGTCTTAGAAGCTGGTTTAACATTATCTGTTTCCCACCATCCAAATAACCCACAACACTTTCAATTTCATGATTTTGAGGTCTGGACTCCAGGCTGGCCAGTCCATTGTTCTGAGGACACCAGCAACTTCTTGGTTTGATGTGTCTCCTTTTCTCAGTGAAGAGTTTCTTGACAGCTACACATCCTTTCAGACCCACAGTGTTAAGCTGTCTTCTCTCAGCAGAACAACAGAAAGCCCTGTGGGTGTTTTCAGATCTAAAGAAAGAGTGGAGCTTAATTTTCTCCTCTCTCTGAAAGACGAAAGCTTTGAGTGCTGCTTATCTGATGAGGGACTGTTTTGGTGGTCTATCAGCAGATATCTAGCAAAAGCTATTATTATTGCTTTGACTGTGATACAGATGTTAAGAGTCTCTATTGTAGTGTCACGTAAAGCAGACGTCGTTCCGCTCGAATGGTGGCAAAAATGCGAGTAATAGAGCACTTGCAAAATTTCTGACCAACAAACAAGACCTTGTGTATAATTTGGTACACTGAGCCAAGTCTCTAAGCCCAAACTAGGTGTGAAAACAGCCTAAAGGAACATGACTGGGTTATGTTAAAACTGTAAGCTGACTTGAACAAGGGCACCATTCTAAAAATGACACTGGCTACTTCCTTTGCTATAAAAAGGTATGTGTTAATCTGTGTTTCCTTAGCAGCTGTGTTTGTGTGTGAGAGTGTGTGTCAGGAGGAGTACTCCTGAAGAATACTCTTTACCTCCTCCAGTTCTTTCTTCTAGGTCTAGATTCCTGCTCAATGTCACTCTGCAGGTTTATACAGTTTTCCACTTAGACTATATGCAGTAAATCCGCCAAGACATGTTTGGATTACAAAGACTCCTCCTCAGATTTAGGGTGTAGCTGCCCTGCTCAGACTAGAAAACAACAGTCACCAAGAACTTTCATATAAATACATCCCAAGACCTTCTCTTCAGTGGCTCAAAGCGCAACCAGCCGATCATTAAGATTGTGTAGACCTACTGATGTGGTTTAGCAGACTGTATGACCTACTGTGAACTGATCTTCATCATGTAGCTGACTGCTGGGAGGAGCTGTTAAAACAACAGGTTTTGTGTTGAATTCTGTCTCCCTCCTGCAAATCTGAGAAATTTCCGTTCAAGGTGGAAAGACGGAATTACAAATTCACTCTTTACGCATCCCGATCTCGTTTATTTCCATATGGCCCATATTATTTCCTGTATTTGCCGTTTTAAACCTGCATTTAAACATCTTCATGCTGGTTGAATGTGACACAGCACACGTTTCAAACAGTGTTTATGTTTCACCAGAAATGATTGGTACTGTTTGGACAATGTTCAAGCCTACATAAGACAACTTTAGTTCAGTGTATTGAGGTAGAATCTTTCCAGACATGCTGGTGATGCTGCTTCTACAAATCAACTCTATTTCCCAACCACAGTAAAATGTTGTATTTCTCACACACCTGCTTTCTGTCACCGTCAACAGTTTCATAAATTTGACCTTATAAAAGAAAAGCTTCACAACGTATAAAAGACGGTCACTCCATCAGCAGTGAACCAGAAATACACCTAATAAATACTTTGTGGATTGAAAAAAAAATAAATAAAAAGACAGACTAGCAATATTTTAAAGGTCAGACTGAATATCCGCTTGCGCAGAGCTTCTACTTGGGTTGTCAGAGTTTCTCATTAAAATCACAACCCGCAAAAAGCACAAAGTGCTCAATAGAAACGAGGTCTGTATTCAGCGGAAGACACTGTTGCATAATTAGAGCTGCATAATTCATAGAAAGCGAGGTTAACATTATGAGAAGGCCAAACCCTCAGAGACACGAGCTTCCCTCAAAAACATGTATCAAAAGAACTCCAGATGGATCAGAGGAACACCACCCACATATACGGCTGGCACTGTTGAATATATTAGTGATCAAGTTTATATAGACACTATTTTGACAATATTTGGTTGCAGAAAAGATGAAAAAGGAACTCTTCATAAAACACATGTACAGTACTGGGAAAAAACAGAGACCACCCTTTATTTAATATCCAGTCAAAATAAAACATCAATAAATAAAAACACATTTAAAAACTAACAGCATCAAATAGGGAAAGATTTAGCAGAAAATTTAACAAGCTTCAACAAATAAGTGCGTTATTTTATTTACCAATATTTAGCGTACCTTTATTACATCTTCCACTCTTTTCAGGACACTCACTTTCAGTTGCTCAAAGAAATCTGTAGCCACACCTCCAAAGTTCAGTCTTAGAAGTTGGTTTAACATCGTCTGCTTCTCATGATCCCCTTTACTAATTTAACCCCAAGAAAACGTATTCCACATCTCAGACATGATCTGAAGCAAAAGTGGAGCCGGATTTCTCTTCTCTTTCAACTATGAAAGCTGTTTAACTGATGGGTACAGTTCTGACGGTCTACCTGCTCCTTCTCTGTATCTATCAAGATCAGAAAACCCCCGTTTTTTTAACTTCTATTCCTCTTCCTTTCTTTTGCAACGGGATTATCTTCTACATTAGCAATAAAGAGCACACCCTTTGGGTTGCTGTAGTTGGTTTCAGGAGTGCCATAGAATGCAAAACCGCATTTACGTTGTCAGAGTTGAATAAGGAGTGTTTCGTACATAGAACTAAGATACCATGAACCTCAGCCACTGTGGTTTCTCCTTCAAAAACCAACCCCCAACTACAGACGGACCATTCCAAATTCCTAGCAGAACAACGGCAACAAAAATGGCAGACTATATGGAGAGATATACCGTTCACTGCACTGAAGGGGATGTCAGCACCTTCCAAGGAACTGAACTGTCAACAGGTTGAGGTTTATCTTTAAACGAGGCTCTAGACGGCTCCCTATTTGCTGGCTTCTTAATCAAATATTCCGTTCCACCTTAAATGCTACAGTTTTAAAGGTGTCTGAATGCAACTACAGTACCACTTAAGGTGGAACAGAAGATTCATAAAACAAGCTGGCGAACAGGAAGCCAAAATTCGGCTCCCGCATCTTTAACACGATCCAACACAAACTTCAAATTCAACAACTTCCAATTCAAAGTTGTTAGTTTGCTCTGCACATTTCACTCCGAACAGTCTCTTAAATCTTAGTTAAAATACGTTGTGCCACGTACGGGGAGAGAGAAAAAAAGAGTAGTAGGACATTTTAAAACATGCATTTCCAATTTGGCCTCAATACTGCCAAACTGTAAGTGGTGCTATAGATAGCATTATTACCTCAGAAGCTCCATCAGTCTGGGAACCATATGCACAAGGTTATTTTTGGTTAGAATATTAAACCTGCATGAATCTTTAACCAGCAGCTATTGATTAAGCACCATGCAATTCCATGAGTCTAAAAACAATTCAACCAGACAAAAATAAAAGCTGACCAATTACGTTCTACGTTCAATTGTTCTCCCAGGGTCCACAAATAAGCCTTAGTGTGGGAAGCCATCTTTCTTACCTCCTCAGCCACAGAATGGGTTTGTGTACCGTGCGCATGCAACAGTGTTTCATTTATCTAATCAGGTTAGAGCCTGCAGACTGCCAGGCCCCAAATGGATCACAAGGGAACGGTTCAATAGCACGCCTAATTGGGTACATTTGGGGCCCAAAGTGTGTTAAAAACATTCCAGAGCGTTCTTTCCCTCAGTCAGTTCAGCAGTTCACTATAGCTTCCCCTAAGTTTTGGTATCTGTGACCTTATTATAAAAGGTCTATGTGAACAATTTATGAGCCACTTTATAAGCTGGACTCAACAAGGTCTTAATTTCCTCCAATATTCCTTTCACAGCTGCCAACCTCTACAGTTCTTATTGTTCTTCCTGTTGCACGTTTAATGACACCGCATGATTATTTAATATTTTAAAGCTGCATTACGTGTGTTTGGTCAAAACTGAACAGCATTTCTAAGTCTTTACCTGCTAAAATATGGCACGCATGCGCTGCTGCGAGTCACCCTGTACAGAAGGGCACTGAAATCACAATTTGAAATGTGCAATATTCAAATCGCAACAGTCGCAAGTTGTAGTTAATACCCTGTGTTATCTTAATAAGTTTAAGGTGGGAAAATTAAACTAAATAACACTGACCCTGTGTACTGCCTATAGATGGGTTAGGCCAGTCAGAAACAAACAAGCGTCCATATGGCATTTACCATAAATCACAAATAACAGGCAGTCTGGCACAGTTTGTTCAAGCCCCATGTCAAAAAATAAATAAATAAATAAATAAATAAATAAAAAAGGGTTGTTTTTTTTTTCCCCCCCTTCCAAAAAGAAAATTAAATTGCAGTTTAAATCACAGTTGCCATATATTGCAAAAAAAATGCAGCTGGATATGTTCCTCAAATTATTCAACTCTACCCTAAAGTCTGAAATAACTGCGCAATTACATATGGCTCCCTTTGGGATTTTATGGACAACGTTATTCATCTGCAAGTATTAACGCCACATGCACAGGTTCAAAAAGAAGGTTTAGCTCAACGCTGAGGTCTCAAATGTGAATCAACATTACACTGATATTCACAGATACGAAGACAACAGTGGATAATTCACTCACATCCCCAGAAGACAAGTCTTTTTGCCAACGTTTTGAAAACTCAACAATGTTAGAGTTTTCTTGAATTCCCTTTCAATCTGCTCAAGGAAGGGGTTTGAAGCACAATGCATGTTACCAAAGGCTCTTCGGCATGTTGTGTGCAGTAACACATTTCCTCCGAGCCCCCAACAAATAGGTTTTTACCTCCGACAAAACAAGACCAAAAAAACTATTAACATTTCATTAAATTCACTCTTCTGTTTACAAGCACAAACGTGGCGTCACTTGAAAGCTTAGGATTTCTGAAAGTAGTATAAAATAAGACCAATTATCTCCTCCAGGTCCTGCGACTTCTAAGAGTTGAAGCAGCAGCCGAGCTAGAAAGGTGCATATGGGATGCACTGTGAGCGGATTAGGCTGCCCTCCTGCCTGCTGTTTATGTAGTTACACAGATGTTACGAGCGCGGGAAATGTACTCACTTGCTTTTCTTGCCATAATAAAATGCATCCACGAGGTACATGGGAGAAGCTCTGTAAACACAGGCATGCTTGTTAAAGTTGTTTCTTTGGGATTACAATTAAGTTAAAAGCGTTACGTGCAGTACCCTAGTATCTGACCTCTACACCTTCTCCCACAACCCCCATCCATTTCATGCACTCAGTGAGATGGAAAGATGATAGAACATGACAGAAAATCCTGTGCACGAGTCAGCGGGGAAAGATGTATGTATGCTAATTCAGAGCGTTCTGGTGTACTGGGGTCAGGAGAAAATGAAGGCTGAAATGAGGGCTAACGTAAAAGCTGCTCCATGAGAAACCAAATTAGTACCCTCAACAGAGCCTGAAAGACTTGGCAAGTAATTCTGAGGGCTAAACTACACATGTAATTACATTTACAGTCATTCAAAAAAACAAGTCCTACAGAAAGTCAAATTTGCACTGTTTTTCAAGTACTCCAAAAGAAGCCAAGACACATCTGGCATCTGAAGTTTACTTCTTTAGTTTTACACCAGAGGTACAAGGCTAATGTAGCTAACAAGCAAGGGAAGCTTATAATCGCCAATTATAAATCCCAAACTGTCATACATTTACTACTGTAAACCAGATCAAATTAAGTCATTTCACACAGGCTTGGGTTATAAGGGTTCTGACACTGTGTGATCCCATATTAAATGGTTTTAACCTTTTAGTAAATGTATTACCTGATTATTAACTGATTATTAACTGGGTTTGAGGGTTTTTAGTGTAAATTTATAAAACAGATTTGGAATTATTTATTTAGGTAATACAGAATTAGTGACCCGTAGAATCAATCATTAAAAACTAAAATATAAACAATCGAATCGACTTGACACAAAAATCAGCAGGGGAGTACCAATGAGACACTTGATAACTTTCCTATGTATTATCAAATGATTTGAGTTGGGCACTTCACTACAGACCTATTTAATGTTTCGCTGTCCAAAACTTTTGGTGCAAAGTTGTAGATCCATAAAAAACACAGTTCCACATTTTCTGTCACTCAAATCAAATCTTAGGGCGTGTTTTAACTTAGGGCTTTGTGTTAACACGCATTTTTGGTGGTCGGATTTCACTTGACAGCACGAGAGCAGACTCTACCCTCTACTTTCTCTTACAACAGTAATTGATACAGCCATTAAATGTCACAACTCAATTCCTGATTAACCAAGAATCAACTCTTCCCATTTGGAGTCTCTGAATGATTGTGCGAGGCAAGTTTTTGCTCAGTTCCATCTATTTTTATTGTTTGAGCTTATTTAAAAAAAATCTGATTACTTGATTGATCATAAACCTAAGTGGTAGATTAATTTACTACTCATGAAATCAAAAGTGACAACCCTAACTGGGGGATTTGAACTGTAGAGAATGTTTCCTACAACACTTGACGCTCTAGCAAATTTCAATAGTTAGACTTATCAACTGCTTGTAACTAGATAAGCCACACATCTCATTAGGAATGAATTGCATTAATACGGGTGCTTGTAGTTGGCTGTGTATATAATAGAAGACAGGGACGTGAAATAAACCTGGCAGAACCCCTGTGAATTAACCCAACACTTTATCAGGCTCACTTGGAGCACTGGAGCTGTTGCTGATGATTGCTTATGTAATTTGCATTAAAAAGAAAAAAAAGGAAAAAGATAAAGAGTCCTACGGGACAGAAACAACTAAACATAAAACTCACACAGCGGTTAAACACAAAGGCCAGCTCGCTATAGAACACGCAGATATAAATGAGCTAGCGCCCTGAAAAGGCCATGAAACGCATTTGTCTCATAAGACAACAGAACAAGTCATTACAAAGCAAATGTAAAGCCTGAAACGAGGGCAAAAAGAAAGAGTGAAGACTCCCCCCCCCCCGTTATGAATACCTTCAGCACCCACATTCCCTCTTAATTTGCCCGCTTGGCTGACAAACACGTCAGAGGAGCACGTATAGTCCAAATGGAATGCTGCAAAGAATTTCTCCCACCCACTCATCCACACATACACCCTCCGCATACCTCACTCACTCCAGCCTCTGATTATCTGTATTGTTGCTCCAGCACACTCACCTTTCATGGGCACGGTGATATGAAGGCAGCGCTGATTACTCTAGAAGCTTCTGCACTTCAAATCCACTTCAGTTCTCTAGAATATCTCAACCTTCATCTCAGCGAAGCCTTTAGGCAAGCTGCAGACTGTGAGAGAAGCCCGTTTTGACTTTGTATTTGACTTTGTTTGGAGCTGTTACGCTGGAATGAGCCCTCTACACACTCTCTTCCTTTCGTTGTTTGCGGCGCCCTTTCCTTCCTGGCAGGATGGGGAGGGATATTTTCTGTCTGTGTATGTGCGTCTCCACGTTAGGGCTGCACAATGTATTAATTGCAGTCACAATTCTGGATTTTGCAGTACTGACATTTACACAATCAATGGCATTAGTATTATCTGCTCAAATCTGACCATGAAGTAAGATCATTTTCTGTTAAAATCAACACATTTATGATTATAGGTATAGCCACATAAATAGACAAAATAAGCCACATGGGAATATATACATCCAGAGGGACAACATTCTTGGTTCTATCACAGCAACACAAAGCTTACTGCATGGTTGGTTCAAAGGATCAAACTAATGTTACTTAAACAACGTGGTATTAATAACTGGATCATTTAATCGACCCCAGTTCCACCACAGGTGCTGTGTAGTAATTAGGCATGGGTTTCATTAGATTTCTGTTTTTATTGATACCGGTAACAGTACTGACAGAGCTTGTTGATACTCTTGATACTATTCTCCATGATTTGGAGCAAAAACAATAAATGTAAAGATGTGTGGTCGTCTCCCTGCGGATGAAAACATTAGCAACCGTAAGCAACAAAGTTAGTCACCCTTGGTTGTCAGGACAGCTCGCACCAAGTTCAAACTACGGCTATCTAGCAACTAGCTACCAAATTTTAATTTAGTACAGACTCTTAATAGTACCATTTCCCCCCGGTAATCTGATTTAAGCCATCAAAATATCCTAATTATTACAGTTATGCTAAAAGCTTTTTAGGATAAGGACAAGCTATCTATCTGTAGTTTTAGAACAGGGCAAGAGTAACTTCTTATGCACCTAAAACTTCCTTGCCTATATAAAACTCGCCTATAAAAAATGCTTACAGCTTTAAATCAAGAAGCTGAAATCAGTCTCCTATACACCAGCTTCTTGTTTGAATTTTTCCATTCTGTCTTAAATGGTGGAGTAGGTACATGCATACACCACGGGCGTTATAATAACAACCGCTGTACCATTTAAGGCAGAATGGGAAAATTCAAACAAGAAGCTGCTGGATAGGACACCAATTTCAGCTTTGTAGTTTTAATGCTGTTAGCATTTCTCATAAGATGATTTAAGCTATCAAAATATCCCATCTAAAGTATATGTAGGGAACGAGCTATGTGCTACAGTAGGACTTTTTGACAAGGTGGCACAATTCCTCAATCAACAATCTCACATAGATCCTCCCAAACATCTGATACCCTGCTATCATGATTGTAGTATCACACTGTCCACTACTCATCTCTATTAACGGCTATTATTTGAGTATTTCACCAGTTGTCCAGCATGGGCACCCTCAGTACTGACCAAAGATCTTCCTGATAATACATCCTCAAAGACACCCACAAAGACAGTAACACGACTCCCAGAACACAAACAGGATCCCTGTGTTAGTCCTTACAGGTCTGGCGGGGGGCAGCGGTACACTTTAGGCCACAATGGCGTTTCTGACCTCAGCCAAGTCAAAGGTCAGTGATCGTGACCTCAGTTGGACATCAGAGACATCAGGTCTGCACTTAGAACAGAACCAAAAAAAACCACAAACGATTACAGCGACAATGCCCTTTTTCAGAGAAGGAGCGCAAGGAATGCAGGAAGTGGGATAAATCCATTTGGAATTCTGCTGCAGTTACCTGATAAAGCTTATGCGTCTCACAATCATAATCAAAGCTACATCTACTTTGCTAAATTGACATGCATTACTGAGCCTGTTTCCTGTTTCGGTGGTACTGGTTCTGCTAGCACTGTTGTATTCTGGTTTCTTCTATTAAGATGAAAAGGAAAGGAAATGTCCTAGTCATTTAATTTTGATGCATTTTATCTATTATTACCTAATAATCTATTACTAGAACTAATAATAGGTGCTGATGATATACAGTCCAGCAGAAACAGACACATTACAGAGGCTATTAACACTGCCCTGTTTATAAACGAAAACCGAGGTCAGCACACAACTGAAGACTCAACTGACGGCTCCCATCAGGAAGAAGGATCCCCTCCCAGCTGTGCTCAGGACAAGGGTCAAGCACAGAAACTTCCAGACAAAAAATCGTTCACGACAACAATAGAGATGCCTGTTCCCAAAAAACATGGATAAGGATCAGCAGAGGTTGTACAGAACACCCAGATGAATATCTAAACATCTGATTTAAAACACTCGTTGGCACTGAACGACTCGTGGTGCAAGATACGCCAAGCAAACGACACCATTTTACACAAGTCATTACGCAAAGCCAGTGAGAAAAACATTGGGATTACTTTAAAATGTATTGTCTTAAACAGCCAAACGCAGCTGGACTGTTTTTTCTTTTTTTGGGCTTTTGCTTGATGCGCTGTTTACGTTCAGAGCCACAGAGCCTTAGATATACAGCAATTCATTTAATTGCCAGTCTAAACGGCTATAAATTACAAGCTGCTAATTTTTCAGGAGTCATATATGAGGAGACATTTCCACTGGAGCTTCAAAAAGCTACAGAAACAAACGAGGAGTCCTCCTTACAATCCTAGCAAAATCTGGTATATCACCATAACGGTCCACATCAGATAAACAGCACTTTAGTTAGTTTAGTTTTGAGAGAGAGGAGAAAATCAAGCTCTATTCCTTCTTCAGATCTGACAACATCCACAGGTTTTCCTGTTCATCTACTCACTGTGAGAGGACAGCTCAACCCTACAGGCCTGAAAGGATATGTGCCTGTTAAGAAGACCACGCCAAAGTCCAGACCTCGACAATAGCTGAAAGACAGTCAGAATAACTGTACAAATTACTGCCACAGAGTAACGGAGGCCCTAAGAGTTTCTCTTAGTTTGATTCATAGATCTCTAAACCAATCAATGGCTATTCCACCATACAGACACAACTGAGCCCAAAACCTTATCTAGCAAATGTTCTCGCACTTCCTTGCTTGGTGCCTAATTTACAAATCAGACAATCGTAACTGCTGTGAATGTGATGGTTTGTGGGAAAGGCATCCTGAGATTTTGCACTTTCTAACAGTATATTGCATTACCATATTCCCACACAATTTGATGCATAAAATTATGTTTACAAACCCGGAAGTGAATGACGGAAGTGTGCAGGTACTATCTCGTAGTGTTTTGCTCAACATACGTTTTCTGCTTTTCCCCTCTGAAACTGCAAAATGAATAAGCTCTACTTAATGCCCATTTTGACAGGAAATTAAATAAATGAAGGGTGGTTTCCTATTTTTACACGGTACTGTAGGCTAATTCAGTTTTGAGTATCTACGCTAATACTGTTTTTAGCTATGTAACGTATTCTGTCCAGGAAACAGCACATCATACACTGTCAGAAAACACACGACTAAGTCTATTTGAGACTACTTGACAACTCAACATGGCTTGAAAAGTGTACAGTGATTTAGGCGTGCAGTTTGCACGATGTTAATAGGCTTCCGTTAGTTGGTAGCTAGCTCCCGACAACAAACATGTCTTTGCTGATGCAGTACATCTGGGCTGACAGGTAAAGCACAGTAACGCTGTCCTTATTGCTTTACAGCTGCCAGCAGCTAAAGTATGAGATATGCATCCACAAGAAGGTGGTCCACGCTCAGACTCCTATATCTATATCTGTAAACAGGATAAACAGCCCGGTCTGCAGTAAACAAAGCATCAGAAAAGATAAGTTAATAGGTCGGGATCGAGGGATTTGATGCCGTGTTCCACAAAGAGCAGCCCACGGCTTAGAAAGCAATCAGCACTTCAAGGTCTAGTCATCACAGACATCAAAGAGAGGATGGAAATTAATGGAGCTGAAATACGTCGGCTTTACCTTAATGATGAGGACCCTGGGTGTTAGTCAGGGGGGACGGTATTAGGCTAGTGGGTGTCATACCATTCGACCATGACAAAGACTTGTCTCTAACAATACCACATTACCTGCCAGGCGTTACAGATTTTACTGTAAGATGTAAGTGTATTTATGCTATGATATCTGTCATACTGTAATCAAGTGTTAATAAATACTCCATTTTGATACAATGCCAATAAATATGTTTATATTTAAGCCAAAGCTGTAGATGGATACATTTTATTACAGTGAAGACAAACATGTTAATATTTGTGCTACATTGAAATACAAAGATGATAGGAAGCACATGTTCATGTGACAGTCACAGTGTTGATTTTAATAATGTTGATAAATATGTCTGCATTTATGCAAAAACAACTTGTCATATTTTAGTCCAGTACTGATCAATGTTCCATTATGCTTGTTATGATATCTGTTGGTTGGTTAGCTCACTGGACAAACACTTAGTCACCTTTTGCTTTTAAGGTGGTAGTGACTTCAGGATCTTGCAGACGACGTTGCACGAGGATGATGGGGCTATAAATGCCTGCAGGGTGAGTGACGGGACTCATAGATTGAAAAGAGGTGGTACAGTGCAGTCTCGCTCGATGTGTGGAAAACGGGTCCAAAGCAGAAGTTAATGATTGGTAAAAAGGAGGGATTGTGTTTGGGCGTGCCAAAGGCCATAATGTGAAGGAAGTAGCTGAATTTGCAGGTGTACGGAAGCGTATGGTCATACTGGTCTACCAGCAGTGGCTAAAATCCGAGTCTACTGGAAATTCTCCTCAGAACTGCGCCAGGGAAGGCATCCAGCAAATCTGGCCCAATTGCGCAATTCTTTGCTGCAAGAGTGGCTGACCATCGATGTTGCCTGAAACTTCTCCAGTCCAAATCAAATCACAACTGCTATTCGTGCTCATGGAGGTATTACACCCACTAGGTACGTTTCAGCCACAGGTGACTCATTTCTTGTCCAGTAAGGTATCAGACTTATACGGTATCAGTAAATATGCCTTTATTCGAGCTACAATACCTGTCCAATTATAATCCAGATTACAGGTGATAAACACACATACACTCATGCTACCATATTGGTCCAGTTTTAATAACTACTGTGGGGGCAGAGTTAAAGCAGACAAGGACAAAAGCTGCACATTAAGTAGGACGGGATTTTCAATTTAAAAAAGGTACTTGTTTTCAGGTTTCAGTCGATTTTACCTGATTGAACTCGTGTAAAGACCTTTGCTAGCTGAGTCAGCAGCAGCCCTGCTGAGTCAGGTGTGTTAGTGCAGGGAAAACTCTCAATGGTGTGCCTTTAGTGCTCCAAGGGCAGAATTTGCAGCACAAGCTGCTGGTTCTGAATCAGTGGAACTGCTGGAGCAGATGACAGAATGCTGCTGAGCTGGTTAATATTATTAGGCAGTTGAGTAAATAGGTAAGCACGCGTGAACTCATTGCCCAATCTAACCAGTTCTCATTGCCTCTCAAGGACGTGTACCAACCAACCGTGCAAGAGAGCCAGCTAACTTCATTAACTTTAATTGTAATATTACAGAGCTCTGAGGGGGGTCGTTATACACCGATCTGTGCTAATAAAGTGTGTTAAACTATGCTTAAGTGAGGGGAAAAATTTAGAAGGAATTAAAGAGCGTACAGCTGGGGTTGCACTGTGTGCTGCGGCAGACTTTAAACCCCATCATTTTTAAGAACTGCAGTCACGCTGCAGCCTCCCGGGTTCACTATACCACTGTAACACTAACAGATGAAGCATGAATACAGGAGCACTCATTAGTACCATATTAAAACTTGATCAGTATTGTATCAAGAATATCAGCATATTTATCAGTCCTGTACTAAAATCTGACAGTGAAGTAGTAGCAGCATTACGGGTGTATATCGCTGTTGTCCAAACAAAACCCTGCATGCCTGTTTTTGTTGTTGTATGACGTAATCTGAACAAGCCTGCGGGTTTTTACATTTACATTGCATGTTAATATCGTGATGAACAGACCAGAAGTAATGGCCCAAAATTAAATCCTGCCGACATGGGCATAAAAAAGCCTCACCGTTTACTAATAAAACGCTTTAATGTGCCACTTGATCAGGCTGATACCAGGTGACCTAAACACGACCCTCAGCCTCAGATTCCGCCACGGGGCTCCAGATAGACGCTTCAGTCGTTCCATCACTTCATTCCGACTCCCACCAAAAGAAAATGAAACCCATTTTATCCCTGGAGTTAATGTGTATGAGTTTTTCATGGCTTGAGCGATAGAGGGGTGAAAATAGCGTGTTTGTTTTGACTGGAGGGGGAGAGAGCAAGAGAGCGAGCGAGAGAGAGAGAGAGAGCGAGAGAGAGAGAGAGCGAGAAAGAAAGAAAGAAAAATGGAGAGAGTACAAGAGAAAGAGAGAAAGAAAGGAACAGAGAGCCAAACAGAGAGAAAGAGAGAGGGAGAGCGAGTGCTGCGGAGGTCCATGGGCTTCTCAGACATTCGTTTTCCTGCCTAATGGGCTGTGAAAGGTGAATTATCTCTCTGCACACTTGCATGGCCTCGTGGACTCACGCAGCTCCGCAGAATCAGCTTCTAGATGCACACTCAGGATAGAACTGCTAAACACGCATGCACTTACTTTTAGCTCAGATTTAATTACACTCAGAGAGAGAGAGAGAGAGAGAGAGAGAGAGAGAGAGAGAGAGAGAGAGAGACAGAGAGAGAGAGAGAGAGAGAGACGAGAGATGCTAGGCCAATAAGGTAAATATGGTAAATGTGGTTTCAATAACTGGACTACTGATGCTAGTGATAATTATCAGAGGTTTAGAGTCTGTTATAAACATTTAATTTAACTATTAGCACCATAACATCCCTTCTATCCAGAAATACATCTGTATGTAAACTTCAGCCATTACTATATACTCCAATATTAATTGTGTGAGTTACTGATTTTCTTTTAGCATTTAAAACAAATCTAAACTAAATCTTGAATAATAAAATCAAATAAATGAAGGACTGAATTAATTGAATGGAAAAGGTAAAACAATAATGAGCATAACTGAACAATAAGACCCCTGCAAAGCCTTCTAAAGAATCCAAAGGTAGAAACATGCTTTTAAAAGCCTTCATTAAAAATGGAAGTACTTTTCCTGGTAATTTCCATGAAGCTCAGATGCTCATACACTCCATGTTGCTGTGACAGCATCTGTGACGGCAGGTTGTTCAAATACTCCTTTTAAATGGCAAGTGATATTGACAGATGGCTCTCTTGATAAGCTATTTCCAGCTACTCCCATGATAAAGTTGTTCATCTACGAAGTACACCAAGTCTAAAGTATCTTTTACAAGCAAACTGCACCACTGACGCCTGCATTATCAGTAGTATCAGTTATGTTAGCACATCAGACCACGCTGGACAGTGTTCACAGCAGAACTATGGATAAAATCAACAACTTGCAGACTAAGAAAACCAACAGCAAGAGTAAAAAGCCTCAGCTTCCCTTGAAAAACATAGTGTAGTAATATGAGAGTGAACGGCTACAGCCATGGAGAAGCTGGAACCACTGACTGAATCTGAATCGACTTTAAGTGTGAGATCAAAACACACTCTGGACATTTAACTGATGTGGACTTCAGGCTAAAATCCTTTGGTGACCCTAGACTTTAATAACGCTGATATTATCAACATAATGATTTAACATTCCATTTGGTCACAAAACAATCACAGTTCTACTAAAACATTCCCAAATGTGGGAATTTTGGAACTCACAAACAATAGGCAGTACATTACTACCACACACAGTGCTTAACAGCTGCACACACGGTTCTTCACGTTCCACACTGATTGTCAGAGTAAGGGACACTTACTTACAATGGGATGATCATGTGGTCATGAGTGACAGGGATACGGTCCCACTTCCTGCTCTAAAAGGCAAGAAAAGGGGGTGTGGCTAAAATAAGGCTCTGAACGTGAACCAAAACTCTGTGATATGAAAATGTGGGACCGCGTTTTTAAATAACGTTTTTATTGAAAAAATAAACAAACAACAATAAATCAAAATCTATCAACTTCAAGTTAAAATAAACCAAAAATATACATACAGCTCTGGAAATAAATAAGAGACCACTCCAGTTTCTTCTGAAATCAGCATCTCCACATGTACAGCAAGTTCTTAATGAGGAACAGAAGGTTCGGTTCTAGCTTTACTGGCAGATACAGTGGCAGAGATACAGACTGGCAGAGGGCCAAAACCACTCTCTACTGACCGTGATGAGCGCCACCTCATTCCAATGTCGCATAACCAGCGTAAGACGACCTCAAGTGACCTACAGAAAGACTGGCGAGCGGTGGCTGGGGTGAAATGCACAGTGAGCAGGGTTCAAAAAACAGGACTCTGGAGGCGTCATTAGTGATTTTCTAAATAAACAGATCTAAAATACAATATCTGATCTGGAATTTGGGAGACGTGTTTCCAGTAGTGTATAGAATAAAACAGAACTGCTCATTTGGGTCAAACACAAACCCAGAAACTGTACAATTAGAGAAACTGATCATTTTGAGGTGGTCTCTTCCATTTTTCCACAGCTGTATTTCTAAGACATTGTTTTAGTGTATTGTATCATCACTGTCCAAAGAAAAACAAGTATCTCCAAAATGGCAATTCATCATGAGATGTTCACACACTGTAAACAGCAGCTACTGTGTTCAAATGATGCATAAAAGTAAAAATTGTTCATCTACGAAGTACACCAAGTCTAAAGTATCTCTTACAAGCAAACTACACCACTGACGCCTGCATTATAGTATCAGTTATGTTAGCACATCAGACCACGCTGGACAGTGTTCACAGCAAAACTATGGATAAAATCAACAACTTGCAGACTAACAAAACCAACAGCAAGAGTAAAAAGCCTCAGCTTCCCTTGAAAAACATAGTGTAGTAATATGAGAGTGAACGGCTACAGCCATGGAGAAGCTGGAACCACTGACTGAATCTGAATCGACTTTAAGTGTGAGATCAAAACACACTCTGGACATTTAACTGATGTGGACTTCAGGCTAAAATCCTTTGGTGACCCTAGACTTTAATAACGCTGATATTATCAACATAATGATTTAACATTCCATTTGGTCACAAAACAATCACAGTTCTACTAAAACATTCCCAAATGTGGGAATTTTGGAACTCACAAACAATAGGCAGTACATTACTACCACACACAGTGCTTAACAGCTGCACACACGGTTCTTCACGTTCCACACTGATTGTCAGAGTAAGGGACACTTACTTACAATGGGATGATCATGTGGTCATGAGTGACAGGGATACGGTCCCACTTCCTGCTCTAAAAGGCAAGAAAAGGGGGTGTGGCTAAAATAAGGCTCTGAACGTGAACCAAAACTCTGTGATATGAAAATGTGGGACCGCGTTTTTAAATAACGTTTTTATTGAAAAAATAAACAAACAACAATAAATCAAAATCTATCAATTTCAAGTTAAAATAAACCAAAAATATACATACAGCTCTGGAAATAAATAAGAGACCACTCCAGTTTCTTCTGAAATCAGCATCTCCACATGTACAGCAAGTTCTTAATGAGGAACAGAAGGTTCGGTTCTAGCTTTACTGGCAGATACAGTGGCAGAGATACAGACTGGCAGAGGGCCAAAACCACTCTCTACTGACCGTGATGAGCGCCACCTCATTCCAATGTCGCATAACCAGCGTAAGACGACCTCAAGTGACCTACAGAAAGACTGGCGAGCGGTGGCTGGGGTGAAATGCACAGTGAGCAGGGTTCA
>CM067496.1:4245180-4294566 GCA_034552555.1 Semaprochilodus insignis | reverse complement strand
TAGTATCAGTTATGTTAGCACATCAGACCACGCTGGACAGTGTTCACAGCAGAACTATGGATAAAATCAACAACTTGCAGACTAAGAAAACCAACAGCAAGAGTAAAAAGCCTCAGCTTCCCTTGAAAAACATAGTGTAGTAATATGAGAGTGAACGGCTACAGCCATGGAGAAGTTGAAAGACTGGCGAGCGGTGGCTGGGGTGAAATGCACAGCGAACATGGTTCAAAAAACAGGACTCTGGAGGCGTCATTAGTGATTTTCTAAATAAACAGATCTAAAATACAATATCTGATCTGGAATTTGGGAGACGTGTTTCCAGTAGTGTATAGAATAAAACAGAACTGCTCATTTGGGTCAAACACAAACCCAGAAACTGTACAATTAGAGAAACTGATCATTTTGAGGTGGTCTCTTCCATTTTTCCACAGCTGTATTTCTAAGACATTGTTTTAGTGTATTGTATCATCACTGTCCAAAGAAAAACAAGTATCTCCAAAATGGCAATTCATCATGAGATGTTCACACACTGTAAACAGCAGCTACTGTGTTCAAATGATGCATAAAAGTAAAAATCAACAAAAATAAAGATACATGTTTTTCTTTGGACACCGACGATATGCACAAGCGTACATTTAAGGGTTTATGGTTTGGGCACAAATAACTTAATAGGACATGCCTTATAAATGATGATTTTATATTTATTTAGCTTACTACTATTTTGAATAATACCTTAGGTATCAACAGATTATAACATACTAACATTATAATACAACGTTTGAATAAATCTGAATACATTTTTACAGTGGAGCTCCACAGAATTCCATAGAATACTGCGTACTGTGCAAAAGTCTAAAGTTTTAAACCTTTTACCACAACAGTAAGTAAAGCTTTGCTTGTAAAAGCAAATGCGTATATGAAAACACTGTCTCCTATAAACACACCTCTTATTGTATGTGTTTTTGTTTATTATAAATGCTTTCTGCCCAAATAAACAGTCTTCTATACTTAATACATCTATTTTTTTAATTAATCACCTTTTAAACAGAACCGCAAAAGATTACTAAATTACTTGAATTAAGTTTCAGCACATTGACAATCTCTGCCAAATTATCAACAAGCTAGTTTTTATGGATTTATATTGTTAATCTAATAATCATGTTTATTCAAGTAACTGTGACCTCCTTAAAGTAAATTATTTACCAGTAAGACTTAAAATCTTACACTTCAGTGCGTGTTTACCTGATTAGTCCAACCGATTAGGATCTTTTGAAGGGAGATTAGTTTCACTGGTCGAATGCACCGATACAGATAAAACTGCAGGGGAAGATTTCAATTTCATGCCATGCGTTTCTTTAGGATTGAGGAGTGAATGTAAATGTTTGTGCTTCACAGTGAGCGCAGCTTAGAGGCTCAAAGAAGAAGCACAGAAATTAAACCGAACTCAAAACACACATGCAGATTAATGAATTCAGAAGACCACCCTTGTCTCACATGCATCTTCCTGATGTTCAGTGACTGAATCCTCCAGTCAATCAAAATCATGTACCACAAAGACCGCTGTCACAAGCAAATTCTTCCATGCTCCATACACACCCTACACCGTGCTAACAAAAAACAACCAAGTTAAACAATGCAGATCTCATTTCAGCAGATTGTCCTTCAGCACAGCACTCACAACAGCCAACCAAAGCAATGGAACTTCCTCCATCCACTAACGGTGCACCAACATTAAAGGATCCATATCATGGGAAAAATTTGTAGATAAAAATGTACTGCATATTTTAAACAGCAGTATTCACTGTTCAGTCCATACCATCCATATGGAAATATCAGCTCTAAAAAATCATCAGTACATTCAGAATTCATTGTTTTGGTGATGTCATGAAAACCAGCACATTCACTAATATCCATCTAGCAGGTTAGCCCCGCCCATTCAAGATGAAGTTATAGGAAGTGATTAAACTGAACTACTTTTCAAATAAGGCAAAGTACTGAGCAACCAATCAGAACAGCGGTCGTTTATATACACTCATCATCAAAAAAACAGTTAGGTGAGTAGTTGGGTAGGTTTGATATTGTGGGAAATATAAACGGTTCAAGTTTCACGCTCGGCCGCGCCTGTGACATTAGTAAGGACATATCCCTGTACCTGACTGACCCAACACCTATGATGATCCTGTTAGTGGCAGCTCCACCGGCAGATAGATTCACGACGCAGGACTACATGCACACAGACTGTGACGACGACTGCCCTTAGAAGCACATCAACATCACAGAGGCCTGCAATGGTGTTGTGCCAGACTGTCATGGAGTGACTCAGAATGGCAGTGGGTCATCTTCAGTGACGAGTCCCGCTCTTGTCTTGGTGGAGACGACCAACGAATCTGTGTGATTATCACAGGACACCATTAGGAACCTCTAAAACTCCATGCCGAGACGTCTGGCATGTTGCACTAGCAAACATGGCGGCCCAATGCCATACTGAGAGACGGTACTTCTGTATGTGTAGCTTAATAAATATTACCCATATCAGTCTAAATTTATCATAATTTATTGCTCCTGGTAGCCTTTATCTTCCTTCCCAATAGCACTGCAATCCCACACTTCCTTCTAGGTGCAACTATTCTGTAGATGATGAATGTACATCAGCCTTGCAACAAAAACAGCCTGTTTCAATGTGAGGAACAAAGAGAGGTTAGACAACTGTCGAGTAAAAAGACTGCTGATCACAGCCATACAAACATTATAACTAAACATTAAAAATGCAGGATATGGGTCCTATACAACTATAGGCCAAAAACTAAATTCAGGACACACTGGACAAAATATTCAACCATAAAGCAGCATTTGAAGGTATCAGCGATGACCACTGCAGGTGCAAGCAAATCATTTTTCATTACTAATTATAATGCTAGTAATTACTATTGAGAATATTTGTAGTCTTGCATCTTGAGGCTATGTTGTAGGTATATTTAAAGTGAACACGAAATTAAAGTTGACCTTGCTTAACTTGATAAGTCATGTCACTGGATCTATCAAAGGGGAATTCCACAGACGTTTCAAACATTCCTCATAGTTCAAATGTCGAGAGGTAAAACAGTGATTCAGAGTGGTTTGATATTGAAATGGTTCACTGTAGACAAACATACAAACTGGAAAGATTTACTGTACAGTGGTGGTGATGGGAGGCAGGGGGCGCTTTCAATGCCCTGAACGTAATAAATAATAAACAATAATAAAGATACATATTAGGCCAAACTTTCTCCCATGGAATAATGTCTCAGAAATTGGGCCAGGAAACGCATGACCATTTGTGTAATAACCTTGTGTAATATAACATTCCCTTTATTCTTTGAAGTGTAATGACTTTTTTCTGAGTTTTGATTATGTCTCTGTGCACCTGCAGGTGGGAAAAACTAATCGATAGCATCATGTTTCACTTCCCCCTCCAACCACCCACTCGTACCAACAATCAAGATCCTCCCTGTTTCCCCTCAGGAATAGATCACAGCATGGAAGGAAAGTGCGTCCACACTGACTTTAATCTAATCATTTGCTCAAATGTTTAGGATTGTTACGGAAAGTTCTGCTAAAAACAAACTTTTGGCGCATCCTTGGCATCAACCATCAACAATTCTCCTACAATTCTCCCTCGTACTTTGCTTTCCTCTCAACAGCTCTCCTCTACAATACGCCTCTGATTGAGGCCATTCAGAGACACACCCCGGCTATTACAGACAGCACTGCCAGAGGAATATCCCAAAGGGTTACACTGCTGCTGTACCCTTCAGCTCCACTCCACCGATTCTGGAAGATGTGCCTTCGTCATCGTGCTGAAATATTCAGCACTTTTTGCACAGTGGCCACTCACACCAGTCCAGAATGAGACGGCTGATTGAGATCAAGCTTTCTTTCCCCACAAGCAGGTAGGTAGAACAGATCTGCTCCGGAATGCTCAACTGACATGGATGTGGATTCTAAATTCCACAGAGAATGTGTCACTGATGAATATTTCAGCATTATGACAAACTCACAAATTCTCACCTCGACCATTTTGAGGTTTCAAAGCTCTTGGTAGGCTCTGGACATGAACACTCATGAGCAGTGAATATTCTGGTGCACTCTTAGACTGAAATAGAGGGCCAACTGCTGTGGAAATATTTAGTTCAACAAAAAGCATGTTTACTTGATAGTCATCTTTGCAACACCAGCGGGTAGTTATTTCCAGCCATACAAGACCAGACACCTCTCTCTGAATACGAAGGTTAACTGAAGGTTAAATTTCTGTTTCTGTTAAAACCCTTCTAAATTCACAGACAAAAACTGAATCTCATAGATGATTAGTAGCGTTTGGCTTAATTCCACACATTTATTTTACGTTTCTCAGTTTGTTCTGGCTACTGAGCTTGTACAGATCTCCACATCAAGAAGGGGGCTTTCCTTGCTTGGTGTGGCCAACAAGCCTATTAGCTCTTTTTCTGGAAGGACGGGACTTTCTCTGTAAACAGACGCCATGTGATCAGTCTCCCCATGTTCAAATATTACACTATTTTGATTTAAAACTCTCTTGTTTCCCATGACAAGGTCAAAACATCAGTGTGTACCAAATCTCCAATCCAAACCCCACATCTATTACAAATAAGACCATTTTAAAAAACATATGAGTTCTACCAACTCCATAAGCGTTAGGACCCCAATAATGGCTACTTGTGATAAAGGTGGTCATTTAGCTATAAAAGTAGTTACAGTCCACCAAAAATAAACACGTTCTACATACATTTCAGACTAAATGGAAGCTAGTTGTCTTGGTTGCTAACAATGCTAATACACACGTTAGCCTTTTTGTGCCCACCTTTTTGTTTTACTGCTCAGAAAACATTGGCTCTCTTCTCACTTCTGACTGGACCATAAAGCTTAAACACTACATTTGTGGGTGGGCTAAACAATGAGAAGAGATCCTCTCCAAGAGTTCCCCGCTGGAGGCAGGTCCCCACCCCCCCACCACACACACACTCTCTCTCTTTTCAAACTTAAAAAGGAATCAAATCCACACCACTGACATTAATAACTTGTTCACAATTTAAAACTGTGAATGTCAAAAATACAGCGAGTTCGCATGTATGATAATAGCCTGACAGGGCATTTTCACTGTGCCTCCTAAAAGACCCATCATCAACTGTGAGAAGGAGTCTGGGCATGAGGAGAGCCATTATGTGCCTTCCTTTAACTTCCAACAACTCTGACAATCTTCAACCGCCCAAAATGAGACTGTCGCTGGGTGTAATGATGAAAGATTAATACAGGGGTGTCTGGGGAACCAGCTCTGAGCCCTCAGAACAGTGATTAACCATGACGGAATGGGATAATTAAGCTGGTGCTTTATCATGAATCAGTTTCTGCTTCTCACAATCGAGACATGATTCATGCATCAAAATTAGAAGGCGAAGAAATGTTCTAATGTGCTCTGAACTGAAACACAAGGAGCCAACCCACATATAAATCTTTTCTGTAAGCAGATCCCCAAAAAATGATCTCAAACCTCATCCAGCTCTTCTGTAATGTTGCACAGACTTGTTGATGTAGTTCAGAACGCAGTGTGTCTTACGGTAAACTGAAAACACTGGACAGCAACTCCATGATTCACAATTTCGCAACTTGGCTATTCCTGATGTTTCTCCTTAGAAATAACCGTCAGTCTTCTATTTTTGACATACATGTTTACGAACAGAATCAACAAAAATCACAAATCAGTTCTAGAAACCAAATGATAACCTGAACGTGAAAAGGAGTTGGATTTTGTGGGAGTTTGGCACAACACCTGCTGTTTCAAACGTGTGCCTGCTGCATTTAGCTACATGGTGAAATTCTGTTGGTGAAATTTTTATAGCTCATAGTCATACTGTGTTCTAAACCTCAGTGACAAGTCTGGGTGACTTTAATGGCCGTGGTTTGAGAGGAATAGATGTGGGTGACTATGGACTTCTTATGTTTGTTAAGCAGTAGCACATTCCGTATAGTCACTTGCTTGCTTTGTAATAAATCTAATTTTACAAGTACCCCCCTTACCCTAAATGTACATGTGACAGTCAAAGCATCTCCAAAAGATCGCCTCTTTACATCATAATATTATCTATAAAAATGGACAAAAGTGTACCACATACCTAAAAACAAAAAATCTGATCTGCGAGTCTTTCCATTTCCATAGATAACGGGGTGTCAATACAACCACCGTATAGGCAAGTCTCAATGAGATTACTTTACAGGGTTTACGGCAAGTGCGTAACGATTCAGGCATGCAGTCTGCACAATGCTAATAGGGCTAATTAGCTACATTAGCCTAGTGGCTCCAATGTAAAACAAACGAAGCAAACTTCTTTGCTTCTTAAAACAGATCTCGATGGACTACACTGGCAGAACAGGAAAACTGTGTAAATCAGATTTACATTTTTTAATCCATCAGTTCAAAACATTTGCTATCTATCAGTTTCGATCCCTAGATACTTGAAGAATGGTCACCAAATTGCTGCGCTTAGCTCATTGACAAGGGGCTACAAATAAATCTCCATCAGCTAAACCAGAGCTTCGCCCTCCCATTGGAGGAATAAAAGCAAAGCTCACAAAGACCGCACACTCAAGCGGGGTTTCAGTGGACCTCCTCGGTTAAATAAAGCACCTCGTAAATACGCGGGGAATAAAGAAGCGTTTCTTGCATCAACACTGCGCCTTTGTCCCGGTCAGGCCTGTAAATTGTTGCAGCGACTCCGGCGCAGCCTGCTTTCCTCTCCGGCGAGTTTGTCTTCCCTTCAAGAGAGTCGTAAATCAAAGTGCCGAGCCGTGGCGGTGGTCAAATTCAGCCTCTTCATCCGCTCTTCAGTCCTGGACGGCATCGATCAGACGAGGAGAGCTTTACGAGCTGCCGGCTGCCGCAGGTTTATGTCTGATGACCGTCAGTCAATCTGCCAGTGCTCGGCTGGATGATAAATCCGAGGACAGCAGGACCCTGAAGCATTGGGGAACGGGGTACTTACTGGAAAGACCGAGATAGGGACAAGATTTGAGATGGAGAGAGACAGAGGCAGATTTTGACAGCTGCCTGAGGTCTTGGCAGACAGGTGAAAGAAAATGAATTCCCCAGTTTGAGTGCCTTCCCCCCCACTCTCTCTCTCTCTCTCTCTCTGTCTCTCTCTCTCTCTCTCTCTCTCTCTCTCTCTCTCTCTGTGTCTCTCTCTGGGACAAGAGAGGTTAGATGAGGATCTCCAGTGTCAGTGGACGAGACAAAGCGCTTTATCACCCGGGGGCCTGTGGATTTCCCTGAACACTGGTAGACCAGAGTTGTTGGCTTAGAAAGAAGCGTCAGCACTTTCATGCTTTTTCTCCCCAATCCCCCCCACATTCCCACCCTCAGCACTAGTGTTCAGTCTACCTTTACTGCCACTTCTGTTGTAGCCACCACAGCTGCCCCAAACATATTACTGGGGGGGCTGGGGGGGGTCTAAGAGATTGCAATTGAGTCCAAATCTTTTAAAATAGTTACAAACAGGCTCCTAAAAATAGAACTGATGACTTATCAATGACACTCAAGCCATGTCAAGTCAATCTACCCATGTATTCATGATAAGCTAAACTGCTATTCCTTCTCATCTCAGCCAGTTCATCCAGAACTACAGTGCTACATTTAATATGACACTGCAGTAAAGAAAAGGTTTAGGTGACAACAGCACAAAACAAAAATGGCACAACATTGTATCTTACTGAGTACAGATACCAATATTGAAATCTTGAGCATATATATGGCTGATAATTATCACATAATTAAGCTTATTGGAACTACTTAAATGCACAGGATGAAATACACAAAAAAACAGCTATTTCAGGGTAGATTTGCTACATCCTCCAGCACAGATTTGCTACATTTGATTTATTTCTTTTTTCCTTTTCAATCCGGGTCCTGTCAGGTCCTATTGTGCTGCGAAGAAGGCAGATGTGCACTGGTGTCCGTCCCTACCTTCACTAAAAACAACAGTTTGTAATGTTTGGATGTTGCTGGACTGGAAAAGCGGTGGTGTTAAGGTTGAGTGTTTGACGCACTGTTAGTGGTGTGAGGGTGCACGTGACACAAAAATGACTCAAGTCAAAGACCTTTGCAGTATGCCAGTCAATCAGCCATGCTAGCAATGAGTATAGGGGATACGGACGGGACAAAATCTCCAACTGTTACCTGCAACGCCTTCTAAATTGCAAGATGAATCGTAATAAATACCTGCACCTTTTTACCTTGCTAGTTCATTTACGTGGCACAACTATTCATGAATAACAGCATTAACAACTAAATTAATTCTCACTTTCACATAACGCGAGTATATCAGCTAGCCCTAGGTCAGGGCTGGAGGACAGCAATATAAAAACCATCTTCACAAGGCTATTCCGTTACTGGGCCGGAAACAGATTTGTTCCCCACTAATTAAAGCCTGATGTGTGTTTGGGGAACTGTGTGGATCTCTCATCACTGCCTCTGGATAAGCTGTCAAACCGGCATTGGATAAACAGCAAAACAGCATTCTCTTCTGAGGGTAAACACGGAAAACTTTGTAAACACTCAGAAAACACAAACTTGCACAATCCCCAAAAGCGTTAAACCTCCATGACTTCATAGTATCAGCTACTAACAAACATGAGGTTTCGAAAACCTCACTAACAATCAAGAGGCTTGGAAAAATCTCATGCCTGCTATGCCGATTGAAACACTGTATTTCAACGACTGCTTCAAATCGACTATGGTCACCATGAGATGTTTCTCTCCAGCCACCCCAACTCATTACTCACTACATACTGCACCAAGAAAATGGGTCTAACAGCAGAGCACAGGCTTCCTTAAGAAGTACTACCAAACACACTTTCTATAATTGAGTACTAAGTAAAATACAAGTCATTACAATTCATAAAACAAAACAAACCAAGCATTTTGTCATCTGAGAAACCGATTCAATAAAGCCCTTTAACTTCCTCGTCTTCCTGCGCCTTTACAACATATGGCTGTTGTGAATGGACCTTTAACTGGTTTCATGTGTGGAAAGCCTGGAGCTAGAGGGGGGCTGGACGCATGTGTTTGTGCTTGCTGCGTTCAGTTTCCTCTGCGCAGCAGTAAAAGCTGTTTGTCATTTAAACTCGGCCTTCACAAAGTTGAACTGAGAACGAGTGAGGAGGCCCGAGAGAGAACAACAAAGAGAGAAAGAGAAGTAAAATATAGGTGCAATGAAGAAAGGGATGCCTTGAACTTGTGCACATCATTTCCATGAAAATGTTCAATTCCAAAACATTACATGAACACAATTAAACTTCCCGTTAATGTTTCCTAATGAGCTCTTAAATGCTTGTTCTCAATAGGAACAATAACACTGATGATACATAACTCACCCTGATTATAAGTACGAGTGGTCATTTTGGATCGTTTATGACAGATGTGCTGTCAGATAAGGAGAAAGATGAGTCCTAGCTGGATAGCAGTGATGATACAGAAATACACTGTACATCTTCTACTAGCTTTGTTTAGCCATGTGGCAGAATAGATGGGCAGGTTCATATTCCACTGATAACGGAGCGGCCCAAATTCAAATTCTATCACAGGCGAAATAACTTCAACAGGCAAACGTGTTACTTAAAGATTATATACTATATTGGTATTGATTACCAGTCGTTCATGTCTGGCATCAGCTAAACCACTTAGCTACCCTGCTATCTCTGTCTTCATCTCTCAGCTCTGCACCTGCTAAACATGAGTCTGAACGTACTTCAACAGTCAATAGCTAATCAAATTATCATGTTTTTGGCCATTTCTTCTGTTTAAACTGTCTTTGGCATTTTATACGCAGAACTGAATAAATCATACAGCAACACAACATTGTCTTTTAGTATACTTACCTTCAACGATAACTGTGTTCAAGTTATTTCTTTGTTTTTGGCCCAATTAGAAATGATGTACACTCACTGACAAAAAAAAAAAACACACCCAGGTAGAAATGTCAGCATGCAGTTATGTTTTAGGCAGACACGTAAATGATTACAGGTGTGGTCTGGTTACGTGAGGGCACGCACACACGACAAACAGGCTCTGGACGGCCCAGACCGACTACCAGACTACCAGCAGAGGTGATTGTTTGATCTGCTGACAAGCATGTGCAGCTCCCACAGTTCGCTTGTCCACCATCCAGACACAGGTGACACTTGGTTACACACCCTTGTCTTTGCCCGGACCATTTGCAGGTGCGTAGCAGAAGGAAATTTGGTGTTACGGCACCTACTACGTGTCCTGCCTTTGCATATGACGTTGTATACTACGGGGTCACCCCTAGTAGTGATATGAGGGACACTAACAGCTCAGCGATATGTGCAGGACATCCACTGGCCACCGCTCACCAGATTTATCGCTAATCAAACATTTATGGGACCAGCTGGGACACCAGCTTCGGCAGCCTACTAGTGTGCAGGATCTACAGGCCCAGTTGCAACATCTGTGGGCAAATGTGCTACAGGATCCCATACTAAACCCGTAGACCTCCATGCCAGACCATATCTCAGCTTGTATCCAGGCTAGAGACGGCCCAACAGGGTACTGGAGCCTACTTTCTGTTATACAGTGTTCCCCAGGAAACTTATTCAATCGCTCTACTATTGCAATCACTGCCATACATCATCATCATCATCATCATCACATTCACATTCACACATATAAAGTTTCAATTCATTCCAACAGTTCCCCCTTGGTGCGCCATGTCTTTTGATGCTTGGACACCTAACTGACCTAGTCCTACAGAGATCCTCCGTCCTGCATATATTTTAGCGTTTTCTTACTCTAACTCAGCACATGTTAAAGAGATAATCAGCTGGACCGGGTGAGTTAGGGCAAAATATGCTGGACAGGACACTCCAGGGTCAGTGTTAGGAACCAAATCAGGAATATGATGAATGGAAATAAACAGGTGTTATAATTGAATGTGGTTGATCCAGCTTACTTTGTTAAACGTGTGACACACATGACAAAAGCATGGAATTACTTATCACAGGAATTTCTCTTTCCAATCTTGCTATAGACACCAAACTGTTTATTCACACTTTGAAGTATTTTAACAACATGAAGCAGATCTATTAAATAATAAACTGCAAGTACTTTGGTCACAATTATGAATATACATATATTTGAACAGCAAGATTTGGTCACCACTTTCTGAATATGAGGCATTCTTATTATTTTCATAATATGGCCTGTAATGGAATTATATTAAAGTTAATAAGTTTTTCAAGCTCCTCACAATCTGAAGCCTACAGAATATTAGCATTATATCAGCATCATTGCATACCTGCAACACAACTGGTTTAACATTTTTACATTACTGAAAATAATGATTCCACCTCTGAACGTTCATTCCAAACTACTGAATGGTACAACACATACAGAATATCTAATGGTGCCTTCTTACATGTAAGGGTTCTTTGGAGCAATGGCTTAGAAGAACCTCCTAAGAACATTTAGGCTGAGAGGTTTCAACTAAGTATCCCGAAGACAAAGTGAACCTTTAAAAGTGCTTCTTCCTTGGCACTGCACCAAATTCCACCTTTTTGGCACCTTTACTTTTAGGAGCGCAGCACTGCAAGTTTAGGAGAACACCAAAATAGTCAGCACAAGGATAATCCAGGACCAGGGCTGGCCACTGCGACTAAGACACACCTTTGATGACTAAGGCTTTTTAAGCAGTTGCATTTGAAAGACCGCCAGATTTGCTCTCTGCACTGAAAGAGAACGAGAAAGCGAACGGAACAGGTCGCACATGTCCTTCGCAAGGAAACGAGTGCAGCGGTGAACACACCCCTCTGCTCCTCCTCTGCCGAATCGCGGCTTACCTCGCCGTCCTGAAAATCGCTTCCAGCTCCAACAGCAACTCCGGAGTTCATGGTGTCCGAACTCTCCGGGCTAGCTCGAATTCCTCAGCTAGTATTCCACAGTTGGAAAGAGTCGGAGCCAGAGGAGAGGCAAAAAAAGAAAAAAATACACCAGCGCAAGAGAAAAACGTAGTCTCCTCTTCCTCTCAACTCCCTCCGGCTTCCACCAGGACATCCTCGGCGCCTTGGAGAATTCCAGAGCTTTGCCAGAGATTTTTCCAAGAGGTTTTCCACAGGTTTTCCCCAAACAGAAGGAATCCAAACAGCGGTGGAGAAGAGAGACAAGGCTTACAGCTTCAGAGAGCCTGCTGGAGACTCCCGGCTACAGCTCTGCACTGCTCATAACCACACACACAGACTGCGAGAGGGAGCGAGTGAGAGCGTGTGTGTGTGAGAGAGGGAGAGAGAGAGAGAGAGAGAGGGAGGGAGGGAAAGAGGGAGGGAGAAGGACCTCCCTGGGGCCTCGCTGCTGTGGGGTGGTAGAGACTAGCCTGCATTTGTGTGAGTGAAGGGATTCATTCACTGCCTGCTGTCACCATCCAACCCATCAGTGGGCAGTCACAGTCCACCTCTCTCCCTCTCTCTCTCTTTCTCTCTCCCCCCTGTCAGTCTCACCCAACACTGGTGGTATCTGGATTTGGTACAACTCCGCGCATGCACAAATCCCCAATGAACAGCAACAAACAGACAAACAGACAAAAAGTAAGACAAGATAACGACCCCTAGATTCATACGCTCACATCAGATAAGCACACAAAGATTTCACAGACAGTTTTGTTATTCAATTTCATCTCTAGAGTATTTGTACAATCAAACCCACATCTGGTGGGAGTGTGCAGTGGACTCTGCCTACGAGCTGGTGTTTTAGTGGCTCCCTACGGAAACATCTGCATGAATCTGGGCGTGCTGTATGTAAATGATATGTAAATTAGGAACTAGCTCAGCGCTCAAATGTCTGCTTGTTTACACGTCATGCAAAAGTTTTGTCGTTCAGACACAGTACTCTCCACACGTCAAAACTTTAATTAGTAAGCTGCAAATTACTACAAACACATTACCAAGACCAGCACAAGTGTAACAACTAAACTACCATTTAACGTATTAACATACTTATCATATGTTCTACTAAAAACGACTATTAGTGTGAGCAAAGGAATAAAAAAGGGATCCATCAAATTGACTGGCCCAAATGTGTACTAGAGCCCGACTTACATCAGTTGATCCCTAATTATTGATATTAACAATCTAATGAAGCCAACGACAAGTCAGTAATTAGCAATCATTTCAATCAGGGTTCAAACTCAAGATCTTCCTAAGCCTTAAACTGTGGCTTTTTTTCATTTTCAATCTGGGGTCATTTCCGCTTTCGCAGGTGTTAGGAATTCTGATGCTGCCTGGACCAGTCACGCACATGTTCTTCTCCCTCCAACCCTGAGAAACTACAGGCCTGGCTTTAGTCTTATATCACATACATCCGTATCAGGCACATCCCCAACTACAAAATGATGAATTCTTTGCAAGAACCTTTTTATACACTTTGAGGTTTTTTTTTTGACCATTGACCATTTAGAACAGTCATGTTCAACTGTTCACAGGTGACATCTGATAATCATAGAGGGGTATATAAACACTGTTTGTATATTGTTTATTATGATCTACCTCTTGGGCTCTAGTATTTACTAACCGTTTTCACAAGCAACTGTTGAACATTTCATTAGCCTTCTTACAGCGGGAATCACTGAAGACCTCATGACACTCTTATCATAATACTTCATGACATTATTGCCATATGCTGAGTATTGCGATAACATATACTGTGGTATATTTTGCAGATATATACGCTGCCACATAAGAATCCACTGCTCTTGACATTCATGCTTTGCAGTCACAGTCCACCCTTCTCCCTCTCTCTCTCTTTCTCTCTCTCCCCTGTCAGTCTCACCCAACACTGGTGGTATCTGGATTCGGTACAACTCTGCGCATGCACAAGTCCTCAATGAAAAGCACATAATGCAAGTGAATGCATTTTTTCTGTTTCACTCAAACCGACACGTTTTATTATTCTAGTATCGAACGTTTAATTCGTATTTTGTGGCCATGTATCGATGCAATATTGCAATTCAAAATATTGCAATACTGCGTTGTATAGCTTGGAGCCAACACTGTTAACGATTCCGTGATACTGAGAAAAAAGTTTCTGATGTTTTGATGTAATGTCATGCTGCTGTGTTCTTCTCTGCTGCACATTCAACTTACCAGTCCTCCTTTTTTTTAGCCTTCACAACATACACTCAGGATCTCCATTCCTCCACCCACACACACACACACACACATACACACTTGTCAGTTCTTTTGGTTCACCCTCTCGCACACAGTCACTCAGCCATGGTGGATGGTCACTTTAACCACAGAGCAACCCTCCTGCCCAAAGCCCATTAAGGCAACGGCGGAACAAAAGAGAAGTGGCTAGCCTCCAGTAATGGCATGTTTCAACAGACAGCAACCCATCCACTATTTCTGAGCCCCCCCCTCCTTAAAAAGAACCTGGCACCATTCCAAAATACTCTCCCTCTCTTCCCTCCACCCTCTCTGAGGGCTGTTAAGTAGATTATAGGCCGCTCCTGGCATCGAGGCTGTGTAACAGACTTAATTATGGGTGTACTTCATTCTGTTAGGCTACTCTTCATTAAGCACTGTGTCAGGGCCCATTACCAAAGCACTCACTTGATCTAGACGAGGACCACATCATTAAATCTCATCTAAGCCGAGCCGTGCGTATATATCTTTAGGCGTTCAAAGAAGTATTCAAGGTTTGTAATAATGCAAACACAGACTCCTGCATTTCACATAAACAGGAAACAAGCTGTCAAGTTTGCAACTGCAGGTGAAGAACTTGCTTCTCTAGAAGCTCAACAGCTCCCTCTAGTGCAATAAAGCGCCACACAAACCAGGTCTGCAGTTCATCACACAGTCACGCACTTCTACAATTGGGGCCAAAGAGGCTATACAGCACCATTTAAAGCAGAAAGAAAAACAGCTCCCCCTCCAGCTGACCAAAACTGACTGAATCTACTTGCTGCAAATGCACCCAACATTTCCACATGAGGAAAACAAATGGACTGTGTCTTTCAGTTGTGTCCTTTGGTGATGCAATGTATTTTAATTCATATAATTATTCAAAGTGGAAACTTTTCATAATTCAGTGTAAAATCCACTTTCACCAAGTAAAATGAGCTAATGATGCACAATAACATGGTCAGACAATTGCCTAGCATTAGCATCAGACTGGTAACTAGATTCAACCGATATTTTTAAACTCATTAGGGCTGCCGCAAGCTACTGTTTTGATAGTTATTATCTGTCAATTATTGAAACAAATAAGGATTATGAATCGCTCAACTCTTATACAGCTATCAGCTTTTAAACTTAGCTTGATGTTGTTTTACGCATTTACTAACTTACAATGAAGGCAATAAACATGAATACCTTATTTAAAAATGACTGTTTTAATTCACTTCCTTAATTCACAAGTAGCAACAATAAAATAACAACACTAAATCACTTATTTGGAGATATATTAATTGTAGGCTGAAAGAGAACAACGCTTAAGCGATGCTGCATTACACACTGAAATACCTGCTTTTATTCTATTGACTGCATTTCTAACATTGTACAAATAGATGTTCAATTTCTCCACAATGCTAAACCAGGTAGCCTTAAGGCCTATTCACACTAGAGCATGCAAGTGAGTGGAGCAGCACACTCTTCCACTCCTCACCAGTTCCGGTTTTCTATTATTGGATCCACATGCCGGAGACGATGCAACGCTCTGTGTCCGCTCCTAATTATATAATTTATGGGTGCTATTAAACGAAAAACTAGCCAAACGTTTCGTGCTACACCTGCCTTTTTCAGAATGTACAAGCACCCAAGAAAACAAAGGGCAAACAAATGCTTTTAACATCACTGCAGCAGAATATCTGCAGAACTTTGCTGTGATCTGTGAGAATTTCCAGTATGAAGGTCTGCCGAACAGTTCCGCAGTGCAGAGTGGGGATCCACCGATCCAACTTTTTCATTTCTGATACCGATACGACACAGAAACTTTGCATATCGGTTGATACCCGACACCAATCCAATACTGCCATTAAATTAACAAACCTCACGCTTCACCATGTGGGACAGAAATTAAGGTATCAGTCTGCAAGGTAACTGGTCATGTTATGAGCATCACACTGTAGGTCAGAACTTGTTACTGTACTGCATTCTACACACAGGGGGCGTACGCACTGTACAGTACATACTGCTGTAGTATGCAGTACAGTAGTGTGCCATTTCGAACAGCCTCGGCCTCTGCCTGTTGCTCCTCTCATTAAAAGGGACTGTTCAGCAGCGAGGAAAGCTAATCGTTTGCGGTACTTCATAGACTTGAAACAGGAATCCGCCTAGACAAACTAAAAGAGCTTTATAGGGTTGCTATAATGACCTTTCACCTGTTGGCCCTACATGCTTTGTTTAACCTCTGCATTTCTATAGTCAGCGTGTAGCCTGTCATAGAAGCTTATTTGCTCTACTCCAATTTGTATTGCCTCTTGATGCACGTTTGTTTGTGCTGCAACTATGATAACAGAGCTTCGATTTGTCAGCCTGATAAACACGCCAGTACCAAAAAAAACTACACAGTCCGTCAATTAAAACGGCCTTAATATACATGTATCCGCATTTAAAAGATGACTTGGGATGAACTGGCACCAGCAGATACTTAGATGAAACATATCGGCATCAGCCCAAAATTCCCATATCATGCACTGCGGCCTCACTAACTAGCCAAAGAAAATGGCGATTGGCAACACTGGGGAGAAAAATTCAGTAGAAATGTGGGTGTAGTGATTGTAGTGGGGCATTTTTTCATCAGAATGAGCCTCAGTAAATAAAATATACAGGTCTGAAGTTTAATAAAAGATGAACTCGCTTTAGAGGTTCAGTGTTAGAGTGAAATAGCTGAGGGTAGCTAACAACTAGGCTAAACGTATTTCAAGTGAATTAAGCAGCGTTAGAAGCAGCTAGCTCTAAACAGTGGATACAGTAATAACAGCTCTGAGGTAAATGTGAGGTAACTGGTCATGTGACTGTATTAGTATACTACACTGTAGGTCAAAACATGATACTGTACTGCATACTACACACAAGGGGCGTATACAGTATGCAGTACATACTACTGTAGTATGCAATGTGCAGTATAGTAGTGTACCATTTTGAACACAACCATCATGTCTTAAGGACTATACTACTTACATAATGTAATATTTACTGTTTGTTTAAATTCAGTACTGTTTCTTTGAAATAAATGTAAGAAGTAACCACCACATGTCAAATTGAAGCTTGAGAAACTGTTGGTAGTTCTTGTTTCTGCACTAATCTGTGCAGAAAAAAAAATAAAAAGAGAAAGAAAACAAAAAGTACATCAACTAAATAACACACTTCAGATTTTCGGCTTGGATCATTATTAGATCATGACCTTTCAATATCAAAATAAATATGACAACAGCTCTGAGAAAACAGCACCAAACGGCCACTTTCTGCATCAGCCCTAAAGGATTCATATGCTAAGTTACTGCCAACAAATACAGCAAACATATTCATCTGTATTAAAAGCATTTTTAAAAGGTCAGGCATGTGGGACATGTCATATCAGGACATGTGTCTGAAGAAAGATTAATTGGAAGCTGCTGGATTTAAAGGTAAAAAAAAAAGAAGCTACGTTTTGCTACCATTAATATTTGACAGGTATATACTTACACACACCAGTGTAGCTCTTGGCAAGCAGCTGCCTTCAATTACAAATTACATGGGTTCCCACACTGCCTTCAGAATTACGCTGCCTAGATCCACAGCGCTGCAGACAAAACACTGCAGCGGTGTATTCAAGAAAAACACTGCACGTCTGACAATGGGGTTTGGTGGAGAGCGAGACTTACAGAGAAGTAGGATTCCCAGAGGAAGAGAGAGGAAGAGAGAAAGAGAGAGAGAGAGAGAGAGAGAGAGATGGAGGATACAGTTACACAAGTCTGAGCTGTCATTGTTGAAATCAGCCCCCAGAGAATGATTCATATTCAGAACGCCAGAGTTTCTCAACCCTCTGTTGTCAGACACTTGAAGATCTCTCCCCAGCAGGTAACCAGGTACAACAGGAGAACGACTGCAACAGATGTTTTCAGCACCCTGAGAGTGAAGAACAACCCGCCGTCACCTAATCGCAAATCAAAGCTCCATAGGGCTGCAGTGAGGGTGGGCGATACGGCAAAACGATAACATGACGATGCTTCACGATAATACACAATACACATTACAACCTCAGCTGTTCAGAGGTTTGGTAAGTTGGGACAGACACGATGGACCACATCTCTGAAAAACCATCCCAGTCCATTCTGTACACGGCAAATTCTGGAGAGACGAAAGTTCACTCAACAATCATGCGCTGCTGTGAGCATCTATCACTTACTAACTGATGTTAAGGCATGTAGAATCTGTGTTAGTTGAGTACTCCAATTTATAGCTCAGATCATTATTACATCATGAAATACAAATTTTAGGTGCCACAGTCATATAAATAATTGCAATTAACGATTTGTCTTTTATTGTGGTTTGCAGCTGTTACAGAGGCCAAACTAGCAGATATTGGAATATTTTTTTCCCTGCAATGTGTATTGCGATATGAAAAGGATATGAATGACTTAAAAATCAATATTTAAATACATTATTCACTGTAAAATGATTGGGGGGGGGTGAAAATAAAAATAATAATAAAAAGCTGAAAAACAACTTTTTAACAGTCTTGTGAGGGTGAAGCATCTATTCTGGAACTTTAAAGCTTTATAATCGGTTTCAGTGCACCAAACACAAAAGCGAGACAGCGCCGTGGCTACTCTTCTCCGTGTACCCGAGAAGCCTTAAATCAGAGGTGAGGAACTGTGCAGGTTTTTCTTTTGTATCAGTCAGTAAGTTGTAGCATGAATGTGTTTCATTTAATTTGTCTTATTTAATAGTTAACACGTCCTGCGATCTGAGTACTACAATGCAGAAACGATATACTGTGTAACCCTAATTCTCATCATATACTCAGAGAGAGATATTGTGATGCATTTTATTGAAATACAATTTCATATTGTCACATCGTCCCTCCTCTGGGCACAGACTTTCCCTTAGGGAACCGAAAACTCTCAAAACCGTTATTCCGAGGGGGGGAGCGGGGGGTAAGGGGAAGTGTGAACGGCACACACAAAAGCCCAGAAACATGCAAGGCACCAGCACAGGGTCATTCAGGAGTTGCATTTTCTGAAACACACATGGGAACTTTTACAGCTTTGTTCACTGCTGAAAACCTTTTCCATGGGTTTTCATTACAGCCTGGCGAGGACACTGCTGCTACAGTAAATTACTCAACGCAGAACTTAGCTGCACAGAGAAATGTAAAGGAAAGAAAAGTTACTGGAACAAAAAACTGTGGGAAAGAAACCGCCAAGCTTCCTTCTGCAGACCTCAGGACGACAGCATCTGTTTCCATTAGGGCTTGGCACTACGATATGTTATTGTTATCACAGAAAATCATGTCACAATTCACTTTCCTAAGCGGATGAAGATTTGTAGTTCTGGTATCTCCATTTCTGCATGAGGTCTCGTATTCAGCACCATTAGCAAGGCTGCGGTTGCACAGCGAAAGGTGTTGGATCCTCTTTTAGAGACGTAAGCATGTAAAAGCATGTAATGTGGCCTGAAAAAACTCCCACGAAAGCCTACCAGGCATCTCTGTTCTTAGAATTAATATGTTAGGCTTTGCAGAGATGGTCACACCAGCAAATTTACATCACTTATTAGAGTTTTGCTTCCCCCCCCCTCTGCTTTCAATTAAAAACATCTTTAGGACTGCCGCTTAAAAAAAAGGCTGTGCTCACATATTAAATAACCCTGAGCATTGCCTTCAGGTAATAAACTACTGCTCTGAAATCTGAGCAATTATTTGCACAATCATTCTTGTGTGAGTTCTGCTGTATTCAAAGCCCTAGGGAACCCAAATCTGTGTTCCTTTCTAATTAAGTTAATCTTGTTCCTCTGAGACATAAAACAGTTTCAGGGTCAGAGAAGCGAGATAAAGCTAACCAGCATAACCAAAAGCTAGCACGCTAGACCACCTGTGTGTCGCCCGTTCATTCATTTCTCCATACCAACCTCCCTTCCTCCATTCATCAATTGTTTCGGCCATCCGTTCATCCACTAGCATCACATAAAAGCTGGATATTGATCTTAGTTCTGTATGAGTGGTAAAGTAGGCTAGGAGTGTCGGATAGAGCGCTGTCAACCAATCTGCTTATTAGCCCCACCCACACTGTTCTCAGACCAGCAGTTTTTCAGCTGTGTTTTGTCATATTTACATGTTATATTAAACATTCAGAAAAGCTTTATACCATACATAACACAAGTTTAGCATCATACAATTGTTTTTACTGTGCTGTCTGCGACTTTAATGATGAAGAAAAACGCTACCTGAGAGTGTATAGTGCCCCCTTCTGAGAAATCAACATTATTTTAGAGAGAGATTTTGTATATTTCATAAAATATACATTCCGAATGCTGCTTCAGTTGTTTTCACATTTAAGACAAACTGCCCCTCTAATGACACTGAAAAGATCAGTCAAGGTTTAACTGAAAAAGTTTGTACCCTGGTTGGCTTAAAATGTCAAGTTTAACTGACACTGAAACTGCTTTGTGTGGGCGGGGCAAGTGATGTCAGTGTCGTGATTAGGCAAACCCAATTAATTAAACATCGACTAATTGCAAAACATAGATTATTGTTCTCTTTCTATTGTTCTATTTCCAGTAAAAGTGCAATGAATTCATGGTATGACTGGCCTGGATTAAAGGGCAATAATTTTACTTTTCTGAGTGACGACATCAAAGCCATTTTTACACTGACAGTTGAACATTTTTAAAAGATTATGTGTTTTTTATTTCAGTGCTACAACTCCTGTAACTTTATCTGCTCCAGCACCACGTGCCCAAAAAGTTCATGCAATGCCCTGTACATCTAATTTCCATCTCCATCTTTCACTATCCATAATCCTGCACTCCAGTTCCCTCAGAGAGTTGAGCTTGGCTACTAGTTCCATTTCTCTTAATGCACTCACAGTGAAAGCAGGGTGACCTACACGCTGTCATCAAACTTCGTCGGCCCTGTAACTAGCCCGCAAGGTCTTCATCCAGCCTAGCTCATCAACAGTCACCACACACACACACACACAACGCTCTCATACACATGCTGCGCAATCACACGCACATACACAAGCCAGCCTAGGGGACCATTACCGCTATGCACAATTGCTTTCACAATATGGTTTTATATCCTCTTCAGTGGTTTAGAGGTCGCCTAAGTATGATTGGAGTGAACTCGAGCGGGCCTGCTGAAGTCCATTCAGATACTCCACCAACGCAGTTTGAACAGAAATCAGTATTCGATTGGGCATTTGAGCGCAAAAAAAGTGCTTGAGGGCGCAAAACGCCTGAAGCCGCCAGTTAATATTCATGGGCCATAAATGGCCATCTCTCCAGAGGAACCTGGAGGCAGAGCTGGTGTAGCTATAATATAAACCACCTAGAATAACACTCCTGCTCCAGCTGAAAGAGAGAAACTGAGCAGAGAAAGAGTAGTGAAAAAGAACAAGCAGGGACTGAACACAAACGTATGAGAATTGCAGAACAGTGTGAACTGAGGTAGGGAAAAGGACTGAGGTCACTGAGGAGCAACCACCAAAGGAAATGAGAAATACTGAACACCACAAACATTTTGTGGGGTTGGAGCAAAAGCCAGGTGAGGTGTTTTTTTTTTTTTTTGGAGGGAACATATATTACGGTGAATGATTTGCTCGGTAATGAGTAGAGATAGAAGGCCTAAACGGGCAACCGGATGATATTTCTCCGCCGATCCAGAGAGCTGAGCAGTGACGTTAAACATATGCACCATATTTTGCAAGTTAAGGATTGGTGCAGCCCTGAGTGAACCCCCCTGGTCACAGGAGCCCACAGCCTCCCACTGAAACATTAGAAAGAAATACGGACCTTGTGACTTTTGATGACAAGGGTAGAACTGCAGGACTTGAGCAAGCTGACAGAAAACAAGTCATCACTCTCGGAAGACAGTAGAACTCGCAAATATGACTAATGCTGCATTTACATGTTTGCAGTAGACGGACACTGGCACACAGCACAGTCTACTGATGTCAGTGGAGCATTAAACATGATGTAAGCGTTAATAGCACTGACGGTCCAACTCTAGTAACTGGTTAGTTCTTCTACAATGTAACGTCTTTCCTACTGAAGTGAGTCGATTTTTCACCAGGCAGATTTCACTCATGGTCAGTGCGACTGTGTGCAGCTCAAAATCGGCTGCTTTCAGCTTTTTCACGTTTTTATGAACATACACATCTACAGGTTAAAGCTCAAGGTTAAGTCTCTCAGCAAAGTCACCTCTGCTGAGAAACAGCCTACATCTCCACACTACACAGTCTGTTAGCTGGTCTACACATGCACCATCTGACCACAGTTGCATCCCTCAGCAGCTCTCCACCACAATCCACCATGCTAATGGGCAACATACAGTTCTTCATCATTCCCTCGCACCACTGTACGCTGCACGTTCTCCCAGAGAACCTGGATTAAATAGCTGAACTGTTGATAATCGCGGAAAACAGTCTTTCCTGGGTTAGCGCCTACAGATTCTTGCTTGATGTGAACTTTAATACGGCATTATATCTTTCACAGGTGACTGTCTACATCACCTTCTCACACGACACTCGTTTAGACGCACTTTTCATTTTGGGCTTTGATTCTAGCACATCTGGGTATAGGGGTCAACTCTTGGGGAATGACTGTGAGAGTCGAAAAGCATGGATGTGCTTCCCCAAACCCCCAACAATACCATCGTCAACAGACAGTGTCGCACAGGCTATAGTGTACTGCATGTGATCTCAAAAGCCTGGCGACTAAAGTCCAGCGGAAGAGTCCTACAGAGATCTATGGAGCTGCACCTGCGGCAGTACAGGAGAGAAACGAGGGAAATTCATGTACATTTGGATGAAGCCTTGTCCTCTGGTTTATCTATGACCTGCATTTATAATAAAAGAGTGATTAACACTTCAGTCATATAAATAGCAGCGCAGTTCAACACAGGGTCATCTGTGCACATTAAGGCCTGTAGAAGGTCTAAGGTGCGCGTGTGCAACGGAAGAAACAGAGGAGGCAGTTGGAGGCACGTTCCAGTTCCGGATCATTCCCTCTGTGCTAGTGTCTTTATCTCCTCTACACAACACAAACAGCCACACTCAGCTCTTCAGAGAAGCAATATGCAAAACGCGTGAAAAGCTAAAACTGCTTGAGACAGCAAATCTGCGCCAACAAGGCGGAAGGTGCAGCAGAGGACTGAGAACCCTGCACTGAGGACAAACAGAGAGAAGGAGGGGTAGTGAAAGGGGAACGAAAGCAATGGCTAAAACATGACAAAAGACTCACACAAACCGACTTCTCTGCATGCTAAAGCGAAGGTCTGGCAAAACCATATTCACAGTTTCAACCCTCATCCCAAAAGTAGCAGATCAGCAAATACATGTGTCGTTTTCTAAATTCTAATATTTAAATTCGGTGATGTGTTTTTCTGTTTATGCAGGAAGCTATTTGTTAATATTTGAGTAATAGCTTTTAGCTTAAAAGTAATTCTTAAAAACGCTCATCAAAAAATTGGGTGTTGTAATCGTACATTCATTAAAAGAACATCATCTTAAAGTTAATTACCACCACAGGAAATGTGTACACAATAGTCTTTGTACGTGGACCAGGTCCAAATATATATATTTTTAGAAATCATTTCAATAATTTTAACAACAATAACATGTTTTATAAACCAAGACATTGAGGTGTTACACTGCTGTATAATGCTAATCCATGTGGACCTCTAAATCTCTACATAAATGTCTGTGTATCAGCACCAGTACTGGCATCACGATATAACATGATGCCCATGGATTTCCTGGGGTCGGACCGACTGACTCTGACCATGACTAAAAACTAATGTTAGCATTGCACCATTAGGGTCATTTGGGGGTTGCCTTTATGATGCAGTACCCTTCCCACTCTTACCTTAAAAAAAAAAAAAGCAGAATGAATGTTCTCGTGACATGACGTTTGAGAAAATCTGATTTTTTTTTTATTCAGATTTATTTGAAAAGTTTCACACATTTTATGTTTTATACTACTTATTAGTACTTTCTATTCTGTATGAACAGCTTATTTACAGATACCACAGAATGTATTAATTCTGTATTTTAAAATTGTTCAATAATGTTGTACATAGAAGGTATGTGATCATGGTCGGGGTGGAAAATGCCCAGATGCGGTTTTACACACCCATTTTGCACTCTGTGATTTGGCCCTAGAATGAAGCTACCTGCTTTCGATCTCAACTTCAACACAAAAGATCATTTAAGGTGTTACTCATTATGAAACCCTCAGTTTGATCTGCCTCCACCAGCTAAAAGTGTTAAAATCCCACAGCATAGCTGCTACTTACAGGATGCTTTTGGGGCTATGATGCTAGTAAAGGTGGAACTCTCCTCTCGTTAGTCTCTTTAGTCTCAAACACTGAGCAAAAAAACACTTGCTCCTGCTTGTCCGTGATGTTGCTGAATACGTAGGCGCTTCTTCTGTATGCATCTTGCCAATCGTCTGTTCCACCTTAAAGGGTGCCACAGTTACATTCTGACACAGGTAAGCATTTAGGGTGGAATGGAACATTCGATTAAGAAGCTGGCAAATAGTAGTTGGTTACTTTAGCCATGCCTGCTGACAGTTTGGTTCCTTTGAAGGGGGTATGAAAAGGGCCAACATCTCCTTCACTGCCTAGATGAACAGACTTCTCCACATAGTCTGCCATTTTCATTTGCTGTTGTTCTGTTGGTGGATGCACATTTTGGGGTGCAAATATTAAAGCGTCAGGACTGTTATGTAACAGTTTATGTAACAGATGTACTTCCTGCGTCAGTCGAGGAAGTTCAACCTTTCCCAGGAGCTGATGGTACAGTTCTACACTGCCACCATAGAATCCGTTATCACCTCGTCCATCACAGTGTGGGGCAGCTCCGCCACCAAACAGGACACCCACAGACTGCAGCACATCATCAGGTCTGCAGAGAAGATCGCTGGAGTGAAACTACCCACTCTGCTGGATCTGCACACTTCCAGAACCAGAAAGCGTGCAGAGAAGATCATCACTGACCCATCACACCCTGGCCATCACCTGTTCCAGCGTCTTCCCTCAGGCCGGTGCTTTAGCCAGATGAGGATCAAGACAACCAGGCTACAGAGAAGCTTCTTCCCACATGCCATGATACTCATGAACAGCTGAACATTACATTGTACACTACCCTCCACTTTTGGGACACTGTCCTCACTTCCTGTTCTGCTGTACCGCACTTTTAATTTATCTTATTTATCTGTTTATAAAAAGTATCACACATCACTCCATACGCTGTACTGACTGTCTCAGTCTGGTGTTTCTTCTAGTACTGCACTTTTTAAGCCCTAATCTGCCTCTACATCCAAACTGCTGCACTCTGCACTTTAATATACATATACAGCTACACATAGTGTAAGGTTTACAGGTTTGTAAGGTATTGTGTGTGCGTGTGTGTGTGTATGTGTTAGGATGTGTGTGTGTGTGTGTGTGTGTGTGTGTGTGTGTGTGTGTGTGTGTGTGTACTGTGTGTTATGTTGTTACTCTCTGTGCACTGTGAGCTACTGTAACCAAAGACAAATTCCTTGTATGTGTGAACATACTTGGCAAAGCTTGATTCTGATTCTGGTTTAGGATTTTGGCCTGTGTTATCCTCTTCCTGTAGAAATGCATGTGAATGAAGTGTTTGAGGTTCACTCTTTCATTTGTCAACTATGCTAATGCAAATATAGTCTTCCAAATATGTGATTATTAACACAATAATAATAATATATTGTACATTCACTGAATTGAAAAGTAATGAAGGTAAGCCTCTATAGATCTACACTAGCAACACAAATCGAGATAAATGTCAGACACCAAACACCAACTACATTTGGGTTAAGGGTTTTTCCCTTTAAGCCAGTATGCAGGCTTACGCTCAGCCACTTGAAACAGTTCACACCACCTTCAGTTCTCCACTATATCTCCATCTAGATCTACAACAAAACCTCACAGAACAGCGGTTGGGCTTTTTTGCTGCAGTCAGCATCCTCCAGAAGACGTATTTATCCAGGAGTGATTACTGAGGTTGCGGCTCGAAGCTCTTAGCCTAACGAGGCTGATAATGAGATGGCGCCCAACGGCCTGTGACGGACATGAATCACTGTGGCGATGGATGAGGCAGCACTGATGGGATTGGCTGATCTTGTTGTGGTAAGCACATTGGGGAGGGCTTGAAATGCCAAAGCTTTATGTCAGCGTTCTGCTCCTGACATTAACTGAAGGTAAAAGCCTGGCATCTTTAAGCGGGATTGGATCTTGATAAACTGCACAAGAGGACAGAGCAGACAGAGATTTAGAGAACAGGGCACACGCAGGAGACACACCTCGTTTATATTGATCTATCAGCGACTGCTAGAAGCTTATCACCAACCGAACACCCATCTGAATTACTGTAAGTGTAAAACTGAAAACGTGAGCAGAAAAACTGCTATACTATTTAACAAGCAAGAAATGTAACTTCAAAACAGTGCACTGAAATTGAAATCTTCCGTACCTCAAGAGGCTCTTAATTAAGTCTGTACTGGAAACAGAGCCCTCTTATTCGACGTATCGCACATAAAATAACCACAAAACATTTGTTCCGGGAATTTTGCAATGCCCTCTCACACTGAAGCAAGTGCTGTGATAGTGTGTGAATTGGAGTTTAAAGTAGAAATGCTCAGATTCCAGTTTTTCTCTTTTGATACCAATTCTGATATCTGAACTCTGGGTATTGGTCGATACCAAGTACTGATCCAGTATCAGTGCCTTTTTACTTTTAATACTTATTTCTCTTCATTCTTATATATTTAAATGCTGTACACCTCGCTGAAAAAAAAAGAAAAGAAAAAATAAGAACGTTAAACAAAAATGACGTATTGCAAAAATTCCTTATTACTAATATGCTCCTGGATATGCAACAGCAAAATAAACAATAATAAAATTCTCAGTGCACCAATAAAGTTGTCAAATCTAAATACCCAAAGAAAACATAAATTACATGTTAATTTAATAGACCTACTTATAAAAATAAATACGTTTCATTTAAATTGAGTTTTTTTAGAATGAGGAGCCCTTATTATTCATTTCATATTTAACCACATTATTCCAATTTAACTATGACTTTTTCTTTCACTAGTTTAAAAAGTGTGTGTAAAGCAATAATAAAAGTTTGTACTGTGTTTGGAATGAGAAAAACAAATGCTAAAAGGTGAAAGAATAAGTTGCCTCTGTTTTCTCACACATGCAGCCTCTATAACATGACAAATACTTCTACGACCTGAAAAGTAGACCATCATTTACATGTACAGTCATACATCTTTGAGCCCCAGAGCCTGACTCCAAGTAGGAACTAGAGGACACTGACCCACTGAAGAATCAACCTTGTTCCTTGAGTCTGCAACAGAACAAATTATTTTCCCCTTCCAATTATGTACAACACAGCTAGCGTAAGCTAACAGAGAAGTAGCCAGCTTTCCTATCGCCTACAAACACAAGGCACTGAAGAACATAACGTGAAATGTAGCCACACACTGTGGACACACACTGTAACACGGTATTAATGTGGGACATCGCATCATCCAACATATTCAAGGCAACATGATGAAATGCTTTTACCAGCTTCAAAATAAATGGTTTGAAGATACACTAATTTATAATAAGCAGAATGATATCTCCCACCCCAGGCCCACCACACCTGCTATAGCACTATGTAACTCTGGAGGAGCAGGCACAAGACCTCACGCGAGAACTCCGTAACAGTTTACGACACATACCAGCAACTATGGGTCTTCAGTTATCTAGAAGTAGAAGCAAGCTTGGTATTAGCATCATGCAAGAAAACAAGGAAAACCAACAAAATAAAGAGTGACTGAGCAAGAGTCCAGAGTCCAGAGTAAATCTCAGCCTGGCTTCTACTCGTTGCCAATAGCTAGAAGAGATAAACAGACTAGTTTCATGGCTAACGGGAAAACAGCAAAAACCCAAAAGCAGAGTCGGAAATTGGTCAGGAATTTGATTCGATTTGTTTCGATGCCAAGTAACAAGAAAAACAACAAAGGAAGAAAGAATTTTTCATAACACGTGTGTAACACTACACGCACAACAACAACTTTTCTTCTGATTCAAATCATCATAAGACATATCCTATTTAAAAAGACAGGTGATCGGTTTCAAGCCACAAACGTGCAATTTGAAAGTTTACATTCAGTACTTTTGACCAAATTTCTTGGCTTGTCTGAATGAGTGAGAAGTAATTACTGTAAACGTACATCACGCTTTTCTCACTGGAGATCGCTTTGACTTCTAAGGGTTAAGCCGGGCTGGACCATGATAAAGTACCCGGAGGCATTTGACTGATGGAGGCATTATGGCCGTGGGGGGAAAGAGCAGGGCAAAGTAGAGGATAATGAGATTTGGTGTCAGCATGTAGCCAGACAGCACACGGGTACAGAACGAATTGAGAACGGACAGATCGTTTCAAAGAATGACGGGGGACAGTCCACGAAAGCCATCTGTCTGATCTCTTTAGCACACCGATCGATTATCTCACAGGTGCTTTTAGGCTGTCGCTCATTACATCATATACTCAGCGGAGGCAGAAAAAAATTACTGAGTTTTTTTTTTTAAATGGATTTCATATGGAAAATTCCACTTACGATTAGCTTAGAAATAAACTGCACGACTGACTGACAGTTCATTTAAATCATGCCCCGCGGAGAAATGCTACCGCTGTTGTTATGGACTTGTAGGTGTCATGAGATATCTTTGGAAAGTGAAATCCTGCAGCCGTGCATACACATTGACCAAATAAAACACACTGGAGAAGATTTACTGGGATGTCTGTGCTAAGAACGACAATAATAAAGAACAGAATAAAACCATAAGGAATACAAATACAAACAACTGTGTGTACCAAGCTGCAATAATCAAGTGAGTTTCCTGGAAATATTATTATTCTTCTTACCACTTTGCTTTTTCACCCACATTTTCCTTTTTGTGTTAGTGTTGCAGTGTTTCTCTACATCCAGATGAAATTAGGCTAACTGAAAAACAACAACCAGGATTTAAAAGGAGAAAGTTATGTTCCCAGACGTTCCCAGACAAAATTCCCATTAACCTTTCACTCACTTTTTTAACCAAGAGTGTGGAAAGTTATAGCCACAAAGGGGCCACCCTTCAAATGAGTCTGTTTAGAATCTGAAGGAGAGTATGAAATTCAGAATACTCAGTCCCGCCTCAAGACTGAGACACAGTATATTTACAGCTTTGATGTGCAGCAAAGAAATATGCATAGCCAATTTCATGGTCACTCACGCGCGCTTGTGTACATACAGGGTGCTCTGCTAGGTGTCTATGAATGGATGAAATCAGACGCCTAGATAAATCAGCATGAGGAACAAACAGAAAGCCACAAATAGAAAGCCGTTTTGACAGAACGTGCCTTTTTACCCTGATGCAGGGCTCCTGTCCATACTTGACATCAACCATCAAAACGCTAAACGGGTCCCAGATATGAGTAATATGGAACAAAAGCTTATGGCTAAGAAGCCACATCAGAAGCAGAACAAAGCAACTCTCACTTTAGCAGAGAAAGAGAGCTGCCTATAGAACAGGAAACTGTTGGGAGATACTGCCTCCTGCTGCCTACATAACTGTACTACAACACGTCTACCATCCCCTCACCCTGTGCCCTGTTAAAACCAGTGCTTCTCAACCCTGGTCACGGAGGCACCCTGCCCTGCGCATTTTAGTGGTTTCCCTGCATTAACACACCCCCTGCCACTCTGAAAGGGCTTGTTAATGAGCCGATAAGTTGAATCAGGAGTGCTGGGAGTGGGGAAAGCACTCAAACGTGCTGGGCAGGGTGCCTCCAGGGTTGAGAAAACCAGACAGGAGAAACACTGGTTTAAACCACTGCTAGATCTGGATTCCTGGACGACCAGCCTGTCTGTACAAGATATAAGAACACTGGCGTGAGGTGGACTGAAGCAGAGCAGGGCAATATGGCAAAACGTAATATCTCAATTATTAAAGAAACTTTCACATCACAGAATGTCTTACAATACGTTCCTGGTATCTGATAAGTTAGAACAGATAAATACAAACCACATTTACAAATACGAACAAAAATGAATCTAGTGAGGTGCTTAGAATTTCACACACTGTGCTGCACCAATTCAAATAGGACTAATTATGCTCTCTTTGCAGTTCTTAAGTACTGCCAAACCCCTCAACATGCTCAGAAGAGCCTATTGTGACATATAGCAAAGTCATTTCTCATGATTAATACTGTCATATCGCTCAACACCAGATTCAAACTACTATTACTGAGGGAGACTAAAGAAGGCCAGTCACTGCACAACCATAACTGACTGTACGAACTGTACACACTGCAGATTAATACTGGACAATGACCAAACTCCAGGTCTTTGGGTTGAAAGGCTTCTAATCCTATTTGCAACTTCACTGTGTTCACTGCCATGTTTCACACTTACCGTGTTGGCCAGATCCAGATAGCCTCCACCCACAGGAGCGCTTCGGCCTGAAGGCTGAGAGAGGAGCTTGTGTATGCTCGCTGGATGCTCCAGGACACTGCTGGGCTGCTCCAGAAACTTCTGCAGTAGCACTGAGGACTGCTGGCGCTGCTGCTGAGGAGGAGATGGCAGGTCTGGACTCTGTAGGTCTCTGACCCCCGAGTCATACTCCCAGCTTTCTTTAGCTGCCGAGAGTGCACCTGAAGAAGCAAGTCATTTATTTATAAAGAACATTTAACACCAAAGTGCTGTGCACACACATGATCCAACAAACAAGAACATATAACACAACACATACACACCTGCACAGTAATCATCCAAACATTCAAAAAAAGCTAAGGGGTAAAAACTACTTTCCAGTCTCTGAAACAGACGGGTCAGACCTAATGTCCAATGATAGGCTGTTTCAGAGTCACCCTTGAGCTTCAGCCGAGGCCATGGAACAACCAAGCGCAACTGTTCCAAAGACCTCAAAAACCTGTATTGGGAAAGAGGTTTTAATAATTGGATACCATAATCCAAACGAGATGCAGTGAGGGCATGTTTAACCTAAAAACTGAAAAATTAATTTTGGCAATTGACCTGGGTTGGAAGAAACTGCTTTTGACAGAATTTGCTGTCAGAGTCAAAAATCTTTGACTCTTGACCTGGGATTTCACATATTCTTAACAAATCTTGGGTGGGCCAACAAGCATAAGCTCAGATTGGTGATTGAAAAGAATCAATAAGAACACCAACATAAGCTCAGCAGACAAAAAAAAAAATCAATCATCTGTGACTGAAATGTACCTAATAGTGTGTAATAATACCTCCACAAGCACAAATAACAGCTGTGACTCGATCTGGCATGGACTGGACAAGTTTCTGGATGTAGGCAACATCAAAGCTCAGCCACTCTTGCATCTAGAATTCAGCCGGATTTGGTGGATGCCTTCCCTGGCACAATTCCGAGGAGAATTCCCTGTAGATTGGGATTTTTGCCACTGCTGGTAGACCCATATGACCGTACGCTTCTGTACACCTGCAAACTCAGCTACTTCCTCCACACTATGGTCTTTGGCCCTACCAAACGCAATCACTCCTCTTAGCCAATCATTAGCATCTGCTATGGACCCATTTTCCACACATAGATCGAGACACATTCACTGCACTGTACCACCTCTTTTCACTCTATGAATCCCGTCACACACCCCGCAGGTGTTTATAGCACCAGAATCCTTGTGCAACGCCATCTGCAGGAACCTGAAGTTACTACCACCTTAAACACGCAAGGTGACTAATGTTTTGTTCAGTGAGCTTATTTCAGATGAGCATTATTATTATTATTATACATCATTATCTCCATTCTTTCTAGATTTATTCTTCTACACCAGGTGAGGAAGCATCAGCTGGTTCCAGTTTGTGAAAATGTTATGATGAATGTATTAACAGAATAATCTCTTTATATTAACTTGCAATAAAAGCAAAGAATGGTTTGCCCTTCCTTTTTTTCCAGAGATAATATGAGGGCTAAATACTGATATGGCAATACTGCATGTTATGACTACTACACAGTAGTCAGCAGCAAGCACTGAATATAGTAAAATAATAAAGTAAGCTGTTGCCTTGTGTATTTTATAATGATAAGGTATATGAACAACTCACTCTTACTGAGATCATTTCCCTTTAACAAAAGTAGCTTTTACTCCTCCACTCACCCAGACTGTTCTCACTGCTAGTGGGCCAGGAGGCAATGCGTTCTCTGATCTTCTTCTTGTCTGAGTCACTGGACAGGAGAGACAGCAAGCCCTCCTCCTTGCGGATTTCACTGACCAGCTGCATGCGGCAACGCGTGAAGTCTTCAAACGAAATCCTCCCCAACTCATCCGCCCCCAGCTGGCACATGATCTCAGCCACAGAATCCTCCATGTTCAGCTGCCTGCACACCATCAACAGGTCATTCCTGAGGAAGAAAGGACGGAAGGAAGGAAGGAAGGAAGGAAAGAAAAGAAAGAAAAAACAATAAAGAAAATATTACATATTATAAACTAATAATCCCCAGTGAGCAGTCAGGTGGGTTCACAAAGAGTGCATTGAGTACTTAACCCTAAAGGTTTAAATCCTAATTTAGCCCCAAGTTTACAGAGCTCCAAAGTTTACGGTTCTCCACAGGGAGGGTGTGGATGAGCCACTTGGCAAGCAGAACATGTGCCTCCTAAGCAAGATACAATGAGTAAGGATAAAAAAAAAAGGTGCCCAGACACCAACAACTATCGAGTCAGGACCAGGGCGACAGGTGCCCCAGGCGACAGGTGAAGTGTGGTTGATCTTGGACTTGTGCCAGCCATGGGAGGTACATCCACAGTTACTCAGAAAAAGCTGGGTATCTTCGGTTCCCCAGGAGCTAGAGCGTCAAGGAAGGGCTAGTCGGAAGCTTCATAGAGAGGATAGCTGGAAGAGAAAATCCCTGGACTAAGTGACACATTGGCCCCATGTCGATTCAACCGATGGGATGGAGCTACAGTATGTTACTGATTTTGGGCTGTTCCAGGACGCCCCCATGAGGAGACGTAATGTCAGAATCAGCAGGGTTCAAGGGGGCTGCTGCGTCCTATCTTAAACGTAAGAACACAGGCAATAAAAACATCAAGACTTATACACTGGAAACATTTTGAATTTTATTTTGACATGCATTCTTCTCAAAGACTTGCTACAGTCAAGCATACCAGCCATGTTGTGCTTTTGAGAATTCTCACAGGACAAGACCATGTGATGATTGCTAAATTTCCTTTGGGATCTATAAAGTATCTATCTATCTATCTATCTATCTATCTATCTATCTATCTATCTATCTGATTAGCTAAAGTCTATTAATTCAAGATGTGACAGGCCTTAACATAAACTATATCACATCAACACAATCGTCTCTTTCAGTTTACTTCCATTTGGCATAAAAAAGTGTCAATATATATAACAAACACATTTAAATCAAGCACATTTAGAACATAACATAACACAGAAATATTATTTAATGCATCATTCACCAAGTTCAACCAAAGCTCTAAAACCAAAACTCTACACCACTGGGAATTCAGTACATAACACAGGCCAGCTTGGGCTCAGCCTTATAGTAAGTAGCCTATACAGTAAAAGGCTACGTATGGTATGGCTAGGCGATATGCCCAAAATATCATATCACAATACCTCAAGATGTGTTCACAATACACCTTATGCATGATTTTTCATAAGTGAAAATAAGTGAACATGTCCTCTACAAAGAACTAATATCCACAAAGTTTAATGCACTCTCGCTGTTTATACATGTGACCTCTATAAAGGTCCTGGCACATTTTTTTTTTTTTTTTTTTTTTTAAATTAAACTTATTTTGTTTGATTCTTTTTTTACAGTAACTCAGTAACAAAAACTGTGCATTACAATTTGAAGTAAAATATCATATATCACCTAAAAAAAAAAAACAATAAATCATGTCATCCAACCAGGGGGATTATAATTGGTGGTCAGTGCATTTCTGTATGATAAATACATCTTGATCTGGCTCACAGTGTGTTTGGGATTAATGCCTTGCTACACAGAGGGTACAGCACAACATTCATGATGTCTTCATTCTAGATGTTTAGGAACTAGTATCATGGCAAAGATGAAGTGAAACAGAAGATACACACCACTTGATGACTGTATAACATCCACCAAGATACAGTGGAAGATATAAATATATGCCCAGCCAGATGCCGTTTGGCCTAAGTTCTAAAGGGTGAAGCAGCCAAGGCAAAAATTACATAATCAACGGTTGACATCGTATAATTCAAGATAAGTAAACAGAGATTTTAGATTTATCTCTGGAAGGTAACAGCACTGCACAGTTTCCCATCTCTAACAGATCTGATTAAATTCCTCATTTCATTAGTAAATCCTACATGACCTGTAGTGCTGTAGTCGTAAACTATCAACAACCGTGATGGTAAACTATAGCACAGCACCACTGGCCTAATTCTAGCGGCAGTACCAGGGTATAGAATTACAAGCCATGGATCTGTACAATAATATTAAGAGAATATTAAAGTCTGAGACGGCCTATACCTTTTAAAGCCTTATGTTGAAAGCTTTCAACCCTGGAAAGAATTATTTGTCTGCTGAAGTTCATATAAGCTCCAATAATTACAGGGTTTGGCAGTGATTACGTGCCTTGCCAGGCTGTAACTTAATAACTTTCTCTCAAGCAGGCCCCGGAGGCCAGAGCAAGGGCTTGTAGGCATTTCCTGTGCGTCAAGTTCATTTCTGAAGCCGCTTTTGGAGGTGACGTCACAGGCGTGTGCTTGATGTTCCACAGAACACGCATCAAAACATGATCACGTATTGAGGTGAGAAGACTGTGGTGGTGGTGTGGAGTACAGCACAGCAGAACCCACATTGTTAAATTCACTCTTACTGGCTTCACTAATGTCCAGTTGGGCTTTAGTGCACGCCTTGCATGCTTACTAGTGCTCACATTAAAGCAATCTAACAGTCATCCGAGCAGTAACAGACAGACGAGGCAAAGTACGTATTTGTGAATTAAAATACTCAGGTAATACTACAAACACCTCCGCTCACCTGAAATGGTGACACAGTGTTGAAGTCGGTGGCTCATTTGGGTGGAATTTCATATTATATCAGCTGCAGAGCCCAGTATTGAACAGACTCACATCACACTGTGACAAAATGTGGAGGCACCAAAAAATTGGATTGCTGGCTCAAAAACTAAAAATCAATGTAGGACTGCATTTTGATGGAACATGTGATTTCACCCCTATTAGCAGTATTTAACTACAGATCACATAATTAGTGTCATAAAACTGCAACACAGATCAGCCAAAATAGAAATAATAAATTAGCCAACTGCCAATCTGCTTCTTGGAGGAAAAAAAATGCTGATTCTGATCTTGGCCGATTTTCATTGTGTATCCCAACAATTAGCCCAGTTTAATTTGACTTGTGTGCAGCACAGCATGCAAGCAAGTTGCAAGAAAAAGTGTAAACCCTTATTAGTTACCTGAACTGATAAAATGCAATCTAATCATCACAATTATAGACGAACACAATCTGACTAAACTAACACACTAACAGTTGTACTTTTCATGTCTTTTATTGAGCACACTGAGTAACATCCCCAGTACAGGCGAGAAAAAGCAAGCGAACCCTTTACGAATTTAATAACCTGTAGACCCCCTTTATCAGTGATCACCTCCACCAAACATTTCCTGCAGCTGCAAATAAGATTTACACAACGTCAAGGCGGAATTTTTGGACCATTCCTCTCTACAAATGTGTTTCAGTCTATCAATATTTCTGGGATGCCTTTCTTGCACAGCCCTCTTATGGTCATACCACAGCATCTCTGTACTGTCAAGGTCAGGACTCTGACTTGGTCATTCATTTTTCAGTCTTTCTTTAGTTGTTTTACTTGTGTGTTTTGAATCATTGTCTTGTTGCATCACCCAGCATCTCTTTGGCTTGAGGTCATGAAGTGCTGCCCTTACATCCTCCTGTAAAATGTTTGGATCCGCTTTTAACTTCACTGTTTCTGCAATGGTTGCAAGGCATTCAGGTCACAAGGCAGCAAAGCCTTGATGATCAACCATGATGCTCCCTCCAGCATGCTTCACAGTTAGGATGAGGTTTTGGTGTGCAGTGTGCTGTTTTCCTCCAAGCGCTGTTCAGTTGTGCTGAAAAGTTCCACTATTGTCTCATATGATAAAGCATTTTCACTGAAGCATTGAGAAACATCCAGCTGGCCTTGGGGTAACTTGTACGACGGGCTGCAATGCTTTTTGGGGCAGCAGCAGTGTCCTCTGAGGTGTTCTTGCTTGAAAGCCATTCTTGATCAGTGATTTTGTAACAGTGGACACATGAACAAAGGCTTTTGCAGTTTGTAAAGTCTGTAGGTCGTTTCCGTTAACTCAGGGTTCTTTCTCACCTCTTTCAGGATTGCCCCCCGGGCTCTTGTGGCGATCTAAACAGGACGCCCACTTCTAGGGAGAGTAGCAGCAGCAGTCCTGAATTGGACTGATGTACACCCAGGTTTTTGGCAATCCTTTTGTAGCCCTTTCCAGCCTCATGTGTCTCTATAAAGCGTCTGAAAACTGTTAGCCTTGAGGCACGGTTCAGACTAAACTTTCTTAAGAAGTACAGATTTGACAGTAACCAGGCTGTGGGTGCTGCCTTTATTTAAGAGCCAAAGCTCCTATGAAAACCACATTTCCAATCTTGTCTCCTTAACTGAAACACAATTTTGTCAATTAGCTATTAAAGAAGTCATTAACACAGAGGTTCACTCACTTTCTCATACTCGCACTGTCAATGTTACTCAATGTGCTCAACAAAAGTCTGTGTAATTACATGTTTATGTAAATTGTTTTTGTCTATAATTGTGACCCAAGTAACAATTCGATAGCACTTTTACATCTGTATATATCATAGCTATTATTTTATCTTCAACTTTAAATTGCTGTTATAAACACTGCATATTTAAAATAATGGTGCATTGCTCACATATATGAACGTGTACATCAATTGTATATTTTTTTATACTGAAGTACTGCAAGAGACTATGCAACCTAAGATTTTCACTCACTTCCACACCCGTGTTAAATGGGTTGTAACAATAACTATGATTTTACCTTAATCAATACATCTAACATGTCTGGCCTCAACATGTTTCCATTTCACCCATAATTTTAACAAGCAGCTATAAAAAAGAAAAGTAAAGAAAAACACACATGTAAACTTCCATCTAGATGTATGTCATGTATTCATGTTATTAGGTCAGTAGATGAAATGGAGGCCAAGCTGGTAAAGCTGTGTAGGGACCCTACATGAGTGAATTCAGATCAACAGACGCCCATTCAACACTCCAGGACTTCATTTAATACTGTACACATTGACAGTATACATTCATACAAGGCTTTACTTTAACTGCTTATTACCATCAACGTAACACCGCATGCTGCAGCTTCCCTCCCGCAGTCGAGTACCTCTGTACTGTAAAACTGATTGCCTTGATTGTAAAGAGTTGGGTAGAGTAGCCTAAATCAATACTCATGTTAAAGTGCTCATGCTTGGGTAAAACACTGACACAAGCAAAAGTAAAAGTACCTTCATATAACACAACTTGAGTAAAAAAGTACCCAACTGTCGGATCAAAAAACTTACTTCAGTCCTGAGCAACTTCTAGAACTGCAGTGGAACTTCAGCATCTATGAGCAATATATATAATATTATTACTATTATTACTATTATTATTATTATTATTATTATTCTATTGGTCTAAAATATAAATGCTAAAGCTCCAAAGACAGAAATGTGGGCAATCTCAAAACAGCAAGCTGTCAACCGCAAAACAGAATGAAATGACACCCAAAAAAATAATTATCAACTAAATACCAATGGCTGAAAGTGTAACTGAGTAGAAGAAGATTAATTTACTCAATAGTATATTTGAGTAGAAGTATTACTATAAGAAAACACTCAGCAGAGCACAAACCCTTTAGCATTTCACTATATAAGTACATGTACGTGAGTAACTGTACCCACCTCTGGTCTCTGAAGGGTCTTTCATTTAGCTATACAGCTCGGCTTGGGATAAACTGTAAGAGACTCTACATGAGTGAATTCAGCTCAACAGGCGCCCATTCAACACTGCAGGTCTTCATTCACGACTGTACATATTGTCAGTGTACATTCATACAAGGCTTTACTGCAACTACTCATTAACATGGTGTTACTGAAACGTTGCAGTGCAGTAGGCTGCAGCTTACATCCCGCAGTCATGTACCTCGGTACTGTAAATGTTATTTTCTCAGTCGAGTCTCTTATTTTACTGTAAAGTGGCCGTTTATGGATGAACTGTAAGTTGTAGCCGCTAAGTTAGCAGCTAGCCAGGTACAGCCATCACATTCCAGTGTGCTCGGAAGTCCCGCTATAAACTCACGTTTGACTCATTAAGCGTGTTCAAGTTAGACTACAAGCTAAACTTCACCTTAAACTCGGTTCAAGAATAAAGTTTGACTGTCAGGACAATAAATAACCAGATATTGTTCACTAACGTCGGCATAAAAAAAGGTCAGAAAGAAAAGTCGTTGACTTTTTAGCCCCGAAACCTCCAGAGAGAAAACACGAAGCTAATTTACAGTTAGCCGTCTTTAATTTGGGGTAAGACTGATTTGTAAGAGAACAACTTCCCCCAGGAAGTGTTAACTCCAGTCTGCTCCAATGTGGGCTGTCATTTCTACCTGTTAATGTACCCATCTCCGTCCCCGTCGCAGGTCTGGAACAGGCGGCGGATCCGCTCCTCCTCGCCGGTGCTGGATGTGTCGCTGCTGCCGCTGCTGCCGCTCGCTTCGGCGGCCGCCGCCATGATCTCTTCCCCGGGAGGAGGGAGAGGAATGAACACGGCTCCAGATTCCCGGTCTACATCCGAGAAGTCACTCCAGCTCACACCTCTATACTGAACGTGGTTTTGGTTTAAACGTGTAGGCTAAGCCGAAGGACATTTCGACCTGAACACGGAAAGAAAAGTTGTTTTGGGGGTGTGAAATAGGAGGTGCAGCTGGAGGTAACAGTTGGTGAAAGTAAAGTGGGCTGGTCTTTTGGTCTGGTCGACTGAGGGCTGTAAATTTCAAACCCAGCCACATCGTATCACGGCATGAGCCCTGAACCTCTCAGGAATAGGATTTGAACAAGGATGCTGAAATACCGTGAGAGGTCGGACATACAGCCTAACTATTGCCCCGGTTGCTACTGAATGATAGACTTAAAGGGGGATTCCACCGACTTTTCCAAATTTCTGCATGTGTTTAAAGCAGCACTCTATTTTAGTTAAAACAGACAGAAAGTGCATAAAAGAAAGAAAGAAACTAAAACAGAGTGAGGGTGCACGGCTGCAAGTTAATCCTTAAACAAGGTGTGAAAAATAGGAGGTCCTGGGGGGCACCCTTTGGTCCCCTTCAGAGCCCACAAATGCCTCAAAACAAAAATTCTGGGGAGAATTTAAACTTGTTATAACATTATGCTGTTCATAACAGATGCTCCAGTAAGTGCAATATGTGCAATGTGGAGTCGCATCAACACTGATCTCTCCTGATAAACGTGTTCAAAAGTTTTGAGCAACTTTTTGCTGATCAACCAACATGGGCCAGAATGAACTGCATGCTCAACTAATTTTTAGAATTAGTTCAACTTCTCACAGTTCCAGAAGCTACTTGAAGTCTATTCAGCACTGAGTGTATCACAGATGTTCTGGAAAATAGATAACCTTTCAAAACATCTTGTGCTGACAACAAAAGCCATTTTCTGTACATTTTAGGCCTAAGGAATTAAGAAATCATACTTAGTCCCTGGGAACAAGATAATAACAGAAAAAAAATTGTAATGTAGTGTAATTCACTCTTTAAACCAAATCTCTTGGGGAAAATCGGGTAAGTTTTCAGATTGACAAATGATGGACTACAGGAAGGGGGTTGGGGGGGCTGTAGGGGGTGGTCACTCTCTATACATCAATGGAGCCGAAGTGGATAAGGTTATGCTGTTCGTCTGGGAAAAAATAACTGATGCTCCAATAAGTGCAATATGTGCAATATGGCGCCGCTTCAACACTGAACTCTTGTTGGCATCAACACTGATCTTTGCTGAAAAACAAGCTTTTGCTGATCAAACAGCACTAACCAGCATGGGCCAGAATGAATTCCATGCTAAACTAATTTTACCAATGAACAGGAGACCGAAATACCCCCTGGTGTTCAGGCGTCCCATGTTGCTTCCCTAATCCGGCATGGGATGGTTGGTCATTTGCCAGAACAGCGCTTCAATGGCAACCAAATGTTTATTTTAACAACTCTCCTTCTGGAAATGCTTTTTTCTAGTTTGGTAATGTAGCCTTCCACACATTAACTGAGATCTAACCCCTTTGCTTTCAGTTTGAGAAATGAGTAATAACACTGGGTTACAAGATTTTTGTTCCCGGCTTCTATGTGTTATGTTCCAAGTGCTTATGTTGAAAACGTAAACAAAAACAGCTTTATTCATCACGGACTTTCTTTCTGTGAGCAGGTGACACATTTCTTAATCACAGCACTTTTAAACTTTAATGAATTCTCAAAACCTTGCTAGGTAAAATTCTGCCAAGGAAGCAAGCAGCAATCTTCCACCTTACCTTCAAAAGTTTTCTTGCAGTTCCCAGGTGCCCATAGTTCGTCTTAAACCCCGACAGGCATGCCAGAGTATGCTTTGCAGACCTCACACATCTTAGCAAATGCTTTTACGGAGTACTTTTTCACTCTTGTCTTGATGAACTGGCCACAGACGTAGAACAATGCATCTGCTGGATGCAGCGACCTCTTGATGCCCTGTAAATTAAATGTAGCTCTGTATCCACTACCCACTTACTCAGCTGAAACATAAACTGAAATGGTTGTTTTGATGCACCTGTATTAATACTGCAATGTTCTAAAAAAGTTCTTTAAAGTTTTAGAACGTTCCAGACTGTTCTTTAAACTTCTCCAGAGTTCTCACAGTTCCAGAAGCTACTTGAACTCAGCACTGAATGTATCACAGATGCTCTGGAAAATAGATAACTTTTCCAAATGTCTTGACCACAAAAGTAAAGTTTATGGGGACCAATAGCTATTTTCTGTACATTTTAGGCCTAAGGAATTACGAAAACACAATTAATACCGGGAAACAAGAAAAGTAACAGGAAAAAAATTGTAAATTATTGTAATTCACTCTTTCCACCAGTCTCTTGGGAAAATTGGGTAAGTTTTCAGATTTACAAATGATGGACTACAGGAAGCTGCAGAGGGTGGTCACTCTCCCTTATACATCAATGGAGCCAAAATGAAAGCAGTCAGTTAAGTTCTTCGGTGTACACCTCATTAATGACCTCACCTGGTCCCTCCTCACCAACACAATTGTGAGTCAGCCCCTCTTCTGACTGTGAAGGCTCAGGACGTTTGGTCTGCCTCCTGACATCCTCACCAACTTCTACAGATGCACCATAGAGAGTCTGGTATGGCAGCTGCACCGCCTGCGACCGCAGACCCATAAGAGAGTGGTGAGGACAGCAGAATCCATCATAGCTAACCAACTTCCAGACTTAGAGGATATTTACCAGTCCCGCTGCCTGAGGAAAATCCAAAAGATCTGATTGGACAGTAGCCACCCAGTACATGGCCTATTCACCTTACTGCCATCAGGCAGGAGGTAGATCTGCATCCAGGCTAGAACAAACCGGCTAATGAACAGTTTTTACCCACAGGCTATCAGGCTCCTGAACAAGCTGTGAGCCTTTCACCAATACCACTGCACTCTGACACTTTATTATTATTATTATTAATATATCAGATCACTGCTATGGGCAATATCACTTTAAATGTACATATATATATATATATTTGTTTTTTTTGTTTTTTTTTCTCTCTAGATCCCTCCGACCCTCCAGTCTCTGTATATTCTGTATTTGGCATATTTTTGTACATTTAATATATCTCTGTTTATTTAGCATTTTTAGTTCATATGTATATTAATTCTGCCCTGCTGTAGAGTAATAACCTGAGCCCCTTTTTATATTTACGTATTTTACACTTTCAAAGTAATGAAAAAGGAAAAGTGCCTGAAGCTAAATATGGGAACCTCTTTTGAGGTTTATCCGCAGCTTTTCAGTGATGTTAGGGGGACTGTGATGACAAACTTCAGTTTGCGCCTGTTGAGGTAGTCCATTGTGGATGTTGAGGTGTGTTTAGGATGGTTATCCTGTTGTTGGCTGTAACAGTGACTAGAAACCAGCTATAGGCTGTGGCCACATTTAGGGGCTACATCCTTCGAAGGCTGGGTATACTGCGAAAGCCAAACTGAAATGAAACGGTTTGCTCTACAGTGAATTTCCTGTTTGTGTCACAGCACCACTGTTCCTTACTGTTGAGCTGTTACAGCCCCACAATTGGGATACAGCAACAGCCTTAACAAGCTAATTAAGGTCTGACACCTTGGTGAAAGTTAGAGCTCAAATCTCTTGGGCTGCACGAACCTTTGCATGGTGCACCTTTTCTTTTTTCACTCATAAATTGTACAAACAGCCACGATTGCAGACATTCAGAGAGCAGTGATGCCCTCCATGAGTCATCCTGTAAGGGCCAGCACCATTGGCAGATGGCTGCACGACGCAGGGCGACATGCACACAGACTATTGCACCCTTAACATCACATCAACATCGTCAAAGACTAGAATGGTGTCTTGCCAGACTGTCATGGAGCGACTCAGAATGGCAGCAAGTCATCTTCCGTGACAACTCCTGCTTTTGTCTTGGTGGAGACGACAACTCCATGCCGAGATGTCTGGCATGTTGCATTAGCAAACATGGTGGCCCGATGCCATACTGAAAGACACTACTTCTGTATGTGTAGCTCAATAAATATTGTCCATATCAGTCTAAATTCATCATCATTTATTGTTCCTGGTAACATTTATCTTCCTCCCCAATAGCACTGAAACACTCAACAGGTGGTTTTGGATAGTAAATAAAATGGCCTGTGTTGTAGACACTGACCCCTGGGAAACTACTATTCTCTGAATTATGCAGAGCTTCGGAAAAATCAGTTTGAGTTCCCGTTTAACGTGCTGCGCCTTTAAAGTCTTTACTACTTAATACTCAGTTAATACTGTTTTCATTAAAATGCAGTCCCTGTACTAGAGACCCTGTTATCAGCTGAAATGATTCATCATCACCAACATTTGATCAATAATACCATATGCAGATGTATGGACACTTTAGATACACCCTGGATCTGTTTAGCCTTCAGAACATTACAGTGTGAGAGATCTTACTAATGAACTATAAAAAACGTTATGCACATGGAGAGCTCCTTTCATCAGCTTCTCGTTTTCTCGACCTTTCCGTTCCACCTTAAATGGTGCCTTAAACGTGGAGCGAACTAAGAAACAGAAGCTCGTGAACACCAGTTTACGTCAACAGACGAGGCTTAATCTGGAAACAGCTTAAACTTTGTGCTGGAGATGTTTAATGAGCATCTCTAACCAGCCACTGGAGCTGCTGCACCGCTGAACGCTGATCTAACGCTGCGCCCCAAACCACACAGCGCTGTACTTCACCCACTACACTAATGAGTGCATGTACGCGGTTTGGGACGAGGCACTAGAAACGCGCCGGTAAATCTCAGACAACTTTCAGACTCTACTTCATTTATTATCAGTACAGCAACTAATCGAATACAGTCGAGGCAGTAAGCTCGAATGTGTCGGTTACTCGACTTAAAATCGACATAAAAAAACGTCTTCAAATGCCAAAGCCATAACTGAGTCGACACTTTGGTATGTCAATACAAACATCCTCAGCACCAGCGAACGAACCTGATGTCACCTACTACAGGTAGCGCGATTGTGACGTCACGATCGAACGCGACGGCCCTCCCGCGCTCCACTAGGGTATATAAAGAAAAGCCAAACCGCCGAAAGTCATTTCACTCAAATACGTTTCATTGGACCGGAAGTCAGTTTTATCGAGACACTTGATCTACAAATTCAGTGCATCTGTAAACTGAATGTTAAGGTACCATATATCTGCATTTATTACATCTAATGTTGTAATTTCTCTCTCTTTTCTGTTCAGATGAGCTATTTACACATGCCGTATCTTCACGTTATGTTTGTGTGTACACAAGTTTAAAAAAAGAATGCAGTTTGGTTTTTTATAGAACTATCATACAGGAAAAAAGAACCATAGAACCTAGAACCATATACTGTATACAGACATACACATATATATGGTTATTTATAGAAGTGTAATTTCCCCATGTCTCTGTATTTCAATATCATCTCATATGTTCTCTTTTCAATCTCTTTCAGTGCAAATATGCCTAGCGACAGACTCAGAGGCTTGCAGAAGAATGTAAGCTCCAGCAAGAGCAGCAGAGTTCTTGAGGCGACTGAGCTGCTGAAGAAGGTTGAGGAAGAGGCCGCTGTCATCCGCCAGGAGATGCGTGCCCAGAGGAAGACACTCTGCTCTTGTCTGCTGATGGACCCACCAGTGAGGGGAAATCCCATCAGCTCTTCCCATCAGAACATCCAGAAAAACACGGAGAACCATGAAATGGAAGTGCTGGAGTTTCTGGAGCGGGAAAGTGACCTGCTGAAAAGTCTCAAGGAAGACACTACCTCCATCCGTCAGGAAATGAGAGGACAGAATGAGATATTCTACACTCTCCTGCAGATGGAGCCAGAGACGAGGCACAGGGCCATAGAGGTTCTCCAACGGATGAAGTCCTCTGGGGAGGAACCGCAGGAGAAGGTCAGGGTAGCTTTCCTTGATTACAACCGAGAAGTCAGGGCAAAGAACAGTCGTTCTGAGGTGGAACTGCTCAGGGAGGTGGAGAGGATGACAGCCGAAAATGAACATCTGAAAAGGGCTGTGAGAAGACAGAGAGATGAAAGGTTGAAAGCAGAGGAATGTTTAAGAAGAAAGAGAGCAGAAAGAAAAGAGAAAAGCAGGAACTTGCAAAAGTGCATTATTAAAATGCAACAGAAGAACGAGAAGACGGACGCAGAAGAACAGCGTGACTCGTCTTCTGGGACGAATGATTGTTCCTCCCTAAAAGAACTTGGAGGGAAAGAGAAACAAAGGATAGTGGAAGAGAGAAGGAAAGAAAAGAACAGAGAGAAGGAAAGGAGAGAACATGAAAAGCAAAGAAAAGAGGAAGAGGAGAGACAAAAAGAGGAGAAAATGAGACAGAACAAAAGAAGGGAACAGGAAAAGAAAAGAGAAGAGGAGGAGAAAAGAATTAAGGAAGAAATGAGGGAGCAAGAGCAAAGAAAACGAGAACAGCAAAGAAAAGAAAAAGAAGACAGAAGAAAAGAGAGGGAACAAGAAAAACTAAGAAAAGTGGAAGAGATGAGACATGAGGAAGCTAAGAAACAAGAAGAGCTAAGAAAAGAGCAAGAGAAGAAAAATGAAAGAATGCTGGAAGAGATTAAAAAAGAGCAGGAGAGGGAAGTGGCACTGGAGGAGGAGGAGGAGAAAAGGAATAGAGTTGTAGAGGAAAAGAAAGAGGAAGAGGAAGGTCTGTGTTGGGCAGTGAAAAGAACTGATGAGGACAGAAGGAAGGACATTAATGAGAAGAGGTTTAAGAAGGAGGAGCAGGAGCGGAAGAGGAAGCAGGCCTCACAGCATGAAACTCAAAGGCAGCTGTGGAAGGAGCATCTGCAGCGCTTGGGGGAATCTGTCTCCTCCTCCCACAGCTCCGAGGAAGATGTGCGGTGGGAAAGAACTCTAAAGAGCCGCACCTGCAGCCGGAAGCAGACCCCGCAGCTGCAGCAGGACCCTCAGGACCAAGCTCTGCAAGCAGCTAGAAAAAGGGCAGAGGCAATGAAGGCTGAGGAGGCCCTTGTAGATCAGGAGCTGCTTAGGAGGAGAGAGGAGGAGGTCAAAAAGCCCAAAACAGTAGTGGGACATGTGCTGAAGTTTATGAAGAAGACGTATCAGAGGGTCGTAGACTACAGCACACAGAACGATCTGAACAGTCCCTACCAGCAGCACCGGCTCAGGATGAAGAAGCTGGGCCAAGAACGGGAGAAGATGGAGAAGGAGCTGCTGGAGAAGCTGCTGGAGAAAAGGAGGAAGGCTCAGCAGGCCCCTTGAAGACAACGGAGGAAAAACATGGAACACTGCGGCAGAGGTAAGTAACCTGATAAAGAGCCCAGTTAAAGCAGCTGGATTTTACTCACACCGATTGATCCATTCACTATTAAACCATAAAGAGCAGCTGCTGTTACCTGACAGTGGTGGTAAGTCACTTCATGTTTAGGTTCCTGTTCTCTGATGAGCCTCTTCAAAGTTGCTAATATCGGAATTCCTGCTGTTGGTTTCAGATTGCTGGAAAATCAAAGCGTGAACATCACTGAAGACCTCTCCTGCATTTAACATCGTTCTAATCATCTAATCATAATCATTAATAAAGTATCTCCAGCGTAATCTCACTGTCTGTGTGTTTTCTCATCTTAAGTCTATCATATTCACTGTCTTAACATGACAGTTTTCCTCATGACGGTTTTCCTCCACGGTTTTCCTAAAATTGAATGCATAATTAAATGTTTAGGATATAAACAAAGTCATTCAGAGTGGTTCGATGTGAAATGGTTCATTGTGGAGAAATCTAGAGATTTAGATTTCTTTACAGTGGTAGTACATGGAACCAGATGCATCAATATCTACAACACAAATATAGCAATTTCATTGATAATCCAAAACCACTGGTGAACTGTGTTTTTCTATGCAATACTGATGATGGTAAAAAAGTTAAATGTGAAAAACTGCTTACTCCATGGACACTTCCACCATGAATGAATTTAAAGATCCATTTTAGGCCAAAACCGTTCAAAACTACTGTAAAATAATGTCTCAGGCTTCTAATAGTGTATTCATAACCATTTTGTGTTATAACTTTTTGCAAGGGACCTTGAAGGTAAACATTTGGTTCCATCACCACCACTGTGAACGATTCAGAATTTTTTTTAAAGAATGGACAATTTCTCAGCAAACCACTCTCATCACATCTAAGCAATTTGGATACATGGATACATTAAGGATGCATTTTAAAAAACAGTGGTATTCCTCTTTAATCCTTACCTCTATACAATGACCACAACAGAGCTGCCAGCATCTGGCTTTGATCATGACCTCTATCTCTCACTTAAACAGAGAACCTATGGGTCGGTTCTACCTTTGCAATTACTGCCTCTTGGATAAATCAGAATGTATATAATAGATGTTCCAAGCTCCTTCCCACCACGAGCCTGGTTCCTCTCGAGGTTTCTTCCTTACTCAAGGGAGTTTTTCCTTGCCACTGTTGCCTCTGGCTTCCTCATGTGGGGCTTGGACCCGGATTTCCTTTCCTACGTCTGTACATGGACGTGTTTTTCTTTTCCTTTATATAAACTGCATTTCTGTGAAGCTGCTTTGAGAAAACATTAGTTGTAGAAAGTGCTATACAAATAAATATTGACTGATTGACCTCCTGGTGAGCCCAGTATGCTCTGATTGGTCAACCTCCAGAGCGCTTGAAAGCAGCAACAGCAGTGTGTGAGGGTGTGCCAAGCTTGCTGGTTAGTGGGCAGTAAGGACTGTGTTGCAATATGAGTGGTCTTGCTTGTACTTTGGGCTTTATACCTTTGTAGTTTGTTCATATGCATAACAAGCTACAAACACACACAGAGAGCAAGGGGAAAACCATAATAGGTCGTCTTAAAAATAAAAATTAAATGAACTTAAAATTCTAAACTTAGCAGTGTATGCCATCTGCTTAGGGTAATAGCTGACTCCAACTCCTCTTCTATCATGGGAAACTTATTTTTTCATTTGTTCATAAAAACACTTCTGAGAAATAGGGAGTTATCCAAAAAACTAAAAAGACCACACACAAGTAAAATCTGTTATAAAATTTAATAATACAAATGTTCAGGATCACAGGAACATGAAAAAACAACATAATCGAAGTATGGATTAAAAAATAATCTCAACAGGTTAACACCTTTACACAAACACGCATAACCTCACACGCAAAGGCTTAACTAAGACAAAAGCTTAAAGAAAATCAGCAGGCTAAAACCAACAGTAAAGAGAGAGAAAAAGGTGCAGGTGAAAGTACTACAGGTGTCTTCTGCACTTCATTTTATTCCTTTGATGAAATTACTAATACAAATCTAATAACATACCATTTCTTTATGATCCTTACTGAGGTGAATCTAGATCAGTTAAGTCCTACTGACTAAAGAGCATTCCCAGCATTCTTAGCAGTTTTGTTGGTTTCTATTAACAGATTTTTTAGTTTTCTACCTTATAATAATTCTTTTTGCAAAACGTTTTTTCTGTATCACAGAACACTCATGTTAAATGTTGAGTCTGGACGCATCTTACATGTTTATTTTTATCTAATAGTGTTTTATGTTGTGGTCTACCAGTTCAGCCCATCACCATGGATGCTAACTGAATGCCAAATATGCAATAAGTTACTGCAGATTTTAGAAATGGATGATTCTAGTCTAATCAAAAGCCAAAGAACCTTGTTGTTAGAAATATATTAAATATTCTATATTTAAATTTTCAAAATTGTATAGGGGAGATAATCTACATCCCTTCACTCTCCCTTCAGGACAAAATAAGAAACATTTCATTGCAGTTTTCACACCATATACAAAACATGAACATAATGACCAAATCCCCTGGGTGACACCAGACAGTAAACCTACACTGAGTTTCTGATGGACAGCTGGAGGGAACAGCATGAGTCTTAAATTCCCATATGTCCCAAAGTAGTTTTTCAGTTATTTATTTTCCTCACGGCAAAAATGAATTAAATAAATAAATGAATAAACAACAACAACAACAAAAACATTGTATACATTATATATATATATATATATATACACACACACACACACACACACACACACACACACACACACTGCTTGGCCAAAAAATAAAGGTCACCACCTGGATTTAACTAAGCAAATAGGTAAGAGCCTCCCTTTGGATAATTACTGCATGGGTGATTATGTTTCAGCCGGCAACAAG
>CM067496.1:4208722-4240752 GCA_034552555.1 Semaprochilodus insignis | reverse complement strand
GCAGCCAGAAAGAGGGCAGAGGAGATGAAGTCTGAGGAGGCCCTTGTGGACCAGAAGCTGCTTAGGAGGAGAGAGGAGGCGGCCAAAAAGCCAAAGACAGTAGTGGGACATGTGCTGAAGTTTATGAAGACGTGTCAGAGGGTCGTAGACTACATCACACAAAACGACCTTAACAGTCCCTATCAGCAGCAAAATCAACTGAAAAATAAATGTTTTCTTCAATGAGAACAAAAGAAGGCATACAAACAGTCACTGCCTATTCGAATTAACTGATTTCCATCACCAAGCAAGCTTCATTTCACCTATATGGCAACCTTTCAACTTTCCCTTGGGCTCCAATATATTTCCCTAACTCCTTGTTCTACGGTCTTGTTTTACAATTATTACTTCATTGCTTACAAGCAGCAGTGGCGCACCACTATAAACACTAGGAGGGAGAGAATGTGTAAGGTAAAGCAAACACAGCACAATAACAAGCTTTACCCTGTTGCAGAACCAGCTTAAACACCAAAAAAGGCAGACAAACTCCAAAAAGCAGATATACCAAACCGGCAGATGTGTGCAGCCCTTGAATATTAAGAGACGATTCCAAATTTTTCTTTGCATCTTTGTGGGAGCCATTCCATTCTAGCCACACCTCATTAAAAGAGGTACTGATTAGGTGATCACCTGAACCAAATCTTAATTAAGAAGAAAAAGTAAAAAAAAGTGTTCAAGCAGACCAGCAGAGAATGAAAATTTCTGTCAGTCTGCCAGTACAAATATGGGCAGTGATATACTGAAAGACTGGCAGAGGAACCTAAACTCCAGCACTTCTGGAGGTGAGCGAGCTGCTGCAGGGGGTTGAGGAACAGGCCTCTTTTATCCACAAACAGACATGTGCCCAGAAAGAGACGCTCTACTCTTTGCTGCTGATGGACCCACAAAGCAGGACAAGGGCCATGAGATCTTCTGTGGTAGAACCACAGGAATGTTTTCGAGTGCAGAAAGAAGACCAAGAGGGTTTTCTATGCCCATAACACACCAGTGGTGGGCAAGAACATCCAGAAAAACATTGGGAACCATAAAATGCTGGAGTTTCTGGAGCAGAAAAGTGAACTGCTGAAAGGACACAAGGAAGAGACTACCTTCATCCGTCAGGAAATGAGTACTCAGAATGAGATATTCTACATTTTCTGTAGATGGAGCCAGAGACAAGACACAGGTACATACAGATTCTCCAGTGGATGAGGTCCTCTGTGGAGGAACCGCAGGAGAAGGTTCAAGAGAAGACCTACAGAAAGAGGCTTAAGATAGCTTTCCCTGATCACAGCCAGGAAGTGAGGGCAAAGAACAGTCATGAGGATGACAGCCAAAAATGAAAATCTGAAAAAGGCTGTGAGAAGAGAGAGAGATGAAAGGTTAAAAGCACAGGAATCTTTAGGAAGAGAGAGAGCAGAGAAAGAGAAAATCAGGGACTTGCAAAAGTTCAGTATTAAAATACACCAGAAGAATGGGAAGACAGACGCAGAAAGACAGCGTGACTCGTCTTCTGGGAAGAATGACCGTTTCTCCCTAAAAGAAGGAAACAGGAAAAGCAAAGAAAAGAGGAGGAGGAGATAAGAAATCAGGAAGAAATGAGAGCATGAATGAAGAAAACGAGATGTACGAAGTACGGTTGGAAAGAACTCTAAAGAGCCGCACCTCCAGCCAGAAGCAGACCCTGCAGCTGCAGCAAGACCCCTAGGACCAAGCTCTGCAGAAGGTAGGGGTCTAACCAGTGGTCTGGCTGTAAACAGGTTTTAGGGGGTGATGTGTTGTAGGCCTGAGAAATACATACAATTATTACTACCGTTTATTCTATATTTATCTCTCTTCATTCTTTGGTCACAAATCAATATAATATAGCCGCCATTTATTATATTATGACTACAAATTAATACCTTGAGACCATGAATTAATATGTTAAGGCCACAAATTACTACGTACTAAAAGTTTCTTCTTGCCATGAATTAATATACTGAGGTCAAAAGTTAAGGGCTGGTGGCCACAAATGAATGTTTTGAAGCCACGAGGTAAGTTTCTCATGTGTCCTCGATATACTAATTTGTGGCCACGCCTCAAAAAACAGGACTTAATTCGATTCAAAGAGCACATTAATGAATAATACTAAATATTAATGAATATTAATATGTGTATTGGTACACTTGTTACAGAAAGCTGCTGAAGCAGCCAGAAAGAGGGCAGAGGAGATGAAGTCTGAGGAGGCCCTTGTGGATCAGAAGCTGCTTAGGAGGACAGAGGAGGCGGCCAAAAAGCCAAAGACAGTAGTGGGACATGTGCTGAAGTTTATGAAGACATGTCAGAGGGTCGTAGACTACATCACACAAAACGACCTTAACAGTCCCTATCAGCAGCAAAATCAACTGAAAAATAAATGTTTTCTTCAATGAGAACAAAAGAAGGCATACAAACAGTCACTGCCTATTCGAATTAACTGATTTCCATCACCAAGCAAGCTTCATTTCACCTATATGGCAACCTTTCAACTTTCCCTTGGGCTCCAATATATTTCCCTAACTCCTTGTTCTACGGTCTTGTTTTACAATTATTACTTCATTGCAAAGATTGTGAGAAGAGAGAGAGAGGAAAGTTTAAAAGCATAAGAGTGTTTAAGCAAAGGGAGAGCAGAGAGAAAGTAGCACATCAGGAAATTGCAAAATATTAAAATACAGCAGCAGAAGATCAAGAAGACAGACGCAGAAAGGCAGCGTGACTCTTCTTCTGGGGAAAATGACTGTTCCTCCCTAATAGAAGTGGGAAAGCAAGATAAAAAGGAAAGTGGATGAGAGGAGCAAGAACCAGGCCTCAAAGAATAACACACAAATGCAGCTGTGGAAGGAACATCTTTAGCACTTGGGGGAGTCTGTCTCCTCCTACCCCAACTCTGAGGAGGACATGAGGTGGGAAAGAACCCTAAAGAACAGCACCTACAGGTGCAGCAGGCCACACATAACCAAGCTCTGATGGAGGTAGGGGTCTAACCAGGGGTCCAGCTGAAAACAGGTTTTAGGGGGTGGTGAGTTTTATGCCCAGGCAATATATACAATTATTACTACAATAATTATTATATTTTTTTATTCTGTGGTCACAAATCAATATATCACAGCCACAAATCAATATATTAATGTCGCCATTTATTATATTAAAACCACAAATGAATAAGTTGTGGCCATACATTAATATATTGAGGTCACAAATTAATGTGACCATGAGCCATGAGCCATGTTTCTCAGAGCCATGTGTTCTCAATATATTAATTTGTGGCCATGCCTTAATAAAAAACTTGACTGCATTCAATTCAGAGAGCACATTAAAAAATATTAATATGTGTATTGGTACATCTGTTGCAGAAAGCAGCTGAAACAGCCAGAAAGAAAGAGGAGATAAAGGCTGAGGAGGCCCTGGTGAATCAGCTGCTCAGAATTAGAGAGAAGGAGGTCAAAAAGCCAAATACAAAAGTGGGACATACCTGGCCCTGCCCATCATCTGTTTGAATGTTGTTACGGGTCTATTAAAGGGTGTGCTACAAAACTAAACCAAATTCAATTTTACATTGAACTCTGTTCAAAAATCACATAAACTATATCACCACAACAAGCCTATATACAGTTTTGTAATACTATTTTTACTTAGGCTAATGCAATAGCTTTTAATGTGTAAGCATCCTTTGAATTATGTGAATGTCTGGAACTGTGTTTGATTACTGAATGTGATGCTTTTCCCTTTTTTAGGTATATATGCATTTTAGGCTATGCAGGAATTTCATTGTGTAAAACACAGTGACAATAATCTAATCAAGAAAATAAACATTTCAGACCAATCCCATTTCTTATTTTTACCCCTACTCTTGGTTTCGAGTGTAACCTTCCCCCTTGAAACTGAGTTACAAGGGGCAGTGATTGAAATCTTCACTTTACAACCCTTCAAGAACCGGACACATCACCAGTTGTCTTCAGCGGCTTTTATGTACACAGACGAAAAGCATGTGTCCACACGATTCATTCAATTCAACTTCAGTTTTACACTTCAGTCACCCAATAAAAAAGAGCACAAACAATAAACTTCAGTACTTCATTTGTAGGCTACTAGCAGTGCTCTGTATGCGACCTTGCCAGTCTGCAGTGACAGCAGAGGAGGGTAAAGTTCAGGTCCTCACTGCTTAAATACATTTAGGGCATCATTTGCCTTCCAAGAGGGGAGATGGCAATTATTTATTATTGCCACCAAGAATTCTTCAGTGACACGAAGCTGAGCTTTTTAATCGCCAGCTTCATGATCGAATTTCCCCGTTCCACCTTAAATGGTGCAGCAACCTCAGGTACCAAAACGTAACTGCTGCATCATTTAAGGTAGAACGGGATATTTCGCTAGGTAGCGACCGAGATATCAGCATATTACTAGCAATTTCTTTCATGTTATGAAGAAAACGACTATAAAACGCTATTACAATGGTTATCTTACAATACAATGGCTTTTTAACAGAAAAAATACTTAAATTTAAGGGTCTCTTTGGTCGCTTGTGCAGCCATCTTGCCGATGATTCGCAGGGCATTGGGGGAAATTTCTCATAACACTCCGTTTGGAGTGTGCCTCCGAAAAATCTCTGTTTGAAGGGCCAAGTACCCCAACACTTCGCCCTACCACTCCATCTCAACAACAATCGGGACAACCCTACTCCTAGATGTGAACGCGTAAAATGGAGGGGCAAGGGGTGAAATAGGATTGGGCTTTCATGTCATGACTATAAGTTAAAAGTCTCCAGTACCAGTTTGTTAAAACTTATACCAATCTACCAAATAAATGATTGATGACGTGTTTACCGTTATTACAGAAACTTAGTTTAGCACATTGCGACCACTTAAAGTCACCACTGTGGATTTGGAAAACACACACTGGGTTTAACCTGCAACAACGAAAAATGATTTGTTTAACCTTGGGTTGCGGGTGCCGACTGTCTGATTGGACTTTTTCTAACCTTTACCAACTACAACCGTCTACTTTCACTGACCACCATGGTGAAGCACAGTTCATCTCAAACAAGCCTTATGAGACAGTGGTTCATGTCATCAAACACACTAGCTACGTTTCAGCAGCAGTCCAGCCAATATAAACACCTAGCTAGCTAAATAATGACCAAAAGAAAGTGGACAGTAAACATAGGTGTTTTCAAGACAAACGGAAGCTTGAACACTCTTTTTTATCCTTATAAGGGCTTATCTGTCATTACAAGACAAAACACTGTGACAAATATGGAGAGTTGGTCAGACAGCAGAAGCAAAAGCAAGTGGCAGAGATAAAGGGCCTTAAAGCACAGCAGGCAGTCTATTATTATATAAAAATATAGTTTTCATTATTTTGCATATTTCAAGTACTATTCAAGTATTTGCTGTTGCAGTTCTGGCACATTTTGAATAACAATGGACAGTCTGGGTGTAACAGCAAAATGTTATTTAAAAATAAAATTAAATTAATATGGCTTAATAAATGTTTGCATTTGACACCCCTGTTCTAAAGGTAAAGCACACCAAACAAACATTCCAGGACAAACACCAACATTTTAATGCTGGGAATTGTTTTAGAATGGCAAACAAAACCAAATAACTACCAGATCTTGAAACATCATGAAGCTCACATCCTTGTTCCCGCATATCAGCCAATACGTCCTTTCTTTGATTGGTGTAGTGACCACATCTGATGGGTGGGACAATATTGGAAACAGTTGCATTTGTGCCATCCAACAATTGCAAGGGGTGGCGTGTTGTGCTAACAAATCAAATAACCTTTTCATTTCATTCTATGCAACTCAATCCGGACTACAAACTGAATTATAGCCTGTGTGAAAGTAGCTTCAGAATGAAATGATAAAATTTTTAAATGCACTGCTTTCACTTTTCCAAAATGGACAGCAGAATTTCACACTTACAGTTGATTTACACTTCTGACATTCAGTGTTTTAGTTCTGTGCTTTGTTTAGTGGAGCTGCATCTCCAACATCAACTCAAAGCTGAGATCCAGCTGTGAGCGAAATAAGTTGAAAAGCTTTATCTTCCAAAATGAGCTTGACAAAGTCCTCTTTCTGCTCTTGCTTTTCCACAGTTGAAATCATCTTGTCTATTTTATGAGAAGGACAGTCTCGTAGATGTTCTGCTTGTATTTTAACAGAGCGAACACTTGCGAACAAATTCCCAAAAGAATTCTGTCACGTTTGGTGTGTAACAGTACATGCAGACATGCAACGCTAGATTTTAACATGCTGGCTTTGTTTTGGGTGGAGATTCACATTGGGGGGCCAGTATTTCCTATTATGAATCATAGTCCACCCCTTAGTAGCATTGTGTCGTGTGACAGATTTATTTATTTATTTATCTGTGTCACATTACGCTGAAATGTGAAGACAGATGACAAGCTAAACATCAGAATCAGTAAACTGACTGCTACGGTAACCAGGAGAGCCTAAGCCGAGTTCTGTGGATACAAAGCCTAAAACTACATTGTAGTCTACTTGCACAGCATTCCGTGGTAGGAAGGTCCAAATCTAATGAGTATAGAACACTGAGTCTGCTGAGTTTTCTCTGTTTGGCAGGTTTATGAAGGCAGCACAGATGTGGCCTTAACACAGACATACACAAATACGACCAAACATTTAAGGACAAACACAAACAACCATGGCACACCAAGCAAACAATTTTGTTTGCTCATGCTCATCCAGTCAGTGTGCTTTGGCATTAACAGCATAAGCACACTTTTGTACTGTCACTTTGAGGAGAAAAATTAAGAGTCAGTTAGTCTAATTTTCTTTGGAAGGGTAATTTCATGAGCTAAGAGGACAGCAGGGTTTCAAATGTGGATCTTTTCACCAAAGAAATTACTTTTAAGCAGACACCATCCGGTTTTAGTTGTTGTATGATTAATGTATATGTTTGGATTTTGAAGCTGGGAAATAAAAGTTTTATTGTATGTGCTATACTTAGAACAGATGTTATTGTTGAAAATCTTCTCTTTAGAATGGATCTTATTAGAAAGGTATAGTAGTCAAATGTAGTCATGACTATACTGGACATTTTTGAGTGAATGCTTGTACATTTGTGTGTAGGTGGTTTTTGAATTGTGCTACACTTACTGAGCCACATCACCTCTGCATCATCAATTCATCGCAACAACGGACATTCAGCCTTCTGATCCTCATCATCTCGAGGATCAGGGACAGGCATTATGCTGTGGAAAGTCTATAGGAACTCAAAGGGGCATTCAGCAAAATTAAAGTGATCGAGGACTGATAATCATTATCATCAGGTTTGTATACACCTGCTCATCCAGTGCTTTGTTTTTACTGTCCCTCTTTGCTGTAGTAACAATCTCTACTCTTCTGGGAAGGTTTTACACTAGATGTTGGAACACTGCTGTGAGGATTTGACTGAATTCAGCAACAAGACCATTAGTGAGGTCAAGTACAAATGTTGGATCATTAGTTCTAGGTCATTCCAACTCATCTCAAAGGTAATGGATGGGGTGCTCCATCGCTTCAGAGAATGCACTTCCACTGCATTATAACCCAATGCTGAGGGGCTTTATATCCATCAGGCTGACACTTGGCTTTAGGTATGGAGACTCATGAGCAGATAGTTCATTTCACTGCTGTAGAGGAAATAAACAGAAACAAAAATGAAAAACAATTCATGAAGGGGACACCAATGCTGCAGCCAAAAATATTGTTATAGTAATTGTATATGAAAGAAATCGTTATTACTTATACACTGGATAATTGATAACTGAAAAGTAAGATAAATAATTAAAAGGTTGTGCCAGCATGCTCAATATTGTAAATAATTATATTAATTATAATAACCACCATAGTAATGCCAGTGTTCACGGTTGCGTACATAATGACAAAATGGGCGAACACAGTGCAGAATTTTCCATCCACCATTTGATAAATATCAAGAACTTAAGGGAACAAAGTCAAGCAGCTGGCACTGAAGGGACCAAAAGAGAAAATTAAACCCAAGGAGCTTTTACATTGCTCTAAAGTGGCAATTACACAAACTTCAACTATTTCAATTCCAACTCATTCCTGCTTTACACTTGCCTCCGTCAAAATGTCCTCGAGTCAATTACTCCAAGCACTTTGACTCTGTAATTAGCACAAAGTTGTTCCCACTCAGTTGCCCATTATACATTCCAGTCATTTCATCAAACTTTCAGTTTTTTGTATACATATGCTTCTGTAGAACTCATAGTCGACAGCAGCATGTACCCAGGCAAATATTGTGAAGAGCTTCAGCAGTGTACATAATAATAAAAATTTATAATTAAATAATAATAACAACATTTTTAACCTCCTCCAAAAAGTTTTTTTCATCCAAGCTACATTAAAAACAAACAATATTGTAGCAATACTTCGGGCTTTTGGAAAAATGGTCTCTATTCCACCCTGTGGGGTATAAGAATGTTTAGAACCTGATACGTTTTGATCTGTAAACATTTCTCTCCAGATTATCACTGGATCCTCCGATTTTCCAGGTCATTAAACAGTTGTAATACAAATAATGATACATGAAAGCTAACGGTACTGTGCATCAATTTGATATCACTAAGCTACACGAAAGTAAGACAGCCTATGTGGTGTTCTGAGCTCTGCTCATAAACCCTTTATGTTGGTTATTTTGATTTCCTATGGTGCTGAATACTGCAAAAGGGACAAAGCAATAATGACCCATTTCAAGCCCATTTTAAAATGTGCTGTGTGCAAGTTTTGGAGGCTGCCAACCTAATTACCTCAATTCAGGGCACTCTTACATGTAGCAATATTCATATGTTCATATGACTGTATAACAAGTTTATAATTCAGAAGATCCAGTGATATTCGACAGAAACCTCATCAAAACACATCAGCTTTGGAACATTTTTGGCAATTTTCAAATACTCCATTTATTCTTCTCATAAACAAAAACCCCTCAGACAAAGCATTCCTCATATAGTCTTAAGAATATGGCGCCAACTACAAAATGACGACACAACTTCAGTAGTCTATGAGTGACCTTTTTACACTTACCCAGAGAACTCTGGTCACATCTCAAAGACATTTGAACATATACAGGGAGGCCAAGCTGGTAAACGTGTATGAGTGAATTCTGCTCAAAAAGCGCTAAATTAACACTGTAGGTCTTCATCTAATACTGTACATATTGACAGTATACATTCATATAAGGTTTCTACTTTGACCGTTTTTGGATCCACTGCAAGCTGTAGCCGCTGAGTTAGTAGCTAACGTTAGCCAGGTACAGCCATCACATTCCAGTGAGCTCGGAGATCACCACTATAAACTAACTACCGTTTGACTCGTTTAGTGTGTTTTGGCTCATTAATTGAGTTTAACTGTCAGTGTCAATAAATAACCAAATATAGTTTGCTGGGGGGAAAAAAACAATTGTTCGGCAGAAAAAAATGGGCAGAAAGAGAAGTCGATGTCTGTTTTAGCCCCGAAAACTCCAGACAGAAAACACGAAGCTAATTTACAGTTAGCCGTTTTTATTTAAGGTAGAACTGATTTGTAAGAAAACAACTTCTGCCAGAAAGTGTTAACTCCAGTCTGCTGTCATTTTCACCTGCATTTTTACCCGTTAATGTACCCATCTTCGTCCCCATCCCAGGTCTGGAACAGACCTCGGATCCACTTCTCTTCGCCGGTGCTAGATGTGTCGCTGCGAGAGAGAGAGAGAGAGATGAACACAGCTCCAGATTTACCGTCTACATCCAAGAAGTCACACCAGCTTACACTTTTAAATGACTTAATATGGCTTCACTTAAAACATGAACAATATATTTAAATTAATTTCGACCTGGAATCAAAAGAATTGTAGACCAAAAATTTAAGAGGTCCATTTTTGAAGAAAAGTGACCACACCGTTAATAGCATTAGGTAACGTACAGCTAACTGTCAGTTTATCCTTTTTAAACCAAAACACTGCTGCTTTTTTTTAACCAACCCATAATCCTCCAGTCTACCCAAACTGTTATGTTCCATAATGTTATTTACCTCCAGGTGCCCTGAATATTTTTTTATTAAAACGTTTATATAGTTGTTTTCAAATGAAAATACACGTTGAAAAGCATACCAAACAGTTTCACATTCCCACCATTTTGCTTTATCTCCCTCTCTTTCTGCTTGTCTCGTTTTGGTTCTCGGTCCTCACCGCTTACTGGAAAAGCATACAATAAACACAGCTATTACAAAAGGCTGTCTCTGCCATATGCAGCTAACGCCAAGATCAGCTGCTCACGGTTAATGAGACAAACAGAGCCAATTGCACCATCTAGTTACTTATGTTACATGATACTTTGACAATATTATGCTAGTTAAAAGTGAAGCTGGCTGTAAATACAATACAACTTAAATCACTAATTTTCCCCATGTAATTGTTAACAAAGCGAAATACCTAGCTAGCTTGTAGGCTAGCTGGAACTAGGACATTTATAACGTTTCCAAGTGATACAAAAACATTTTACAAATTAAATATCTGAAATTAACTTACTAAGGACTTCGGTGTCCTCGCGCTAGTTACCGACACGACAGTGGTGATTATAATTTCACCAGAAAATATGACGGGCGTAATGATTTCGGTTGGCAACGAACAAAATACACATCAGATTAAACTTTCTTAAAAATATTCCTTCCCCGTTCGATCTAGGATGTACAGAGACGCCCATGACTACACTCCTGAGCAGGCTCAAAGTCCTTAGCTACGCCTGTCCACTTGACGGCCATCTTAGCTCACAACGCCCGGGCAGATACTTCCACTCATACAAGACCAGACTGTAACTCTTTGAAAGGGTAGAGCCACTAAAATCCGCAAGTACAAGACAAATTACCGTTTAGAAATTATATCTGAAGTAACTGTAGAAAACGCCCGAAAAATAACATTGATAGATTGTATCGTTTCGCTCACACAACCCTCAAAATAAGGTTTAGGCAGTTTGTTCTTGATACTGCGCATGCGCATAGCTCCAACCCGCGAGAGATCTTCTCCCGCGTTTGCCTTTCCAGCAAGCTGATTGGTTCAACTTAGTAAAGGGCGGGAATTTCACCCATAAATAGGCGCCATGTTGAGCGTTACGAGTAGAATTCCTGTCCATTTTCAAACCGGTGAACTGTCTTCTCTGGTAAGATACAATATTTTAATAACGACGCACTTCCATATTAAATCTCATGGACGGAGATACGTGAAAAACACTCTCATGGCTGAGGTCTGTTAGCTGTTTATGCCTGAGATGGAGATAACAGTTGGTGAAAGTAAAGTGAGCTGTTTTTTGGTTTAAACTCTGGTTTAAATGTCGAAGCTAGTCACATCCTATCAGAGCTGAACTTTATGAAAAACAAGACAACATACGAGAATGATAACTAAAATTACTAAGCAATTTAGAACAATAAACAGATGACTAGCCTAAATATGAAGTTTGTATTGGCACTATTGTTACTGAATAAAAGACTTAAAGAGGTATTTCACAGACCTTTCAACATTTCTGTCGGTATAAGTGGATATAAGTGGATATAAATATAAAAAGAATCATTGAGAATGGTTTGCTGTGAAATGATTCATTTTTGGAGAAACCAACGTCCACATATTTTTATGTCCTGTAAACAAATTACTAAAAGCTGATTATTATTATTATTATTAGTAGTAGTAGTAGTAGTAGTTTTTAAGTCCACAGTCTGCAGTCAATGCTTGTTGAAACAGTGTGGTCAAAGTCTTTGTACAAATTAAATTAAATGATTATTACATGACAATGTTTAATGCAGAAATGTGTAGTGTATTCAGTTTACACTACCAAACTGCTGCTAATTTCTATCTGCTCACATACAGGATTTGCAGTATTATGCTAGTGCTATACTATGTCGGCAGCCATACACAGATATTTGGAGCCTTTGGATAGGGAGAAAGACTGTGTGGAGTATGAATTAGACAGATTGTGGTCATGCATGTTGCTCCTTTTACCAACATAAGCTGAAAAGGTCAAAGCTAAGTTATAGTTTATAGTCTACTTTGCTCTAAAGTCTGTTGGTTTTTGCTGTTACAATATATCCGTTAATGTTGCGTATGTCACTGCTGACATTCATTTTGGCAGCCGCCGCCACGGTCTCTTCCCCAGGAGGAGGGAGAAATAAACACGGCTCCAGATCCAAGAAGTCATGTACATTCAAGAGGTCACATTGATTTACAACTTTAGAAGTGCTATATATGGCCTAGAAACTTATGTTAAATGATTAGGAATATGATGATGCCAGGTGGGAATATGATGACGCTTGATGCCTGATAGTTTTGAGAAAATTTATCCTAAAATATATTTAAAATCATTTAAAGAGGACTTATTATGCTTTTGTTTTTTTCTTATACCTTTATGTGCATTATGTAGTTTTGTGCATGTAAACAGTCTGTAAAGTGATAAAGCTCAAAGTAGACATTAGAAGCAGAAACTCTCACAGAGACCACTTTTCTCAGCTGCCTGAAAAAGCCTCATTGGTGATGTCAACTCCATTCTTATTGTCTGCCTACTGACAAACTTGGCTGCCCTCACACAACACCCAGTGAGCTAAAATAATAAAAATGTACCACTGCTTATCCCGCTCCAGTCTAGCTTGCAAAGGTACATAATGTCTACCAAATTGAGATGGGACTCTGGCTCAGACAGCAGCGCCAACACCATTGTTAGAATAGCTACAGCGATGTGCGGACAGAACCTGAAGCAGGTTGCCGCTCTGGCAGTTGAGCAGTCAGAACAGAATGACCAAGCTGACCAGTAAGAGCACACTGGGCTCGTCGGGAGTTGGTGCTTAAAGACCAGAGTTCTGACAAAGCATTACAGACAGAGGGGGTGAATACAGATGTAGCCTACAGTATGAGAAAAATACTGTGTTTTGGGAAAATAGAAACATGTAAATCTATTGTAGTAGACCCCAAACATAAAATGATGAAAACTGAAAGTGAGCATAATGGGTCCCCTTTAAATTCATGTTACAAGCAGGGCAATGCGCAGAAAATTAGTTGCCAAAGAACACGTATTATTTCAGATTTGCCCCAATTTCACTAACAATTTTAAGACTCACACATATAGGTTCACTGGTGCTTGTGCATAGTAAGTTAAATGACCTGATGTTTAGACATTGTGACCCCTGGTTCCATTCACTGCCACTGTAAAAATGTAGAGTCAGTATGTTTCTCAACAGTAAACTATTTCACATCAAGCCACTCTGAACGACTCATCTCATCCACTGGACATATGCAGAGCTTTGGAAAAATCAGTTTGAGTTCCCCTTTAACATGCTGCGCCTTAAGTCTTTACTACTTTGAGAGTTAATACTGTTTTCACTAAAATGCAGTCCCTGTACTAGAGACCCTGTTATTAGCTGAAATGATTCATCATCACCAACATTTGATCAATAATACCATAAGCAGATGTATGGACAATTTAGATACACTCTGGATCTGTTTAGCCTTCAGAACATTACAGTGTGAGAGATCTTACTAATGAACTATAAAAAACTACCAGACCTCTTAAATCATGAACGTTATGCACATGGAGAGCTCCTTTCACCAGCTTCTCGTTTTCTCGAACTTTCCGTTCCACCTTAAATGGTGCCTTAAACGTGGAGCGAACTAAGAAACAGAAGCTGGTGAACACGCAGCTAACACCAGTTTACGTCAACAGACGAGGCTTAACCTGGAACAGCTTAAACTTTGTGCTGGAGATGTTTAATGAGCAGCTCTAACCAGCCACTGGAGCTGCTGCACCGCTGAACGCCGATCTAACGCTGCGTCCCAAACCACACAGCGCTGTACTTCACCCACTACACTAATGAGTGCACTTCTAGCGCCATGTACGCGGTTTGGGACGAGGCACTAGAAACGCGCCGGTAAATCTCAGACAACTTTCAGACTCTACTTCATTTATTATCAGTACAGCAACTAATCGAATACAGTCGAGGTAATAAGCTCGAATGTTTCGGTGACACGACTTAAAATCGACATAAAAAAACGTCTTCAAATGCCAAAGCCATAACTGAGTCGACACTTTGGTATGTCAATACAAACATCCTCAGCACCAGCGAACGAACCTGATGTCACCTACTACAGGTAGCGCGATTGTGACGTCACAATCGAACGCGACGGCCCTCCCGCGCTCCACTAGGGTATATAAAGAAAAGCCAAACCGCCAAAAGTCATTTCACTCAAATACGTTTCATTGGACGGGAAGTCAGTTTTATCGAGACACTTGATCTACAAATTCAGCGCATCTGTAAACTGAATGTTAAGGTACCATATATCTGCATTTATTACATCTAATGTTGTAATTTCTCTCTCTTTTCTGTTCAGATGAGCTATTTACACATGCCGTATCTTCACGTTATGTTTGTGTGTACACAAGTTTAAAAAAAGAATGCAGTTTGGTTTTTTATAGAACTATCATACAGGAAAAAAGAACCATAGAACCTAGAACCATATACTGTATACAGACATACACATATATATGGTTATTTATAGAAGTGTAATTTCCCCATGTCTCTGTATTTCAATATCATCTCATATGTTCTCTTTTCAATCTCTTTCAGTGCAAATATGTCTAGCGACAGACTCAGAGGCTTGCAGAAGAATGTAAGCTCCAGCAAGAGCAGCAGAGTTCTTGAGGCGACTGAGCTGCTGAAGAAGGTTGAGGAAGAGGCCGCTGTCATCCGCCAGGAGATGCGTGCCCAGAGGAAGACACTCTGCTCTTGTCTGCTGATGGACCCACCAGTGAGGGGAAATCCCATCAGCTCTTCCCATCAGAACATCCAGAAAAACACGGAGAACCATGAAATGGAAGTGCTGGAGTTTCTGGAGCGGGAAAGTGACCTGCTGAAAAGTCTCAAGGAAGACACTACCTCCATCCGTCAGGAAATGAGAGGACAGAATGAGATATTCTACACTCTCCTGCAGATGGAGCCAGAGACGAGGCACAGGGCCATAGAGGTTCTCCAACGGATGAAGTCCTCTGGGGAGGAACCGCAGGAGAAGGTCAGGGTAGCTTTCCTTGATTACAACCGAGAAGTCAGGGCAAAGAACAGTCGTTCTGAGGTGGAACTGCTCAGGGAGGTGGAGAGGATGACAGCCGAAAATGAACATCTGAAAAGGGCTGTGAGAAGACAGAGAGATGAAAGGTTGAAAGCAGAGGAATGTTTAAGAAGAAAGAGAGCAGAAAGAAAAGAGAAAAGCAGGAACTTGCAAAAGTTCATTATTAAAATGCAACAGAAGAACGAGAAGACGGACGCAGAAGAACAGCGTGACTCGTCTTCTGGGACGAATGATTGTTCCTCCCTAAAAGAACTTGGAGGGAAAGAGAAACTAAGGAAAGTGGAAGAGAGAAGGAAAGAAAAGAACAGAGAGAAGGAAAGGAGAGAACATGAAAAGCAAAGAAAAGAGGAAGAGGAGAGACAAAAAGAGGAGAAAATGAGACAGAACAAAAGAAGGGAACAGGAAAAGAAAAGAGAAGAGGAGGAGAAAAGAATTAAGGAAGAAATGAGGGAGCAAGAGCAAAGAAAACGAGAACAGCAAAGAAAAGAAAAAGAAGACAGAAGAAAAGAGAGGGAACAAGAAAAACTAAGAAAAGTGGAAGAGATGAGACATGAGGAAGCTAAGAAACAAGAAGAGCTAAGAAAAGAGCAAGAGAAGAAAAATGAAAGAATGCTGGAAGAGATTAAAAAAGAGCAGGAGAGGGAAGTGGCACTGGAGGAGGAGGAGGAGAAAAGGAATAGAGTTGTAGAGGAAAAGAAAGAGGAAGAGGAAGGTCTGTGTTGGGCAGTGAAAAGAACTGATGAGGACAGAAGGAAGGACATTAATGAGAAGAGGTTTAAGAAGGAGGAGCAGGAGCGGAAGAGGAAGCAGGCCTCACAGCATGAAACTCAAAGGCAGCTGTGGAAGGAGCATCTGCAGCGCTTGGGGGAATCTGTCTCCTCCTCCCACAGCTCCGAGGAAGATGTGCGGTGGGAAAGAACTCTAAAGAGCCGCACCTGCAGCCGGAAGCAGACCCCGCAGCTGCAGCAGGACCCTCAGGACCAAGCTCTGCAAGCAGCTAGAAAAAGGGCAGAGGCAATGAAGGCTGAGGAGGCCCTTGTAGATCAGGAGCTGCTTAGGAGGAGAGAGGAGGAGGTCAAAAAGCCCAAAACAGTAGTGGGACATGTGCTGAAGTTTATGAAGAAGACGTATCAGAGGGTCGTAGACTACAGCACACAGAACGATCTGAACAGTCCCTACCAGCAGCACCGGCTCAGGATGAAGAAGCTGGGCCAAGAACGGGAGAAGATGGAGAAGGAGCTGCTGGAGAAGCTGCTGGAGAAAAGGAGGAAGGCTCAGCAGGCCCCTTGAAGACAACGGAGGAAAAACATGGAACACTGCGGCAGAGGTAAGTAACCTGATAAAGAGCCCAGTTAAAGCAGCTGGATTTTACTCACACCGATTGATCCATTCACTGTTAAACCATAAAGAGCAGCTGCTGTTACCTGACAGTGGTGGTAAGTCACTTCATGTTTAGGTTCCTGTTCTCTGATGAGCCTCTTCAAAGTTGCTAATATCGGAATTCCTGCTGTTGGTTTCAGATTGCTGGAAAATCAAAGCGTGAACATCACTGAAGACCTCTCCTGCATTTAACATCGTTCTAATCATCTTTACCACTATCATAATCATTAATAAAGTATCTCCAGCGTATCTCAGTGTATGTCTTAAGTCTGTCACATATACACATACACATCTTAGTACAGTGAAGTGTATTTTACAGGGGAATTCTGCCTGTTTTCCTAAAACTGAATGTATAAATTAATGGCTAAGATAAAAGTAAGTGATAGCAGTTTCATGTGAGCCAGGCATCCAGCTCTGAAAGCTTTACAGAGAAAGTTGTAATATGAAATGGTTAGGAATAAGCTACCTGAAGCCTGAGACAGTGTTTGACAGTGCTTTCCAAAGAAGTGTTTAGCCTAAAATAAACATTTAAATCCATTCATGGTGGAGAGGTCTATGCAGCGTGCAGTAAGGGAAAGAACACATGCTTTTAACTTTTTAATATCAACATTATATGTATAAACTAAGAAGGTTTATGGTTGGTGTAGCTCAGCGGGTAACACCACCACATGTGGGAGACTGGGGTTCGAATCCCGGTCTGGGTGACTATGCTGTGCTGCACCAATAAGAGTCCTTGGGCAAGACTCCTAACACTACATTAGCCTACCTGTAATATGATTAACCTTGTAAGTTGCTCTGGATAAAAGCGTCAGCTAAATGCCTTAAATGTATGTGTAGGTTCTCTGGTCGTTTTGGTCTGTAAACAAAATACAGACATAAAGGCGTCCGATTCCCATCACCACCACTGTACTGAAATCTTCCATGAAATGGAAGCACCCGATTGGTCGTACGACTATCCATTGTAATATCTTTTGTATCAGCAAAAAAAATTGCCAGCTCTCTTTCAAAGAAAAAAAGCCATCACAACAAGAAGCTACACGGTGTTAACAGATGACTAGAAGCTGAACGTTTAAGGCTTTGTGGACTCCTCAACAGCAGCACCTCCAGAAGGTCCTAAGACAGAAGATCCCATCCGCCCCAAGGAAGACAATCAGCATGTGGGTGTACATGATCTGCAAGGATGGATTCAGACCCAAATCAGGTGAGAGTGCCTTCCACATGGATGAGTGGGCCCAGAGAATGCCAAGAAAACATGACTTCCTTCATGAGCTCCACGCTGCCACCGTTGAAAGTAGGTGTATGACTACACCTTTAGTAGGTGTAAAGTTTGTGTATTGCACATATTTGATCCACTGATCTGATCCAATATCCACTTTTCTGGTTGGATATTCCTGCCTTGCAAGACAACCAGTAAGTTGTGGTCGTGATGTCACAACACATGAGGGTTCAGTTGTCACTGATTGGTCTAAAATACTAACAAGCAGTTCTGTGTTAAGTTATAGACTAAATTGGTCACAATTTTCAGTCTTGAAACTAGAGACGTTTTAGATAATGCAGGCTACAATTTAAAAAACAAACTGCATCTTCTGCTATTAATTAATTGCTTTCTTTTAAATTGCGATTTTGAGAGAAAATGATTCACCTTTTAGGCCTAGTTGGTGTTGATACTAAGTGTAGCGCTGCTGTGAAGAACTGCATGGTTGTTCTGTTAATTTTAGGTAACAATACATAAAGAGCGCAACCAAGTAGCTCGCTAGACAGCTTATCTCAATGTTCAATTGCTCTAGTTGTGAAGGGTCACTTAAATGCGATTCTACATGGTGTGGGCTACTATTTTAGCCATCCTGTGCATTCACTACTTATTTAACCAATAAAAGGGCAAAGTCCATTTCCTGCAGGCACAAAACAATGAAAGGCTTTAAAACATTCCCATCACTTAATAAGACTAGCTCAGGCAATTCTTACCTTTCATGCTGAAAAGACTGAATGAAAGGAAACTAAGTTTCTGCAAGGACCTGAGAAAAACTGTGGAACATGTACCTCAAGCACTACCTCAAAGATATACACTCATAATCAAAAGCATAGTTGCACCCACAGGGAAGTGTTGGACTGCAATGCTATTCCGAAGGAAGATAAAGTTTACCAGGAACGATAACACAACATGCCAGACGTCTCGGCACGGAGTCGTAGAGTTTCCTAATGGTGTCCTGTGATAATCCATCCCATGCAGCTTCAATATTCTCACACAGTTCCTGCAGATTTTGTGGTAGGGGTGGAGGTGGAGTGACACCAGGCCTTTTGGACATGTAATGTGCGACAACAAACCGTTCATCTTGGTGCTGACCACGGTGCCTCCACACACACGTTCGTTGGTTGTCGTCACCAAGACAAAAGCAGGACATTCTGAGTCACTCCACGACAGTCTGGCACAACACCACTGCAGCCTTTGGCGACATCCTCTACTCTTCTGAGAAGGCTTTGCACTACATGTTGGAACACTGCTGTGAGGATCTGACAGCATTCAGGCACAAGAGCATAAGTGAGGTCAAGTAGTGATGCTGGATGATTAGTTCTGGACTGTGGTGAACAGTATGGAAGTAAATGCAGATGGTTACTGTACTTAAATAGTCTTTACTGTACAGTATTTCCATTGTGGGGGAATTTTTACTTTAACTCCACTACATTATGCTGAATCTCTCCTTCCTTTTGGCTTATGTGGGAATAAAAATGTAAAACGTAGCAAGCCCACCAATCAGGGTACAGCGTGCTCTTTGTTTTGAGCTTCGTTTGAACTGTTGGCCAGAACATGGTTTTCCCTAATGGAAACTGTTCTCCTTCCTGTTTTGTGCTTATAAACATCAGTGTCAGACTAATTAAGGACCTTCTATTAAAGACTGGTGGACTGAGAGACACTAGAGTCTCTTCACCTACAATGACTGATTAAGAGTCTTGTTCCAGAAATCATAATAGGACATTAGAGCCATAATAAATCATGCTACTGTTACTTCCTATACTTAAGTACATTTGCAGGCAAATACTTGTGTACTTTCACTCAAGTGGAGGTCTAAATGGAGGAACATCTACTTTCACTGTAGCAATATTTTAACTTGGGTATCTCTATCTTAACTCAAGTACCTGGTTTGTGTACTTTTGCCCACCACTGCTTCTGAATCACTCCATCTTATCCCAAACGGTAGTGGATGGAGCAGGATTAATCCAAAGAACACAATTCTAAAGCTTCACAGCCCAATGGAGGGGTGGCTTATAAAGTCATCAGACTGATGCTTGACAGTGGGCGTGATGACCATCAGCTGATCCCGAACATCCTATTCTACTGGTCAACAGTTGCCGATGGAGATTATGAATGCTCTGTGTGGGCAATGATACACCTGCGTCATTAATAGGTGCACCTTTAAGTGGCAATTTTTATTAATTAATATATAAAGTTAAACATAAGTCCTGATCTACATTTCCCCATCAATAGACTCTCAATTTAAAAACCTTTGTAGTCCAGACCATGCAAAGGATGCACAGTGTCAGCTACAGAAGTATAAAGCCTCCAGCTTGAAGATGTGGACTAGTGGAACTGGGTGAGTGCACTGCTATGTGCATAAAGAATCTCCTTCACAAGAGAACTGTACTTAATCCCTGTTCAGGAACCTGACGCACAGGGCACCATGCCAAGCTGTCCAGGGAACACCTTATACAATTAACAACAAAAACTCCTGGTAAGATTAATATGTTCTTTTTATCAGTTATCTTCAACATCTGTACATTATTTGTAAAAAAAAAAAAAACTATCAGAAAGAAACTAAAACCAAAAGAACAAACAGTCAAATAAAAACCGAGCAATAACAGTAATACAAATCACTTCTTCGGTGTGAGGAACCTTGTGAGGAACATACTGATCAAAAGCTGCTGTGTGGAGTTTGTTAAGAAGAGTCTTTATTTAAGCGTCTTGCTGATATTGATGTAACCTGCTCCAACGCAGGTCAACAGGACTTTCTCTCCTCCCTTCTGTTCGTCCTCGTCTGCATTCTGTGTCTCTATCTTGAACATGATCTGGAAGAAGTCCCGAATGTGCCGGAGGAACTCGATCCTGCAGGATACAACATTCTCTTAGCGCAAGAATACGCTGCATGTTCCAGCTCAAACAAAAAAACAACAACCCTGCTCATGGCATCGTAGACCTGAATGAAAGCAAATATCTACGTAGTTGTGGACCAGGAGCAGACAGCGGGGCAGAGGTTGCTTTGGTCTTGCCGAGCTTTCTGCGTCATGACTGACCGTGACCTGGGACAATGTGTGCATATCACCACCTCCCACAAAGCTAATGCACGCAGGGAAAATATGATGGCACATGACTTCAGCGCTGGAGAACTGTCTGAAATCCAAGACAATTAATTTAATCGAGCTATATTTCAAACTTCAGATGCTGTCCTCCTATTGGTCAGCTTCTAGAAACACATCGCAGGAAATCGGGGTAACACATGCCATCCCATACGCCACATCACAGTCCTGGTCATTTGTATCCCAAACCGGCTCATTAGGATTTTAACACATGTTGACTGGCTGAGAGGAAGAGCATTGTGTTGGCACCGCCAATCTTCAGTTATCATAGTACTGTACTTGATCAGGACACAGCACCGGTACCATGATAACTGAAAATGGACAGTTCACGGTCCAGGGATGGGCGATTTAGCTCCAAGAAGACTAGTGAGGCATTACACTGGGCTGTCGAATCTTGTCCTTCAAAGACACTGTGAAGCATTTTACTCATCAGCACACTGACACATTGGACAAACACTGGGCTGCATCGTTCATATTAAACAGGTGGTGGTGTTTCAGAAGAAACCTGCCAAGTCAGAATTGTTCCCAGTGGTCGCGAGCCAGACGTCTGAAGAGTTTATGGCCTTTAAAAGCTCCCTCACAGAAACCTATTACATGAAATGGTTACGCAGACACAGCCTGACGCCTCACACATTGTTTTGCAATTAGAGCACTGTGCAAAAAAGAAACTAACATTTTACCATTTACACTTTTACCGTTTCTTTATTCTACCAATATCAACATTACATGCAAATATAACTGGTTGTTTATTTATTGAGGCAAAGGACCCAATATTACAGATCTGCGAGTAGTGATAGAATGTAAACCTCTAGGATTAGCAGACAATTTGGAGGTGAAATTACAATTAGATGTTTTAGTGGGATCAGTGGGATGACAATCAGGTGTGAGTGTGCGTCCTGTCGTATTTAAAAACCAGGAATCTATCAAGGTCAGATCATCCCAACACATGTTTGTGGAAGTGTATCATGGCACAAACAAAGGAGACTTGTAAGGAACTCCACAAATGAGCTGTTGATGCTCATCACGCTGGAAAGGGTTATAAAGCCATCTCTAAAGAGTTTGGACTTCACCAATCAAAGTCAAATAGTCTGTGTACAAAAGGAGGAAATTCGAGACGACTGTTACCCTCCCCAGGAGTGGTCAACCAGCGTAAAACACTGCAAGAGCCAGGCCAGTAATATTTTGCGAGGTCACAAAGTAAGCCAAGGTAATATCGAAGCAACTATAGCTCTTTCTCACAGTTGCTAATGGTCTTAAATTCACCATCTGGAGAACACAAAATAGTGTATGTGGCATGGTGGCAGGGAGAAAGACACTAGTCTCCACACAGAACGCTGCTGCCCGTGCATAGTTTACTAAAGTCCTTACTGGAAAATTGTTTTGTGGACGGATGAGACCACAATAAATATTTGGTTTAAATGAGAAGCATGATGTCTGGAGAAAGGAAAACACTGCAATGCAGCACAAGAACCTTCTGTGAAACATCATTGTGGTAGCCAGGATTGCTTGCGATTATTAAAGGAATAAAGAATTCGCAATTATGACGGTGAATTCTAAATGAAACGACAGGACGCTTGTCCTTGAACTGAACCTCAAGTCGTCCTACCATATAGTTAACGAAGAATAAAAGTTCATGTTTTAGAACAGCCGGGTCGAAGTCCAGACCTTAATCTAATAGGAATGTTGTGGAAATGAGCATTTGATGGGAGGAAACCCACCAACATAACAGAGCTGAAGCTGTTCTGCACGGTTCAGTAAAATTCCTCCAAGATGATGTGCAGAAATAATCAACAGTTATTAGAAACATTTAGTTGCAGTTACTGCTGCACGAGGGGGTCACAGCAGATACTAAAGGCAAAGGTGCACATACTTTTGCCACACACAGATATGTAATATTGGCTCATTTTCCTCAATAACTCAATAACCATTTTTAGGACTGTGAAAATCTGATTTTGTTTCAGATCATATTTATGCAGAAAGGAAATTCTAAAGGGTTCACAGACTTTCAAGCCCCACTGCACAAAAATTGTCCTTACTTACCATCATCCACATTACATATGAAACACAGGGACATGTATCTGTTCACTGATCTGTTCACACAGGTCTTTTTGTACTGAACCAGTTAGTGAACCAACATGTCCCTGTGTTTCATACGTAATGTGGATGATGGTAAGTAAGGATAAAGCAAAAGGAAAAATAGGGACTACTTTGCAGTACAACACCTCTGCATGTCCCTCTTCAGCTTAAATGGAGCAAAAAAAAAAAAAAAAAAAAATACACTTTAGGACAAAATCTTTTTCTAAATTATAAAAAAGCAAATTCATATTTATTCAGTATGTTAACATTTGGTGAGAGAGCTTTTAAAGGCCAAGTCTGGTTCCTATCACCACAACTGTTAACAAGTCTGCCTCGGTAAGGTTTTCTAGAACAGAGCATTCACACCAAACCACTCCGAATAACATTTTGAAACATCAGTGGAACCCCCCCCCCTCTTTAGTAATTACACTACCGCAGCCCTTACAGGATTCGGCTGAATTCACACCAGTTTCTCTTCTATAGTACAGAACCTTCAGTTCACCATGCAAAGCAATATGACACGACTCTACAATAAGAACTGAACTGCAGGGACACAAACTGGAAAGTCTGAATGTAGCAGATAGTGGGCAAAGATCAATGTGCACTGCAGGTTTTTCCCCCCAAATAAGGTGATGTTTACACCATTTTTTCCTCTGATTAGCAACCTTTGACCCACAGTAACATGAAGAGGGGAGGGATGGAGGGAGGGAGGGAGAGAGAGAGAGAGAGAGAGAGAGAGAGAGAGACTCACGTGTATGGGGAGAGGGGACCTAGGAGAGTTTTAGAAACATCTTGCTGGCCTAACGTCATGTACAGAAGAGCCAGGCTCTGATTAATTGAATCCACACAGCCGCCCTGGGAAGAAAAGAAACAAAAACAAAAACAAAAAAAAAAGAGATCAGAATTAATTAGCATATTCCCAAATATACTTCTTATGAACACATACAGGTCTGGTTCCCGTCCCCACAACCGTGAACAACATGTTTCTCTAGAACGGAAGTAAATCATAGTAAACCTACCCTGCGTAACGGCGAGATAAACTGGAAAGCTGCAGCACGCAATGTAAAAAGTAGGCGGTGAAGTTGTCGTACCAACCAAAGGTAAATTCTCAGCATTTTCCATTTGGCTCAAGTGTCCCGATGGTTCACTTGGGTCATAAACTTGTGTATCCACATCTGAATTTGAGGTACTTTAGCCGTTTATTTTTTTAAATATGTAAAGCATGTTACTTGTGCAGTCTGATGTTTCTCCAGCTTCTCCAGTAGAACTAGTTCTCAAAAGAGGAACCCTCACAGATTATTATTTATTAATTTATTTTCATTAAAATCTAATATAAGACTAATATATAAAGTTACCATAAATATTGCAATTATTATTTTTTTATTTTTAAATGGACCAAATCTATATGCAATATTTCTGATTAAAACAATGAACAAAAAGATGTAAAAATGTAGTTAGATAAGATGACATATGATAATGTAGGCTACAGAAATCATTTATAATTGCATCTTGGTATGCCAATAAGAGACTCTTAGAGAATCTTGTTTTTAGTATGCAAATGAGATGTGATCTGACTGGCTTCCCCTCAAAAAGCTTCTTATAACTTGACCGAGAATGGGCAAGGCCAAACTACCGGAGGCCAAAGAGGTGAACACAAATACAACCATGGTATTCAATCTTCATTAACGATGGTCGAACTACCTTACGCTGATATTCTAAGTGAAAATAAGGAACACATCAACAGAGAAAACACGTCCGCATAATTCATCACAATTATTGCTTATTTGCAGAACTGAACATATATGGGTGTTGGCTTCTCCTGTAAAGTTACCATTTCAGAGATAAGAGGTTTTGTTCCGACAGCAACAAGATCACCGCCCTCGGTGACCAAGTGGGCCACCGAATATTTCTAGGGAGAAGCTAAGCTTCGTCTAGACTGTGACATATAGGTCATGATATCCTCCTCGAGGCCATCCTAATAGGTGGAGGAATGTTGGATGGCTTGGCAATGGCACTTCCCATTACTGCGAATATACAAGCCTTGTGTTGGGACACAGGGGCTAGTCTGGGCCAGTCCACTCACGTGCCCTGTTTAGCACTGCTGCAAGAACATCTGCTCGGGCTGCATATGATTCAATCACATAATCATATAAAGGAACTGAGGCTTCGTTGTTGACATATGCTAACGGCCACTGATAGGATACAGAGAAGAGATGTGCTGACCAGCTCAATAGCAAACTTCATCAAGCTAGCAAGCAGGCAAACAAACTGGTGAAAACTGTTCGCTCTCTCTGTGTTGGCGAAACACAGACTGTCTAGTTATATCGTTCAGTCACCAGTTTTTGTAATACCTGATCAATAGCAGCTTGGCAGCAAGTCTTAAACATATCACCAGTTGTGAAATGAATTCATGCAATTAATGTTTTCAGTAATATGAAACAAAAATGAACTTGCGCAACTTCACAGGTTTCAAAAGTATCCAGGACGATGAACAAAGCAATAGAGGACACTGAAATGACTGTGGTTGTAAAAGTCACAACCAAATGAATATCTAGAATTTGTTATATTTCAAAAGTGAAAATGAAATCTCAAATAAGATCCCTTAAACCCGATGCCACTGTGAGCTGCTACAGAGCAGAACTGACATGCAAAGCCACATATGTTAGGTGAAGTTTTTTCATTTACTGAATTATCGCTGAAAGTCCAAAAGAATCTGAATTGTTTGCATTTTTTGTCCTTGCTGTAATTTCATGAATCACAAGTTGAGAGTCAAGTTTGAGTTTCCATTTAGTTGCCATATAGGTACTTACTACCATATACTTCCCACTCTTTAAAAATACTGAAATAATAAGAAAAATAAAAAAATATCTACATACAACTAGTAGTGAATGGTTTGTAAAAGCTGAATATGCCAAATGTTTAAGCAAAATTTATGCAAGTAAGGAGATATTTTATCATAATTTGAATTTGATGATTGAAGTAATCGTTATGTCTACAATCTTAGCTTGGTAAAATTACTATCCTTTTACTATCATTTACATTTTTGCCATGTTTTTGTGTTTTTGACTTTTTCTGAATTATATAGATATATAGAATTATATTCTGAATTATATGAATATATATAGATTCCAAAATAATTCAGAAAAAGTCAAAAGTGCAGACTCAAAACTGTCAAGACAGAATGCAAATCAACTGGAAATGTTATGTAAAAAATTACATAGCTTGCTGTGTAATAAAATATGTATTTAAATAATTCCAATCAAACTGGACAGCAAGAGGAAAGTCTAGACTCAGGTAAACAGTATGATTCCATTCATTAAACAGGTTACAGAATTCAGCATATGAAGAAATGTATTTTAATTTTAGTTACCTCCTTCCATATATGAACATCCTTAATCCTTTAATGACAGGACATGAGTCGTTTTGGCAGCTGTAGCTGAAAGCTCCATATTCCTCTGGTCTTGATTGACTAATGGCAAAAAAATACACTCCTGCTCTTCCACGTCTTCCACCAACAATGACTCCACTTAAATACTCTTCAACCTTAACTACATGTCTACTGCCAGGAGCTTAATATCCAATAACGTCAACAGCTTCATGCTGATGAGGCAAACCGGTTTGTATTAGCCAGACCTGCTGGTGGAAAAGTCCCAAAAGATCCTGAGCCACAAGATACCTCCCCTTCAACACCCCAACATAAGGGTTGGACAGTATTGGTATAAGTCAATATCATTATATTTCCCAAATATATCACTCGTCATTCTACATGGAAAGCAATGCAAAACTGTCTTATACCCAACTTACACAAGTGAGAAACGGAAGCCTGGACCGGCAGACAGATCCTGGCAATTTAAAGGGTTAATAAAGCCAGTGTCTTAAATTTCCAGACACTCTCTTTTTAGCAGTTTAACCCCATCGGACCCACCCTACATTTTGTTGACAATACACTCAGTCTTAAAGCCATTTATCGGATTAAAATCTGCCCCCAGATGGGTTAATGAGCGTGTCATGCTCATGTTGGTCACAGTAAAATGAATCAGCACATGGAATGGGAGCTTTCTGTATGCTACCGTGTATCCTATCACTGTTTATGCTGCCTTTATTGTTGCATGCACTGCAATGATATCTGAGGGAGCGATGAAAAATTGAAATACATTGCTTTGCTCTCAGTATTGCAATATATTGAATCTGTATATGTAAAAACGTATGTCGATCACAGAAACGAACTCAGCCACAGACCACACGGATTGGGGAGTGAATGGTATGTTTTAAAACGTGTTCAGAATGTGTCTATACTATACTATATTAAAGGAGCTTAAAAATGGAGGAAAATGAAAATAATTTCATAATACCCTTAAAAAGTCCCTTAAAATATCTGCATTTTTTCATTTCACTGCATTTACAACCTAACAATAATAAACGATATATTCCCACTGAATGCTAATCCAGGCAGTCCCAAATTCTCAGTTTTAAGTTGAGTTCTCTTTATCCATTTTTAGGACTGTGAAAATCTGATTTTGTTTCAGATCATATTTATGCAGAAAGGAAATTCTAAAGGGTTCACAGACTTTCAAGCCCCACTGCACAAAAATTGTCCTTACTTACCATCATCCACATTACATATGAAGCACAGGGACATGTATCTGTTCACTGATCTGTTCACACAGGTCTTTTTGTACTGAACCAGGTAGTGAACCAACATGTGTCTTTGTTGGTTCACTAATTGGTTCAGTACAAAAAGACCTGTGTGAACAGATCAGTGAACAGATACATGTCCCTGTGCTTCATATGTAATGTGGATGATGGTAAGTAAGGATAAAGCAAAAGGAAAAATAGGGACTACTTTGCAGTACAACACCTCTGCATGCCCCTCTTCAGCTTAAATGGAGCAACAAAAAAAAAAAAAAAAAGCAAAATAAATGAATAATGAACTTTCAGCTTTGCAGAAATATGCATAAAATAGACATAAAAAAGGCAATAAGTAGTTACAGAAAGAAGCCAGAACTACTGAAACTAATTATCGGTAATTACGTAACAGTGTAATTATATATATATAAGCATGGGAAGAGCCTAAAATATTTCCCTCTGCCTTTGTTACATAAACCTTAGCCATGGTCCTGTGACCACATCTATTGACCCCTCATACCTCGTGCTTCTTGTCATATTTGTCATTTGTTTGTGCAACAGCAACGCCGAAATTCAATTAGCCCAACCTCACACTGAGCTTCATTGTTGGACCCTCATAACGACGCATGCCACGTTAAGATGCCATGAGCCTGGCCTATTGATTTAGCGAATTAAAAGGAAACTGATTAAAGATACTAAAATGAAGAGGCAGGGAGTTTGAAGTTAAAGCCTAGTGTTTACGACTGGAGAACGCCATCACAAGAAATGGACTCTATGCACTGGTAAGAATGGAACGGCAAACAGGATACAGATAAGACCTGATACACGATATGAAGAGTGAAGGTAGCGACCTGCCAGCACACTGACAAAAACACACAAAGCAAACAACAGCCTGTGTCACACAGAAAAGCAAAACAAGCAGGCCCAGGAGGGGGTCTACTATGGGGGTCTGGGGCATAGTGCCCCAAGAAAGGTTTTTTTTTTTTTTTTGCAATGGCCCCTAAATGTCGGTTTATCATGAATGTTTAGTGTAGCAACAGAGGCTATTTGGTCAAATCTGTAGACAGTACATCCGCCCTGTTAGAAAGAACATGCTATAGATTGATTTGAACTAGTAAAGTCCATTCATTTGGGGAAGAAACCTGGCCTAGTGATGCCCTTGAGTAAGTCTATCTTCAAGGGAAGAAAGAACCTGAACCTACAGCACCAGACTAGGAACGCACCGATGTGGGAATTGTGGGCAATGCCGATATCAGTTATGCATCTCTGCAGACAAAGATATATAAATATTTCTACAATGGATTGGCATTACAGAGAAATACAGCATTTACTCACAAATGGCTGCAGATGTAGTTAAATGAAAAAAATGCTGGTATTTTAGAGCAGCAAACGTTCTGCACTCCCAGAGTACAATAAAAGCACCAAATATCATCTGGAAATATTCATCAAATCTAAGCAACAGACATATTTATGTTTATATAAATACATTATACATTCTTAGTTTGCTGCCTGCATCACGTTCCAAAAAAAGTAGGGACAGGGTCAAGTTTAGCACAGTGTTACATCACCTTTCCACTTAACAGTGTCCAGTAATCGCTTAGCGACTGAGGACAATTACTGTAGTTGTGAAAGATTTTTCATCTCTTTGCTGTCACTGTGCCACTATTTGCCATGTACCTGTCCAGAATGTAGAAAAGGTGCAGAATGACTTTTTTACACTGCAAATAACAGAACGCAGCATTATTATAAAGCTATGAGACTCTGAGAATCTTTTTTTGTCAAAACTCAGATTTAATTATACTTATACCTAATTATACTTAGTTATACGCCAGCTGCTATAATGAAAGCAGTCCTGTAAACTGGAGGAAGCAAAAGCTAACAGACAGAACTTGAGGGGCTGAAACTGCCAGGAGAAAAAGCTAGGTGTACCTTCAACCTTTTCTCAAGTATACAGTATATCCTCTTTTAATAAAACTAGTTAGTCAACTCCATCACCGTATTTATTTTACCAGGGAATAACATTCCAGTATCACTGTGCAGGAGCCAAAACACTGAAATCACTTTTAATTTGAGCTGAACAACGAGACAACTGACATCTGATAAGTTAAAACAGACAAAGTAAACCCACATACTATGAATTATGAATTCAGTTATTGTACTCAACATTTCGCACATTGTGCTCCACTACATCCTATTAAACGGGACTAATGATGCTCTCCTTGCAATTTGACATGCAGTTGGTTAGTGTTTTTAAGTACTAATGATAATCAATAAGCACAGAAAAGCATATGGTGACATAATGCCATATAATTTATCACGATAATGATACTGTCATACTGCTCGACACTACTTTTAATCTTTTTCTGGAAAGGAAAAACAAATCGCCATCATCTTAGGGAAATGCCTGAAAATCCAACTTAACAGAGGAATGAACATTAAGTAACGAATGGGTTACGTCCAACAGTGAATTTGAGTTTTTTATTTGAACTGGTTTTAAAGATATATATTTTTTTCTATTGCTTTGCTAAACATTAGTGTCCCGTGTGACCTAAAGAATGAATTTAATAAGTGAGAACATATTAGACATATCGCTTCTATTGACATTTTTGACGTTTTTGTTTGGACATGAAACTTGAAAGCACCTTTTGTCATTTTCATTATATGTAAATTCAAGGACAAACAGACCAAAGATAATGACTCAGAATGACTTTGGGGGGGAGTCTGATTCCACTGACTCTTTTCCTCGTCCTGTAAAGTTATCATTTTGGAGCTGAGATTTTGTTCTGACAGCAACGATATGGACACAAGGAAATCTGAGATATATAAATTTATGACATGGACAACATTTAATTACAGGCAATGTTTGTCCATTTATAGTGGTCAATTCATCAAGAACAACCTGTAGTTTAAGTGTTGTCACAATAAATAAATAAAATAAAAAAAACACATCACGACTTTGACACGATACCTGCCTATGGATACCTATAGTGAAACAATACCACAGCCCAAACCTAAAACACCAGGAGAAGTAAAGGAACAATAGATGAAATAATATGGAATGTAAAATGTTTTGTTTTGATTAAATTAAAATACAACAAACAAAAATTCCTGAAATATTCTGACGGTCAACAGGAGGCCAGAAGTACCAGACTGTCATAATGTACACTCCATGATTACCATGAGCAGCACTGCTGAGTTTAAACTGATCATTTATAACTGGTGTTGATGATTTGTGTACGCCTGATTCTTAGTAGCTTGCAAGTTTGGTAAAGTTAACGTGAACATACACAGAGATATCTGTCACATTGGTAATTAGCTAAAAACATAAAGCCAGTTCAACAGTTAACAGTAAATATAAGTCTCAGTTGACTGTATTTGATGTAATTGTTATCCATCATATTCGCTACTCCGTCACTTTTTGAATTTTCTGTACAGTCAGCATGTCTGTCAGTGAGATGTTTGGTCTAAATGGGTTTTAAACCGGTTCTGCGGGTGAGTCTTTGAGTCTTTTGTTTGTTCTTTATTTGGAATCAGACTCTCCAAAATTCAACCCAACAGGCTTTTCAAATACCAAAAAATAATTTTCTAAATTATGGTACCTAGAAAGACTAGTTTTAAAAAGCCTTGGACTGCCGCCATCCTGAGACTCACACTGATTTACACTGAATTAATGAGTGAAGCATCACTAAATCATAAAACAGAAAACATTAAGGCAGACTGAGAGCGAGCTGAACACAAACAGGCAAATATTAAACTCCTTAACGTCTGCTAAACATGCTGAGCACAAACACAGACGTGCCTGAACATTCCTAAAGAAAATCCATATATCAGTTTAGATCAAAGCCAGAGAGAGAAAAGCAACTTACACTGAGTCTCTCAGTTTATCCCCTCTGCTCCCATTAAAGGTAACGTGTGCGACTGCGTCCAGAAGCTGTTTACTACTCGGACTGACCACAGGGCACTGATTAACCACAGAGCAAACACGCACACGCACACATACTCACTCACACACGCGCAGGGCTGGTGGTCCTGGAGGGTGTCAGAGAACCCACCGCTTCAAATATTAACTAGCATCCCACAATGCCCCCTGCCTCCCTGTCCAGCCAATCACAGAGTCTGTCTACAAAACATATATATCACCAGATTCACCTCACTAACTCACTAACCCAACTCACATGTCCCAGCACACACACACACACACACACACACACACAGAGAGAGAGAGCGAGACAGAGAGAGAGAGAGAGAGAGAGAGAGAGAGAGAGAGACAGAGAGAGAGAGACAGAGAGAGAGAGGGAGAGAGAGACAGAGAGAGAGAGGGAGAGAGAGACAGAGAGAGAGAGAGACAGAGAGACAGAGAGAGAGAGAGACAGAGAGAGAGAGAGAGAGAGACAGAGAGAGAGAGAGACAGAGAGACAGAGAGAGAGAGAGACAGAGAGAGAGAGAGAGAGA
>CM067496.1:4197209-4208664 GCA_034552555.1 Semaprochilodus insignis | reverse complement strand
GAGAGAGAAACAGAAAAGGAAAAGAGGAAAAAATGAAATGTAAAGACAGAATGTAGTAGGTATAAAGAATGAAGTGTCAGAAACACAGAAAGAGAAATAAAGAGAAAAATAGAGAAAGCAGGAAAGACAAAAAGAGGGAGAAAGCAGAAAAAGTAAGAAAGAAATAAGAAAAAGTAAGAAAGAAGAAAAGAAGCCAAGGAAAGATATAGATAGCAACAGGGGGGGGATGAAAGGAAAAAATAAAAAAAATAAAGCAACACAATGTGAGAGCGCGGGGAGAAAAAGAGACAATGAAAAAATGAAAGAAAGAATGAAATAAGTAAGGAGAAAGAAATAGAAAGAAATCAAAAGGAAAAAAGCTCAGAAGAGATGAGAAAGAAAGACAGAAAATGAAGGAAAGGTAAAAAAAAAGAGAGGATAGATTACATAGATATATAGATATAATCTGAATTAGACTGTATATATAATTAGAGAGACAGATACATAAGTAATTGTACTGTGCACTCACGGACTGAGGATGAGGGGCCAGTACACAGACTGTAGGGACACTACAGCCGCTCAGAGGGCCTGAAAGCAACACTGTGCAGCGTAAAGTCATGTGTCTTGATATGCATGCCTTGCTAAATTGATGTTCACTCAGAATGACAAACACAGTATAACGCTGCTGCAGTATGACTAAGACTTTTAGGAGTCTACAGAGGACAGTGCTGCATTCGGCTACCGCTAATAACCAAACACTGGGTTTTCGCCCTCTCAGGGAAGACAAGCTAAATACAAATCTCTTAGAAACGCCTCTGTCTGGAGTCACAACAGCATAAGTGACATCTAGTGGAGTCCATTACTTCTGTTCTGAAATGTATTCCTGAAACTGCCTGAAAGTGATGCTTTCGGTTCTTCAGAAAAGAGAAACAGCTGAAAGCTCAGGATGAAAAAATTAGAATATTAAAGGGCCCATTACCTAGAATTTTTGAAGTGCATCATATTTAGCCGCCACACACCGGTCAAGCAACACCCAAACTTTCGAAACCATCGTTTCTAATAATGGTACGAACACGGCACCATTTAATGCCTTTCAGCCATAAAAAATCACCATAATGAGAACACTTTAAACAACTCTGGAGCGACAACATACGAGTGCTCAGCGACTCCGTGCACTGTTCAATTTCTCACCGCCACATCGAGACCACAGAAAAAGCCATGGTAGATAACGTCGCTTAACATGTGCAGAGAGACAGGCAGTCAGCCTTTTAGGTAAACAGACCTCAACTCACGTTACAGCTTAGTCTTCTCCAGCTCATTCACAACTCTCTGTTAGCTCAGTAGTAAACTGATGCCAAACATGATTAATGAAGGTGAATCAACTTCCCCCCTCCCCGCCCCCCCCCCCACGCCACTCACAGCTCTCACCGTCCTCCCAGCTGTTTCTGCAGCTTAGTTTCCATGTATGGACTGGGATGTGAACAGTACCTTATACCCTCCTTCAGATAAAAATGTGGAAAACCCACATTCTGTTTTGTTTCAATGTAAAGATGTTATTTGGAAAGCTAACAAAGCAAAGTAACAGGAAAATAAAAGGCATATAGCTTAAAGCCTCTGGGAATACATTCTGAAATATTGATTTCTGTAATATACTCAACTTGAGTGTTCTGTTAAGCATCCACCAAAGTTTAAATCGAAGAAACAAAATAGAAATTTTAATAAAACATGCCTCAAGAAAGACACACACTGACTAACGGTCCTCCACCACTGAATCATACAGGAAGCACAAGAAAATTCACCACAAACTAAATGTGTTTTCTTTGAATTACAACATAAAATACCCTCATCATCAAAAGAACAGTTGCACCCAGAAGGAATCAACCGACAGGAATTACACTTAGCCGGGTGGGCGTAACAAGTTTCAGGCTCTGCCGCTCATGTGACATAAGCAAAGACGGGGCTTATCGCTGTACCTGACTGACCCAACAGCCACCACTGTGGACATTCAGTGAGCAGTGATGTGCTCCATGAGTCATCCTGGTAGTGCCAGCACCACTGGCAGACGGCTGCACCACGCAGGACTACTTGTACACAGACCATTACAGCGATTGCCCTCAACATCACGTCAATGTCACCAAAGACTGCAATGGTGTCATGGAGCGACTAAATATGAGCGGGGGTCATCTTCAGTGACGAGCCCCACTTTTGTGTTGGTGGAGACGACTAACAAATCTGTGTGTGGAGGCACCGTGGTCAGCGCCAAGATGACCGGTTTGGTCTGGTGTCACTCCACCTCCACCCTAAATCTGCATGAACTGTGTGAGGATATTCAAGCTGCATGAAATGGATTATCGCAGGACGCCATTAGGAACCTCTACAACTCCATGCTGACTATGTTGCATTAGCAAACATGGAGGCCTGACGCCATACTGAGAGATACTTCTTCTGTATGTGTAGCTGCAGACTCTTACCCTCAACAGAGACAAATAGAGCAGGTTCAGCTTCAGTCTTCAGGCTACGGGTTTTAGCACCATTACTAACCCTGGGAGTGAAGTTACAGTAGCTCTCCAGTGAAATGTGCTCCATGATGAGCTGTAGACGACATCACTGAGTCTATGACATGTTAAACAACTAATCCAGTTTTTACGTGTCAATACCTTAAAGACGGTAAAGCTTTTATCCATCTTATCCACCTCCTGGATGGGCATTCAGGGAACAGACAAACACAGAATTATGACTTAACATCAGCTGGATTAATAAACCTCAGACCTAGGCTACATGCAGATAGATGGATAAACAGATAGCTGGATAGCTAGCTACCTTACTAAAATGCTTACCAAATTAGCTTTAGCTCGCTAGGTTGCTCAGACTTAAAGAGGGTGTGGAGCCATGTTAGCCCTGTGATTGGTTAGGAAACAGCATCTTTGTCACTGTTAGGACCACCAGCAATAATGGTGGAACATATCAGACATTTATTAGACTCTGGGATGATATCCATAAGACATATTTCATACATGTACACGGGGGGGCCAAGAGAAGAAACCTCAGCCCACAGGTCTATATGAGCAGTGGCAGGGCAGTACTCACCCTATAGATCTCCTCCAGCAGCAGCTTGGCACAGTTCTTGCCGAGTTCCTCCGGAAGCACAGGGTCTCCCTGGCCCTGCGGGGTGGACGCCAGCTCTGCACTGAGAAAGGTGCCATTTACCGTCTCTGCCACCAAAGTCAGACCAAAACCTGGAGACCTGACCAGAGGAGGAACATCACACACTCTTTAAGATCACCCTAAACATGGTCGAAGTACTGCACAGGATCTAACACAGTACATTTAAAAGAGATCTGATTAGTCAAGCAACAGGCACCTTCTGAGGACGTGCTGGCACAAGCCTTTAGTCATTAGTCAGCCAGCACACCAAATGCAGGTGCTCTGTAGCATAGCACACCACAACACAGCACAGCTAATAACAAATATTTGACATAAGCAAGATGTTAGTTAGCCATTTAGCCAAGTAGCACTACAAACTGCAGACATACACGTTAGTTAAGAGACTTCAGGGCTCGTTCATACAGCGACTCGTTTCACGGGCCTGGAGGATTTTATGGAAGAATATGAAAAAAATAAAGAACAGTTGAAAACTACTACTCATAACATGGTGAGCTTTTAAGTTGCAGGTAACACAGTAGAATACAAAAAAAAACATTTTTATAAATATTAAACTTGATTAATACTAAACATCTGGGAAAGCTTGAATGAAAAATATGATGTTAATATGATAAATGACTTAAAAGACCTATCCAAGAACCGTGTAGGCGTTGCTAATGAGCAGCTTATTTAACTGCTCTTCATCTGCTTGTTAAGCCGTTAAGTATCCATCTTAGCGTGTGGTTCGTAGCTTCTACTGTACTGACTAAAGTCACCGCTGTTTAAATAGATCAGAGCCCACAAATAAATAAATAAATAAATAAATAAATAAATAAATAAATAAATAAATAAAAGTTATCATTTTAAGGTTTTCCTTGTGCTGAAAATGGCCGCTGTTGATAAAAGTAACTCTGGTGTCCCTGGGGCCTAATGTTAGCTAGCTAGCAAACTTAACTAACGTTAGCACCCACAAGCAAAAGCCAAACTGGCCCTCTGCAGGGTTTTTAGGGTGTTTCTTGCTATGAACCCACATCATGTTTTGGTTGAACTGTGCGATGATGTAAGGGCGCTTTATCACAACGGCTTGCTGGTTAGACAAGGACTGACAAGGACAGCTAGCTATCTAGCAAAGGCAGAGCTAAGGCTAGCTATCTACGCTTTAGCAGGGCAGCACATAAAAACGATTATCAACCAGAACATGAAGATGAAGTTGGGTTCATAGCAAGAAACACCCTATAAAGACAAAGACTATATCAAGCAGATCCGCAATAGGCCAGTCTGGCTTCTGCCAGTGGGTGCTAAGGTTAGCTAGATGAGCTAGCTAGAAAACGTTAGACCCCAGGCGCACCAAACTTTGTTTTCTTCATTGGGTTAAGAAATGTAACCTCGTGCACTGCAGTCACTTCCTCTTTTCATTAAGAAAATCGCCAAAATGATAACCGAGTAGTTTTTAGACTCCAACAACACAGAACTGCGGCCTGCTGAAAAGACAAGAGCCCCAGCCGCTCAGTAGGGGTTTGGATCTGTATGTGTTAACAAGCAGACTGGAGTGGAAATAATTTAACCCTTTTAAACCATTTGGTTTGGGGGTCTGTGGGCACGTTTGGGCTCGTAAATGGTTATTTACGTCAGACCTAACAATCACTCCCAGACTGCACCACTCATACTCATACAGAACTACAATACATATACAGCTTTATTTGACGCTAAGAAGACCAAACACAATCAAGACGAATGGGCATGCAGACGGACATGCAGACGGACAAAGCAGCATGGAAATGAAAGGATGAAGGAACAATGTTGGTGTATGGATAAATTAATGAACAGGCGGCAGACAGTTACAGACAGGGGGTTCAGCTTGGGTTAGCTTCCGGTAGGTAATTTTCCCTGGCTCTGAAAAGGTTTTGTGTGGGCGGAGCAAGAGAAGTGGACCTAAAGCGACGGAAGCATTATGCAAGATAAGGACCACCCAGTTTACATGGAGAGAAGTGAAATATAATCGGTCATTTATCGGTCAGTGAAAAATCATTCAAAGAATAAACTTATGTAAACGTAAACGTATGTTTACTGTTTACCGTCAAGAACAAGATTAACCCCATTAGCCAGAACACAGAGATTTAGGTTCCATGAGTCTTCAGAAAATTACAGTTCTCTTCTTTAAAAAAAGTATTTAAAAACTAAATATATATTAAAATATCTGATGAAAAAAATAAAAATAATTTAAATTTGTGTTCTGATCTCAAGGGAGAACCTTCTTGTTCACAAAAAGGGCAGCTGGGGTTTTCAAGTAAATGGAGAAAATTAAAATAATGTTTTCGTGTGACAATATGCACTTCTCTAAAAACCAAACACACAGTACAAAGTGGTTTCCTTCTGAAAATAATCTTCACCCAATACCCGTTATCTTTAATAACAACATCATGAACGAGGGGAAAAAAAGACGACAGCTTACTTTCCCGAACTGGCTCCTTTCATGTGGTCAGTGTAGATGTAAATATCGGGAATGAATTTGTTTAAGATGCTTCTGGCAGAGTCCACTATTCTGTTGGCCATCTGAGGAGACACTCGCACGGAGTATCTGACACACAGCAGTCAAGGGGTCAAACCACAAGTGAGGAGCACAACAGCATCAGTTACAGACACATTTTAAACCGCACCATATACAGTAACAGACATGCACTGAGCACAGCTGATACTAATAAAGAGACTTCATCTCTGCCATGGACAGACATGGACAAAATACTAGCAATGCGATTAAACTGCCAGATACAGTGAATAACATATGCACCAAAAACTCATAACTGATTTATACATAACCATTTTTCAACCCCTCTTTATATTTCCCTTTGAATTAGGATGGATTTTAGTTTCTGTGCCTACTGATGACTTTGGCTGTGACTGCTCACCATGTAATATGGCTCATTCAAAACGGTCCGGACTGAAACGCTCCTCATAACTTCAGTACAAATGGTAAATTGTAAATGAGCTTATAAATCACAGAACCATTTCACTTAAAATGGGCTGATTCTCCAGCTTACTTTCCAAAACAGGGCTGCATGGACCTGAGGTCGAGGGATCTGGAAATCTTTCATCGATTTTAGTTGAGATGTAAACAAAGCGATTCAGACAGAGAGGTTTGGTGTGAAATGCTCCGTTTCAGAGAAACGCACAGAGACAGAATTGCTCACAGTGATTGTGATGGGAACCAGATATATACAGAGTTGAAACGCCTTCAAAAGCCCCCTCAGAGAAAGCTGCCTCAGACATTGTTTTAAAATGGTTGTGAGAAAGCAATGGCCTAAAATACAGGTGCAGTTTTCAAATGTTAAGAAAACAAAAAGTCTGATGTCAAAAAAGTGAGGAAAATTTGATTTTCCAAAATATGGATCCTTTAAAATTGGCCTATGTTAAATCAGACAACAGTGATTTTTATTTGTTGAATTAAAAAAATGTCTTGACCCAGAAAAAGGTCAGGAAGCTCACAAAACACTGTACAATACAATTGAACACTCTTCTGCATATAATATTATAATAATACTATATAAATAATATTTTGTCCAGCTTTAGTGACTGATTTTGGTAAAGGATACGCTGTTCCTCTGATCCTCTTGATCTTCCCTGGCTCCGTGAGCAGAACAGGTTTGAGGGTCCGGCAAACTGGACAGGAGAAGTGTACCTCTCCTCCTCCGCCGGGCGCAATACCCCTCTTCACCACCTGAAGGCCAAACATCACAAACAAGAAGGTTGTAGGTAAGGCAATACGGCAAAAACTTTACATCACAGCACTTTAAAGACATTTTCATTTACATACTGTGTCATTATATTTATACGTCCTCAGGTTTGTGAACATCTTTAAACAGATTTGAAAGTAGAAATACGACCGTAAGAAATGCCTTTATGACTCCATACCTTTATTTCCAAGCCTTCCCCAATAATACCAAATTTCTTCATTAGAGGAACAGCAGTGGCTTTCAGTAAGTCCACCTGCAGAACGGCAAAAAACAAGCACCACTTAAAAAAACAGAAACCATAACAAACAAGTCTGTGTCAGGCAGGAAAGTAACAAGCTCCACGTTAATATCAAGCATCAGCGAAATCCTCACCCCCGTCATATGTGTACATATATACACACTCAGACTGGCCACTGCATTAATTACACCTACCGTCTATCTACACTCACTGTTCATTTTAACAGCTCCTCTGACCATATAGGACCATTCTGTAGCTCTACTATTAGAGACTTCAGACCATCTGTTCCTCTGTATACTTTATCGCCCTTCCACCCTGTTCTTCTATGGCCAAGACCCCCACAGGACCACCACAGAGCAGAAATTATTCAGGTGGTGGATCATTCTCAGCACTGCAGTGACTCTGACGTGGTGGTGGTGTGTTAGTGTGTGTTGTGCTGGTGTGAGTGGATCAGACACAGCAGTGCTGCTGCTGGAGTGTTTAAACACTGTGTCCACTCACTGTCCACTCTATTAGACACTCCCACCTTGCTGGTTCACCCTGTAGATGTAGTCAGAGCTCATCTGCTGCTGCACAGTTAATGTAGGTCATCCTCCAGTCCTTCATCAGTGGTCACAGGATCTTGCCCACAGAAAGCTGCCCACAAGACTGGATAGTTTTGGTTGGTGGACTGTCCTCAGTCCAGCAGTGACACTGAGGTGTTTCAACTTCAGCAGCACTGCTGTGTCTGATCCACTCACACCAGCACAACACACACTAACACACCACCACTACCACATCACTGTCCACTTCAGTGCTGAGAATGATCCACCACCGTATGTGTTTAGTTACTCACCGAGGGGTCTGTGGGATCATTAGTGACGCCCTTCAGGACAGCCTTGAGTGGGCTCTTGGTGAAGGGAGCCAGCATGATGAGGGCCTCCAGATAGTAACCAATGGAGCGCTGAACGTTACACTCATGCTCTACAGAGCCCCCATACAACAGACCCGGCTGGTAGGACAGGACCGTTCCTGTTCCGGAAGTGAAAGGGCAGAGATCAAACTTACATCCTTCGTTCCCATTAACCGCTCACCACCCGGCCCGTCTACATCAGTTGTTATACTCAAAGTAATCTACAGGTGTTGATGATTAGTTGAGTAATCAGAGTTTTAGAACTTCCTTTATCAGTACAATATCAAACAGCACATGGCCGGCCAAAGAAAGAAGAATCCAGAACAGTAGAAAAACATAAAGCACTTTAAAAACAGTAGTAAAGTACTATGTGGAGCATATAACATCATCAGACTAAAATGGTCAAATTGTTTAGTTGATTTTCTAAGTGACAGCAGGTTAGCACATTCTCTAGAGAATACAGATTTAATTATGCCTTTTTTAGCTAATTTTACTGCAAAATTTCTAATCATTTGCTGTAATTAACATATTTTTTGAGGGGGATATCATTTGCAGAAGCCACATATAATGTTATTTTATTTTATGTACTTTTCTCGATACTTTAAATTCATCAACTAAACAGTAAGTGTGCAGATGTGTGTTCTCTGCAGAGGATGTGTCCACTTATATTAATGTATAATTCCATAATAACATGCACACGTATCAGGCTCCTTTTTTTTGCTGTGAGAGAGTGAAGTAAACCCGAGAGCAGTAAAAACAGTACCTCCAAAACTGTTCCTTTACAGGAGGAGACAAATAACATTCTTAACTTTAAATACAAGTTAACACAAAGACATTTTTCTCAAAGCAACTCTGGAGAATTTATATGGGTCCAGGAAGCAGGATGGTCTTGTTGAGGTATTGCGTGCCATATCGGTCGTGTGGATACTACCATAGCACGCTGTTGGCGGCAGTGGATAGAAGGCGGCGCACACACAAGTGACATGAAGGACCTGGGAGACCCACAGACTGTCTGACATGTGCAAAGTCACCCAACAGCCACAAGCTGCATGGGATGGATTATCACAGGACACCATTAGGAACCTCTACAACTCCATGCCGAGACGTCTGGCATGCTGGGTTAGCAAACATGGCAGTCCGATGCCATACTGAGAGACACTACTTCTGTATGTGTAGCTCAATAAAAATTCTCCATATCAGTCTAAATGCATCATCATTTGTTGCTCCTGGTAACCTTTATCTTTGTTTCCCGAATAGCACTGCAATCCGACACTTCCTTCTGGGGGCAACTATTCTTTTGATGACGAGTGTATGTTTTTGGATGCCTATAAGACGCTTTCATCAAGTATATTTTCTTCTGTAACTGAGTGATCAGGATAGCCTTATATCAGCATTCAACTCTGAGAATGAACCAGAGCATTTCATTTCAGCCCACCTGTTTGATTGATTTCAATTGTGGTGCCGTTGGTCACCTTGTCCAGAAGTCTGATGAAGCTAGCTTCGAAATCTGAAAGCAGACACAGGTTTAAAAAGGGGTAAAATCCTCCAGGAATACTCCATCTATTACGACGCAAGTTGTGCTTTTCAGAAAAACACACTCCCGATTTTGACACCTGCATGCTCCCAGAAAGTCATAAATGATTTTTACAGGACAATTTCCCAACTTCCAACTTTTCAAATCTTAGAATTTAACCGGCTGTAGGATCAATAGACGAGTGCCATAACATCAAAACCACCTCCTACACATATTGCCTATTGTCCATTTTAATCAGCTCCACTTAACACACAGGAGGACTCTGTAGTTGCACAATCACAAACTGTAGTCCATCTGTTTCTCTGCATACTCTTCCTCAATGGTCCGGACCTCCTGGAGGACCATCACAGAGCAGGTATTACTTGGGTGGTGGATCTTTCTCAGCCCTGCAGTGACACTGGCGTGCTGGTAGCATGTGGGGTGACGGAGTCCTGCTGGAGTGTTTAAACACTGTGTCCACTCACTGTCCATTCTATTAGATGCTCCTACGTTGCTGATCCACCTCGTAGATGTAAAGTCAGAGCTCATCACACAAGATGCTGTCTGCAGGATGCTGGATAGTTTTGGTTGGATAGTCCCAGTCCAGCAGCACTGCTGTGTCTGATCCGCTCACACCAGCACGACACACACTAACACACCACCACCACGGATGAGAATAATCCACCACCCACATAATACCTGCTCTGTGGTGGTCCCGTGGGGGTCCTGCCCATTAAAGAACAGGGTAACAAAGTAAACAAATAAAGAGAATGACATAGAGCTCCTACAGGGTAAGCGGCTGATGAAATGGACAATTAGTGTAAGAACAAGGAGATGGTTATAATGCCGCCGCTGGTCGTGTATATGAAAGCGTTTTTGTGACGTCACAAAACGTCTTAGTTTCCCATGGATATAACGTCGGCTCTTTACATGACTTGGATTTCCATGATATGGGCCCTTTAAAAGTTAACTGCGTAGTAGCAAAGGTAGCACAACACCAGCTAAGGCTTCTTATTAGCCGACTTTAGCTTCTCCATTATTAAACCGAACCTACCCCGGAGCCCCGGCTCGTCATCTCTGGACCGTATGTTCCGGATTTTGACCCTTTTCCCGCTTAGCGTGGACAGCACCAGCCTCTGTCTGAAGAAATTACAGCCCTCATATGTAAGAGTCGCCATGCTGCTGCTGCTGCTGCTGCTGCTGCTGCACCCACGTGTGTAAACCTCGGCCACGAGCGTCCTGCTACGGAGCCACGCGAGGGACAAAAAGAACCGAACGAAGGTCGTCATATGCGCTTTACGTCGAACTCACACCAGGGGGCGCCAAAGTCACCGTTTAGAAAAAGCCCAATCTGTTTTGCACTTGTAAGGGGAACTCCGTCGACACTTAAAATACATTCTGTGTGTAACCAAAACGCGTTTGATATGAAATGTGCAATTCTGGAGTGACGGACCTGGATGTTTTGTTTGGCGGACATAGTTTAGATGTGGTGTTTATTAATAAGTACCACATTTAAATCATGTCTAATAAATACAACTATATGTATATGCAGTATTTATATATTATATGTACACCTCTCCTCATTATGGGGTTCGAGTGTTTCAGCCACACCCAGTCCTATCAGGTGTATAAAACCAAGCACATAGCCATCTAGCCACCATAGACAAACACTGGCAGTACAATGGATCATACTGAAGAGCTCTATTGACTTTAAATAGGATGCCTCCTTTGTCACAACTTGTCTTTGAAACGTGTGCCCTGCTAGATCTGCCCTGGGGCTGTTTTTCAGGGTCTGGGCCCTTTAGCTCTAGGGAAGGGTAATGTGTGGTCTGCACAGAGATGATTAAATTGATTATAAATATTCAAAATATGTATATATAGTTGTTGGGGGACATTAAAAAACACACACATATATATATATATATATATATATATATATATATATATATATATATATATAT
>CM067496.1:4168687-4197190 GCA_034552555.1 Semaprochilodus insignis | reverse complement strand
ATATATATATATATATATATATATATATATATATATATATATATATATAGTTACTGCCCAAAGAGTAACACATTTCTCCAAAATTTGCAACTTTACAAGTGAGGGCAAAAAGATAAATGAATTGTAACGTAAGTCAATGGAACCAGCTGTTTTTCCAAGCAATTTTGAGCCATTGTGTTCAAATGATGCATAAACGTCAAAACTGACAAAAATTAAAATACATGTTTTTCTATGAACAGTGACAATATATACAGTATATATATGTAGTATTCTAGCATCCCGCTACTTGCTAGCACAAAGCAGTGGACATGTGGGAGGTGTGTCCACAGGTACAAGCTTTTGGAAAGCACAGCAGAGACCAAATGAGAGACTTTCAAAGATGCAAATAGTCGGAAAAGCTATATATACACTGTATGTGCTTGTACTAGGCTTGTACTGTTGTACTGGCCTGTGGCTCTGTTTAGTGGGCTGGTGGTGCAGTGTTGGTGACTACAGTCAGGGAGAGCTGTAGTTGACTACTGATTCCCAACGGCTCCTTATGGCCTACAGTGTGAATTACATGAGTAATGAAATAACAGCTTTCTACACCCAAAACACCCACGGCATGGCTACTGGAGACAGCAGACAGTCAAAGCTACATTTAAAAGTAAAGAGGTAAACCATAATTCTGGTTTCACTTCGCACTCCTATGAGGACTATATACTGTGATAGTATGAGATTTCAGGCACTTCAGAGTGTTGTAATGGCTGGGCTTTTTGTATTCGTAGCTACCAGACATAATGGAGAAGAGTAAACTGTGTTGACTGTGTGTTTTTAATGTCTTCAACCGCTGAGCAATTATTTATTGATCCATTCTTAATACCTCTATTATTTCTGCATATTGGTTAAAGGGGGATTCCTCAGACTTGTGCATAATTTAATCGTTGAAAGTGTTCTGATGTGAAATGCCTCTCTGCAGAGGAACTCACTGACCTGGATTTCTTTACTGTGGTGGTGATAGGAACCGGGAGTCGTGATGTCTTCAAGACAGATTTGTTTTGCCACCTTTAAATGGACATTAAAAGTCTATTTTAGGCTAAAATGACTACGATAACAGTGAAAAGCTTAGACACAGCTACTCAAAGAATGCTCTTTATGTTGAGCTCAAAGCTTTACTTTAGAATAAAAGTGAAGACATCAAACTAGCACTCATGGAATTATGCAGTCTCCTTAAAAACCTCCAAAATGGAACTTTACAGGAGGATAAAACAGCTTTCTTAACTTGCAGTGAAAGTTGATATAAGATTTTTTTTCTAAGTAGTTTTGGACCAATCCTATTGGTCTGTCCATCATGCATATCCACAGGACTGAAAGGGGAACTAGAGCTTTTAAATTGTGCTAAAAAGAGATAAACGTTTTTGCACAACAAAATATACTGTATATTAGAGGTGGGTAATATGGCAAAAGTATAATACTGTGACACATCAAGAGTATATGTGGTATATCAGGATATTTATGTTTCAGACATCTCACCAGTTGGAACTGCTAAGCGTAAGCCTGTAGAGTCTTTAAGATCACCAACCACATCCATTTAGTTGGGTGTGTCTAAACCTTTGACTGGTAGGGAATATGTTCTAGGCCAGCTCACAACTATCATAAAACAATATCCAAGGCATCAATCAACATGTTTGTAGCCATCAGGTAATAATGTTCTTTGAGGGAGCTTTTAGTGTTATTTAATACTTCGGACCTCTGGTTCATATCACCACCACTGTGAGCCTGTGAGCACAGTGTTTGACTTTTCTGACTCATATGAGTGGCTTTGTTAATCAGTTATTTAATTATGAACATTTAAAAAACTTAATCACTTACGCCATCTCTGCTTCTTATGGCATAATGTGGCATCTTGACAAAGAAGGAGATTCAGGAAACATGCTTTAAAGTTAATGCTCTTTTATTGAACATAGCAGGTGAGACCCACCGTAAATACCAGCAATAGCAATAGCGCTGCATGTGTCCGCTGAAGCCCTTACCCTTGGCCATGCGCCACACGATCACAATGCTGGCTCCACGGCCAGCTGCCATCCAGGCATCTGTGCTGCTGCCTCTTTTGCGGCCCTCCAGCCAGGCTCTGCTGAGAAGCCTCGTCATGCTTCCCCCCACTGCTGTGCTTGCCGGATTGCTTCTCTCTCTCAAGCTCCTCGACCAGGGCTGCCTCTCTCCACCTTGTCATCTTAAGCCCTTGGTAACGGCATTTCCCTCTAAACCACTAGGGGGCAATCCCACTTCTGACACCAAATGCAGCATCAGTGTGCAGAAGAAGACCCAGGAAACATAGTGCTTTAGACAAAAGCTCTTTTATTGAACATGGCAGCAGTGAGAACCACCTGCTCGGCTGGCTGAGTGCTGGCTCCACACACAGATTCGTTGGTCGTCTCCACCAAGACAAAAGCGGGACTCGTCACTGAACATGACCCACTGCCATTGTAAGTCACTCCATGACAGTCTTGCAGGACACCATTGCAGTCTTTGGCCTCGTTGACGTGGTGTTAAAGGCAGTTGTCATAACGGTCTGCGTGCATGTGGTCCTGCGTCGTGCAGCCGCCTGCCAATGTTATGACCCCGGTAGCAGTCTAGGGGTAAGAGATTCTTTTGTCTTTTAATGGACACCGAATACTTAATCACCAACAAGAACCAACCAACAATAAAGTGCTTATGTACGTTATAGACCGTATGTACAGGAATGAGATGAGTGGCTGCGTGTCTAAAAGGGGGAGTCAAGGGTTAACAAGCAGATTCAGAGGCTAAACTGATACAGAGGCACCAAACTCCACAAAGCCAACTTTCAAACGTTCGTGGCTAGGCAAAACTGAACTATCTATGGAAGGCAGAGGGAAATATAAAAAACTAAACGCAGCTGAACTGGCATGGGACTATAGACAAAGGTGTGCAAAACACCATAAACATGAAGCACAACCGCTTCAATTCACTAAAACACAGCCCATAGCCAGCAACACAACAGTGAGTACATAGATTACCCCCAGCCTCTCGTCTAACTTAAACCACCGGGTTTTTAAATCTCAAGATGATGGTTCCTGACTGGCCATCAGAACTCAGAGGTATGGGACTTCCAACGATGATTGACGCTGCAGCCAATCTATGGAAGAGACAGGCAGCAGAAACAGAGCAAGAGAACAGGGAAAAACACAGTGGACCAGATGAACTGAGCCCAGGCACGTAACACACCCACCCCAAAGAGCAAACCTGTTTGCGAAAAAAAGGAAACAAGAAAGAGCATCAGCAATTACAGTTTCAGCTCCCTTTTTGTGCCTAACATCCAAATTAGTCTTGTTTAATCAAAAAACACCTCATAAGCCTGCGGTTCTGATTATACATTCGGGACAAAAACACAAGGGGGTTGTGGTCAGTAAAAACTACTGGCAGAGAACAAGAACCCACATAAACTTCAAAATACTGCAATGCCAAAAGACAGGCCAAGGCTTCCTTTTCAGTGGTGGAATACTTAAATTTATGCTTATTGAACCTTCGAGAGAAATAGCAGACTGGGTGATCCACGCCAGCTCCATCTTCCTGCAGCAACACAGCCCCAGCCCCAATCTCACTTGCATCCACCTCCAATTTAAAAGGCCTAGTAAAGTCAGGGGCAGCAAGCACAGGGGTAGAACAAAGCAAAGCCTTAATATTACTGAATGCCTCCTGAGACATAGGTGACCAGTTAAATGACATTGAAGGACTTAACAAAGTCGTTAATGGTTCAGCCACAGTAGAGAAATTTTTATAAAAGCTACAGTAAAAGCCAACCATCTCCAAGAAGCACTGGAATTCGCGTCTTGTTTTGGTGGAAGGAAACTGAACAATAGCTTTGATTTTTTCTTCTAGAGGACGAACCTGTCCACGACCAACTTGTTTACCTAAATATGTTATTGTAGCCTGAGCAAATTCTTGGCAAGATTTAGCGTTAAATTAGCCTCTGCTAATCGTTTAAAGACTGCTCTCAGGGTCTCTAAATGATTTTTCCAATCCATGGACCACACAACTACCTCTACACAGGCAGTGCAATTAGGAACATGAAAGGTAGCAGGCACATTTTTGAGTCCAAATGCCATTACAGAACACTGTGGAAATGCATCTGGAGTAACAAAAGCTGACAATTCAGAAACTCTAGCAGTTAACGGAACTTGCCAGTACCCCTTTAAAAGGTCCAGTTTAGTCACAAAACAAGCAGAACCAACATTATCAACACAATCATCAATTCGGGGCAAAGGAAATCAATCTGATACTGTGACTCCATTTAATCTTCTGTAATCTGTACAAAGCCTAAATGTGCCATCGGGTTTTGGCACAAGTAAACAAGGGGAACAAGGGGACTACAACTCGACACGGCTAGCCCATGCTCCAACAGAAGTCCTTACGCATAATTTCACGTTTTGTTGCACTGACACGATAAGCGTGTTGTTTTAATGGAGTGTCAGTCACCACCTTAATGTCATGCTGTATAACCTTAGTTTGCCTGGGCACATCCCCAAAAAGACAACCAAACTCCTTAATCAACGTTACAATATCCTCCCGCTGCATATTAGGCGAGTGCCCCACCAGTGCTGAATCAGAAGACTCCAATGAGGCCAACAATTTGGAATTTGGTAATCTGGCTTCCAACTGGGCAGTAGAACGAAAAGTTAAACCATCTTCCTCACTCTCTGAGATAGGGGAGGTATGGGAGGAGGCATCGTCTGGCACAGAAGGTAAAGCTACAACAGCTGTGAAGGAAAAACGGTTACCTGCAGATGTCCCACTTTCATAATAAGGTTTCAACATGTTTGTGACAAACCCGGGCCTTACGTCTACGGTCAGTAGTACTGACGAGGTAGTCAATCGCACTCAGTTTTTCTTTGATGATATATGGCCCCGTAAACCTACATAGTGGAACCAGAAACAGGTAAAAGTACCAACACCTTGTCACCAACAGCAAAATCTCGGGTTACAGCCTTTTGTTAAAATAAACGTTTCATTTTCATTTGGGATTTTGACAGCATTCCTGTAGTCAAGTTGCAAGCATGATGCCAGCGCTCATGAAACAAACTGGCATAGTCTAAAACATTCATGCCAGCGTTAGACTGATCTGTCTGGAAAGATTCCTTTAATATCTTCAATGATCCCCATACTGAATGACCAAAAACCAAATCCGCTGGACTAAACCGCAAAGATTCCTGTTTAGCCACAGGTACACCCTCATCCCAATCCTTACCATTCTCTACACAGTACTTGTGCAACATTGACTTCAAAGACTGATGAAACCGTTCCAATGCTCCTTGAGATTCAGGGTGGTAAGGGCTAGACATTTCATGCTTAACTTTCAACAGCTGCATGATTTGAGCAAAGAGCTTAGAAGTAAAGTTAGACCCCTGATCAGTCTGTATAACTCTTGGAAGGCCAAACGTAGTGAAGAATTTAACTAAGGCCTTTACAACACTCTGGGATGGTCATGAGCAACACTTAATACCAAATGCCGAAATGCAGACGGGACAACAATCCGATAAACTGCGTCTGAAACACTGGCATGAGATGCCCATTTCCAAATTAAGACCTCATCATCTAAAAAGAAGGCAATCTGCCCATTCTTGATATCACGATTGCATACAGAAAGAAAACACTTAGCCAAAGTCTCATCAAGCAGTTGTGCTGAAATTAATTATTTTCGTGTTACATGACTGCTAGATAAAGGTGATAAGTCAAGTACACGACCACTAGAACTGGCAGGTGGTGAGGGGACAAATGGCTCCTCATTAGTCAAAAATGAATCAGAAAGATCCACTACATCCATGGTACCTTGAGCTTGAGCTCTGGTGACTGTACAGACAGGAAACACATCTGAAAAATCCTTCAGCTTATCTGTAGACACAGAGGCACACGGCTGACCAGACACCACCACCAAAGGGACGACCTGACCACCAGCAAGATCAAGAATAAAATCTATCCCCTTAACAGGTAACTCATGTCTAACATGAATTCTGACAGTACCCGTCACCAAGTCAGAACACAAATGCACATCATGAAGGGGCACTTTAACACAGCTCATCTCCAATCCTCGGCAATGAGCGTACAAACCAGCAAAGGTCTCATCTGACAAGGGTAAGACACCTGCACGTATGAACGACTGTGCCGCCCCAGTATCACGTAGCATGACAATGGGCTGGCCCTGTTCCTCTGCGTGAGGCAGAGATACCGACCCATTAAAGATAAAAGGGCGGTAGCACTCATCAGGGGATACAACAGTCTCTAAGGAAACTGATTGAACAAAACCTACTCGTTTTGGTGGTTGTTTCTTTTCCTGACGTTCATGCTTACGTTTTAAAGCAAAATACTCATTCGCTATATGCTCCGGTTTAATCTAGCCAACTCAACATAGGACTGAGCGGGTGTTTTCTTAAAACCTCTAAACTTCTGTCGATATGCTTCAGGCACAAGTTTGTAAGCAAGCAGAATAGCCGCTTTTACAACATCATAGTTCATACTGTCAGTCAAAGACAAAGAACAAACATCCTGGGATTTTCCCACAAGCTTGCTTTGAAGTAGCAGTGTCCAGTAGTCCTTAGGCCACTGTAAGGATACAGCAATACGCTTGAAAATGCTAAAATATGTATCCACTTTGGCTTCTCTGAATGGAGGCACGAGAGCTATGTGTTTGGCAACAGCAAACCCAGATCGTGACTCTTCCACCATCCCAGAACTAGTAGGAGGGAGAGGTACAGGCTCTACAGGCTACAGGCGAGGAACACTGGTTGGAGGTAAATTCGACTTGGTACGAGGTCACTCCTTCACCTTCAGTTCCAGTTCCCGCAGTCGAATTTCTTTCTCCATATCTAACTCCATTCGTCGGATAGATAACTTGAGATCCATGTCTGTCTGCCTCTGAGCAGCCCTCTCCTCTCTATCCATCTCCCACCTTGTTAAAGGCTCCCTCATATGAGGTTCGCTCCTTAACTCGGAAGACTGCAGAAAGCGGCTCAAACCGTGGTAACGTCGCCATAACTTTTGGGGAAACCGCCACTGCGGCCCCTCCATCTGCCACTGGGACAGGGGTCACTGGTTCCCCAAGGCGTTCAGTGGAAGTATCAACCACCGGAGTGACAACACGTAGCTCTACAAGCCTCTCAATAAGAACTTGTTTAATTTCTTTCTTCACTGTTTTGCCACAAGAACGTTAAAATGTGCAGCTATTTGCAGCAAGTCATCCTTTCTACAAGCATCCAACAATTCTATCGAAGGAGCACTTAAAAATGAGCTTAAATCAAACAGGTGAGCCATAGCGGACTAAAAGACACAGCTCCAGCCAAAAGACCACCAACACCACCAGTAACAGCTCAACGTAACGAAAGTTAATGTACGAGTCCAGCGCAAGCCTAACGGACTGTCCTAGCCGGTTTAGCTGGTTCACACAGAACACAATCACATCAAACCAGCACAACACAGGGTAGCAGTATCCCGGACGAACCCCTACTTGTTATGACCCCGGTAGCAGTCTGGGGTAAATTGGGGTCAGTAACATGAGGTTTACGTGCGATGTGTGAAGTGTGAACCAACAAAACTACCCAAAACACTGTTTGCAGATTCTTTTGTCCTTTAATGGACACCGAATACTTAATCACCAACAAGAACCAACCAACAATAAAGTGCTTATGTAGATTATAGACCAGATGTACAGACATGAGATGAGTGGCTGTGTGTCTAATAGGGGGAGTCTGAACAAGGACGGCGCCAAAGAAAAGAAATAACCAAAAACAAAACAAACCACAGGGAAAAACTAACCTAGCTAAAGTTTAACTACCTCCTCTCTCCTAATCTGCACCTTTAAAAATAAATACAGAGGTTGGCGCCCACCCCTTACCTAATGTGTCTATACAGTCGGTTACTACATGTTGTAAGAAGGTATGAGCGCTCGTCTTCCCTGTCCAGAACTCCATTTCCATGCTGGCCAGAATGACCGAGCTGCCAAGGATAGTACGAATTAACAGAGTTTAAACGGGTTAACAAGCAGATTCAGAGGCTAAACTGATACAGAGGCACCAAACTCCACAAAGCCAACTTTCAAACATTCGTGGCTAGGCAAAACTGAACTATCTATGGAAGGCAGAGGGAAATGTTGTTGCCGCACCTTATTACCTGTACATCACCTGTATACATCTTGTACCGACTGCCAACATCACTATAATTCATGCACTCTGACTGCCTATACCTTCAGTATTTAGGTGACTGCCAGATTATCAGTATCTGTGTAGCTAGTAAACATTACTGTGAAATATCTTTAAAATATCTGTGCAATATCTTTCAGTAACCGTTCAATATATATCTGTGCAATTACAATATAAATTTGTGTAGTTTCTTATTATATTTTATTGTATTTTAACCTAAGAATAGAGATTTATTTATGTTCTGTAATTTCTTTTATATTCTGTAAACCTGCACTTTAGTCTACCTCTGGTTCTGTATCTGTTCTGCTGCTATTCTTCTGCTGTAACAATGCAAATTTCCCCATGTGGGATAATAAAGGTTATCTTATTTTATCTTATCTTATATAAAAAAAATAAATAAAAAAAATAAAAAATGCAACCAAGGTAGCATGGTGTTCATGGCTAGGCGAAGTTGAGGCAGAGGGAAACTAAAACTAAACGCAGCTGAACTGGCATGGGACTACAGACAAAGGTGTGCAAAACACCAGCACAACCGCTTCAATTCACTAAAACACAGCCCATAGCCAGTAACACAACGGCGAGCACATAGATTACCCCCAGCCTCTCGTCTAATTTCAATCACCAGGTTTTTGAATCTCAAGCCCCGCCTCTCATGCAGGAAAATGGTTCCTGATTGGCCATCAGAACTCAGAGGTATGGGACTTCCAACGATGATTGACGCTGCAGCCAACCTATGGAAGAGACAGGAAGCAGAAACAGAGCAAGAACAGGGAAAAACACAGTGGACCAGATGAACTGAGCCCAGGCACGTAACACCAATTATGCTGGCACTAACAGGATGACTCATGGAGGGCATCACTGCTCACTGAATGTCTGCAGTCGTGGCTGTTGGGTCAGTCAGGTGCAACTACAAGGCCCATCCTTGCTTACGTCACATGCGCAGTCGAGCTTGAAACTTTTATCATTCTCAATGTCAAACCTATCCACCAAGTTTCATCCCATTGTGATGGAGTCTATCCCAGTGCTCACTTGACAGGCCGCCAATCCACTGCAGGGCAGAAAAGCACAACTAAATAGGTGTAATATGTACTATATATTTAACCATAACTAAAGGGCAACACACAGTTAGCCTGCAGTTCTAAGATAATATATTTAGTATGTATTAAAGTGTAAACACAAGCACTTTTGTTAAGTACGTGTAAACGTCTTTCTTTCACAAGGGTAAACCTGAAACTCTACTTGTAATCAGGAAGTGAAAGTTACACTATTTCACATGGTTACAAAACGGTGTTTAATAAATATCTAACAACATCTTTGAAAACAGAAGTCATGAACATTGCTAAATGCTGCCATTGCTAAATATCACTGTTATACTGTATGATTCCATTGACACAACATGAGTTGGCACGCTGCATATTCTAAGTGGGCTTTATGGAGGAAGTACAGTGCATAAACAGAAAACTCTGTGTGTCTCATCTCCACTCATTCCCATTATCTCTCCATCCTCAGACCAGCTTTATGAGCTATTTCGTGATCTACAGCAGGAAACTGTGGGCTTCCTTTCATTGAGAAGCTCTCCATTAACCAAAGTGTCTAAGGAAAGGCTCAAGGGAAATGGCTATAATGAGCACTCCCTCTATAAAGGCCCACATGTAAAAGTTAATCCAGACATCCAGAATCCAGTGTGGATGACTGTTCCTGTGTAATCTAAAGTCACCACCTGTATGTAGTTGGTTCATTATTTAAACTGTACCGTATGCATGAATATCATGTTTACAGCCTCGTCCCAGAAACGATGCAAACTCGATTGAGCTAGAATAATTCTGAAAACAACATGGCCTTAACGTTTTGGTACCACTATCTAATAAGGCAGTCCTTATATACACTCTTAAAAAAGATGGCTCTTCCAGGTTTCTTTAGGAACGACAATCTATGTAGAGCCATGAACCCTAAACAAGTTCAACTTGCATGGTGAAATGGTCCACGGGTTGATGACGTATGTGCTGTATATGGTTCTATATAGTACCAAAAAGGGTTCTGCTATTATTACGATGTCAAGGTTGTAACAAAGTTACCTTTATAGAAACATTTTCTGAAAGAGTTTCCCCCATCATCTTTTTTCACGGATGCCACAATACTTTTATGTGCACAATACTTTATATATGTTGTGTTAATACTAACATACTTGCATTCATTAGATCCTGATGGTGTGGGTTTCCTCTCTTTCAGAGATGCAGTAACTGCTGATGGCTACTCTTTGTGAACATTCTTCAGCCTGCTAAACAAAGTTTTATTATGACCTGTGGATATAAGATGGGCTGAGCCAACAAGGATTGAACACAACGAGTTTAGAGCTAATCAAGGATTTTTTAACCTAGGTTTCATTTTATACTGCTGTACTGAATTTACTGAAAATAGGTATATATTTTCCATTTTAAGTGAATATTAGTACAGGGCTACACCAAAATCAGCTCTCGCAGGCAAAAAAGCAGTGCAGTTTAAACAGTCCCTTATTAGACCCAGAGGCGCAGTGTCAGGCAGAGCACTATACACAAAATATTAGCGATATTTGCACATATACAAGGTCTGTATGTTACTCTGCAAGTAGCAGTTTTACAGTGGGTGCTCTGTAATTACTCAGATCTATAGGCTAACATTGAGTATTACCAGGGTAGCCTGTTAGCCGTTTGCCAAGCTCTTTATCCAAGATGTGCAAATGTAAATACATGTCATGGTGATGGAGACCCCAACAGCTGTGATTGGTCTGATGGTAGCCTTGTCATTCCGCCACCATTTTTAAATTCAGCTGGATGAATCATAAGCTGCGTTTCAAAGCCAGCCTGCATTTCTCTGCCACTACATCATAGAATACTGTTCCAAAGTGAAGGGCTCTTTGCATACAGCCTAGAAATGCAGCCTACATTCAGGGTGACGCAACTGGTGTATTCTTCATCACCCTCAGTTACCCACAATTCTCTGTACATGTACAGCATGAAGGAGAAATAAATGACAACATAATGAAAATGGCGGAAAATGAATCTTCGGGAGCATGGTACACTATGGTACACTACTATACTGCATACTGCATACGACAGTAGTATGTACTGCATACTGTATACGCCCCCTGTGTGTAAAATGCAGAACAGTAAAACGTCTTTACGTACAATGTAGCATACTAATACAGTCACATGACCAGTTATCTCACATTTACCTCAGAGCTGTTATTACTGGACCCACTGTTTAGAGCTAGCTGCTGCTAACGCTGCTCAGTTCACCTGAAATACGTTTAGCCTAGCTGTTAGCTACCCTCGGCTATTTAAAACTGAACCTCTAAGCGAGTTCATCTTTTATTAATCTTCAGACCTGTATATTTTAACTTTCTGAGGCTCATTCTGATGAAAACATACCCCACTACAATCACTACACCCACATTTATACTCGGAGTTGGCTGCGTTTTGCTCCCCAGTGTTACCCGCCGCCAGTTTCTTTGGCTGAAGCAGGCTGAGCTGATGAGGCCGCAGTGCATGATGGGATGCAGTACACCTGGAATACAGCTCGCCCTGTATACTAGAAACTGTGACTGGAGCAGTACACCATCATTCAGTGCACTACAGATTTACAGTTTGGTCACATACTGCATACTACATACTACTTTAAGGCAGATCTAATACAATAGTATGTAGTATGCCATTTCAAATACAGCCTGTGCTTTACGTTGTTTTAAGTGGCTCACTTACTTCCTTGTACTGGAAAGTGTTAAAAGCTTAATTAACATTTGGCTATATATCATATTTTAATCAGAAGTATTTAATAGTACACAAACTTATTGTCATATTAGCAGCCATAGCACATGCTAACCAAGCTAACTGGCACACATTTTATTAAGTAGTATTTCTGATGATGCACAGTGTTTTGCACTGCAATTCCAAGAGGCCCCGAGAGGTGTCCTTAGACTGTTCCATTTGTGAGACCTAGGTTATTAAGGAGGACTCTGTATAGGACAGTCCTACCAAGGACCCATCCTACCTTGGCTGCAGCCTAGGCTCTGGAATGAAGCTATAAACTGTACAAACATGGAAAGAACTAAAAAGCTATTAGCTCCAGCTCCAACACAATCTGCTCAGTTTCAGCTGACATCGATTGTCGTATGCCAAGGAAGACAACACGGTGGCATAGAAACCCCATCGCCAACTAGTGTTTTGGTGGATGCAGACACACTGACGTACAAGTATAAATGCTTACAGTGCACTCGTAGACCACTCGTGCAGGCTATGCAGTAGAAGCATAAGTTACATTCTTAATCGGTTATTACTCAGTTTGAGTAATCATGGCAGCTCTTATATAGACATGGGATAAAGATCATAAGTTTTGGTTCATATCGTCCACTCTTAATACAGGTCATTGTTTAAAAATAGAATTTTACCACAGACTAGATTATGATTATTTAAATATACAGGAGCCAGAGTTATTGTTTAACATTACACACATCACTCTACAGAATGAACTGTCATTATTAACAGAGGATATGACCAAGATAAGACTGCTTTCTTGTCTGGGCTCAGCCAGACACTCGAGACTGGCGTCCAGCTCACTAGAGCACAGAAGAAGAAGAAGAAGAAGAAGAAGAAGAAGAAGTGAAAACCACTGGAGACAGTTATCAGTTCCTCCATCTTTCTGCATGTGCCATCTTTCATCCCTCAGGGGGATTTAATTCCTTCCTGGCTAAGGGGAGAACATCTTCCTGTTTTATTATGGTTGAGCGTTTACATTACAACATTAAAGAGCCAACACCATATAGAACAAACAGGATTTTTCTGTGCCTTTAGGTTTGATGTATTATGCCAACATAATAATAATAATAATAAACAGCATTTTTTGAATCTTGCTTCACGACTTTTTGAACGAGGCCTAATCATCAGCCCATCAAGGCCATTCATATACTGTGGTGCACAAACATTTGAACACCCAAAGTTAATTTTTTCATCATCTACAGTGAATATATAAAATTTTATTTCTGAAAAAAAAAAATGCATTATGACTTTTGCTCTTTCCACATTCTTTGTTTTTGTTGTTTTCCCAATATTCACACAGAATTCAGCAAATGAACAGTAATTGTGCATTAAAATGTGCAGAAGTTCTGAGGACAAAACATGACTGGTGCACCCAAACAATTATATACTAATGTATTTCAATCTTAAAGACACATTAATACACTCATGATTATTACAATAGTTGCACAAATAGTCGCACCCAGAAGGAACCAACTGACAGGAATGAAACTAGGTGGGTAGGTTTGAGTTTGTGAGACATACAAATGATTTACATTTTACACTCGACCGCAGTGATACCCTCCACGTGTCATCCTGTTAGTGCCAGCACCATTGGCAGACAGCTGCACAATGCAGGACTACATGCATGACAGCTACACTTAACACCACGTCCTTGTTGCCAAAAACTGCAACGTGTCGTGCCAGACTGCCATGGAGTGACCCAGAATGGCAGCAGGTCATCTTCAGCGACGAGTCCCACTTTTGTCTTGGTGTGGAGGTACCATGGTCAGCGCCAAGATAAACAGTTTGTTGTCATGCGTCATATGTACAAGGGTGGAGGTCACTCCACCTCCACCCCTACCACAAAATCTGCAGGAACTGTGTGAGAATATTTAAGATGCATGGGACGGATTATCACAGGACACCATTAGGAACCTCTACAACTCCATGCTGAGACGTCTGGCATGTTACATTAGCAAACATGGCAGCTCGACACCATACTGAGAGACATTACTTCTGTATGTGTAGCTCAATAAATATTGATCATATCAGTCTAAATTTATGATAATTTATTGTTCCTGTTAACCTGTATCTTCCTTCCCAATAGCATTGTAATCTGACGCTACCATCTGTGTGCAACTATTCCTTGGACAATGAGTGTAAAAACAGACTGTTTAATTCTTAGAAAGCAATAAAGACGGTTTGGAAGTGGTACATGAAACCACGCCTTATAGTTCAACTTTAGAAGGAAAACATAAAATATGCAGAAATAAGTCAAATATGGGCCCTTTGATCTTATGCTATAATTTTGACCCAACCCAAACTGAAAAGGCAGTAGAAACTTTAAATCCACTCTGTGGGTTTTCCATCCCAGCTGTTCTCGAAGTACCAGCATTTCTGCTCATTCTCGTCATTGCCCAGTACGGCAGCAAAGCCCAGGTCAGTGGGCCGGATGAGACGCTAAAGCTAATGAAATCAGAGCCTGCAATTGTAAGTAAACACAGGAGTGTGTTTATGCAGAGAGGGTGGGGGCGTCCCGGAGGGCCCGAGTGTCCATTGGAGCATCAAACCACAGAGATACCCACCAACATCTTGAAGATAAATAGAACAATGCTCAGGGCTGGGTTTCCCAACAGCATCTTAGCCTGGACACTCTCTCGGCCAGTACTTAATATTAAAGGAGTAGTCCACCGATTTTTTTAATTTTCTGCATAATTAAATGGTTGACATATAAGCAAAGTGGTTTGGTGTGAAATGCTGTTTTAGATGCACTTACCTGTCAAAACAGTTCACAGTGGTGATCACAGGAACCAGATGTACAGATGCAGTAAGAGTTTAATGCCTATAAAAGCTCACTTACAGAAAGTGCTTACATGAAAAAGATACAGGGGTTCATATGGGTGTTTTAGGATGTATAATAGTCCCCATAAACCATTGTTTTAGCCTCTTTAGCATTACATATGAAGCTTCGTAGGCACGTGTAGGTTAACTGGTGGTTTGGTAGTAAATAAAATGGCTTTATTCGGCTATAGATAACAGGACTCCTGGTTCCCATCACCTCCACTGTTAGGAAATCAGGGTCTGTAACTGTGACTGAATAAAAGTTGGTGGGATTCATCTTCAAGATGCATCTGGGAAACTGGGTCAAGAGTGTGCAAGTTTATCAGAGGCAGTTATTGTTACAAATGACTGTGAGTGAAGTGTCATTAGGAAATGAGGCATTTGCCAAATAAAAATATCACTTTTATTAAGATGTTTGTTTTTCCACATCTACAGCTTATTATCCATATTACACAAATTAACCATATCAGATTTCTTCAGTTTATCTATGGTCAGCTTTTCCCAGAGCAGAAATAAACCCCCCTGTTCTGTCCTCCACATGGAAAGGAGTCGTCTGGTCTTTTAAGTCGTATGGATCTCAGTACATGGACCTTAAACAAATGTACATTAGGTTCTCTTGCTTGCGTGTCTTGGCACTTTCCTATTACTATGAAACAATTATAAAAATTTTATTTTACAGGAACCGCTCACAGAAATATGAAATTTACACAATTTTCACCTGATCACAAATGGCCCAAGACACAGCTGGTGTCAGAAGTTTGCTCCTTTAGATGTGCACAAAAGTAGAGCCAAAATGTAAAGCCCCCTATCCTACATTATACGTGTGTTTTATTGAGGCCCACTTACAATATGTATGAGGTTAGTACTAAAACAGTCATATAACCAACCTCACTTTACGCCTTTATGCCAAACGTCTCAACGTCAAGTTTCATGAACTAGTAAATCAAAAGGCTAATAATGCATCATATGATCACATTAAAAGGCGGCTAATTAGCTGCATTAACAGAAAAGAAAATGGTTTATTTTTGGAGTCGTGACAGGAAACATTTTATATGTAAATAAAAAAATTACAATGACAGCTAGCTGGAAAAATACTGGAAGCTGATAAAAATGGTGTATTATACGGTGTAAAAACTGCTATTTTGCCTAAAAAATTGAGTAATTGAACATGTTACATGTAACTGTATTTTTCAATTGCTTATTGCAGCTGTCAGGTTGCACTGAAGTTATACTGCATTCAACTTACAGCTTGCTATGTTTGGATGTTTGGTCAAGTGTGAAATCTGTTGTGAAGCCCGGAAGTGGTCCAGAGAACCAAACTATCCTGAAATCGGTGTTCTGGGATTTGCTCCCAGTGAACTGTGGAACAGTGCACTGTGCATATGGAAGCTATTTGCTTCCGGTGGCAAGTGTGAGCTTGCATGATTGGACAATTTAGTAATGTGGCAGCTTCAACCTACCTACTTTTTCATGTTTCATTATGGTGGGGAAAGAATTACTGGGGATCAAAATCGTTATCCTTCGTCACTTGACTTTTTGTATCCAAGGAAAAAAAAAATAAATTAAAAAGCAGCAAACAAATTAAGATAGAACCATTCTGCAAGCATCCACGTCATAAATAATGGAATTGTTCCATCGATCCACAGTTCAGATGGGATTCTGTTGTGTGAAAACCAGCAAACTTTAGCATGACTAGGCGGAGCTAAACTGCTATAAGCTGAATGGGCTGATGTACGTTAAAATCACAAAAACACGCATCTAAAATTGACTGCAACTTGGTTTCCATATATGGACCCGTGTAGATTAGGAAGGAAGTATACATTTTAAAGCGGTGTTTATGCACTACATCAACTACTCTTTAATTTCAGAAAAGAACAGAAAAGAAAATCAGTTTTCCAGCATATAATTCTTTAAAGGCTTCAAGATGCTTCTGTTTTTATCTTTGTGTGGTCCATTTTTATAGATAATGAAAGATACTACAAGAGCAAGTCTTCACATTGTAGCACAGAAACCAATAATTCTCGTTAGCTGCAATAGTGCAACACTAAGAAAGCAAACTTCAGACACATAACATAACATAACATTGGATTAGAAATTTTTGGCCACATTTTTCCTTCACACACAAAATAAAACACCTGAATTATGACAGATCCTGAATCACCAGGCATGAACAAAGAAAGTCAGATGTTTCTTAGGATCACATTAAAATCACACAAATATAGTACAACTGATTAAAGCTTAATCTTCAAAGTGAGTTGTGAATTCATTAATAAATAGATAGCTGTGATAAAAAAGGAAAATGCTCAAGCTCCAGGTTTGCATAATGGCAAATATCCAAAAGTCCAACAACACGATTCCTGCAATAAAAAGAAAAGAGGACGTCAGTTTTTCCATTGTTTCACTTGTATTTTAAGCATTCAGGCTTTGCAGCTTCCAGACCAGCGGACTGGGAAAACCGAAAAGGACAAAGTTACTACAGCTCTCCTCCAAACCTAAATATAACCCTAAAACCACACAGTCTTCAAGTTCGCCAAGAAAAAAACAAAAAGAAAAAAAAAAAAAAAACGCAACCTTGCAGTCCCTCTGGTCAAGAGCAGAAGTCCTACACGACTTCCTAAAAATGTCTAAATCAAGCATCGGTCAAAGCCACGTCTGCCTTAATCATTCATACAGCTCCATGCCATTCAGTAATCTCCCCGCAAGGAACGGCACTGGCTTTAGTTAAGCGTGGGCAAAAATATGATATCACGAGACTCGAGGACATTTTCATGACACACAAACTTAATCACGCCGTCTGGTTATTCTGAGGTTTGTGAAGTTGGAATGAACAAAAGGCCCCAGCAAATCAGTGGTTAAAAAAGACTCGATATAAACTAAAGACTAGACTATCTTCTGTAATTCAACATAAAGGAATGATAGAAGGACAAAATAAGCAACTGTGAAGCATGAATTAAATAAGATAATGCCATCATGGGCTGATCCAATCAGCTACTTATTGCTCTGCAGTCATTACACTCTTTGTTGTTGTTTACTGGCTTCCTATTACAAGTTTACATGTCTCTTTTTATGACGTTCTGATGAACAGATAATACACTTATAAAAACACTGTGACTTGGAGGTGCAGCATATGATTTCAGTGCAATATACTTTTTTTTTGTCAAATTCAAATCTGTAAATGGGTAATAAACAAAGAGGCTCCGGTAGAGCATCAGAACGCTCTTCCGGCCAATCAGCAACATTGTGCTGTGCATTTGTGCTCTTGCACACATTGTCAAGCAGGAGAGATGGCAGAGAAACAGCCAAAGAGGAGAAGATCTGAAGAACAAAGACAGAAGGAAGTTTTTAGATCAGGAAAAAGTGACCTCCGTGACTTCAAGAGGCTGAAGCTGGCTGGCTATTTGCATGTTCCAATTCCACCTTAACTTGTGCGTAGTTCCACTGTGCCGCTTGAAGCACCTGACTGTAACTGTGGCGTTATTTAAGGTGGAACGGAAAATTCAAACAAAAAGTTGGAAAAAAGACGCTTCATGGAGAACTTCGGCTTCATGGAGAGTTGAAAGACATGAAAAGGGACGAGGAGGCTGCTCTGTTTCTGCTGGACAGGTGGAGAACATTACCTCATTTCTGTCGTTTCACAGAACCAGTAGGTCAGTATTGTTTTGTCCTGTTAGCTAATGTATCTGATAGTAACTGGCAAGCATATTGTCCCCTGTAGCTATACTGGGCCTAGACAAGACACAGACTGCACGTTTCTTAATGAGTCTTAGCTTGTAGCAGCCAACCCCTGACTTTCTTTGGTCCACTACACCCCTCCCCCTAACTCTCTCCTTCTGTCTCCAACTTCCTGTTGATGCAGCGAGTCTGCCCAGCTCACGGAAACCTCCCAGCGCTCCGGCCACACTCAGCAAAGAGCAGAACGGATACGTGTCCAACTCTCGAGGATAAAAATATCCTGCGCACGCAGCTGTGTGTGGCCTTCGAGAAATTCCAGGTTGGGTAGGCTAATCTAGCGGGAAGGGCCTAGGAGGAGGTGCCTAGATGCTCTCAGATACAGGCAATGCACTTCCTACACTGAAGACTTCTATTTAAAAAATCAAAATCAGTTTTAAGTTAGTTAAAGTGAAGGTTTGGTCAATAATGTACACAGTTTTAGCTCAAATGTAGTTATGTTTGGCATCTCAAGTATTTGCTTCTTTAGTTTTGCAGCTATCAGACTTGCTTAAGTAGTTTCTGAGACTGTATGACATGCAGCTCCTTAGTGGTGCAATCATCTTAGTGTTGACAGTACTATCAGGAAATCTTACACGTGATCCTCAGTGATGCTACAGTCGTCTGTGGCTGGGAGCCCTAAGCAGCACAACTGATCTCGCTCTCTCTGGGTGGAAGGGATGACCCGTCTTCTATCTACATCACTCAGCTCAATGCTAGCCAACAATGGTGTCTTTTGGCTAACTTAGCAGTTCTCCTCAGAGTGTGCTGAGGTGGCATGTTGTTTGACAAGATGTGGTGGCACTTCATCTCGGAGGAAACACATGCTAGCCTTTACCATCCTAGTGCTGGTAGTATTGTGTGCCTGGGGGAGTCTAGCTAGCACATGGAACTGGATATGGCTAAACAGGGGAGAAAACTGAGAAACCTTTTTGCTAGTATTGTTTCTAGGTATCCAGCATACATTTGCCCATTTTTAGACAGAACAGTGTGTCAAAAATGACATTAATCTTGCAAGGCCAGAGGTATACCCCTCTAAAACCTGCCCCCAGTTAGTCTAGTCTGTTTAGCTCAAATGCGAATGCAAAGAGGAGACTACTAGTTGACTTTACTGCTCAGCGATGACACTTTAAGCCTGATGTTGACTAGTCTCAGCCACAGACACTCTAATGCTCAGTCTGACAACTTCAGTGTGTTAACCTGGCCACACTGTCAGGGTTCTGATTGATCTGCACCTCCATGTATACGCACTGTTCAGTAAGTTCAGCCTAGCGAACATCAGTCTGAGCCTAGTGATTTCGGGTTCATACCTATGGTTTCCTAAAAGCTAGCAATGCAATCCAGAAAAAGGGCATGTCCCGCATACTCTTGTTCTGCCAAGTGTATGAGCACAGGGATTGTGCAATGGTAAACTGTGGCTACACGTGTTTACATTTCATGTGAGCTACATTAGACTTGTACCTCCAGTACAAAACTACAAATACACTTGGGAGAAGAGGAGAAACTGTGTAAATTAAGATTTATCGCTGAACCGTGATCCGTGATTAATCTTAAGTTCATTCAAATTCATGAATAAAGACGAATAAAGCTTTTATTATGAAGCTGCACACTGACGTTGGTGTGTTTTTCGGAGGAGCTGGCTACCTTGTGTTTAGAAGATGGAGCACGAGCGCGGCTCTCGGAAGGGATTACTCCCCGTTGGCACCCCGACCAGGAGGGCATCTTTGCTGGCATTCTGCAGGCAATACTGCTGGAGCTCCGCTGCGGCCTGCGACACCTGCAAAATGCACATTCCATATCAAAGACAATTTGATTAAAAGGATCTAAACACAGACAAAAAGAATCCATTACCGCAATACAGTTGCCCGAAAGTGCTGTTCAACTTAAGGCATGAACTTAAAGGAGCAATCTGTAAGATGCAACCTGACAAATTCATACTCCAAACAATAGGGGGCAACACTCCAGAAGAAAATGTCCGGTCTTTCTTCCTCCCCCTTCAGTTTATACCAGTCTAGAAGAAACGATTAGCATTAAACTTCATCCCTTTCCAAGCGCGTCTCCAGCAGTGGAAAGCAGGACCAATGTTAACTCTTGTTTTGCTTCTATTTATATTACTTTTGTTTGCTGCTGAATGTGGTTTCTTGCTGGGAGCAAGAATGGATGGCAACAGTTGCTTGTCAAAAACTTAAGCCATCTTTGCTTTTACTCTTCCCTTTATTGGCGACCTGTCCTTAAAAGATCTGACAGGGAGCAGAACCGTTAACATGATTGACAAGAGGTTAGAATGTGCCGTCTGGCCGGCAGTGGTACTTCTTCATCCTCTCAAGTTGGACTGATTCAATTTAACGCTACAGTGACACACTATCACCTCTTGAGGTAGAAAGTGGTATTATTACTGCCACATCATATAGAGATGTCTTTGACACACCGTCACATTCTCTTGATAAATTTAGCTCAATCTGGAATAAAAAAAAAAAATCATTTTCATTAGAATTAAACAGGCTGATTTTGTTTCTCTGCCCATTTCCTAATACGTAATTGGCCTCTATTCTGATTGGCTGCCTTGTACTGTATCTCACTTAGAGTACAATCCAGACTGAACATCTCTTTATAACTTCTCTGTGAGTGGGCGGAGCTAAAGTGCTATAGGCTGAATAGGCCGATTCATTCATTCATGGCATTTGGGAGATGCTCTTATCCAGAGGCACATTTTTTTGTGACATCACAAAAACAATCAAATCAAAACAGGCTGGATTTCAGCTAGATTGCCATATATGGTTCAAATGTATAGAATCAGCTGTAGTATTATATTTAAATAATTTAAATAATTGATTAAAAACCTCTTTAACATTAATGTTTTATTCAACATTTCATGTATATTCACAATTTACCTAACTAAAGATTACCACTTCTGTGAATATTAAAAAAAAAAAAAAAAAAAATATGTCTTTACAGTGTCCAGCTAATCGTTTGATAGCACATTACTATTCATCCATGGCATTTGGCAGACGCTCTCACCCAGAGCAACTTACATTTTACTTTTACACATGTAGGCGAAGGTAGTATTAGGAGGCTTGCCCAAGGACTCATACTGATATAGTGAATTGTGGTTGCCCTGGTGGGGAATCAAACCCCGGTCTACAGCATTAAGGGCAGGTGTAACCCACTACACTATAACGACCACCTTTACTAGCATATTGGCATAGTAACATACATTTATCTGAAACCAGTTTGGTTTTGCTTGTTGAGAAACAGGTAGATATTAGGACATTTAAATGCGTTTACATGCTACAGTTTGTCTTTCCATGACATGGGCTCTTTAAAAATCTGGTTTAATCGAGACTAGTTCACTGTCTGTTGTTGTGTGAAATGGAAAATCATGCATCCTTTTTTCCTTCTTAAAGGAAAATTAAACCGATATTTCAAGATTTCTGAATAATTCAGTGGTTAAGGTATAAACAGTCATTCAGAGTGGTTTGATGTGAACATTCAGTTGTAGACAAACTTACTGACTTACAGTGGTTGTGATGGGAACCAGGGTCACCATGTTACTGTCCAACACCACCAGTGTTTTTATATGTATGTGGATATGTTGATGGTGGTAAAATAATGACAAATCTGAAACTATTATTATCTTTGGGGGCTATTTTGCCTCACAACACCCTTCATGTATTCCTTCGATCAAGCATGGTTTAAAATAAACTGACTGAAATACGCTTTAGACTAAAAACCCTCATGATGAAACTAGTGTAGAACATTGTTTCACCCATCAGGCAGGAGCTTTCAGTTATGGATGTCTGGTTCCCATCACCACCACTGTGAACAATTCTGACCGAGCATTTCAAACCAAACCACTCTGAATGACTTTTTTTAAATCTCAGACATTTATTTATGCTGCAGTTTGGAAACATCGGTGGAGTTCCCCTTCAACATCTCCATACCATGCTGAGACTGTAGGTACAGTCATAGATTCTGCTGGCGAATCATATGCCGTATGCAAATACTTAGTGTTTGCACTCCTCCATCCTACATTCAGGTATTTCAGGTCTAAACATCAAGATCATAGAGGCAGGTATATATGCCAAACTCTGTGATGCATTTCAGAAGAGAACAAATTAGTCTTGTATCATGTAATTGCTGTTATTATATTAGTGCCTTTCGAACCAGCATCACTGCTTATGCACAGTCGGGCACATTTTTAATGCACAATTACTGCTTATTTGAAAACATAAACAGCACTTTTCACTAAAAAAGCAGAATCAACAAACTGTCATTGGGCCAGGGGTGTGAATGTAGCTGTTCACAACAAAAATGGAGCCTAAATATTGCATGCCACATTGAACGGACACATACAGCTCTGGAAATAAATAAGAGATCAGTTTCTTCTTAAATCAGCATCTCCACATGTACAGCAGGGTCTTAGTGAGGAACAGAAGGTTGGGTTCTAGCTTTGCTGGCAGATACAGTGAGCGTCTGGTTCATAAGAACAAGGTCAAGCAGCAAACACACAGGACAACACAGCTACAGACTGGCAGAGGGCCAAAACCACTCTCTACTGACCGTGATGAGCGCCACCTCATTCCAATGTCACTTAACCAAAGTAAGATGACCTCAAGTGACCTACAGAAAGACTGGCGAGCGGTGGCTGGGGTGAAATGCACAGCGAGCAGGGTTCAAAAAACAGACTTCTGGAGGCGTCATTAATGATTTTCTAAATAAACAGATTTAAAATACAATATCTGATCTGGAATTTGGGAGACGTGTTTCCAGTAGTGTATAGAATAAAACAGAACTGCTCATTTTGGTCAAACACAAACCCAGAAACTGTACAACTAGAGGAACTGATCATTTTGAGGTGGTCTCTTAAATTTTTCCACAGCTGTATAGTAACATGCTAACACAATCCAGTTCTTCCTTACTATAACCTACTCTAAAAGCTGCTGTTATGAATATTAGCTTTCATGTAATGGACCTTAGGTTAGCATTCCGTTTCCCAACGGTAAACAAATGCACAGGGGCTGCATGCAAATCAGGCTGCTTTATGGAATACCGAAAGGAAGAATTCATTTTACTATGGCAGGCAAATGATATCCTGTATCTGTAACCCTGCATGATATGAAATATGAAAGCAAGATTCACACTGAAGAAAAAAAAGATATCTTGGCAGACAGAATGATCTTGTATCTGGTTAATATATTTATCATGTTGAGATTGTTATAAATTTATTATAAAATTATTTAACTTGTTTTGTACTTGTTTTGAGTGTTATCATTAAGCCAAATTGTCTCACTATACCGGTAGATAGTTTAGCTTTTAATAAATGTGCTTGAAACAAGCCAAATTATCCATCAGTATAGTATACAGTACAGAGATCATTTGGCTTACACAAATCACTTAAAACAAGTGACAAAATTGACAAATTGACTAGAAATTAGTTACATAATCTTATCAAAATGCAAAACACATATGGACAAATGTATTGGGACACTCCTTTCTGAATTCAGGTATATCCTTCAGTACCATTTCCACAGATCAACCTTCATTCTTTTTTGTGAAAGAATGGGTTGCTATAAAGAGCTCACTAAAACTGGGAATGGCACTGTAAGAGGTTGGCACACATTGCAACAAGTCAGTTTGTGAAATTTCTTCCCTCCTAGATATTCCACTTCAACTGTAAGTGGCATTACTGAAAAGTGACGTTTAGGGACAACAGCAACTCAGCCACAAAAGAATAGACCACATAAAGACACAAAGCGGGGTTGCTGAGTGCTGCACAGTGTGTGAAAGTCACCAACGTTCTGCTGCGTGGTGGGAGCTTTATGGCCTGGGCGTCCATGGCCAAGCAGGTGCATGCAAGCCTTAAATCTCCGAGCACAATACCAGGCATCAGATGAAGTGGTTTAAGGCACACTGCCTCTGGAGCACTGGAAAGATGACCTTTGGCGTGATGAATTACGGTTCTCTATCTGGCAGCCTGACTGGATGAGTTTGGGTTTTGCGGTTGCCAGTTGAACACTAACTGCCTAACTGCACTGTGCCGACTGTAAAGTTTGGTGGGAGAGAGATAAGGCTATGGGGTTGTTGTTCAGGGGTTGGCCTAGAGCTCCAGTGACGGGAAATCTTAATGCTTCACTATACCAAGACGTGCTGGACAATCCTCCAACTTTGTGGGAACAGTTTGGGGAAGGCCCTTTACTGTTCCAGCATGACTGCGCCATCATAAAGGCATAGTTTGTGAATTTGGTGTGGAGGAGCTTGACTGGCCCACACACATCCCTGAGCTCAACCCCATCAAACACCTTTGGGATGAACTAGAACGGAGACTGCGAGCTAGGCCCTATCACACAATCATCTCTCAAATGCTCTTCTGGATGAATGGGCGAAAAGCTCCCACAGGCACCCTCCAAAATCTAATGGTAAGTCTTTCTGAAAGAGTGGAAGCTGAAAAAAGGGGGGACCAACTCTATATTAATACCTGTGGGTTTGTCTTAAGAACTCCTGTAGGTGTAACGTTTAGGTGTCCCAATACATTTGTCCATACAGTGTTTTTGCATAGCTGTGTACTCCTAAACTATCAGGCTTCAGTGTCATTTGAGTCCACAACATTCACAACGCCATCTATAAAAAGACAAACCAGTTTTTCTCCAGGCTTAAATCTGCCTCAGAATGGAAAGGGGTATTTACATTCTCACAGTTGACTAATGAGAGTTCAGTACATGGAGCTGACATGAACGTCAAACACTCCTTCTTCAACATAACACTTCTGACTCTTTAAGTGAGTCCGAGGCGCCAGAATGTAACTGGAGCACCATTTAAGGTGGAACGGGAAAATTCGACCGAGAAACCTCAACACTTACTTTAATCCGCTCCACGCTGGCTTCCAGCTTCAGCTGCTCCACAGTCTTTCTCATGCTCGCCAAGTTGGAGTTAGTTGACATGATGGTCCAGAAAGCAGCCGGACTGCCGAGAAAGAAGTTTAACCCGCTTCAAATTCTCACAACCCTGTCAGAAGCAGCAGCTGGGTGTCGGGGTTTGAACGATGCGCCGCCTGTTTTCAGGCGCTACTCTACAGAGTTAACTTCCCACCAGCTTTCCGACAAACCACGCCCTCTGCGCTATGATTGGCTGAACATTGCGTCGTTCTAGAACGCCACCAGCCAATCGGAACGAAGGTGATCTTTTTCTTTTTTTGGTCAAAATTTTAATGCTCATTTTACTTTTTAAATAAAGCTGATTTGCAGTTTCTTTACAGTGGGGGTGATGGTAAAATTCAGCTGTCTCTATCATGTTGAATAACTAGCCTTAATACGAACTAAGAAATCGGAGAACGCTGTTTAAATGGGCTCTTGAATAGTACAGAAATCTGATTCATATATTCATAACCATTTCATGTAATAGCTTTTAGAGCTTTCACACATCTGGAACAGTTCCTTACTATGTACATTTCCAAATCACCCGGAATGAACATTGTTTACATCTTAACCACTTAGGTAGGCAGATGATGAGTGCTGTAAAGACATGTGCTTTCATTTAGACATTTTTGTATACAATCAATAAATGGTTGCATGTTATATGCTACTGTTATGTATCATCTATATTAAAGGATAACATAATTTCTGCATAATTAAATGGTGATGTAAGCAAAGTCATTCAGTGTGGTTTGGATTTTCTATCATAGAGAAACCTGTCAGGCCAGAATTCTTCATAATGGTGGTGACAGGCACCGGACGACCACCTCTAAAAGCTCCCTCATAAAAAGTTATTATATGAAATATGAATGTGCTGCCTGATGTCAACAGTTTTGTGACTTAAAATGTATTTTAATGCATTCATGGGGGAGGGGCACATGACAGCGTTCTAAGGAAAAATTATTTTCGGATTTATGACTATTTTACCACCATCAGCTTTTATTATATATATATAATGTAAATTACATATGAACACGTGTAGGTTCACTGACGGTTTTGGAAAGTGAATCAAATGGCTATGTTTGTGCTGTAGACCTCTGGTTCCCATCACCACCACAGTATAGAAACCTGAGTCTGTACGTTTCTCTGCAAGGAGACATTTTACATCAAACCACTCTGAACGACAGAATCCTTCAGGAATGTCGAAACAATGGTGGGCTTCCCCTTTAAGATGCACTGTGTTAGTCTCATTCACACTACATACGGATGGATTTAATCATAATGGACATGTTTTTGTGTTTCCTCCTGCTTGTGTTGTGGTATGGTAGTCCTTTAGCCTATCACTCTCACGGTTTTGTGATTAAAGTCTCTTAATGTTGCTTTTTGTGCAAAAACAAAACCTGAATAACAAAAATTACCAGCCAACGCTGCAGCGTAGAGGGCGGGGCTTTACGGTTTCCAGAACGGCGGACAGCTTTCAGCATGAACTTTTAGCCAATCGCAGCACAGGTGGGCGTGGTTTGTCGGAAAACGGGTGCGAACACGTCATGGGAGTGTCCCAAACCGCAAGTCCTACTGCCGTCCGCATCTCTACCATGTAAACCAGCTAAAAGCCACAGAAGTCAAGCAAGACTTTTCATACAGAGCAAAGTCAAAATACTTTGTGGCGGTCAAATACAAATAGCCCACAAATGCTGTTTTAAACAGGAGCAAGGACGGAACAAGCCGAAACCGAATGGTAAAAAGGCACCTAGAAAGACACATCCCTATGATCAGCTATTTAAAGGCATGGCTGTGTTAAATGGCGCTATATGAAACGGTTAAAACCTCAAAACTCACTTTAGTGTGACTTAAAGGGGAATACCCCCCAAGTTTTCAAAGTGGATCCAGTGGATTAGATGTAAACAGTCACTCGGAGGGGTTTGATGTGAAATGGCTCATTATAGAGAAACCCTGAATTCTTTACAGTGGTGGTGAAGGGAACCAGGAGTTACCACTTCTACATAAACATAGCCACTTTATTTACAACCCAAAACCACCAGTGAATCTACATGTTCTGAAATGATATATGTAACACTGCTGATGGTAAAATAGTCATAAATCTAAAAATAAATAAATAAAATATTTGGGGACTAATTTGCCATTGTATGTATAAAACTTAATAAAAACTATCATAAAACAATATCTCAGGCATCATGCAGCATATTTATATTTCCTTTCCATACAGGGCACTTTTAAAGGTGGACGTCTAGTTCCTGTCACCACCACCGTAAACAATTCTGACTCAGTAAGTCTAGCATTTCACATCACACAGCTTGTTTACATCCTAACCATGAAATTATGCAGAATGTTTCCCCTTTTAGTCACAAGTTATCATTTTGAATCCAGGTATTAATAAAATGTACCCAAAATATATATACGCATACATGGATCACACTCCTGTGGTATACAGCTATGTTTTACTGTATTTATGCTTATTTAATCAGACCTGTAAGAAGTAACTAGCAGACTCACTGATGGAAATGGAGCTCATGCTGTATGTTTGACAGTTCCATCTGATGTGGTGCTGTTCTGGATTCCATATTTATCCCATTTCATGGATGGAAGGATGGATGGATCAGCACATCTGAGAGGTTTGATACAGTTGAGTCTTCCATCTTTACCAGGTTTACTCTGCGAAATAGCCTGTTGATGTTCAGTTACCTTCACAAGCTTTTTACTACTCTTTTAATTAGTTTTGTGATGTCACAGAAACCAAGGCTTATATCTGCTACTCAGGGTACAGCAGGCTACCACCATGTCAGTAACACTTAAGTGCTGAGAATGATCCACCACCCCATGTAATACCTGCTCTCTAGTGGTCCTCTGGGGGTCCTGACCATTGAAGAACAGATTAAAGATGGGATTATAAAAGCATCCAGAGAATCAGATGGACTACAGTCTGGACTACAAAGTGGACCTGTGTGGTAAGTGGAGCTGATGAAATGGACAATGAGTGTAGAAGCAAGGAGGTGTACTTAATGAAGTGGTCAGTTGGTATATATAGAAACTGAGCTGCAAAAACAGTCTGCTTTGTATTCACCGTTT
>CM067496.1:4130710-4164061 GCA_034552555.1 Semaprochilodus insignis | reverse complement strand
GAATATAGTGGACCTGTAAGGCATTTGGAGCTCATATATAAATTAGGGCAGCAACAAGTAATCGACTTAGTCGACTAAAATCGGTGAACAAATTAGTTGGCAACTAATTTAACAGTCGATTAGTGGGTGATGTCATTTCCTCCATTTCAATAAAGACCTGTGATTGGAGAACTGAGTCGCATCAGAGTATAGACAGACACTAGAGTATGCTGTTTAAATTAAACACTTTCATTTGCATACTTTTTTTATTTACTTGATTAATAAGGAAGAACTGATTTAGTTTTGTTATTTTATTGCTGCTACTTTGTTATAAATTGTTTTTAAATTTTCAATAATAAAATATGGAGGGGTTTTTTTTTTGTTTATTTTTTAAATACAGTATTCAACTTTATCATCTTCATTCATAAACCAACCTCAAGATAAATGGAGAAGCTCCTCAAAATTTGGTAATCCAGCGATTCAGAATCCAAATAATCGATTATTCCTTTCAGTAGTCGGTAGATTATTCAACTATCAAAATAGTTGATTGTTGCAGCTCTAATATAATGTGTTCAGTGAGCAGAAGTACAAGGTAGGTGTTTCTAATAAATTGAACTTAGAATTTATTGCTTCGTGTTTAACAGTCACTTTAATATTCTTTTAAAAATATAATATTCCATTGGCGGGATGCATAAAGAGGCAAAACAGGTGAGACAGACACACAGATCGACAGCCTCGCCGTACGACCAAAAGGCCTAAGCTGACAGCAGCGAGTGGATGAGCTCAATGCTCCGATTGCTAATCAAAAACCGGAGCTGCCAAATACTCCAAAAACTCCCAGATCTGCTCCAGAGAGCTCCTCTCAGGGACAGGGAGAGCAGACAGCTGCCTCCATACACATGTAGAAACAGCCCTCACCTTAGAGTCTCATTATCATCCTCAAAATCAGTCAAAGGTCTTGATATAAACGCACATAAAGGTCCTTCGTAAACATCAGCGTACGCACGCTAACACGCGCGCACAGGCGGGCTAGTTGCCATAAAGGGACCAGTATGTGCGGAACGTGTTCGGTCAATCATCAATGAAAGTGATGCGGCCAGGTCCTTCGCTCTTCATCCATCGCCTGTAGCGCTTCCACCGCGGGTCCATGGCCATCTTCATCTTCATCTCCTCCTCCTGCTCTTCTCTATACACCTGTAACAGCACAGAGCAAGCTTCAGTTACCAGCAGAATCCAAAGGACTAGCAGTGAACAGTGTTCTGACCATCTCAGTGCCCATTTGGGAGTCTCAGAAGCAAAACAAACCAGATAAAGAGTTAAACGTAGCCTAAACGTAGTCTATCAGCCAAGACATGTTTGGAGTCCAAAGTTTGCTTCAGTAGTTTTGCACTAGCGCTAAAATGCTAATGCAGAGACCGGCTAAAAGAAACTAAGACCAAATCAGAACGTTGGTGAACATAAATGCTGGTTATACGTCTGGGTGGATAAGTTGTAGACCCAGGAATAACGGTCTAAATAAGAGTCTATGACCCGTGATTATAAACAAGGTATCTTACTTTTTAAGCTTCAATTATTCTGTTTCAAAATTGTAGGATTTACAAAATGGAAATTGAATCACAATGATCAAAAAACAATGCTCAAATTTCACTATAATTCAATTAACTCCAGGTTTCCTACAAAAATCTATTTAAAATTTACATTTGATTTTTTAAATTTAAAATATATACTTAAAAATATATTTGGAAAGCAGGATATTCACATTGGAAAAGAAAGCTGAGAGGTTGTAACATTTCTGAAAATTCAATACAATGAAGTTTTCCCAAACATATCACTGTGCAGATGATATTTACGCTAGCAATAATTTAGCATATTTTAATATAAGTGAATTCCTTATAATTTGGTACTAAAGTTAAAGAGTGACCATTACTAAATGAGTTAGCATTCAAGCCAGTTAATTAGCATCAACAAAGCTAGTCAGAACCAATAAAATAATTCATCATTAAACTAGCACTAGTTAGCATTAAAACACCCCTCTGTCAAAAGGAACACTGCAATTAAACCCGTATCACCAAAATATAGCCAAAACTGAAAATCACAGTATCTTAGAATACCAGGATAGACTACATCCCAGCCATTCTACTTCCCTCAATAATTATGATAAATCATAAATAAATTCTAAAACTGATGCAACGCCACCTCGACGCGTAAACCCCAAACCCACCTCATAGTTTTCCTTTATCCACAGCTGCCGCTCCAGGAAGGTTCGTTTGAGGTGATCGTCCAGGCTGTCAAACTGAGCCTGAGACATCTTCATGTTCTTGCGGATGATGTAAAGCTTCTCCTCTTCTCCGTATTCCTCACCGCGAATGGTGAAGCGATAGACCCACGAGCAGTACCACGCCACGTAGGCACACAGGTAGTATGGGAACAGAATGATCTTGCAGAGCAGAATGTCGGAGACGTTGGGCTTCTGGTAGCCTCCTTTGATGTCTATCTTGTTCTTGATGATGTCTCGTATGATCTCCTCCTCTTCCTCGCGGATCTCTTCTTTGGAGCGCCGGTTCTTGCCCTTCTCTTTGGTGCGGTTTAACAGGCCTTGCTGCTTGGCCAGCTCGGTCGCCTGGATGCGATACTTCGGGACGGTGGTGAGATAGTTGATAGCTTCGGTGTAGCTGCTCCACCAGCTGTAATACTGTGGAGAAAATAGGACAGCGTGCGTGAGGAGTGCTGCGTTAAAGTCCTAGGCAGACAAGAGTGTAGCAACATAACATAACATCAACAGAATGGCACTCACATGAGGTCCAGATGAAAACTCACCTGAAAAATGGAGATGGCGCACACAGTTACGAGAATGACTATCCTCACGTCCACTTTGGGTGCCAGCCTTCTCCTGTAGTAAGTGTAGTAGTGGCTGTAGTATTCCTCCGGGTGATCCAGCATGTAGTCATAGTCCCTGCGTGATTCTTCATCCTGTAGAGGACAATACAGAGGTACCTTTACCTCATACGTTCATACATAAATAGGTCTGTGTTGGTAACGGAGTCCCTTTATTCATCTGCTGGTTTTGTGATTGTCCCGAAAGTGATAGCACACGAAAGAAAGCTTAACCATTGTCAAATTATAGAACATAATGAAAGCACAGTTCAGTGAAAGTTGTGGCTTACTTTCCTCTTTAATTACGCCAAGACACTAGTCTAGTCAAGTCAAGTCAAGTAGTTTTACTGTCAATACTTCAAATGTACAAGACATACAGAGGATTGAAATTGCGTTACTCTCCGTCACAAGGTGTAGCAAATAAACATTCAACTATAAATAGATTACAGCTAAAACAAGAACAAGAGTACCCACTAGTGGGGTTGTGTGGTATGATACAGCACACAGCAGTGTGCAGAAAATGACAGTATATCAAAATTATGATGTGTTCAATTTCTATTTCACGTGTGAGTAGATAAACGCACATTCTGTCTATTCGTATTACAGGTGGTCCACTGATGATGGCGTGGGAGCTCACTGATTGATGGTGTGGGAGCTCACTGAATGGTGCCGTTGATAGAAAAAAAGGGGGTGGGGGTAGGAAAACCCTCAGAAGCACTGAGCATTATAGCAGCACAGCATTATAGCCACAGCTACGCATATCAGAACAGCACATTCTCTGCACACAGCCCAGAACACGTTAGACTTCAGCTTGCACTCCAACACCAGGCACTCGGATTTACGTTCTCCTCTAAAAGCGTGTGCTGTCCTCTGGTGTTACATGGTGTTACTGGTACATTATCTGTGCTCTTATCCAGAGCGACTTAACAGGGTTAATCGTACTACAGATGGGCACAATGTAGTGTTAGGAGTCTCGTCCAAGGACTCTTATTTGTGTAGCACAGCGTAGTCACCCAGACTGGGAATCTAACCCCAGCCTCCCACATGGCATGGTAGCTCACTGGGAGGTAGTGCTGTTATCCATGTGACACACCAACCAAGCATCACTTAGCTATAAGCCTGTGCGGTGCTGTTTGGCACGTCAGGCCTGCTGACTAAGCTCCCTCCCAAACACTGCACAACAGGTTTAATTTCAATCTCAAACATTTTTATTACCTAACTTTGTGTCGGCAGAGCACCGTTATTTAATATCAAACCCGTACTGTGATGGGCGGCACTGTTTGGGCCTGTAGCTACGAGGGCTGCAACAAACAGAGTCGAATAATCTATCAATTACTGAAGCAAATAATCGATTATATGGATTATGAATTGCTCAATTACAGACTCTTTACCGTCGCTATCAGCTGTTACATTTAGCTTGAGGTGCATTTGCTAACAGTGTATTGAAAAATGGAACAGTCCTGCTGCAACTTGAGAAGTGTCGACACCAAAGGCTTAGCCCCCCCCCTTCAAGTCAAGTCAAGTCAAGTAGTTTTTTATTGTCATTTCAACCATATACAGTGGTGTACCGTACACAGTGAAACAAAACAACGTTCCTCCAGGACCAAGGTGCTACACAGAACAATAAATACAATAGATTTACAAGACAATTTACAATTGTTCCCTTCTAAGCTTGCGTCATCGGACTGCATTCTGGAACCTGAGAGAAACGACCTGAGATGTTTCCCCCGCACAAATGACCTCAAAATGATTTTCTGGATGGCTTTTTTCCCCCCTACCTACATATTCCCTAAATATTTCATATCCATCCACCTGTAATTAAGCTGCAACTGCTCTTCCTCTAAAACTGTTACATTTTAAAACAGCTTTTCAAACGATGCTCTGATGTAATATAACAATGTCTGCTGGTCTGTTTGAGCTCAAGATAAAGTGCTAGGTAGTTTCCATTAGAATAGTTCCAACCACAGAGACACAACTTCCAGCACACAATGGATGGTGGGCTAGGAGGGGAATGCTGCCTGAATGAAGACCACTACTGTGAGTAGGAAATCTGGGGTCATTCTGCAGGTAGAAGGGTTTAATCCTACCCATTACATCTTAGGGAAAAGGGATGGTGACGGAGGCTAGAAATCCTGGGGCTTCTGTGAAAAGCTTTAATTTCAGATAACAGTAAAACCTAACCCACCCCAACCTAACCTAACCTAACCTAACCTAACCCAGCCCAACCCAACCCAACCCAACCAGTTACAAGTTACATTTCTATATATACACACATTCTGGAAGGCTTCATGGCAGCTATCTAAAGTGGGTTTACCTTTACCTACTGCTGGTCTTACTCCTTCTCTGGTCAGGGATAGGTGATCTTTTAAGTAATGACCACCTCGGTGTAGTCACACACACGTTTGCTTGTTTTTATAACATTTTGGTTCCTCTGTGAGACACAGTGTAGCTGTGTAACGCTCCTAAACCAGCTTCAAGAATCATTTCAGCTCGGTTACTATCCATAATAAAAGGAGAAGCTGCAAGTATCTGTAATGAAATTTGTTTTTCTTTAAGAACTAAAAAAAGAGGTCAAATGCCATCTGCATTTGTAAAAGTGCCATGGTTCTATTCAGAACCTTAACTAAACAAAAAGGGTTCATGTATCTCTACAAGTCATTGTATGAATTGCAGAACACTTTTTGGTGTTGTATATGGTTCTATACCGAATATTTTTTGAGAACAGTTCTATGTAGCACCAAAACGGGTTCTACCCTTGCAAGCTATTATACGCTTGACATCATAACAACAGCAGAACCTTTTTGCTGCTATTTACTGGTCTATAAAGAACCTTTTTGAAAATGGTTCTATATAGCAACAATGAGGATTCTTCTACTACTACAAGCTTAACATCGTAACAATAGCAGAACCCTTTTAAATTCTATATATGGTTCTATATAGAACTTTTTCTGAAATGGTTCGACATAGCACCAAAGAGGGTTCTTCTCTTGTTACAAGCTTGACAGTGACACGGTAGCAGAACTTTTTCTGGTGCTATAAGGTTCTACAGAAACTTCAAACGCACCAAACACTCTTCAAACGTTACACTGCAACTACAGCAGAACATTTCTGTTGCCACATAGGACTATTTTGAAAAAGGTTCTATATAGAACCACATACAACACATTCTGTGTCAATCAGAAGAACCATTTTGTCATGTGCAGAACAGCTTAAACATGCAAACTGTTCTCTGAGCGTTCATGGTTCCATACAGAATCGTCGTCTTCACCACAGAACCCTCGGAGAACCATCTTTTAAAAGACTACAGCGGGCGAGCGCGCGCACAGAAGAGTTGGGACTCACTTTCAGAGTTTCATATGCCGTGGCGATGAGCAGGAATCTCTGCTGGCCCTCCTCCTCGCCCTGGTACCGGTCAGGGTGGTACTTTCTGGCCAGCTGTCGGTAAGCGCGCCCGATCTCCGCCTTGCTGGCGTCTCTGCTCACTCCCAGCACGTCGTAGCATATCTGCGTCCCGCAGTAGAGCCCCTCGATCAGGGCGGAGGCGGAGGGGATCCAAACGGCCGAAATAAAGAGCAGAGCCGCGAATAAACCCACCCGCACCGAGCCCGCTATGGAAGCAGCCATGTCAGCATAGCGAGCTCTGTCGCGCTTTGAATGACGTAGAAACCGCGTCTGCGAGGTCGCTGCTGGAAGTTGTAGTCCGGAAACGTTTTGCTGTAGAACTACAGTGACGGCAGATCGAACGATCAAGTTTAATTCGGTTCTATTTAAAGAATTTATTTTTTTATAGTCATTATTATTATTATTACTGTTATTATTATATTATACTATTATATATTATTATACATACACACACATACGATACTCCGGTCATTCGGGATACAGGGTCCAGTCCTCCACACTTTTTATGATTCTGTGGTGACATCAGCCATCTGATCAGGAAGGCAAGTTCTGTTCTGGGCTGTGCGTTGGACCCAGTGGAGGTAGTTGGGGAGACGAGGATGTTGGCCAAGGTGGCATCCATAATGGAGAACACCTCTCACCCACTACAAGAGACAGTTGCTGCCCTGACCAGCCCCTTCAGTGACAGGCTCCTGCACCTGCGGTGTGTTAAGGAGAGATACCGCAGCTCTTTTCTCCCTACTGCTGTTAGGCTGCACAACCGCCACCTCCCCAAGCAGAGCACCAGGTACTAAAAACTCCCTCACAAATGTTATTACATGAAATGGTTATGAATACAGTCTGACACCTATTTTACATAATTTAATCCATTTATTTTAATGCATGGTGGAGGTATGTAAATTATACTTATAAAGGTTTTAGTTTTTAGTTTTCTGGTGGACCGCTTTGCTTAGTAGTTATCATCAGGTGGGCCTTACGAAACAATGTTAAGCATTAGCTGTACTAGCTTCCTAAAAAGGGGTCATGGAAACAACAGAGGACACATTCATTCTTTCTTTTTAATACAAAAGGTATCAATCAGTAAAAGATACAACTTTTCCAAGCAAAAACTGTCTCCGCAGGTTGCTTTACTGACCTTCATAACGTTTACCCTTTCAGCGCTGACCGAAGAAAGAAAAAAAAAAAGTGATATTGCTTTTTTTCCTTTTTTTTTTAAACTCCAAACTCAATATTTGGAACATGAAGCCAGATAAAAAGTACTGATACAACTGCTGTGCTCAGCTGTACTGTTCAACAGTCATTTTAGTAGCTATGTACAAGAACACAGACACTAGCACGTGCATGGTCTCGAACCCTCCTGGCAGAGAGACTTGGAGCACTAAATAACAGTGAAGGTGGGGGGGGAACGGGTACGTTTGTCCTAAAACGGAAAAGAAAGAAAATCCTAACATTCACCTCCCAGCATGGCAAGCCACATTCATGCAGCAATGCCTCCAGAAGTTTAATGATTAAAATAAGAAAAAGACTAGGTTTTTGGTTGTCACAGTAGAAAACGCTGCATGCATGATACAAACGACCGCAAGAGCCAGTAAAACAATATACATATTTAAAAAGAACACTTCGAAAGGAATAGTTCAGCTTTTTTGAAGTACAGTTCAGCTTTATACAAGGACAACAGAAAGACGACCCATCACAATATCTACAGAAGGAAAACAAAACAAAACGAAACAAACCCCAAAAAACAGAAGGGCTATGTTGTCTGGACACAAATTACACCTAGTTCCAGTACTAAAAAAGGATTTTCAATGGAGAATCCATACTGACTACAGCAGTCAGAGTTATTTAGACAGCTAGGCTTTACCTGTGCCCCCTAAGGCGGGAAGAGAGAAAATAAAAAAAAAAAAATTAATAAAAAAAGAAAAACCAAAAAACAAACAAGGGGAAAAATTATCTGATTAATGTTCTATCTGCGGTAGCGGCCCCTCTCCTTCTCCCTCTCTCGGTCTCTGATGCGGTCTCTTTCGCGATCCCTCTCTCGGCCACGTTCTCTCTCTCTGTCTCGTCGGGCGTCTCGAGGCCGGTCACGTTCTCTCTGCCGTTCGCGCTCTCTCGGACGGCTCCTGCGGCCACTCACCACTGCCTGAGTGCGCCTCAGGAAGTCATCCACGCGCATGTCGTAATCGTGCTGTGAAGATGAAAAATTAAAAGGTCATGCCGTCACACCTTTTGTCATACAACGCAATTCTGTACATACAGGACCTTCGTCAATCACAATCCAAAGTCACATCTAATCAGAGTGTGCAAATTTTAGTATAATATAGCAAATTCTGAAGAATGCTTGACTTGTGGTGCAGCCATGAAATCATTAACAACTGGTGCATCTAGTTCTGTGTAGGGATGCACCGATCCGATATTAGGATCGGATATTGGTTTCCGATATTAATTAAATTAGCTGGATCGGGTCTCGGATAATTAGGCCAATCTAATTCGTTTGCAATGTGTGCCACGTCGTCAACAGCATCTTTGCGGGGCGTCTGTAGATGTAATGGGAATTACTCCTCAGCGAGGCTTGAACCGTGGTCGCTGTGATCACACACCAGCGCTACGAGGTCAGCTAACAGTTCCCCAGCAAAATAGAGACAAAGTGATGAGGAAAAACTTACAAACAGGGAACAGCAAACTCAACGGAGCAAAACAAAACGATTTCCTCAAACGAAAAGGAACCTCACAATGAAACCCTCCGACCTGAATATATATCAGCAGCGCGAGTGCACCCTGAAGAGGGAGAGAAGCAACCTGCCTCAAGAGGCTCGAAACCATTTACTGGCTAGTCACGAGAAACTCAAGACTGAGCAACCAAGGGCCGCCACTCATGCTTAAGTAGCGTGAGCTGTAAGCATGAGTGCCCTTTGTCTAAAAAAAAAAAAAAACCTTGTCTTGTATCCTACTGTTCTAAATGTGCTGTTGTTAGCTGGATAGCTTAAGTCATCCCTTACCAAGCTAGAAGAGAAGGAGCGTACAACCCTTTTCTCCCTGAAACGAGCATCGTGGGGCATGGGATGGTGGCCGGAGTAGGGAGGGTGGGCCTGGGGCGGCGGAGGGTGGTGCTGGTAATATGGGTGATGTGGAGGTTGCTCCATGCTGGGGTACGGTGCCTTTAGAAATATGCAAAAAACAAAAACAAAAACAAAAATTTTGAGATATATATATTTGTGCTACTGCAAGCAAGGCAACATATGGCCTTTTTAATTGCTTATTTGTATAATCAGGAGGGCAATACAGCACAACTGATGTGTGCCATATTCCTATTCATGTGTTTCCCAGCTCAAATGGGTATTTTGTGAGACAAATTAAAATCTCAGAACTCTTGGCTTCGTTGGATCATGTCCTTTACACAGTAAAATACACACGACAGCAGCACTGAGAAAATCAAATGATAAAAAGAGCAGATCAAACTCCAGAAATAGATCATTTCTGCATCAGGCTAAAGTGGCTAACAAACTGAGAGGATCAAAAAAGGCTAAACAAAGCTCATTTAAACACTTACCATCCCCTGCCATGGTGGTGGAGGCCCAATGTTGTGATGAAATTCCCGCATGTAATCATTGTAAGACTGCATAGAACCAAGGTAATAAAACAGTCAGACAACAACAAAAAGCAGCTGGAACAGCAGCAAATTACCCACTAAACATAGAAAATCCTAGTGTTAAAAACAATAAACACTTTCTCTTTTTTTTTTTTTTACATTTATTTCTTTTCAACACCAACATGGTACTCAGTATTGTGTTTCTGCTAAGTCCTGTTCAAATGACCTATTAGTTAGCATTTACAGCATTTAGTAATTATGCCACGCAAGTCAAAGCGGGAAAAACTCACCCCATTGAGGAACACGTCTCGTCTCACTCCAGAAAAGCGCCTGTTGAATTCAATGACAGATGGTTAAATGTTGACTAAACCCTCCAAATAAACAACAAATGTCAAAAAAAATAAAAATAGGGGCGCACCTGTCCACAGGTGGGTTGCGAGGGTCTTGTATGAAACCTGAACAGACAGCAATAAGAGATTGACCAATAGAGTTCACAGGAGATAAAAAAGCAACGTAAAAAAAATGTCATCCAAGAGTGTAGGTACACAATGTATATCAACAATACATTTAGTAATCAAATTAAGTTTCAATACAGCACATAGCACAGTATATAGTACATTCTTAGTGAAGCCTTTTAGATTGATATCCAATTTTACTTCATGATATTCAGCTGGCTGCTAACAGTCAGCTATTAGGTCATTTTGTTTTCCCCCCTGAAACAATCCTATGCTCTCAGGAAGAGTGACTGGAACGGGCAAGAGATATTGACCTGGTCTCTGGGGGAACTCAGGGGGATAGTCAATCCTAGGCCGCTTCCTGTTGTGCATGTCATATTCCTCTGGGCGACGCCTACATGAATCAGGATTGTTAGTACAAAGTCACTGATGAAGGGGAAAAAAAAGTCACCACAATATTTCCCATTTGTTTCATATGATAAGCAATTAAGCAAAAACAGCAATTTGTTATTACATTTCTCAGAGACAATTTCTTTAAAGTAAACCTACACCACTTTCCACTATTCTTTACAACAGCAATTTAAAAATGTGTTTTGGTGTCAATATTGCTTTCTTCCTATGAACTGACAATATAAAGCTTAAGTTCAAATATTGTCGTTAAGAGCTGCTACATAACCAACAGTATATTTAACAGTAATAGACATGATGAACTGTGTTGAAAAGAGTGGAACGTCCCAAAACACTGGTTCTGGAGTACCTCTGACCGCCCACTTTAAGGTTTAAGAGCAGGGTCAGCACCAATATACCAAACAGGGTGTACTCCAGGACCAGGGTTGAAACTCTCACCGAGTTCAGTAATTTGGAACCAAATCTCTAAATTTATTCTGAGCCATTTGCCTCAAACAGGTGACAACTGAAGCTTACTGGGTTTGCTTTTGCATGCAAATTCTATACAGTTTACTGTGAAAATTATTGATTTACTGTTAACCTAAACTGTTTCCTAATTTCACTTTCTAACGTATGACTACAGCTGATTTTACTGAACAGTAAATGCATAAAATAAACATATCCTAATAATAGATTTAAGAAATCCCATAAGGCATGCACCAAAGTTGTCCCCTTCACTCTGACTTGCAATTTCGAAACTGAAGTATTTACCTTTCACTTCAGTCACGCAGATGTTCACTACAGCATTAAAATCACTCACAACCAATTGATAAAAAACATTTGAGGCAAACAGCAGTAGGCAACTGACATGATTCAAAAATATTCAGTGACTTGTTAAACTGGTCTGTATTCTGTCCTAAGCATGTAAAGAAACAGACCTAATCTATCATATTGTTTTTTTTTCTCTACTGGGTCACTGAAAGCCATCCAAACAGGCCAAATTCTACTTTTTTGCAACATGTAATTCCCCCCCATTTTGTACCCTGGACCCAATTTAATATACTGAATCTGGTTTTACTACTACAAAACAATCAATCAATGAACACATATATGATGCCAATATATTAATAACCTCGGTTATAACCTCCTCAAGCCAATCAAAATGTCAGACCCAAAACAAAAACTAAAGCGAAAGAAAAAGAAATAAATATTCTGTTTGAAAGTGTGACATACCGCTTTCTTGTAGTTTTGTGACTGTTAACGATGTCATATACTTATGATAGCAAAAGTTCATACAACAGTCCAGTTTACGCTTTAGCCGTACACAGCCACAAACAACATTTTACGGGGTTTCGGCCTGGTAAGGCGGAAGAAGGGGGGACGATAGGGTGTGGTTCAGTCCATTATTTTGAAATGAAACAGAAAAAAGAGAACAAAGAGGAGCTCCAGCCCCTGGAACCCCCTCCCATTGGGTTTTTAAACTGCTTCTCTTGGGGTACACAGTCCATGGAAGCCTCTGCGAAACATGGGAGAGGGTGGGGTAGGTGAGGTGGAGGCGGGGTTTCCTGCTAACTTACACCAGCTCAGTCCTTCAGGGTTGGTTTGAACATAACCGCCTACCTACCACCAGCTGAGAGACTCCAGGGAAGGAGCATTCTTAACAAGGGGGGGGTCGGGGAAGGGGTAGGGGAGTATTTGTCGTCATGACAACATCCACAGTCCTTCAGTAAGGGTTGGGGAAGTGGGGTAGAAACTGCAAACTTCCTTACAATGCTCGTGTTGTGATGATGATTTTTTTTTTTGTGTTCAGTCCTTTTTTTGGGGAGAGGGGGCCATTTGTTTTTCCTTCTGCTTGAGTTAATACCCCACTTTTCTGGGCAGATTTTGTGAGCAGCAACAGTTCGTATACAGCAGTGCTCTAAGGGAGAGTCCCTGGCATCATTTGAGTCCATGGGCACTGCAAACATGATGTAGCGGAAACATCGAACTGGCCTATCCCTCTCCAGCAGCTTGGTAGAAGAATATGCTTGGTTTTCCTCCCTCCCTGGCTCTCATTTTTCACTTCCTTTCCTTCTTTCTCACTCTTTCTGCTACACTCAGCACACACATCTATTAGTATTCAAAAGGACAAACTTTTTTTTTTCTTTTTTGACAGGGCAGGATAACCAGTGAAAGAGTCCCAAAATATGCTCCTCTTGAAAGCATTTTTGTTTAAACAATCAACGCTTTCTGCCTCTCAAATCGATGCGTCATCTTCTGCTTACATATTATGGCTCCTTTTAATAGAGTCCCATATATGACTGGGTCTATCCCCCTTGGATATTCCTGAAAGAAAAGGCTTTGGGAACAAATTTAAACACATCTACAAAGAGAATGCACCTTATTACTACCTCTACAGACAAAAAAAAATGTTCAACTTCTGTCAAGCTACAGTGAATGAGGAGTTACAGAGGGAACTTACAATTAGCGTGCATTCAGTTCAATACACTGATTATGTTACGCTCTGAGCTTGTTGGTTTCAAAATTACACATCACCATGAACATCAGCAGCAACAACAGAACAGCGCAGCCCACCGCTGGACGTGTAGGCCGCGGCTCCGGCCGGCTCGTTTAGAGGCTCTTCTCTGAGGACGTGAGGATGAAGAAGAGTAGGAAGACGGAAACGAAACACGCTCCCTTTGGGCCGTCATGTGACGGGGATACACGAGCGCACTAGCAGTCCAAAGAACATTTCTAACCTTCCCAGGTCTCGGGGGGCAGGCTCTCTGTGCGCAGGGCGGCCCCGAGAGCGAGGCTCTGAGTGCATCCTCCTCTTGTGGCGCATTTTGTGAATAACCTGATACAAGTCAATGCTCTCGTCTGGAGGGAAGAGCATGCACAGCTGCATCCCGCATTCCGGCTCGATCTCCTGCAGTCAGCGCCGGTCCAGAAGGGTTTGGGTGGTGGAGACGAGAAAAGAAGGAGAACTTTAGTAAGCAGGCAGACCGAAACAAAAAGCGCTGTCTGTTGCTTAAAATTACTTCCAAAATCACATTTTTAGTATATGCATAGTGTGATACTGTTTTATGGTACTTTCGCATTTTAAAAATGCTCTAAATGACCGGTTCCTCAGACCTCAGGACCACCAACATTCTTACCTGTAATGCACAGGGATAAAACAAAAATGTGGAGACTGGTTTAAGAACCTATTGTCTACTTCTTACTCATAGTTAAATGCTTTATTCAGTTGTAAACATGTGCAAACTTCTGAAATAACTGGGTATTTCATATGGCGCAATGGGACAACACAGTGTCAAGAAAGCACCGGTTCTTATGATTGGACTTGTAGCTGATATAGATTCATTAAAATATGTCTTGATTGGTTCCAAACCAAGACATCGCCAATGAAAACATTTTGGCTGCAAAATATAGATAGAACAGCAACAGGGTTTTTTTTCATCCTGCCTGATCAAAAATACAGCCATCCATCTGCAGGAGTACTATAGCATCTTATGACGTACTGGCCATTTCCATCCTTTAAGGTAGCACACAGAGGGAATAATGGCAATAATACAATGCTTAACATTGCAAACACAAAACACAAAAAAGGTAAAATATTCTGTTAAAAGCAGCTGTAAATGTACAGATGGAGGACTAACCTGTCCATCACGCCCGATCTTGACAGGCTTGTGCTCGTTCCAGGGGTTGGAGAGGTGTGCTGTTTTTGTGAACGGTAATTCCCGCCTACAAATCAACACAAACAAAGTTAAAACTCCCTTACCCTAAAAGAAAAGCAGAAGGTTTGTGTAAAAACTATTTATATCAGGCCTGCTCAATCCTGATCCTGAAGATCTACTGCCCTGCAGAATTTAGACTGAGCCCAAATCTGACAAGTCCTTTTGACATAGGAATACCAGATCCAGGTGTCTTGGATCTGAACTCATCAGGGTGGTAGATCTCCAGTTTCCTGCTCTACATTCATTGTCATTGTCATAGATGAGCACCTGCAGATCCAGTCAATTTTGAAGACTCCTCCAAGCATCTTGGCGTTCATGCCTGCAGGCAGCACCCAGTGGATGGGAGAACCTCCGTGATGAGACTCAGATGAAAGCCGAGCAAAACCTGAAATGAACACAAAACACAACACAAGCACTTTAAAGCAGGCAAGTAATAATAACTGCATGATAAGGCTTTGCATATAGCAATAATTCCTTGAAATATCTTTTAGCAATCTGAAATCTCTTAGCTTTATTTGTTTTTTTTTTCCTCTTCATTTATTTTCATTATTTTTAGCAGTTTTAGCATTGTGGGTTACTATTAGATGTTCTAAAATGCTACAATTCCTAAACAATTGATTATGTTGCGCAAGGACTGATTGGTTGTCAACTATAAGATAACTTTGTCATTGCACAGTGTACAACGAAATTTAGCATCAATCCAATGGCACTTTACACACAAAATAATTAAACATAGAGCTAAAATATATAAAGTGCAAAATTAAGAGAGAGAGGGAAGAGGGGAAAAAATGTAATATACATATATGCACATTGCCTAAAAATATATCTATATATATTTAAATATAAGAAATAACTATAAGAACTGTAAATTCTAAGACAGACAATAGACAGTCAAAAGACAATAGACAGGTGAGGTAGCAGTTGGTTATTGCACATTCCTTGGATAGCTTATAGTGTTATAATTATTGCACATCAAGAGTGTGTTTTTTTTATATAGAAGAATAAATATTGCACACTAGAGAACAAATAGTGCAGTGAGTAATGAATAGAACAGGGGTGGAATGGAACACTGGAACAGTAAACAGTGCTCTATTGGAGTTGGTGCAAGTGAAGTGTTCAGGTAGTTCAGGTATCTCACCTTGGAACTTGCCACTCTCCCTTACGGAGAAGATGAGGATGACGCTTCTGGCTGAGCGAAATGCCGCATTTAGCTTCCTCTCATTCACAGGCAGGGTGGACCACACTCCCTAGATACAGAGCAAACAGGACACTTAACCTCAAGTCTCTCCTCTGATGATGTCCCACCTGTCATGTGACTCACTGACATGGCTACATCTGTTTATTTTAATTTGTGATGGAGTTGTTTTGTATTGACTACATACAACCAGGACTTTTTCTGACTTGAAGCTCAACAGTGTGCCAATGCTGGTGATAATGGCAGATATAATAAACATTCTCTCAGCATAAATACCTTTGCTTTAGCTAGAGAAACATTCTCATGGTTGTTGCTCTTTATCAGAAAGAACCTGGCCTCTCTCAGGATGTACTTCAGCTTGCTGGTTTGATCTAGAATGGTGACAAAAACACAGGCTCTGAAAAAAGGGAAAAGTCTGTGGTAACACATTTGGAGCTTACGTTTAGACTTCCAGAGTTTTACTTACCTTTCCTCACAGCACGGACTGAGGAGGGCAGCTTTTCATGCTTCTTTTCCGACCCTGTAACCAGAAACCATAATGCTTTACATTCTGGGATGTGAACAATCAAAGAAAACCATGATTCACATCAGAAGAGGTGGCGTATCTTACAGGCAAAAAGGTCAATGCTTAAACTGTAGCGTAACAAGAGAGGCTCATGGAAGAAAACGTGGCAAGGCCACAACCACTGAGCCAAGCAAACGGGATGCTTTCAGTTTGATTTGTTTGGAAGTTGCCTGGAATTTGTCTGGAATAGAAATTAGGAATAAAAATAAAAAAATAAAAATAGGAATAATAATAATAATAATAATAATGTTCTCAAATAGAAATTAAGTAAACTTTTCTTACTGGTCATTTTGCATATAAGCTTAGCCACTACAATCTCAATTAAAAGACAAATGCAACAAGTGTCAATCATCCTAGTTGCCTCAGAAGCCATTGGAAAGACTAACGTTTTCAAGTGACAGCAAGGCAAAACAGCAATTTGTATTTCGTTGTTGGAAATTTACACTATGCCAGGTAGCCAACAGGTGTGCAATGATGTGATTGTACTCATTCAACTATCTGTAATCTGACCTGCTCTGCCACTGAATGAAAAGACTAACCTACACTTCATCTCCATGTACAAAAGCCTTAAAATGTTTAAAATATAAGCAGCTCTCTCGTTCTGTCTGACTGCTTAACTTTGGCAAAATCTGTGTTATGTTTGGGGATCTTCATTACTTGACGAGAATAAATCATCTGAACCTCTACTGGTGTATTTACACGGTCCCTGAATAGCAGGGCAGAGACAGGTCAGCTTACATGATTAAACATAAAAAAAAGTCATACGTCTTCCAAAAAGAATTAGTGTTATGAATTAGTATATAATGAATTTATATACATAAATTGAATCGTTGCGGATTAATTAATACCTGTGTATGATTCTGAAGCTGAGCTTCCACTTCTATCAAAAACGATTGGTGATATCCCTCTAGCGTGCTTCTTCTCTTTTCTTTCCTCATCTGAACAGTAAACGGGAGAACATGCCCCTTCTGTTAGAGTGGCCATTTTAGATATATGTATATAAACGACTGCTCTACATGACTCTTCTAACTCTGTGCTTTCTGTTTCTGTCCTTAAAGCCAACACATCCAGGTAGCGACCCATAGTGAAAACTTCTGACAACACAGGGTGACACATTTACAGCCAAAACATTAAAGCAAGGTTCTGCTTCCTAATGCAGACTCCATTGTATGCAACTTACCAAAGGCATTAAAATTGGACATGGATACTGAAAGAGGCCCAACAGTAGAAGGTAACATGCTGCATTTTGGGAAGTTGCCAGATTACTGGCATTGGAAGTATCACAATTTAAAAGACGTGTCACTTCCTGTTATCCATTTGTGCTTTGTGTTCTTATTTTTGCACCATTTGTAGCTGTTGTGCCAAAAACCAGAAGGTAGCAACTGAAGACAGAAGAACTTGGGAACAGATGCGGTGTTTCCATGATGTTTAGCAGGGCATACTCAGCTATTTTCATGGTGTCATGGTTGACAACAAGTTAGGAAGGGATATATGGATCTTTAAATAGACATGTAAATATGTAACAATTTCTGCATTTAAAACATTATTTTGAGGGCCTTTTTTGCCATGTGCTTTGACAAAAGATCCATGAATACTGATGGGACATTAAAAGTAAGCACGCTAAAAAAACACATCATTTCACTCCAAATGAATACATCTCAATGACCGAATGATGCAGCACTTTGAAAAAAATCCAGTTTAAAGTTAAATGATGTCATGATGATATTTTTAAATAAATATTCGTAATATTTCACTAGTTTATAATCTTATTCTTAATTCTGGCACTGCTTGATAACCAAGTTCTTTGACTTTAATGCCACAATTAACACTCCAGTCCCAGGACCCACACACATGAAGTCAACGTAGAGGACAGCAGCTTACCCGAGGCGTCGGAGCCCGAGGCTGAATGTACAGACTCTCCATCTGAGAAGGAGACCGACTCTGACTGGGAGTCACTGGCTTCACTGCGTGTGTCATAGTCATTTTGTTCATTCACTTCCCGCTGGTCACCTTCCTCCAGCTCATATTCCTCCTCCTCCTCCACTTCCTCTTCTTCCACTTCCTCCTCTTCCTCTTCTTCTTCCTCCTCTTCATCTTTCTCACCTTCCTCATCCTCCTCCATTACCTCCTCTTCCTCAACATCAGACCGGTTTCCCTCAGAGGATCCCACGGAGCTGCCCGTCTCCTGGTCTGAGGCGTACTCCTCCGATCGGGCTTCTTCCTCTTCTTCTTTGGAGGAGTGACTGACCCTGCCCACGCTACTTTCACTGGTTCGTCGCAGCTTCTAAAAACACATAGATTTAATAAGAAAGCGTTCTTATTTAAAGGAGTAGTTTGGCAAAACATCAAACTAACATTTTTCTTCTTAGACCAAACGTACCAGCAGCCAACACGTTTAGTGTTCATAAGCTTGTTTTTAGTATTGGATGAGGCACAGCTACGAAGCTAATGGAAGCTACTGTATATGTTAGAGGGATATGAGCTTCCAGAACTCGTTAGCTACAGTAGTCTCGCTGGTCCAGTGCAAAAAAATAAACCTGCAAACATATATTGGATGTACCTCATTTCAGGTAAATATTTGGACAATTCATTGCTTTAACCTCCCTTGGTAATGAATTAGCAGAACTTGAAACCATCACATGAATGGTAAATGCGCATCCTACATACTAATAAGCATCTTAACTTCATACAAACAGTGAAACTGACCATAAAACCATAGGGTGTTTTATTATAAAATCCATCTACATGACCCACAATCGCACACACCTCATTGAGCTCTGGCATTAGTGGTTTGATCCTCCTCTGTTGGTCTCTGCTGCGGCTCAGAGGTTTCTCATTGTGCCCTTTGGACAGGTCAGCCCTAGATGCTCCCCCTCTGCCAGAATGGTTCTTCCTATCATCATAGTAGTCGTCAGGTGGGTGTCTACCTCTCAGACTGGTCACCTTTTTCCCGTTGGCTCCTGTGGAAGGGGCTGACCTTTTAACTGGCTGCCTGGTCGAGTGGGCTGTAGACCTGAGCCGCTTCGTATCATGGCTGTCCCCACGTTCGTTCTTCCTTTTGGACCCTGGGAATGGAGATGATCAAACAGTGTTGCAAACTACATTACTTCCATATTTTACTTCTCCCTCTCAAACCTGATAACACACAAAAAAAATACCTTTCTTTTCATTGACACCATGTTCACTTTCTGGGTTGTACAGCTCGTCATCTTGGTCTGGAGCATCTGTCAATATGTCTTCAAGAACGTTAAGCTCTCCATCTAAAAAGAAATAATTTTACACAGTTTAAGAGGTGCACACCATCTATAATGGATTACAGACTTAGAAGGATAAGCCCACTTTGTCGATATCAAAAGCAAGTAGCTAGTAGAGTTAACATTAGTTACTAACAAGCTCAACATAAGCAACATTAACACAGATAACTAAATAGGATGAGGACAAAGCTTATTCAAGGATTCAAGATTCAAGGATTCAAGGAGACTTTATTGTCATTCGCATCACATGTGGTACATGGGGTGGAACGAAAGTGTAGTACTCAAGGACCCAGTTATACCCAGCAGAAGACTTAAATAAATAAAATAAAATATACATAAATATATATAAAAGAATATAGAAAGAAAGAGAAAGAGCAATGAAATTGACAAGGTAGCAGCAGAGTGTGTTAAAGTGACTAAGTGCCCTCAAAGTGTCAGTGCAGTGGTTCCGTCTACTTGGCGTTTAAAAGTCTTACAGCTTCTGGAATGAAGCTGTTCCTCAGTCTGTTCGTTTTACACTTAATGCTCCGCAGCCTCCTGCCTGAGGGGAGTTAATTTTATTTTCCTGTCTGTGTTTATTTTGTCATCTTGCTTCAGTATGATCATTACGGTGTTACACTGTAAACCAGCAAACCAGAGCAGAGCTCATCAAATTATTCATGAGCTCATCAAAAAAGGTGAAACAACTTATCCTAGGGCCATGTCATTGGGCTGTAAATGGGTGTGTAAAACTGAGCATTTTTTTTGCCCCAACCAAAGTCACACAGCTTTAATGCAGACACCGGAGAACAATTTAAAGTGTTGGACAAATGCATTCTATGGCAACTTTAAATAAGAATTTCACCCAAAAATCAATCTGCATATACCAAAAATCTGATCTGGGCTGGCAGTCTGAACAAGACCCAGGACGCCAAAATGTCACCCACACAGACACCGCTGTCCACCACATCTACGCAATAAAAAGATGCAACATAACTGTTTCCAAAAGGTGTTAACTAACTGACGTGCATTTAAGCCCATGCACTTTTCTGGGCTCCACCTGGGCCTAGTCACCCAGATCATCCATAAGGTAGATCTGGTCAGGACCTTCATATAAAGGTATTATAAAAAATGGTTACGCATGTGCTAACCAATAAAAAAACATTAAGAGGATGCGTGTAGGTCAAATAAAATACATTTGTGTTGTAGACATTGTGACCCCTGGATTCCATCACCACTACTGTGAATAAATCTGCAACGTTAGATATCTTTAACTACAATGAACCATTTTATATAAAGGAAAAAATCTGAATGCCAAATCTTAGTCATCATTTACACAGACATTCAGATAAGCATGTAAAATGCAACTTAAACTACTTATTTAGTAAGTCAAAAAAAATCATTCACGCCCAGTCTGGGAGACCAAGACGTGAGAGACTTAATGCTATGACTATCAATTTGATGAAATTGGGGCGTTCATATAAAAAAAACACACATTTACACGTACATTGCTAACATTAAAACACTTTTTGTAATTAACTGAGTTAATAAAGCACGAAATATTAACCAGCTAGTCAGCTAACCTAGCTAGGTCACTCAGAACACTGTCCTACTTTGGATGTTAAAGAAAACATTAGCTTTAGCCACTTACAGCATTATATAGTAAATATTAATTTACTGGACATATTTTTATGACATTGTATACTGGGCTAACCGTCAAAGTGTCAGTGTTGTGTCTATGATAGCTAGCCGTTATAAACAATCCTAAAACGCCAGCAGACAAAGGTGCAGGCTAAGAGCTAACCGTACGTGCTAACGTTAGCTTAGCTTAGCTTCTCGTTTTTACCTTTGTCGTCTCGTCTGTCGACGGCCATTTTCGGCACCTTCCTCTTTTTAACGGACACTCTGACTTGCCTCGTTTTGTCTCCTCGTCCAGTGTCTTTATTTTCTAGACGAGGAGTGACCTATATTCAAAAAAATAAGTTAAAAAAAAAAACACGGACGCGAGTGTTTCTGTCGCTGCCTAATCTTCTCCACGTCTAAAATGGCTGGACCGCTTCCTCGTACTGCTGGCTGCGGAAGGGTTGCCAGATTGGAGAAAAACACGTGCAAATCCTAATAAGTTAAAAACAATGAAGTAATGAATAAAACTGTAAAAAAAAGCCATAAGCTTAAAGTTACCAAGTATTTATTTAAAAACTAGTTACCTACAGAAGATATAGGTCTTCACTGGTATTATTGTTGTGAATAGCCAGGATATTTAACTCCCACAATAAATTATACCCCTGATAGAATATGCTTTTCTGAACATATTGTGCATATTGTCACTACTTGTATAAAATTTCCATGTTTCATTATAAAAAGAGTAACATTAAATCAAGTTAAAAATGTAATAAAGGTATTCATAAAAAATATTAATAGTTAAAAAATTCTCACTTTATGCCAAAAATAAAATAAATTAAATTAAATAAACAAAAGATCTTTGTGTTCACAGTTTTTGATACTTTCTTTTTAAAATGTAGCACTGCTGGTTCTTTTTTTCTGTTTCAACTAGTGACACTTGAAGTATCACAATATTATGTTTCTGCTTTATCACCTACCCCTATCGCCTTGCAGTCTCCTCTGAAATCCAACCTGACACAATTTTAATCATTATTTCCGGCTCACAGCAGCACAGCAGCACAAGCTCACAATGTTTTGGCCTGTTTCAAACCCTGATATACACCTGCCTGACATAACTGTTCATTACCTAGTAAATCATTCTAGTCCAGTCATATCATCCAGTCAGTTTTGTGTTAGGAGCAAGAGTATCTGGTTTATCTGAGAAATTGACACAGAATTCTGAGAAATGATAGAAAGGGAAAAACATTAACACAAAAATAAGATCCATATAAGATGTACAGCATCAACAAGGTAAACAGCCACAAAAAGGCGCTTCTCTCTTTTGTCTGTAAAGAATATTAGATTAAACATCTCCTCCATATGTAAGTGCTGGGTGTGGCACTCTGCTTACAATACGTTAGTCCTCGTGTTCCTCAAGAAGCAGATTTAAAGACTATGGGAGTGAATAGTAACATCCAGCTGCAGCTCTGCAGACCAAGGCTTGGCAAAAATTAACAGGCTAGGAAGCTAACAGGTTAGCTGGCTGGCTATAGTATTGGTGAAGCAGCTCACAATTTGTTAGCACAGATAAATAGCTTCAGAAAAGGCTACACGAGTACAAAACACTGGACAACTTAAAATCACTCTTTCTGCTTGTGTTAGCTGGCTAACATGATCAGAGGTGTAGCTAACCTCCACCATGTTGTTTTGGAGGTTAATTAATTTAAATTATTTACACTCAAGCTAAAGCGGTTAGGGAGCTAACTAACCACAGATTTAAATTTATTGTTAAACTATAACAGTGAGTGCATTACAGTAGAATATACACTTAATAATCTGATCATAACTGAACTGGTGGTCGTGTAAACAGCACACTCAGAAATCCGATTAAGAGAGCTGGATCTTTACTCAGTAACGGGGTTTCAAAGTGCATGAATACTCTTACTCTGATTTCTCTCAGATTTCTCAGTCTGCGCATGTGCGAAAATAGAGCACGGTACCGGAAACAGCAAGCAGCGGTTTACACAGCAACTGCCAGATGACATAAAAAACACATATTTGTTTCCATTAAACACTTGCTTAATGAAATTAATAATTTAACTGTATTAGTTTGTTCATATTCAGATATAATTACTTGTTGAACTAAAAAAAATATTTTTGCCCGTTACGTTTACATCACATCTATGTTCTTATTGGCTGGTTGTAAAACTGAAATCCGATTATTACCTCACTCGTATAAACCCAGATTTTATTAAATGCATGTGAACACAGTGAGCAGATTACTGAAAAAAATCTGCATTTTTGTAGTTATTAGGTTATTAGGTGCATGTAAACACAGTCACGTGAGCTCCCTCACCACTCTAACCCGATAGCAGGAGGATGGTGGATGGTAGTTTGCCAACTAACGGCAAAAACGGCGGTCCATTGGTGTTTCGCTCAGCGTTTTCCGGGCGCCCCGCTGGCGGTTAAGCAGCATTAGACAAAATACCACTTTTTGTTGCTCGTTTTCCAAGGAGGAGTCGAAGTTACTTATTCTTATCCTGCAAATTGGCTAAGTTAATCATTTGTGTCAGCCACAACATTTTCAACTAAATCATAATTTCATATCTAGTCCCTATTTATTTTTTCTTTCAGTTAATTGTAATATAATAAGTCTGTGTGCATTTAAAATCAGTTTGAGGAGGTTAAAAACTAGTTAGATTTTGTACGCAAGACAATAACATGGGTGGTCCGAGGTTGGACCAGCAGGGGCAAACAGTCAGTGTGCCGACCTGATCAAGCCCGCGGACTGGTATATGCTCGCTGTCGGGGTGGCTAGCTAACACAGGCAGCTGATAGTGGCCTTTAGCCATTTCTACACCACTTAAAATCCAATTATAGCTTTTCAATCACCCAGTTTGACAAGCAGTGAGAAAAATCGGTGTCAGTGTTTATTCATCCACGATAATGCGCATGATGTACAAGTGGCTGTATTCACCAGGAAACATCAGCATGAGTTATTTCTGTAGTTTTAGAGTATAGCATAGTTGTAAACAAACCGGCATGTGTCGCCGCTAACGTCAAACTCACAAACCCCTGAAATCCTCATCCTTGAACTCTGATTCAAGTTGTACTGAACTGGGACAAAGGAAATGAGACATGTGCATGTTCATCCAGACTATGCACCGCCTCTGATCAGTCCATGAACTCCTGGGCTTCATAAGTACTGTTCACTGTTCCTACCTGGAAAACTAGACTCTACAAAAACCTCAAAGCTGGAGAGCCCTAGGATTTAAATGGTAGGAAGGTAAGGATGGCGATCAACTCGCACCCACGAGCCCCAGGAGTTGTGCAGCTGATTCGAGGCGGTGCAGGCGGTGCATCTAGCATACACAGTGTATACCCATTCTGATATAAATGCACCCGCCTTCCTACCGGTTCAGCGTTCAGAGTTCAAGGATGAGGTTTGCAGGAGTCTGAGTTTGACGGTAGCGGCAACACATAGCTTACCTTTCAGTTTGCTTACCACTATGACATATAAACTTTTTCTCCCGTTGGTAGCTTTGCTACTAAGCGGGTCTGAAATGACTCTCGGTGGTAACATACTGGTGCTCCCTGGTGAATACAGCCACTGGTACAACATGCGCGTAATCGTGGATGAGCTGGTAGCTCGGAATCACAACGTGACTGTTCTTGTTCACACAGCGTCACCTTCTGTCAAGTTCTCTCAGAAGGAGAAGTACAAATATGTTCTTTTTGAGATCAGCATGGGAAAAGAAGATACACGGATCATGTGGCGGAACTTTATCGATGCTTGGATGAAGGAGGGCGTTATTGAGACGTTGTCGTTGTTTTGGAAAATTATGTCTGAATTTTTCGGTTATATCGGAGCTGTGTGTGAAGGAATGCTGCTTAACCAACAGCTGATAGATTCACTCAGGGAATCACACTTCGATGTGCTTCTGTATGATATTATGATGCCATGCAGTGATCTGCTGGCAGAGACCCTCGGTTTGCCCCAGGTGTTGTCTATTCGACTCTCTATGGCATACGGTATGGAGAGACTCTGCGGGCAGCTGCCAACACCACCTTCGTATGTGCCTGCCGTTGCCGCCCAAGGGCATCTTACAGATCACATGAACTTCATAGAGCGAGTAGAGAATATGCTTCTGTACATCGCTCACACATCAGTATACAAAGCGATGATATTCGCGTTTAATGGGTATTACACCAGACTCTCAGGTAAGTACAGAACTCTGGAGAGACCATGAGGTAGATACACCTTTCTGCACTGTAATCTTGAGATACTGCCTTAACTTGTAATCTTGTAATCTTGCACTAACAAGATAATATACCCAGCTATTATTCTGAAACGTTCTGGGAACATTGAGTGCCATTTGGTTGTCCAGGAAAGTTTCTTTAGGGAAATGGATCGTTCCCAGTAGGTTGTTCCTGGTCGTGTTGAGAACATTCCCATAACGTTCCTGTAACCTTACAATTCTTGAAACTTTTATGGAACCTTGCAGTAACTTTTAAATAGGTGAAACCTTTAGGGAACCTTGCAATAACGTTCTGGTAACTCTTAAATGAATCTAACCTTCAGTAAACCTTGCAGACAGTGAAAGTGATCTACACTGCTAGTATGTTGTTACATGGTATATTATGTGCTGTAACACTAGATAATATTACTGTATCACCAAACGGGTAATATTATTTCATGACATTTCACATGTAACTAGATATTATAATCCCATCATGCCTAGATTTAGAAACAACAGCTGAACAGATAATATACAGGGTAAAATTACATTTTACACGTGTGCCCTTTTCATATGATATGACAAAATAGGTGAACAACATTGCTATCACTGGATCATCTAAATTAAGAGTTTGGTAAAGAGTTGAAATGTTGCTACACACAATGTAAGCTACAGCACATTGAACTGACATAATTAGACTGGCAACCTTCTTAAAGATCTTGCAAATAGCACACTTTGCCAATGTGGTAGTGTATTCCCATTTACAAAATGATATATAAAAAGAAATAAGTTTTATAATAACTGTTGCAACATTTATGGGGGAACAGAAATATTCTAACAAAAAGCTGTTGAGAAAGACGCTTTCAGCTTCACGGGGAATTAAAAGGCTCTGTTTCTGCTAGACAGGCGTGGAACATTAATGTTAACTTATTTTTGCAGTCTCACAGGACCAATTGTTCAATATTGTGTTGTCCTGTTTGCAGATGCTAGTGATAGCTCTTGTGACTACTGCACAATATAAGGTGCAAATGGAAAATCAGTTTTTTTACAGACCCCTGAACTGATTTGAACTGAACTGAATTATTCACACATTGTTAAAATGTCTGTGAAACCAAAGAGCACCATCTAAAACCTCAGAAGGAAAGTACACGTGTTTTAGTAGGTACTGATATGTAGTGTTGTTCTCCTGGATAGATATTAAATATAGTCTGGACTACACAGTATTAGAAGGAGATTACCTACTGAAAGAAATATGTAGTCCAGGACTAGCCCTAATCCCTGTCCAGGAAGTCAGATCATAGTATACCAGCCAATAGCTTCATCTGAAGTCCGGCACATGTGCTTGGTAAAGCCAGTTTTTCCAGTCTGTGTCGAAGTTGGACCCTTTTCATATCTAATCACAGTGTAATCTGGCATAGTGTGAACTAAATGCAGTCCACTGGTCAGGTCGTTTTGCCTGAGGCACTTTACCCGGAGTCATCCCGAACATCCTGTAACAATCAGTTTCAGTGACTTGCAAGAGTCACAGTCGCTTCATAGATGTGTTCTTTGTCCAGTGGTGTTTGTTTTTTCTGTCTGATTTACTGAAGGTGTTAAGTGGTGCTGGAGTTTTAAAAGTGCTGATCCAGCAAGTTTTAAGGCGGCGCTGTGGCTTTAATCTGTGTTTAATATGGAAGTTTTGTGGATTTTGGAGAGAGAAGAAAAATCAGGTCTAAAATCCAAAAATTAAAATCCAAAAATCAAAATCCCGGCAGGTCCTCTCATCCTACCTGATTATGTACTTTTGCAGAAGTATAGACTCTCCAAAAATTCAGTCACATATCAAGTGGATATTTGTACTAATTCTCCGAAAAACATTTTATTATAAATTTATTATAATATTGCAGATTTTTTGCATCTGTATATGATAAGGTGTAAAATGCAACACAATAACCTTGCATCAAAATCTCAAGAAAATAATCTTTAAGATTTTCTTAGAATATTTGACAGTTTCATACTTATTTTATTCTTAGAATTGTATCTAAGAACATTCTTATGAATGTTTTAGTGTTTGTCTTAAGAATCTTCACAAGTTTGTTCTTAAGAAAGCTTTTGTGAATTGAGTCCTTGTCTGACATACCTCTCAGTAGCAACATATTGGTGATTCCTGGTGAGTACAGCCACTGGTACAACATGCATGTAATCAGAGATGAATTGGTAACTCGAAATCACAGTTTGACTGTTGACGGCCACTCTGCCTTACCTACGGTCAGGTACTCAAAGACGAGAACTTCAAATACAGCGGTTTTAAGATCAACATAGAAAAAGAAGAAACACAGGCCATGTGGCAGGGCTTCATCAATGCTTGAGCAAACGAGACCGTCACTGGGATTTGGACCTTGCAGTTGGTTTGGATGTCTGACTATTAGAGATATCACACTTTGAAGTGCTTCTATACGATTCCATGCGGTGACCTACTGGCAGAGACCCTCTGCTAAATCCCAGGCTGTATCTCTTCGAGTCACCTTTGCATACAGTTTGAAGAGACTGTGTGGTGGTTTGCCAGCACCACCGTCATATGTGCCTGCTGTTGGCCTCCAAGGGCCTGTCACAGATAACATGAACTTCATAGAGCGAATAGAGAATGTGCTGTTATATGTTGCTCACATGGCAATAATCAAACTGCAAGTGATATTCATGATAGATACACAGTACACCAAAATAATGGGTAAGGGAGCATCAAGCATCATTCATCTTCAAATGTACTCAGAAAAATCTAGCTCCACTTTTTCTAATGTGTTATGTGAATCATTTAAGTAAACCAAACAACTGATCAAATCATTCTGGCTCTTCTCTTCATAGGCAAACCCATAACACTGTGTGACACTATGGGGAAAGCTGAGATCTGGTTAATCAGAACTTACTGGGATTTCGAGTATCCACGACCATTCCTGCCTAACTTCAAATTTGTTGGGGGACTACACTGCAAGCCTGCGAAGCCACTTCCGAAAGTAAGGCCACCGGCTGTCAGTACACATTAAGAGTTAACACATAATTGGGGCTAATGACTGAATGAATAAAGGTTTGGTCCTGAGCACAGATTTCTGTCTAGTTTATTTGTTGATACTGCAGAAAGCAAGCAAACAGTCTGGGACAGGATTTATTTTCTCAGGAAACCCAGCACGTCAGCTTTTTTATTTCATACTGACTCTTTAGGCTCATAATGTAAAAAAATGTATTCTATCCTAACACTCTTTAAACCCTTATAGTCTTGTAAGTAGGCCTTCTTCTCTGTCTGGCACTCTCAGAACTTTATAACCAATAAACTAGTTCAACATAGTACACTCAGTACAGTACTTAAAAGTCTAGACTCACTTAAAGCTCTACATTGAGGCGTAGTACTTTCTCATATTCTTAACTCCTCCAACCACTGTATGTATGACATTTACCGCAATCAATAAACTCAATCAATAAACTTAGAGAAGAAGACTTGATGTAAAAGTAACATCAAATTTATGCTGTGGCTGTTTTGTCTAAAATAGTCATTTTGTCTAAAAGTATAAACATAATTCATCTAAAAGAATAAACTCTACCTTTCATGAACTGTTTTGTTGAACATCTTATGGCTGATCAACACTGCTTGCTTATTTTTGGTACCGCACTCTGTTTTCAGACTTGTGCAGACTGTCAAATCTGAAAGAAATCAGAGGAAGGGTATACATGCAGCGAGGAGCCAGATTACTGAGTTCAAATCCAGCTCTCTGTGTAGGATTTCATAATCAGATTTAACAATCGCCCTAATCCGATCTAAGAAATCGGATTATGCTGTTTATTTGCCCACATAAGAAAGAAATTGCATTATGATCAGATTATTAAGTATACATAAATGCACTCATTGTTATACAAATGGTTAAGTTTAGTTTTGTAGTAATTTAGTTCCCCGACCACATTAGCTTGAGTGTAAACTGCTCCCTCAATGTAACATGGTTGAGGTTAGCTACACCTCTGATCATGTTAGCCAGCTAACACATGCAGAAAGAGTGATTTTAATGTTGTTCAGCATTTTGTACTCATGTAGCCCTTACTGAAACAATGTTGTGCTGACACACCTGTGAGCTGCCGCCTCACCAACACTTTAGCCAATCAACTGACTCAGTTAGCTTCCTAGCCAGTTGGCTAATCTCTGCCCAGCCTGGGGCTTGGTCTGCGGGGCTGCAGCTTGATGTTACTGCTCACTTCTGCTGGGCTTAAATTAGCGTCTTGATGAACATGAGGACTAACATGTATCTGTCTTTGCTGTTTGGTTTTGTAGGAGATGGAGGAGTTTGTTCAGAGCTCAGGGGATCATGGCATTGTGGTGTTTTCCCTGGGCTCCATGGTGAAGAACCTCACCCAAGAAAGAGCCAACACCATCGCTTCAGCACTCGGGCAGATCCCACAAAAGGTCTGAGATTATACCATGTTCATAATGTTTATATCTTCAAGAAGAAAAACAGTATTCTAGATGTGTGAAGGTGTACAAGCCACAGGGCTGATTCATCTTGGACCTGATGGGTGTTGTTTAATCTCCATAAAAACTGGAAACAGAGCAGACTAACACCCCCCGGATATTTAATATTTATTCAGTGCTTGGGACGGAGCGTCCATAAAATATAGATGCTGTTTAGGTAGCGCTCACTATCAGCCCCGCTATTGTAAGCAAAGTGCCTCTCACTGCACTTGCATGTGGTAGAGTTGCACCATCTAATAATTTAATATAAAATAATATACAGATGGAGAGAGAAAAAGAGTGTTTGTGATGGTTTACTTCACTGATGTTGAACATCTTATATGGTTCTAGGTGTTGTGTCTATAGCTTCCCTTTCCTTCATTTCTCAGAACTCTGTGTTTGGTTACAGGTTATATGGCGGTATTCGGGAGATAAACCAGATACTCTTGCTCCTAACACGAGACTGTATGACTGGATTCCCCAGAACGATTTACTAGGTAAATGTCATGTAGGTATATACTTGGGCCCAACCAACACATGTGGAAAGTTGTTTAAGATGTTTTTGTTAACACTGAAACAATTAGCTTTAGTCAACCTGCAGGAAAAATCAGGCAAACATATGGTGAGCTTGTCCCAGTGTACGTCTCCCTCAAAGCCTGAAATAATGATTTAAATGCCAGAGGTGTTGGGTTTGATTTCGTAGGAGGTGTTTGGACCACGTCATTTGTCTTTCCATGTTAACACTGTCCCGTGTACCAGTTTGACTCAATGTTTAAGTCTCAAATTTCAGAACAGATTTGGTATGTTTGGTTGTTTAAAATAGCTTTACATCCCTGTATGGTGTTTTCCTTGATTATTGAACATTAATAAGATGTTACTGTCAATTCCAGCAATTCTCTGAAACCTGTATTATTGTTATATAAGACTATTGGCCTGGTACTGTGGGGGATATACTGTGGATATGCCAGAATGTTTTCCACCATGCACTAATGATCTTGTATCTGACAGGACATCCTAAAGCCAAGGCCTTTGCCACCCATGGTGGGACTAATGGACTATATGAAGCTGTTTACCATGGTGTCCCAATGGTGGCCATTCCACTGTTTGGTGACCAGCCAGATAATATGTTCCACATGAAAACCAAAGGAGCAGCTGCTATAGTGGACTTCAAAACAATGGAGACCAAAGACCTGAAGGACGCTCTCACTGATGTTATTAACAATCCGTCGTAAGTTGATATTGTTCTTAAAAGTAGTTACTTCAAGATGGAGATTATTTTAAGGGCCCTCAATGTGAAGTTCACATGTTACAGCAAATAAATGTCATTTGAAAACAAAAATGTAGAGAAAATTGGATGCCTTTAGTGGCGATTAAATAATAATTACAGTAGGTATTTGTTCCTAAATACATGGTTGCTGTCCAAACAAACAGAAACTAAAACATTGACTTAAAAACATTGAGTAGAAGACATCAGAAAAATGTGGATGCCTAATTTTTTAGACTAAATATTTGTTTATGGCAGAAATAGATGAAAGTATCTCAGCTTTACTCTTCTCAGCAATGTAACAAATAAGTTTAACCTTATTTTTGTTGGTGTCTCTGTTAGAATGTCATGTTTTTCTAAATGAAAAATCGTAAAACACTTCCAGTACAGAGAGCACACTTCTGCACATCTTATTGCACAAACTGTGTTTATTTGCTGGTTTTAAAGTATTAGAAAGTAATACAGTACTTTCAAACATAAAGTATGCAGTTTGCACTTTATATATATTTTTATCAATATAGTAACTTTAGAACATAACTAGGTAAGGTAATTGTGCGTTAACGAGTGCAGAAATGTGTTCTCAGTAGAGCGTGCACTGGTACAGCCTAAAAGAATTAGTCTAATTTGTTACAAGCAACTGAATTAGGTTTACTGAACCTAAAAAAAGCATCTTGAATGAACGATTCTTTCAAAGTAATTTTCTGAGTTGAGTTAAAGTTATTCAATTGCTTAAAACAAATTGAATTGAATTACAGTGTGTGATGACCAGGGATGCCCAAACACTTACATAAGACTGCATGTCTGTCTTGAAGTATTGATAATGATGAATGCTCAGTCAGCATACGTTCAAAGCTCAAGTCTCCTGTTTTTAAAGGAAGTGTTTCAACAGCACATTTTTGAGACGCTACCGCTAACTTACGCTTGTTTAAGAAGCAGAGAATGATATGTTAAAAACCAGCAACAGCTCAAATTTAAGTAGACCATTTTTGGCATATTCAGATTGAATCCAGCTAGACTTTTAAGAGTCTGGACAGCAAAAAACACACAAAATTTAATTTTGCTAATCAGATTCAAACCACATTTGGCCTGGACTGGATTTAAGAAGAGTGCCAAAGATTCAGCTTATGGCAGAGAATTTCTACTCATACGGGCGGTGGACAAGAACAACAGCCCATGAAACCTGCAGAGATTGTTTGATCATTTATATCAAACAGAACATGTGTCCCATAATATGATGGGACAAGAAATGTCTCGTTCTGGCCATTGTTTATGCAAATTACTTAAATAATAATTGGATTATCCATATGTGTGGTAACTGATTGTGTCACATACACAGTGATGCAGTAAGATTTAACACTGGAAAGCACATCAGGAGGAAGATATTAAAATTGTCTTTATTTAATTATTTTTGATAGCTTAAAATGTATATTATAATATAACTATGCGATCCTTTGGGGCTCAGAATTGGTCTATGACAGCAGTTGTAGTGATTCCACTTACTGTAATGAAATACAGCATCAACTCAATCTTTACTACACACAAATTATGATGAAGTTCAGAACATTGTGTTATTATTGCCAGTGCTCAGTCCACTTCCCGTATCCCTGGTTTCACTTGTATTTAATTTCTTCTATCAGGTACAAAGAGAGCGTCATGAGGCTGTCCCGAATCCACCATGATCGGCCGATGAAGCCGCTGGACCTGGCTGTTTTCTGGATCGAGTTTGTGATGCGCAACAAGGGGGCCAAGCACCTGAGGGTGGCAACCCATGACCTCACTTGGTACCAGTACCACTGTCTGGACGTGGCTGCCTTTTTACTCTCCATAGTCGCCCTGGTCATCTTCATCTTTGTGAAGAGCTGCACTTGGCTCCTCCGTAAATGTTGCAGAAGGACCTCGACAAAGAGCAAAAGAGAGTGAAGAACTGACGACCAACACCGTGTTAATGATTACTGTGAAGTCTTCACCAGTGCTGTATTTTACACATTCCTCAGGTGTTTTTTTTTCATATCCATGTTTTATAAATGATTTTCACTTTTATTGACAGGACTCAGTATTTAGGAATTTTATCCATGTCTTGTACAGTGTTTTGTACTGAATACTAACTGTCAAATTAACTAAGGTGTTTTTTTTTCCACAATGTACCTTAAACTTGAATAATGATAGACATCCAAACTGACGAACTAAAACATGACCACAAGTGTTTATTTTTAATGGGAGGAATAGTAGAAGTTGAATTGTAATATAACATTGCAAGCACAAATAATCTATAGTATTGCAAACTAACTGTCTGACATGGACAGGTAGGTTTGGTGTCCCAGTCAGGGATCAGAGTTTGGAGTTTTAGACTACATTTTCCTTTTAATAGGGAATCATCATTCAGAATG
>CM067496.1:4026285-4101195 GCA_034552555.1 Semaprochilodus insignis | reverse complement strand
TGCTTGGCCCCCTTGTTGCGCATCACAAACTCGATCCAGAAAACAGCCTGGTCCAGCGGCTTCATCGGCTGATCATGGTGGATTTGGGACAGCCTCATGATGTTCTCTTTGTACCTGATAGAAGAAATGAAATACAAGTGAATCCAGGGATGCGGGAAGTGGAGGTGCTGAAGTACTTCCAGAATTAAGCACTGCAACTGCTAATAATAACAAAATGTTCTAAACTTGATCATAATTTCAATGCAGTAAAGATCCTTGTGTGCTGATTTTAGAGGGCAGTTTGTATTTTTATGTAGTACTTAAATTTTTATATATTTTTAAAACACTGATGCAACTGTTTAAGTCAACGCTGTATTTTCAATACAATGAAATCACTATAACTGCTGCAGCCAATGGATACATGTCTATAGAGTTTTTAAACTTAAAAAATTAAGTAATAAGGTTTTTATATCTCTCCTTTGATGTTCTTCCCAGTGATAATTCTTGACTGCATCACTGTGGGCATGATACAGTCAGCTACCATACAATCTGATTGGTCGCTGCTCATTTCATTTGTATAAAGTTCATCTCAAATGAGACAGCAGAGTGAGGTCATGCATTTGCAGTCTAATCTGACAGATATATATATATATTGTTGCCTTTCACCTCATTAAAAGTCATAACACCTTCAGTTTGATGTGAATTATCAAGAAAGAAAAAAAAAACACACGAAAAAGGCAAATCAATTAGCGAGACATCATGGTCATACATACCGTACACACAGTCTTAGGTAAATGTTTGGGCGTCTCTTGTCAACTTTCGTGTTTTTGTTGCTTGCTGAAGTAGAATGTAAGTACGCACATGCTCTATTTTGAACACACTTCTCCTCATTTTACTGCACAATTACATTTACATTTACATTTACGGCATTTAGCAGACGCTCTTATCCAGAGCGACTTACAACCGTGCTTAGTGTTCCGTTGGATAATATTCCAGCTAGTACAGGAGGTTTAGAGCCTAAAACTCACCCTGAGCTCAGACACTGCCCGAACAGGGGGCCAGTGCTGGCCCCTGTTTATCTACTCCAGTTACCATATTGATAAAATATATACAATGTGCAAATGATACACTGTATGCTTTATTTTCTAATATTTTAACAAATTCAATATGTACATTAAAATGTGCAGAAGTGTGCTCTATCTAGAGGATGTGTTACTTATTTTCATTAAGGCTACTGTTTTAGTTCCTGTTTTTTGGAGAGCAACCATGTAATGAGGAACAAATACTTACTGTTACTATTATAATTTTGCCTCTGACATGAGGAAGTTACAGTCTTCTATGACTTTACATTGAACACCCTTGAAATAATCTCCATCTTAAAGCCTCTACTTCTAAGAAAAATACAATATCAACTCACGACGGATTGTTAATAACATCAGTGAGAGCGTCCTTCAGGTCTTTGGTGTCCATTTTGTTGAAGTCCACTATAGCAGCTGCTCCTTTGGTTTTCATGTGGAGCATATTATCTGGCTGGTCAGCAAACAGTGGAATACCCAGCATTGGGACACCATGGTAAATAGCTTCATACAGTCCATTAGTCCCACCATGGGTGATGAAGGCCTTGGCTTTAGGATGTCCTGTCAGATACAAGATCATTAGTGCATACTGGAGAACATTCTGGCACATACATAGTATAAATTATTATACAATAATAATAATAATAAACGTATTATTCTTTTTGGATTTAATGGAATTGGCAATAACATCTTATTAAATGTTATTTCAGAAAAACTCATTCAGGTATGTAAAGCCATTTTAAGCAAATTAAAAAACTCTTATTAGAAACTCACTTTTTCATTGTTTGTTCATTTGGGTATCTGGAGTGCTTACCAACCCACAAACTGTGAACTGAAACAACCCAGTCAGTTTTTTGTGGGCTGGCAAGAACTGAAAACATGGGATTCAACAAGCCGTTCAGATTTGACTCCCTTTGACAGATATACAGTGGTGGACAGTAACTAAGTAAATGTAATTAGTTACTGTACTTAAGAAGTTTTTCTGTGTATCTGTACTTTACTGAAGTATTTCTATTTTGGACGTCAAAACGAACTTGGCATTCATGGAAATTTCCATTTCAGGCCTGGACTACATTAAGGACCACCTGGAGAAAGCAGGATGGGGTTAATAAACAGATAAAACACATTGTTCCTGACTTTGTGGGTAAATAGACCACAATATAGAAATATGTACGCATGCACTTGTGACTGGCGAGTGTCTTTTTCTGCATTTATACAAACACTATTTCCTTTATAAAAAAATGTTTTGGCTAGTTTATGGTTATGAACAGAGACCTACCGATGCAGTACATTAAAGGAAAACTCATTTGTGAACCTGTTCAAAGCAAGTTTTTAATTCAACTTTAACTTGTAACCAAGTTGCAAATAAATCTTAAACTATTTTAACTCTACATGGTTTGTGTACTTCGTCCACCACTGCACATAAACTGGGGGACTCTCCCTCACCCCTCATTGGAGTGTCTCTGCCCATGGCTTCAGAACTAACCGGGCTTCACAATGGGGTTTCATTTTTTCCTCACCACTAGCATTATGGGGAAGCTTAGACACAACACTTTGTGCCTGTTATGAAGCTTCTGATATGAAGCTTCTTATTCAGATTTTGCCGCTTCGCCCTAAAAGGCACGTTACATGCTGGCGCCTCAGCCATTATAGTAATAACTGCTGCACCAGGAAGCTAACGTCAGACTTGTGTGTCTGCCTACTGCTTTTCCAGTGTGGGTTAGTGCAGCACAAAGAGGGGTCAATACCAACTGTTTGTGGCAAAATTACAGATGAGGGAAATCTAAGGAAGCTTTCTAAAAACATATTTATGCCCTGTGTTTCTTTGGTTGTTTAGCTCTAGCTAAGGGAAAACATTAATGGAGATGTAATACTCTAGAAAGCTTTTGGCATTTCTCGCTGCAGAATCTACAGTAACGTTAACGCTATTAGTCTGTTGGGTGAATGTCTATAAGATGAACTACATGGTGAGAGTAGCCCAAAGCCATTCATGCCACGGCATGCCACGCGTGTGAAAGAGGGTTCAGGAACTCTTGGGAAATTGAGCAGGCTTTAGGATACGCAAATATGCTACAACATACTGTAGAGTTTTCCCTAAGTATCCCGGGCATGGTAACAGTTCCTAAGCTATAAAGGGTCCTTGGGTGAATTTGCTACAGCGCCACCCAGAGGCACATCAGTGCTGCATTTATTGTTGTTAAAGAATACCACAGAGGCTCACATATTTTGGGTGAAGTAGCTATACAATGACAGCTTAATGTCATAAGTTTATTTCCAGGGACCCCCAGGATTTTGATTTTGAGACATTCAGGAGGTCCATGAGGTTAATTAGGGGGTCCTGGACCCACCAGGATCTTGTGTGTTTCACACCATGTGTCATTGTATCTTCATCAGTATAATGCTGATTTTGCATTTGAGACCTAAACATTGCACAGGACCTTCTTTTTGAGACTTTGAGAGTGACATTGACATTTCAGGCTTACAGGGTGAGTTACAGCACCACATGCTCTTCATATTTTAACCTATGTTTTTCACCTGACAATTTTAACAAAACAAAATCTTAAATTTTTCAGATTTTCAAATTGGTCGGGCCCTAATATATAAGTACACGACAGACTGTTTATTACCTAGTAAATCATTCTGGGGAATCCAGTCATACAGTCTCGTGTTAGCAGCAAGAGTATCTGGTTTATCTCCCGAATACCGCCATATAACCTGTAATCAAACACAGAAGTGAAAGCTAAGACTAGTAAGACTGTTAATTAATAATGTATTAACACCAAATCAAAAACCATATATGGTTCAGCATCAATGAAGTAAACCATCACAAACTCCACTACATGCAAGTGTTGTGCGTGGCACTGTGCTTACAACACCTGTGCCGACAGTGAGGGCACTACCTAAACAGGTGAACCGAAATTAAATATCCGGGGGGTGTTAGTCTGCTCTGTTTCAGTTGTAGAGATGAAACACCCATCAGGTCCAACATGAATCAGCCCCGTGGCTTGTAGACCTTGACACGGCTAGAATATTGTTTTTCTTCTTGAAGATATAAACATTATGAACATGGTGTAATCTCAGACCTTTTGTGGGATCTGCCCGAGTGCTGAAGCGATGGTGTTGGCTCTTTCTTGGGTGAGGTTCTTCACCATGGAGCCCAGGGAAAACACCACAATCCCATGATCCCCTGAGCTCTGAACAAACTCCTCCATCTCCTACAAAACCAAACAGCAAAGGCAGATACATGTTAGTCCTCATGTTTCTCAAGAAGCAGATATAAATGCAGCAGTAGTAACTTCCAGCTGCTGCCCTGCAGACCAAGCCCCAGGATGGGCAGAGATTAGCCAACTGGCTAGGAAGCTAACTAAATCAGCTGGCTGGCTAAAATGTTAGTGAGGCAGCTCACAAATTTGTCATCACAAATATACTGCAGTTATCTGATTATTCAGGTGGTCATGTAAACAGCATACTCAGATTATGAAATCTGATTAAGGGAGCTGGATTTGAGCTCAGCAGTTGGGTTTCTTAGCATGTATATACCCTTACTTGGATTTCTTTTGGATTTCTACGCACATGTGAAAACAGACTGCAATAGGTAATAAGCAAGAAGCATTATCTCTGTTTCAGGCCGACTCAAAGTTTCCCCATTATCTCATTACCTAAGTGCATGCAAATACGTGGAACAGATTACTGACTAAATCTGACTTTTGGGAGTTATTGGATTATTTAATTCATGTAAACACATTCACTGTGAGCTACCTCACCACTCTAGCTAGCTAGCTAACATAGGTTAGCTAGGTTAGGTTAACTGGCTAACGTTTTTCCAAACTGGTTGGTCTATTTGTATTAACTTACGCAGGGCTGGGAAAAAAAACATTTTACAGGAGACGGGTGGCCTTTTCTACCCAATTTGAATTACCTTAGTTTTGTTTTCAGTTCATCATTCATCTTAACAAGCAGTGAGTAAAATGAGTTCCTGTAAATTGCTTTCTTTTCTTTATTGTGTCAATAGTGAAGCACATGAGAACCTAGATCTCTAACTGCTATGAAACTGGTATGTGGGTTATGAAGTTAAGAGTGCCTAACAGACGAGTAGGCCTACATACAAGATCGTAAGGGTTTATAGAGTGTCTGGATTGAATACAAATGTGAACATTATGGGCCTACAGAATCAGAATGCAGTAAAAAAGCTGACGTGCTGGGTTTCCTAAGGAGAAAATCAATCCTGTCCCAGACTGTTGGCTTGCTTTCTGCAGTACCAGCAAATAAAATCCAAAATCTTTAAAGATAAAAATCTGTGGTCAGGCTCATTGTCTGACACGAAATCCTTGTAAATTTAATCAATTTCCGTAATCATGTACTAACTCTTAATGTGTAACTCAAGCATGCAAACAATTCAAAAGACTCCCTGACAGTCAGTGACCTTACTTTTGGAAGCGGCTTTGCAGGCTTGCAGTGCAGTCCCCCAACAAACTTGAAGTTCGGCAGGAGCGGTCGTGGATACTCAAAGTCCCAGTAAGTTCTGATTAACCAGATGTCAGCTTTTCCCATAGTGTCACACAGTGTTGTGGGTTTGCCTATAAAGAGATGAGCAAAGATGGTGTGATCAGTTGCATAGCTTACTTACGTTTCACATAAAATGGTAGAAAAACTGAAGCTGTTTTTTTCTGCACATTGGAAGATAGCAATAAATGTGGCTGGGGTTTTTCAGCAATAATTTGAGCACAAAGTAATAGATTACAAAAACAAAAGCAGACCATGATGCTCCTTTACCCATTATTTTGGTGTACTGCTTATCCCTCATGAATATCATTTGCAGTTTGAATATTGCCATGTGAGCAACATAACAGCATATTCTCTACTCGCTCTATGAATTCCTTGTGATGTGTGAGATGCCCTTGTACACCAACAGCAGGTACATATGACAGTGGTGCTGGCAAATGGCTGCACAGTCTCTTCATACTGTATGCAAAACTGAGTCAAAGAGATACAGCCTGCGGTAAGCCGAGGGTCATCACAGGATCATACAGAGGCACATCAAAGTCCAGTTCCCTGAGTGAACCTATATGCTGTGCATTAAGCCGCATTTCTTCACATTTTGCTGGTATACCTCTCATACTCAACAGCTTCCAAACCAATGTTAAGGTCTGAATCCCAGTGGTGGTCTCATTTGCTCAAGTGTCCATGTTGATCTTAAAAACACTGTATTTGAAATTCTCCTTTTTAAGTACTTGATCAAAGGTGAAGCAGAGTGGCTGAGAACAGTTACAGTGTGATTCTGAGCAACCAGCTCATCCACAATTATGCGTATGTTGTGCCCATGGCTGTNGGAAATCAAGACAATACAAATACTTGCCTTCAAAACTCTAGAGCCACACTCAACACACACCATCTATTAAATAACTGTCACTATAATCCTGTAAGCGACCAACTCATCCACAATTGCGCATATGTTGTGCCAGTGGCTGTATTCACCAGGATGCACTAGGATGTTGATGTGTAATTTGGCAGACCCACTTAGTGACCAAGTGGGAGGAAGTAGCTGTTAACCATCGTATCTAACTAACTGACTGTTTGGCTACTCGTTGCCTCAACAGTTTACCTCACACATCCCTGAAAAAAAAACTCATTCCTGAACTCCCTTATTTTAGTGAACTTGGACATAGGAGAATGAGGCAGGTTGTGTTTTCTCACCAGATTGTGTTGCTCTACCTTCAACCTCTTATCAGTGAACTTGCACAACCCCTAGAGCTTCTGACATAAAGCTGACTGCATTCAGCACACTGATTTAGAGAACACAAGACTATATATATGAATGTGTATGTAATTTAAGATAGCAGAAAAAATACTGTATAAATAATACTGAAATTTTACTGTAAAAATATAAGAAGTACATATAATTTGTTGCTACTGTAATAGTACTTAAAATAATAGTTGGGTGGTTATTTTACAAATAATGTCCATAATATTTAATGTTACACAATAAAAAAAACATTAAAATTTAGTGTTATTTTCCATAAAATAACATTTTTTTAAAAGTGTAACTACATTCCTGTACCTTAAATTCTACTACCAGGTAATTGAAGGCTGAGGGTAAAGGATAAGGCCAAGTGGACAAGGGCAAGTTAAAACTGGTAATGGAACAGGTCAGAGAAGGTCATGCTATACATTTTTTTCTACACAAGAAACAATTCCTGAACACTGTAGTCCAAAAGAGAATATGCAAAGAACGTCTTAATCTGGAAACCAATCTTCATTGCTTACCCATGTACTCTGTATACAAGGAATTCCACTTTGCTGAAATCACAGTACTGAACAGAAGATCCTGAAAGAGATTAAACAAAACGTTTTTGAGTCTCTGAGGGAAATCCATTTGATCTGTGTTACCAATGGCAACTCCCGGCACATAGGAGGCTGGTGTTGGCAGCTGTCCGCAGAGTCGCTCTAAGGCATTCCCAAAAGAGAACCTCAGGCTGATGATAAATGGCAGATTCAACTTCTGGGCCAGCAGGTCCCCACAAATGTTCATGGGGTCAGTCAGGAGAACATCAAACTGTTCCTGACTCCACTTCTTCAGGAGATCTTCACGTGCAAAGAGATTCCGGCAAAAGGCTTGGTTCTCCTCTGTGGCCAAGTCAAGGATTTCCTTGATCTTCCAAGCAGCCTGGATCATGTTGTCATTTACCATTTCATTTATTATATACTTTGCAAATCTCTCCAAATTGTCAATCATTTCCTGCTTGGTGTGGGGCACCTGGATAATGTCCACATTGTAGCCCGGAGATGGAGTTGTCTTCACTGATGGTGTAGCACTGTGGGTAACTATAGTCACACTGTGTCCTCTTGCGATTAGCTCGTCTATGATGACTCGGACGTTCAGCCAGTGGCTGAATTCTCCAGGCCAGATGAGGATCTTTCCTGCTGTCACACTGTGCGGAGCCTGGCCCAGAGTGAGAAGAAGCAGAAGGCAGAAAGCAGCTCTCTCACATGCAGTCATGGTTGCAACTACAACCAAGCACCTCAGCATGCTCAATGCATTTTAAAGGCACAGCTATTACCTAACCAAACTTGTGCAATCCAGCAAAAGAGCCAATATTACATAACAACACTATACATTAACTCCTTAGCACTTTATTGCCAGGCAATTCTAGCATCTGCAACATGCTCTTGGAATGACATCATGACATGTGGTCATTACAGCAGCAAACACAGTCTCTATCAAATGAAACTTTTTGAGCTCATTGTTTAGGAATAAGTTTCAGAACATGTTCAAAGTACAGAATTGTTGTATATTGTAGTATAACTTAAGCAAAAAAGCAAAAAAATGTTCTCTACAGCTCTGGAAATAAATAAGAGCCCACTCCAGTTTCTTCTTAAATCAGCATATCCACATGTACAGCAGGTTCTTAGTGAGGAACAGAAGGTTCGGTTCTAGCTTTGCTGGCAGATACAGTCAGCGTCTGGTTCATAAGAACAAAGTCAAGCAGATAAATAAACAGATCTAAAATACAATATCTGATCTGGAATTTGGGAGACGTGTTTCCAGTAGTGTATAGAATAAAACAGAACTGCTCATTTTGGTCAAACACAAACCCAGAAACTGTACAACTAGAGAAACTGATCATTTTAAGGTGGTCTCTTAAATTTTTCCAGAGCTGTATAGTACCAAAAGGTTCTATAACAATAGCGGAACCCGTTTTGGTGCTATGCAGAATCATTGTTAAAAAAACAAAAAACAAAACATATACAACAATACACCCAGTGGACAATACACCCAGTGGACAATACACCCAGTGGTTCCAAGTGCCACTGGGAGTGGTAAAAGGGGGTGCCCTGCTCAACAGTGGTGCTGTGGGCCATGGAGAGTGGTCAGAGAAAGGCCACAGGCCCAAAAGTGCTGACAGAGACTCTCAGGGATTATTAGAAACAGAAAAACTCTCCTTTTGGTCTTTGGAAAAACACTAACAGCCAGTCAAATCTGACCTTGTGAGCTGTAAGTCAATCATATCCGACCTACATGTCAGCAAACCTCTTTTAAGTGTAACTAGTTTTCTTAAAAAATGGCAAAACAGGTTGTGACTGTAGCACAACACAATTAGTTTTGAAGAAATCAGCACATATCCCTGCCATCATAATGCAAAGAAATACGGACGGTTATAACCACACAGTTGAGTAGTCCACAAGGGTGTGTACTGCTGCGTTAGCTAACCTTAATAGCATATCTACTGTTAGGGAGCCTTTTTTGGGTTACTGCCCCTGTAACTGTCTGCTACAAGCTGCTTATCATCTGAGGACTGTGAAATAGAATAGTTTGGATGCTTGCTAGCTTGCCCTGCAATGGACTGGCGGCCTGTCCAAGATGATGAGTGAGAGTGAGTGTTTGCTAGCTTACCAGTTACAGCTAATGCTAAATGTTAAAGGTAGTGCTAGTTCAGCTCATTAGTCTAGCATACAGAAATTGCTATCAATAATGCTGATTTGATATGAGTAAGAACTAGCCAGGTTAAATCTTGGAGACTTCACGTTTGCCGTTCCGCATAGCCGTGCCTCCCGCATCCACGGCCAAACTGCTTTTCAAAGAGCCAACCTGACAGCGCACTAAAGTCCGCCACAGTCCCAGTCCTTTAAGCATGCACACAGTCCTGGCAAGGACAAAACTGTTCCTCAAATGTGAATGCTCCAGTCCTCCGGTGTATGGTACAGCTCTGCACAGTGCACCATGTGGGGTGACTCTCACCATCACCACTCACCAACAACACTCTCCCGAATGAAATTTGTGCCATTTGCCACAAATGCAAGCCAGAGTGCTGCACATGTCTGTCGAGCCTAACCCTTGGCCATGCACGCCACATCCGGCACCCAGCCTCGCCGTCAAGCCTCCTCATACTATTTCCACTTGGCAGTGGAAGAGTTTTCCCAGATGCTGGTGCAATGCCATGAATCTTAACTGCTAAGAGGGCTGCTGAACTTGATGACATTGCTTTCGAGGACCACAAACTATTAGGGTATCATCATCCAGAATGACCTAAGCACTAGTTACTATCTCTACCTTTAGCCTCCACACAACTGGCAACCTCATACTGCCCTCTGTCATACTGACGACACTTCTCCTTTGTAGTGAACAGGGGCAAAGGACACAGAGCATATGCATGTTTGCTTTACATATGTTGCACTTTGCAGCTCCATAAACCCAGATGTAAAGCCTTAAAGCCTTATTGACATTTTTCTTAACACACCTTTGCTTGTGTGAAAACACAAATAGCCTTAAGGGAAATGTGCTCTTTCCTATGTTCTGTCTATCAGTTATTTAAAGGTTAACTGATGTTGTATGAAGCAATAAAGTTTAGGAGGTCACTGAAGAGTGACACTTCCAAAACTATTGCACGTTTGTTTCTGAAGTGAAACACTAGCACACTGAACTCTCTAGAGGGCGCTTAAGGGTAAAGGTAGAAGAAGTACTCTTACAAGATCTCTGAAATGCATTTCAAAATAATTTCGATGGAGATGCTGCGAAAACAATTCCAAAATGCCTGAAATGCCAGAGTGTTGAAACAAGGAGGTGGTTTTAATGTTATGGCTGATGGGTATATATGTCTTCTTTGGGGTCTATTTTGGCTTATGACTCTCTACATGTATCTCTCCACCATTACTGGATTCTGAAAAATAAATGCTTGGCAATTTACAGGGATTATGATTTAATTTTTTACGATGCTGTAAGCTAAAAAGTGCCATATTAACACACCATCACTGCTTGTTTACATTGGAGTGGAGCCTAATGGCTAAAGATAGATTACAAAACTGCCATCTAGCATTCAGGGGTTTAAACACAACTCAAATGGATACTGTGTTTATGAGAATCAATACAGTATCACAAAACATAATACTGAGATACTCAAGTGGTTCCATATTTTCTTACACCTCTAGTTAAAACTATCATAGAACAATGTCTCTGGCAATGGGCAGGTTAGTCGTAACCATTTCGTGTAGGGACACACCTAAATGAAATTTTTTGGCCGGACAAACCGAACAAAATGAAACTTTCAACATTGCTTAAGTCAAATGGACTACATCCCAGACAGCAAGAGCATGTGAACCACATCTGGCAAAGTTGTGGCACTGCTGGCCCACTGTCAGCACTGGCAATATGCTGTGAGCCAAAGGTGGCCTACATATTTACAACATGCATTTGGCCCACCTGTCCCAAAACAGATCTGGTCCACTTCTGGCACCGATACAACAAAGTTGCCTACTTTTGGCCAAGGCGTGGTGCTAACCTGGCGCTATTGTGGCCCACATCTTGCTATTGGGAGCAGTCCACCCAAGTGCCATCAACCCATCTGGGAAGTGGGCCAGATTTAGTTCAGGACAATTGTGTTGTCTGAGATGTATGTTTGTCTTGGTTTTCAGAGGAAAAACAATTACTAAACTGCAGTTTAAACATATTTACTGAACACGGAACATTTAACATCCCGGCAGACATACCAACAAAGCACAATATGACTTTAATACATCCCAGCCGACATGTTTGCTGCATTGACAAAGAGCGCCTTCCTCCACACTGGCTGTGATTTTATCGTGCTGTTGTAAAATTGGGGTTTGTGTTTCTTTAAGGAGGATGCGGGTACGCGCAGCAAGAGAGCAAAAGAGTGAGAGAGAAAAAGTGCGAGAAGCTGCTGTTTGTCTGCTGTAATGCTTATTAAAGTTAACGACTCTTTTGTTCTTTAGTCTTTCTGAAGTTCTGTTTAGCTCAAATGCTTGAAACTGAATAACACTCTGGTTCTACATGTCAGGTTCGAACAAAATAGCTCGTTCGCAGGACAGGCTTTTAAAGGTTTTAAAAGAAAACACAATCCAGAGACGCAGTCGGAAAACATGCAAAAGACCGGCAAACAAATGACACGTTACTTCAAGAACATGACGACAAACTGAACAGCTTATAAAGGCAATACAACAGCTGTGAATAATCAGTACTCGGGCAAGGCCGATCTGGGATTGGCTGCCGGCTGTGAGCGAGAGGTCACATGGTCACCAGGGGAGTTCTGGGAAATGGAGTTCACAGGCAATATACGGGCGCGTGGTCAATGTTCATGAAGTCTACAGGTACGTTTGAAAGATGATCACTGTGGGAGTAAGACCAGTGCACACCCTACTGATTGTGGGATGTGAACCTTGTGATGTCAGAAGAGGATTATTACAGGTTAAGTGTGAGAAAGGTTCAGGGAGCATGAAACCAAATCAGTACAGCTGCATGTGATTCAAACTGCATAATAACAACAGAGTCGTTAAAGAAGGATTTCCATTTCAGACTTTCTCTTTACAATTGTTCAGTCGAAACGTCTAGGGTATTTTCTGAAACCTGATGCCTTTTACCAAGTAGAATTAAAGGGTCCATCCTCCCTTCTTCCTGTATTTTGATAATAATCCCTTTTAATGCCACTTCTGGTGGGTTTATGTGCCAAAAACAGGCACAATTCATTTTTACAAGATTTTTGTCAACCTCTCTTTGAATGCCTTAGAATGAATAACACACTGTTTTTGTTACTGCATATTTAAGAATAATAAGTGTCTCCAAAAAGGGTAACCTCAAAATGGTTCTAACTTTTAACGTAAGTTAACATAAAGACGTTTTATTCCAAGTGACCTTGGAGCATTTCAGTTTGTCTGTTCATCATACTTTTTTTTAAACAATGTAAAGGACAGCGAAAATAGAAATGGACAAAATGGAGATTTTGGACAGCGGCGATATATGAATGAGCTTTGTTATGATAAGCTGTCCTGTATTGAGGTTTATTATGAGTGGGTGGGGCTAAACAGCTGTGGGCAAAATAGGGAAATATAAGTAATATGTAAAAAATGATTTCGACCTTACAATCTGAATGCTTGAGGAGCGTTCTAACCCTGCTGATATTAGTGATAACAGCTCTACCTTTTCACTCCAAATCTGTATTACTCTGCTCACGCACTGACAAGTACCAAGTGACACATTGCCAAGTACCGACAAGCCTAATGCACACAAACTTTAGGTTTTGTATTTGTGCTTATACAAAAGGAGAAATCAGTAAAATGGATGATTTGAAGATAACATTTGACCTGCAGCCTGTTTGACTCTGAAGAAGACAGAAGAACAACCGAACATGGTGGATCTGGCTAGATATGAAAAGCATAAAATTTAGCAAACAAGCCAATATTTCAAAAGGCTGTGCTGAACTTGAAACTTCGGCAGTTCTCTGTCTCTAGCCGTACCACAAAAAGTGAGCTGTACGATATCAGCAGTTACCTTGAACTGCGCACAGGGCTGAACAGATACCCTAATGAACCTCCACTTAGTTGTTCCTGTTGCTTAAGCCGGCAAAGAACGTCTTCATCTGAACCATTAAAACAATGAGACGCAAAAGGAGAGACAAAATTACCCATCATCGATCAATTTCACCCACAGAAGAGAAAATCGGGAATCTAACGCATGTAATCCCAACCATCCAAGAGAGCAACTGAACAAGCTTTGCTTCAATATCCGGCTTCATTTTGATCAGTGAAGTAAAGAGGGCAACAGAGTGCTTACTAAAGAGTCATTTGTTATCAAAACCGATATAAATGGCACAAAATACTCAATCAATCAATCAAAATTTATTTGTATAGCGCTTTTTACAACCAACGTTGTCTCAAAGCAGCTTCACAGAAGATCAGATAGTTAAAAGGAACAAGAAAAGAGAAAAACACGGTGTTAATGTACAGACGTGGGAAAGGGAAAACCGGGTCCAAGCCCCCCTTGAGCGAGCCAGAGGCAACAGTGGCGAGGAAAAACTCCCTTGAGTAAGGAAGAAACCTCGGGAGGAACCAGGCTCAAGGGCGGAACAAAACCTCCTCAGGTCGATCCCGGATGAAGAGAAGAGGACAGAACTAACAGGAAAAGGAGCTTAGAACGTCTATTAGTCTGATTAGTCCAGGACGGTAGTAGCTGCGAAGATGGAGCCGACCCATTGATAGAGTTCATGATCAAAAAATATACTGCACACTGTCATTCAATGAACAAACAAAAAACCACAAAAACATTATAGAGTGAGACAGTGAAAACTATAGTTGATTGATGTTTGCCAAACCCGGAGACAGCCTATGCCCAGCTGCAACATTATATAAATGTCTGAGCCAAAAGCCACACGATGCACCAGCCTTTTATTTACTTCCCGAAAACACGGCGTGTGTAAAAGACCCTCTGGGAGTAAACCAGCTTCCACAGATATGCAGAGAGGCTGGTGCTAGCCACATACACACCAGCCATTGCTTACGAGCCACAGCAGTTAAAAGACTGTCCGATGTCGCAGTCAAAGAAGACTATATCCGTTATTGGACACTGGAAGGAAGAAATATGACTGCGCAGCTATCAAGTGACCTTAAACTAGCATATATTTTTAGAACTCTAAATAGCATTAATAATTACAGGTCTGAGAGCTCGTTAAAGGGTTTTGGAGACCCACACTAGCTGACAGAAAAAGGTGGAGTGCAGTCCTCAGTGCTGACTGTTTAATGCCTATACAAATTCTACAGAGCAACCTTTTTTTACCTGCACAACCAACAGCAGTGTACAGATTAACATATGCAAATAACACAATAATCCTTACGAATAACTAAAATCTATCTTTTAATTCATTTTATTTTTAGTTTTATATTTATTTTTTCATTGTAATGTTACTTGGTAATGTCATATACACTACATGCCTTTTATAGGATACTACTATGTTAAGGTAGGCCAGGGAATTGTTCCTGTTGCATATTAACAAATCGTTTGTTGTGGAATTACTTTTTCGCTGAATGTATTTTTAGTATTAAAGCGTATTCAGTATGAAATTCAGGGCTTGCTTGATTTATTTTGTTTCTTTATTTTGTAAAAACTGTTGTATAAGAGCAACAGAACACTCAAGCTCATGTGTTATCATGAATTATGTGTTATCCGACAACATCACAGCCATGATGTTATTTGTGATGTGATTTGATTATTGCTTAAATGCACAAGTTTTCAAGACATCACAAAAAGCATTCATTCAAATATTTAGTTTTCCATATATGGGCTACATGAATTGGGAATCAGGTGAGCAGCACATTTCAAAACTGTAGCCGTGTATGCAGCCTACGTTAAACTCTTTTATTATTCCTGAATCATGAAAATGAATGAATTCCTGAAGTCATTCATGAATTCCAACAAAAGGGCCAATTAAAAGTGCTGCTATCAAAGCATATTCAACTTTTTAAAATGCTCTTTTCACATTAGTGCTCATGTGTAGCAGAGAAACAACTTTTAGAGATTAAGAGGGTATTCAATACACTCATGAGAGCAAGTACAAACTGTTCCTTACATTTTTTCTGCCCAAGAAATGATTTCTGAACACTGTAGCCTAAATTAGAGCATGCAATGAGCATCTTTATTCGCAAAACAATCATCATTGCTTACCCATGAACTCTGTATAAAAGGAATCCCACTTTGGTGCAGTCACAAAACTGAACAGAAGATCCTGAAGGAGATTAAACAAAACATTTATGAGTCTCTGATGGAAATCCATTTGATCCGTGTACCCAAGGGTAACCCCGGGTACGTAGGAAGGTGGAGTTGGCAGCTGTCCGCAGCATCGCTCCATGGTACTCCCGAAAGAGAACCTCAGACTGATGATAAACGGCAGGTTCAGCTTTTGAGCTAGAAGGTCCCCACACATATTCATGGGATCAGACAGAAGAACATCAAACTGTTCCTGACTCCACTTCTTCATTAGATCTTCACGAGCAAAGAGATTCTGGCAAAAGACGTAATTCTGCTGTAGAATCAAGTCAACAACTTCCTTGATCTTCAAGGTAGCCCGGATTATGTTGTCATTTGGCAGCTCGTATGTCCAATACTTTATAAAGTTTTCCAAGGTGTCAATAACGTCCTGCTTGCTGTGGGGGACCTGGATAATGTCCACGCTGTACCCTGGAGACACAGTTGTCTTCACTGATGGTGTAGCACTATGAGTGATCACAGTCACACTGTGTCCTCTTGCGATTAGCTCTTCTACAATGACTCTCATGTTGAGCCAGTGGCTGAATTCTACCGGCCAGACCAGGATCTTTCCTGCTGCCACACCGAGTGGAGTCTGCCCCAGAGTGAGAAGAAGAAGAAGGCAGCAAACAGATCTCTCGCATGCAGTCATGGTGGCAAAGTCAACCAAGCACTGCAGCATGCAGACAGAGGATACTCTAGACAACAACACTACCTCCTTACCACTTTTCTTCAAGGCTTCTTCTAGGAGCTGTTTGTTCCTGAAGTTACATCACGTGATTCTACTAACACAAAGCAAGAAGGAGTCGCCTTTCTACAAACCCCAGTGGGCATTACTAATAACATGGTGATTTTCCGGTCCACTTTTCAGCATACAGTCTTATTTCCCACCTGATAACAAGTTATAATGATCTACTAGGACAATAACCACAAGTTCTTTGTGCAATGAATATTTTTTAAACCGATTATCCCACTAATTAGCACGCCATTCATCTAATGTTCACAATCTGTGTCGTAGTTGTAAAATGCTGCTGTTGTAGAACAGCTTTCCCACATTTAGGCATAAGCAAAGTTTGAGAAGCGGTTTGTGATGCAACATGTCTTTTTTTCCAGAAAAATAAGACGTACGGTTATTTACATATTTTTTTAGGTCACCCTGAACAAGAAAGGTTTTATATAATAACAAATATAGGTTCTAAGACAAAAGTGTAATCTGTTTTGGTTCTATACTATAGGCTATAGGTTCCCAACCCTGGCCCTGGAGGGCCCCCGTGCCCTGCACATTTTACTATTTGCTCTGCTCCCAACACGCCTGCTTTTACTAATCTGCTAATTAACAAGCACACCCTGAGTTGAAGTGGGTGTGTTTTGGCAGGAAAACACAACAATGTGCAGGACAGGCTAGGACCAGGATTAGGAACCATTGCTATATATAGAAGTGTTTAATGATTATTTATTTATTTATTTATTTATTTACTTATTTTATATCCAGTGCTGCTGAAAAGAAATGCTGCCCTTGTCTTGACAGTGCACCCAAACCCTGGAGATCTTCTAACCAGCAGTTATAGACATCTGCCCCATTTTATTAACCAGTTTATTCGCTGCTGATGCTGTGCTTTCAGGCTAGGGCAGCATTCTCTCCTGCTGACTTGGAAATGGACAATGGTCCCGAAATGGACAAGCCCTAGGCAGATGTCTTGGCCAGCTGCATGTCCGGCAGTGGCAGCCCTAGCCACTGTCTGTGTTTGGCTGTGGTTATGGTCAGCCCTGTGATCAGTTTTGTCCTCTAGTCCCCCACCATGCTGGCTTGGTGGCTCCTCTAGACAGTTAAGGAGCCAATACTGTTAGCTAATGCTCTTAATGGTCTTGACCAGACTGTGGTTATGGTTTTATAGGGTGTTTTTTTTTTTGCTATGAACCTACATCTTCATGTTACGCTTGTTAACTGTTTCATGTGCTGTCCAGTGAGGTGTCTGGAGACTATATGACATGCATTGAGTAGGGGGGCCCCCACTCTTTCTGTTATCTTAAAACCCCCAACAGCTGAGATCAATTCCAGATGTTCTCTATATGTTCAAAACAACCCAGCTATATAAACTAGAAGTTTCGAGCAGCAAGTCAGAATGCGGATCAATCTGGAGGACCATTCTCCCAGGCAATCCTAGGGTGCCTGAACAGATGCTGAGCTTATTAACAATCTTTTTTTTAATAAATCTTTCTATATTTAAATAAGACAGCGTCTGGCGGAAGTCATTCTCTTCAACACCTACACAGCATCGCATCTCTTCTTTAAGTTTACAACACCAGCTAAAGCTAGCCGTAGCACCGCTTTAGCTAGATGGGTTGTCAGCCCTTTTCTGACCGACAAGCCAAGATATTGGTGCAGTGCCATGAACCTTCAACAACAGTGCTGCTGAGGGTCATGAAGAGAGGCCAAAGACAAGGTAGAGGGAGATGAACAGACAGCAGATAGAAAGAAAGAAGCTTAAAGTCCGTGTGTTGAGAAATCAATAAAGAAGTCTGTCATTTGTCCTGCGATGCTGCCATTGGGGTTTGTCTTTTTGCTGTGGTGGTACAAAACCATAAACAGGTCATAAACAGGTTTTTAGTCATAGAGAACCACTGATGCATTCAAACATCATTCACAATGACCTAAACACTAGATACTATTTCTACATTTAGCCTGCACACAACTGACGAACTTACTCTGACCTCTGAATACACTACTAATTTGTAGTAGATGGGTAAAGAATACCGATCATATGCATGTTTGCTTTATACATGTTTTACTTTGCAGCTCCATAAAACATCAAAGCGAAAGGCTGTTATTAACAGTGAATATGTCGATTCAGAAGTGCTGGATCAGCGCAATCATATGCCACTTCCCTGTCGTCTGAACAACCATGACCTTTTTTGGTGAAAACAAAACTCATCCATAATACCAATGCAATATAGGAATTTCTAGTGGTACCATGCCGAAAAGCTGCTGCGTCGCATTTTTCATGCCTTAAAAAAAAGCAGTTTTCAGTTTTCTTTACTTCCCCAAACAGTAAAAAAACAAACTGTGAGACCTGGTCAGACAGTACATGTCCATCTGTGTCACACACTTCAGCACAGGTCAGTTAATGATGTTAAAGTTGACTGAATACTAAAAGTGAAAGTAGCTCATTGTTAAATTTCCTTCGGGATCCATAAAGTATCTATCTATCTACCTAGAACATCCAGAGAAACTGGACGAAAGTAATGTTTGCCTGTAACAACATGGTTAACCTGGCTAACAGGAAGGAATTAAAGTCGCACGGTGCTAGTTCGCTTTATAATCCATTAAACATGTTAGTGTTAGCGATGTAATTAATTTACAGTAAGGTCACTTTGGGCAGACAACTGACACAGTGAAATAAAGAAGCCAGCTTCTTATTCATCAACTTCTTGTTCCAATTTTACAGGGTAGTTAAATATGTTAGGATATGGTACCTTCCGTCACCGAGTAGGGTTGTTTGTTCACTTTTTTTTATTTTTTCTTTATTTTTTACGACACTGTTCGTGGATAGGTTTGATAATTGTTTGCCTGACTGGCCACAGGCTTTGGGCTCCTACTTCATACTACGAATAGTCTAAGCCCTTGGAACTTGTAGTCAAATTAGAGCAGCGTTACACAATGGCAAAGTGCCCAAATGTGTTGCTCTCATCCATACTGACACTTTCTTTTACACACTTTAATGCTTTTCTGTGGTGAAAACACAAATAATTTTAAGTCAATGCACTTTGCCTTCTTACTTTCACTTATTTAAAGGTTAGCCCCTCCAGTGGGCCCCTCTGTGCTAGCCCTTCCAGTGGGCAACACTGTTTTCAAATCAATTCAAATGAAGATGCTGCCCAAAAAGTTGATATGAAAGAACAGCAAAAAGATAGTCTGTCTCCCAGTTTGTCAGAGATGAATGGTGGTTATAAAGATTTGCTGGAGATGTTCATAGAAAGATAGAAAGGTTATACTATAGCAGCTTAGTAACTGTACCTGTCAAATGGGAATTATGTGACTGAGCTGTCTAAACAAAAAGCCATATGGCTGCAAATTCATATCATCTTTGACTTTGTCCCTCATAAATTAATATAGCAGCTCACTTTCTGTTCTTGACTTAAGATGTTCTCTGAAAAGTAAATGTTGAAAAGTAGTTTTGTGTCTACAGTTTTTGAATATTTGAGGGGCGTAGTGTGTTTGTATGCAATAAAATAAGATGTAATACTACATTTACTTTGATAAAGAAACCTTGGCCACCTTTTGGCCAATCATTAAACATTCTGAGCCTTGTAGAGGCTAATTACACCGATGGCTATAATTACACTGCTTATAGCTTGTAGATGTGTGTTAAGGCCTGTTTCACACATGCTACCTCTGCTACCACTTGCACACACTGGCCATTCATATACATATATGTATAGCGATACTACTGCTGAGCAGTGCAGCAAGAAAGTTGCTTAAAACACAATGTTTCAATCTTACATCCAGCTCCAAGCCTCTGCTGCGTTGGCTCACTTCAGCATACCAGCTTTGTAGTTTCATCTTACCACTTTCTTTGCAAATAGAAAGAGTAGAGGACATGGCTGCAGCTGATTAGGCGAGTTACAATTCTTAAATGAATGAAGAAAACGAATGAAGAAACATTTAGTACCAATGGGCACTAACGTTGGCTAGCTAACTTGGGCTATCTTCATCTTAGCTGGACAGCACAGAAAAAGGCCAACAACTGGAACACAAAGATGTGTGTTCATAGCAAGAAACCGTATAAAGCCAATGCATATATCCCAATCAAAGATTTTGGGAGTTGTTGATTTTCGGTTGATTGTTGGTCTTTAATTAGACGCATCACAAATCGAACCAAATCTGAAAACAGGTGTATTGGTGCACCCCTAACCCCTAAAGAACATCTACGCTGGTGTATAAATCACAATCATGACAGAAAATGGACAATCAGACAAGGGACAATAATTCATACAGGTGGCATGCTGGTTTAGCCTGGATGGTGAGGATAAAATCAGGTATTTGGTGCTGGTGAAGACTTTCGAGAGCTCTTAGATGGCTTAGATGGCAAACAGACTTAATACATGGATCTGTGACCAAAACAGGTTTCACCTTTCACCTGAAGCCAACATAACCAAACTGAAGCTCTTATCTTTGGACATATTATGGGATGAACCAATTCACTACCCAAGACAATTAGACTTGGAGCAGTTGAAGGTAAAAGAGGAAGAGAACAGTAAATACCAAGATGGACAGACAGGAATCATGAAGAGGAGAAGATATTTCATTGAAACACACAGTCCATATAGCTACCAGGAGTCAGATTTGACTTCGGTATTATTTCTGAAACCTATAGCCTAAATTACAGCATGCTAAGAGATATCTGAATTAATAGATTAGTTCATTGTCACTTACCATTGACCTCAGTGTACAGGTTATCCCATGTTGCACCAGTCACAAAAATAAACAGTAAATCTTGGAACGAATTATACAAAAGGTTCTTCACTCTCTGAAGGAAATCCATTTGATCCATGAAACTGATGGCAGCTCCAGGCACATAGGAAGGTGGGGATGGTAGCTGTCCACAAAGTCGCTCGAAAACATTCCCGAAAGAGAACCTCAGACTGATGATAAACGGCAGGTTCAGCTTTTGGGCCAGCAGGTCCCCACACATATTTACGGGGTCCATCAGAAGAACATCAAACTGTTCCTGACTCCATTTGTTTAGGAGATCTTCACGTGCAAAGAGACTCCGGCATAAGGCTTTGTTTTGCACTGTGGCCAAATCCAGGATATCCTTAACCTTCCGAGCAACCTGGATCATGTTGTCATTTACCATTTCATTTATTGTATACTCTGTAAATCTCTCCAAATTGTCAATCATTTCCTGCTTGGTGTGAGGCACCTGGATAATGTCCACATTGTAGCCCGGAGATGGAGTTGTCTTCACTGACGGTGTAGCACTGTGGGTAACTACAGTCACACTGTGTCCTCTTGCTATTAGCTCGTCTATGATGACTCGGACGTTCAGCCAGTGGCTGAATTCTCCAGGCCAGATGAGGATCTTTCCTGCTGTCACACTGAGCGGAGCCTGGCCCAGAGTGAGAAGAAGCAGAAGGCAGAAAGCAGCTCTCTCACATGCAGTCATGGTGGAAAGTACAGCCAACCACTTCAGCGTGCAAACTGAACTTCATAGGCAGAGCTTTTGTTTAGCTGCCCAGTGAAGGTTCATAAGTCATAGATTACACAACTTACTGGCTTACTTCCGCCTTTGTATGCATTGTACGTACTACACAGAGAGAAAGAAGGTGGTGCCTTCTTACAAAGATCCAGTGGAATGTGCTACAAGCACATTCATGTACAGGCCGTATTAATATACTTCCTCATTTCCACTCATTTTAACAGAGCAAACAAATCAGGACTACAGTCTACCTAGACCGTGAATATTACTGCACCATGTTTTGCTGTTCTGCAGTGGATTTTTACTGATCAGATTTAGTAGTACACAGTTTTGGGGAAGGATTTAGTGCTGAAGTGAATGTGGGCTTGGTGCCATGTATGTAGGTGCCTGCGCATTTACACCTACAGAAGAAGTGACCTTCACTGACCATCAGTCTTTTGTTACAGAGAAGCTCTCCTTCAGGCCTGACAGCTAGATCGCTTTATGACGCATAACTGACCTTTGCTGTTTAGTAATCTGTACTGTGGCTCCAGTAAGTGCACCTACCTTCTACATGTAGCTGCTAAAGTGACTTACACGTTTAAGCGCTAGTAAACAGGTAAATATCCGATTATTCTTATCTTTTAAATCAAAGATTTTTATTATTTTTTTTTTTTTTTTTTAACAAAATAACTTATTCATTAAGGATTAGGATAGGATATGGATGAGGACACATAATGGATACATAAAATCAATTTGTCTAGAGCATCAAACCACCTTTCCATGCTGGGTGTCCTATTTAAGAAAATTATGGAGGTTGCTGCAATCTCTACTAAGAAAAACACTTTTTTTCCATTTTTATTTCAGCATTCAGTACTGAGCTATGAATAAGAATATGTCCATCTCAAAATAAAATCCTATGTCCTAAACAGTAACTGACCTGAGATGCCCGAGTCTCACTCTCCATGATTTATTTGTTGACCCTGCCTCCCATAGTTCCTTTCAGTAAAGTAGTTATGAGGAGTCGATTCCAAAAGAATCGATTCTTCGACTCCATTACATAGGAGTCAACTCTTAACCAATGACTCAAATGCTTTGAGTCGACTCTTTAAAAATTCAAAACATGCAAATAAATAGATTAAAATATCTAACAAGGCTGTTTTAGAAAAGTAACAAATGTTAAGTGACAGAATTACTTAATTAAAGCACAAATACCTAAAAATACTTACAAAGAGTAACAAAGTTCTTCTACTCCATAACTTGCCATCTCGCATCTTTGTGTAGAGATATGAACTGTTTTCTCAGTGTGGCGTTCTCACCCCTCATGTGTCACCCCTCATTGCTCATTAGCAGCTCAACATAGACCCAACATTTCACACACAGGGAAACAGTGTTCTAGTTAGTGACATTTCAGTGTTCTAGTTATGACATTTCGAAGAGAGATTCTCTATTGAAAGGAAAATGCAGTCCAAAAATATTCCCTGACTGGGACTCCAAACCTACCTGTCCATGTCAAATGGGTCATTTGTAATGCTTTAGATTATTTGTGCTCTTGTGGTCATGTTTTGTGCTATTTTGTCAGTTTTGAGGTCTATTGTCATTCAAATTTCAACTGAACAGCAGGAAAATAACCTTACATATCAGCACCTCTATTAAGAATACATAATACAGAGCACACACTTTCACTAGACTGTCAGTTCCATATACATAAAATAAATAATCTAAAAAATTGACATAATTAACATTTCATTTTATTTAATACAAAACACTGTACAAGACATGGATAAAAATCATTGAGTGCTGTCAATAACAGTGAAAATCATTCATAAAACATGGATGTGATTTGAGCTGAAATCGTTGAGAATCTGGATTTATTTCACTTGAGAATGTATAAAGTACGTTTACAGCACAATACAGAACTGGTGAAGACTTCACAGTAATCATTAACACGGTGTTGGTCTTCAGTTCTTCACTCTCTTTTGCTCTTTGTCGAGGTCCTTCTACAACATTTACGGAAGAGCCAAGTGCAGCTCTTCACAAAGATGAAGATGACCAGGGCGACTATGGAGAGTAAAAAGGCAGCTACGTCCAGACAGTGGTACTGGTACCAAGTGAGGTCATGAGCCGCCACCCTCAGGTGCTTGGCCCCCTTGTTTCGCATCACAAACTCGATCCAGAAAACAGCCTGGTCCAGCGGCTTCATCGGCTGATCATGGTGGATTCGGGACAGCCTCATGATGCTCTCTTTGTACCTGACAGAAGAAATTAAATACAAGTGAATCCAGGGATGTAGGAAGTGGGGGTGGTGAAGCACCTCCAGAATAACAAAATATTCTGAACTTGATCATAATTTGAGAGTAGTAAAGATCCTTGTGTGCTGGTTTTAGAGGGTAGTCTATTTCTATATTTTCAACACCGATGTAACTGTTTAGGTCAACACTGTATTTTCATTACAGCAAGTTTTCACTAAAAGTAAAGATATTTTGCCCTCTCCTGTAAAGTTGCCATGTTGGTCCTACTTGTGTTGCTTTGGACAGTGATTTTATGCATTTGAAGGAGGATCATGCAAAATGTGGGAGGACTGCATGAAAATGGTCAGAGCTGTTGAAAGTGCAGCTGGTACTGTTCAGAAAGAAGGCAAATCAGATTTATTTCTTAAATCAGATCTTTAACTGGATTTCAAATGCGGATGCAGGAGAGATGTAAGTGTATCATTATGCCCTCCAAACAATCACTCTGTCAAGCTGCAGTTCATGGACTGTTGTTCTCTTCCAGCCAACAGCCAACAAACATAAATGTGCAATTTTTCTGTAAACATTAGTGCACCATTTTGTATTTATTTTCTGGGCTTAATATATAATATGTAAAAAAACAAAATATAAAATGTGCCATAAACTTTGCCCAAGCCACTTTTTATACTCCCACCTTTGGCAGGGATGCCAAAATTGAAATGAGGTTAAACTTATTTATTGCATTGGAGTAAAGCTAAGATGATTTTACTTATTTCCAACAGAAACAAGCACCTTTTAGCCATTATCCATATACCGCCCCCCTAAAAAAAAGGTATTTCCAATATTTCTAATGTCTTCTACTGTAAATTTACTGCCTTGGAGAAACCTTGTTTTTTTTGGCAGCAACAATTTAATGAGGAACAAATTCTAATTGTATTTATTATTATTTCATCTCTTCTAAAGGCATCCAGTGTTCTCAACATCACTTCTGACACTAGCAGGTTTTTCAAAGCCTCTACTTTTAAAGAACATACAATATCAACTCACGACGGATTGTTAATGACATCAGTGAGAGCGTCCTTCAGGTCTTTGGTCTCCATTTTGTTGAAGTCCACTATGGCAGCTGCTCCTTTGGTTTTCATGTGGAACATATTATCTGGCTGGTCAGCAAACAGCGGAATGCCCACCATTGGGACACCATGGTAAATAGCTTCATACAGTCCATTAGTCCCACCATGGGTGATGAAGGCCTTGGCTTTAGGATGTCCTGTCAGATACAAGATCATTAGTGCATGTTGGAGAACATTCTGGCATATCCATAGTATATCCCACACTGTACTCGGCCAATAACCTTATCTAATAATAACAACAACATGTCAGGGTTTTGCTGGAATTGTCAATAACATCTTATTAAATGTTATTTAAGAAAACCCAACACAAGGATGTGAAGCCATTTTGAACAACCAAACATACCAAACCTACTATCAGATACTAAGGAAACTAGCTTGAGGGTTCATGCTGTTTGCCTATTTTAAGGTTATGTTTACTATGTTAATTTTTGGTTGCCTTGTTCTTTATAGAATTTAAGACATTTTCCTGCTTTAAAGGTTATTTAAGTGAAAAATTTGACAGTTGGGAACTGACAGTCATACTTTAGGTTACCATCGGTAAGTATATCAGTCAGTATGACACTAAAGATTAAGAATACTGAAATCTGTTTCATCATCATATAACATTACTGTGGTCAATACAGGAAAATTCACTTTTCCATCAGTACAGCAATGAACTGGATAACACTGGAAGCACTGTATTGGCACAACAATATTTTACAAAGAAAACTTATTTAGATTTTACTAATAAATTGCCTTATAGCTGCACTATTTAAGATTTGGACACTTAAGATTTGACACTTCTGACTAGGGATGCACCAATCCGAAATTAGGATCGGATATCGGTTCCGATATTCATTAAATTGGCTGGATCAGGTATCAGATAATTAGGCCAATCCCCAGTCTAATTCATTTGCGATATATGTGCTATGCCATCAACAGCATGTTTTTGGGGTGCCTGTGGATGTAACGTCGCACCTCAGCAAGTTTTGAACCGTGGTCACTGTGATCACAGACCAGCATGCTACGAGGTGGGCTAACAGTTCCCCAGCAGAGTGAGCTCAATGTGCAGAGAGCTTAAGTAGCATGAGCTGCAGGTGTTAGCGTTTGCTGCTTGATTGCTCATTGGTTGCCCTTCGTCTCCCCCGAGTGGCCGGAGGTTGATCTGCAGCAACCCGAGACCTTACAGTAGACTTGACTTACAAACAGGAACAACAACATGGAGCGAGCCAGAGAGTAAGCTGTATGAGTAAGCTTAGTAAAGTATTCATGGTGAAGTATAAAGTTTATTCATTCAAAAATGGTATCGGATCGATATCGGGTATCGGCAGATATGCAAAGTTTATGTCTCAGTGCTGGTATCGGAACTGGAAAAGCTGGATCGGTGCATCTCTAGTTCTGACATTTAAATTATTATTTCAGGCTTTCAGGGAGACTCCTGACTCAGTACTGCCAGTTCTTTAAGCAGCTTTAAATTTTCCAGATTTGCAGACTGGTTGAGCCCTAATATACACCTGAATGACAAACTGTTGATTACCTAGTAAATCATTCTGGGGAATCCAGTCGTACAGTTCTGTGTTAGGAGCAAGAGTATCTGGTTTATCTCCCGAATACCGCCACAAGACCTGTAATCAAACACAGAGTTCTGAGAAATGAAAGAAAGGAAAATCTATTAACACAAAACTGAGAACCATATAAGATGTTCCACATCAATGAAGTAAATGGTAATAAAAACTCCTCTTTTCTATTTTTCCATATTATATTACATGTTATTTCTATATTAATGTCTTATATCTAATATCTGATATTATATATTAATATTAGATTAAACAACTCTACTACATGCAAGCACTGTGTGAGGTACTTTGCTTATAACACCTGTGCTGATCGTGACTGCACTACCTAAACAGAATCAGATATTTTATGGACGAGGCAAAGCACAGTATACTGATATCAAATATCCGAGGGGTGTTAGTTGGGACTGTTTCCAGGTTTCCAGTTTTTTACGGAGATTAAACAACACCCATCAGATACAACATGAATCAGCCCCATGGCTTGTAGGCCTTGACACAGCTAGAAAACTGCTTCTTATTGAAGATATAAACATTATAAACATGGTGTAATCTCAGACCTTTTGTGGGATCTGCCCGAGTGCTGAAGCGATGGTGTTGGCTCTCTCTTTGGTGAGGTTATTCACCATGGAGCCCAGGGAAAACACCACAATGCCATGATCCCCTGAGCTCTGAACGAACTCCTCCATCTCCTACAAAACCAAACAGCAAAGACAGATACATGTTAGTTCTCATGTTCCTTAAGATGCTGATATAAATGCTACAGAAGTGAGTAGTAACATCCAGCCGCGGCCCCGCAGACCAGCCCAGACTAGGCAGAGATTAGCCAACTGGCTAGGAAGCTAACCGAGTATTGGTGTGGCAGCTCATAGGTGTGTCAGCAAAATATTGTTTTAGTAAAGGCTACATAAGTACAAAACGCTGGACAACTTAAAATTGCATTTGGTCCACCTGTCCCAAAACAGATCTGGTCCACTGCTGGCACAGATATAGCCGAGTTGCCTACTGTTAGCTTTACCCTAATCTGGTGCGAATATGGCTCACATCTTGCAACCAGGAACGGTCTGCCGATGTGCTGTCAATCCATGCGGCAAGTGGGCCAGATGAAAATGGGGAATGTGGGCCAGAACAATTTTACTATCTGAGCCACCATTTTTTTCTTTTAAGGTGGTAACTTACCCACTGAACACCAGACGCCACATGGAAATTTTTTGCCTTAAGTTTTAAACCAAATTTAACCCAAAAATAGATGTTGAAACTGGGTCTGTGCTTGGTCGGTCTTGACCTGGATAAGTATTCAGTATTTTGTGGTGTTTGATGTAAGTTATGTGAACCCAATTAATTAAATTGCTCAGTTAGTAGCTAATGATAGTGCTAACTTGTTAGTGTTAGCCTAAGCTAGCACAGTGTACTGAAGCAGTGGAGCTAAAATCCATCAAAGAAGCTTCAGATGGGTGTTTAGTGTGAAGTTGGTCCATTTGAATGGACAGGCAGGTTGTTTGGGGCAGGATAAATTGACGCTTCCATTACCGGTTAATGTTAATGCCAAATTACCTTGTCAGTGTTAGCCTAGCGTGTTGTACTGAAACAAAGGAGTTAAGGTGGGTTTCTGTTTGTCTCAGGACAATAACAGTAGCGAACCGACCTCCAGATAATTTACTTTAAAAGTAGATATCGATATTAATATCAGCTATTTAAACACTTAATTTGTAATATTGCTTGTTGCATGTTTGAGTTTCAGTTTCAGTCTAATGAGTGTAGTGTTAGTTCCTTGGAGGTAAGCTGGATGGGTTTAAATAAATGTTTTTAGCTGTGCAGTAATGGATAAAGTCATCATTATCATCCTGGGTAGCAGTGCTGCAGGTCTGTGAACACAAGTAGGTTGTCACTCTAAGAGTACTTGAATGTGAAGTTCCATCTTAAGAGGCTGGATATTCTTTTTTTCCCACTTTGCATTTAAGCAGCAAATACCTGCTGCCACTGATATCACAGCCTACCGCAACATTGTTTTTTTACTTCTTTGGTTGTCTGTTATCAGGAATGAACAAAGGTTGATTTAAAAATGTTTTATTCCCCATTGCAGCTGCTGTCAAAAAAACGGCACAACAATGCTCCAGAACATTATATCTCCGGTGCAATGGTGGACCACCTTAAACGTGCTCCCAGATGATCTGGCAGTAGAGGCTACACCTGTAGCTCACATTTTTCCCTATTATTTCAATGTTAAATTGTATAGATTGTCTTACTAAAATTGATACATTTAATACATATTAATACAAGAGTTCATGGCGGAAATAAGTCTGAATTAAAGTAGTGAAAAAAATGACCTGAAAAAGACATCTTTTCACTTTATTTTTAACCAAATAACAATGAGCATGTTTATATACACTTTATATACACTTAATAATCTGATTATAATCAGATTCAAGTGGTCATGTAAACAGAATCTGATTTGTTCAATTGGATTAAGGCTCAGAAATCTGATTATGAAATCTGATAAAAAGAGCTGGATTTTAGCTCTGTTTAATTATGTCTTTTAATGTATACCCTTACCCTGATTTCTTTCAGAGTAAGGGTATACAGAAGCTTAAGAAGTTTTGAGTTTTATGTTATGTTTATGTCACATCTTATTTTGTAAGTTTACTGACCAGTTGCAAAGCAGAAATCCGATTGTCTGTCTCATGTAGACCAAGAGTTTAACATTATCTGATTACCCATGTAACTACAATGAACAAATTACTGTCAAAATCTGCCCAAACGCATGTAAATGCTCACTGTGAGCTACCTCACCATAATAGCTAACATAGTTGGATAGCTAGTCAAGTGACTGCTACTACTCGCAGCTGGTGATTCTTTTGGTGTTAACTTAAATAGGGTTTGATTTTACAGAAGACAGGTTGTATTGACTATTTCTACCCCATTTAAACTGCATTGGTAGATTTGACTTCAATTCATCACCCAGCCTGACAAGCACTGAGAAAATGTCGGTGCTATTTTTTCTCTTCTTTTCTTTCTTGTATCATGAGAATGTGCTACGTGTTAATTAGGATTTTTAAGTTAGTATGCAGTAGATCTCTAACTGCTATGAAACTAGTATATAAGTCATGAAGTTGTGAGAGTAGGCCTACATACAGGACCGTAAGGGTTTAAAGAGTGTTAGGACTGAACACAGTATTTGTACATTATGGGCCTATAATAAAATAAATGCAGTTAATAAGCTGATGCGCTGGGTTTCCCGAGGAGAAAATCAATTCTGTGCCAATCAGTTCTGACTGTTTGCTTGCTTTATGCATTACAAGCAAATAAACTAGATAAAAATCTGTGGTCAGGGTCAGTGCCAGGCACGAAACCTTTGTACATTCAATCATTTTTCTCAAGCTTGCGTTAATGCTTAATGTGTAACTCAAGCATGACAATAAATCAAAAGACTGCCTGACAGCCGCCAGTGACCTTACTTTTGGAAGTGGCTTCGCAGGCTTGCAGTGAAGTCCCCCCACAAATTTGAAGTTCGGCAGGAACGGTCGTGGATACTCAAAGTCCCAGTACGTTCTGATTAACCAGATGTCAGCTTTCCCCATAGTTTCACACAGTGTTGTGGGTTTGCCTATGAAGTAAAGGAGGAAAGATGATGTAATCATTTCCATAGTTTACCTAAACATCTCACGTAAAATGTTAGAAAATAAAGCTATTTGTTCTGCTCCTGGTAAAGTTCAGCACTAATGTAAATATTAACACAAAGTAATAAATCACAAAATCAGGCCTTGATGCTTCCTTACCTGTTATTTTGGTGTACTGCTTGTCTATCATGAATATCATCTGCAGTTTGAGTATTGCTGTATGAGAAACATATAACAGCACATTCTCTAATCGCTCTTTGAAGTTCATGTGATCCGAGAGATGCCCTTGGACACCAACAGCAGGTACATATGATGGTGGTGCTGGCAGCTGACCACACAGTCTCTCCATACCGTATGCAAAAGTGAGTCGAACAGACACCAACTGGGGCAAGCCAAGGGTCTCTGCCAGTAAGTTACTGCATGGCATCACAGGATCATACAGAAGTACATCAAAGTGTGATTCCCTGAGTGAAGTTATGAATCGTTCATTGAGCAGCATTCCTTCACATGCCTCCCTGAAATATCTCTCATAGTCAGACATCATCTTCCAAAACAACGTCAAGGTCCGAATCCCGGTGACGGTCTCATTTGCCCAAGCGTTGACGAAGCCCTGCCACATGGCCTGCGTATCTTCTTTTTCCATGTTGATCTTAAAAACACTGTATTTGAAGTTCTCCTTTTTTGAGTACTTCATCGAAGGTGAGGCAGAGTGGCCAAGAACAGTCACACTGTGATTCCGAGCAATCAACTCATCCACGATTACACGCATGTTGTGCCAGTGGCTGTAATCACCAGGAATCACCAGTATGTTGCCACTCAGAGTTACTTCAGACCAGGTCAGCAGCAAAGCTACCGACGTGAGAAGATATCCGCATATCATAGTAGATGGAATACTGACAGCTAGGCTACTTGTTGTCTCTCTGCCAACCTCATGGACTCCTGAATGTCTCCTGAATCCACAAACTCCGCTTTAAGTTATAGTGAACTGGGACATGGGAAAGGAAGGGGGCGGGTGCACATTTACCAGGTTGTTTACTCTGTACATCAGCTCTAATCAGTCAATAAACTTGCACAGCCCTGGGTCTTATCACATTGAGCTGAACACTGTTCTGATCTGGAAATTAAGGCAATACAGAAACTTGCCTGTTTAGCACTCTGAAGACTCTAATCGCTCTGTGACGTTCATGTGATCTGTGAGATGGCCTTGGGAGGCAATGACAGGCACATACCACACTGGAGCTTGTAATAGACTGCACATTCTCTCCATATTGAAGGCCAACGTGAGTCAAATAGACGCCACCTGGGGCAAGTCAAAGGTCTCTGCCAGTAGATCTTTGAATGGCATTATAAGATCATACAGAAGCACATCAAAGGCTCATTCATCCAAGCACTGAAAAAGCTCTGCCACATGGCGTGTGTATCTTCTTTTCCCTTGTTGATCTTAAAAACAACATACACTCTTCATCAAAACAATAGTTGCACAAATAGTTGTACCCTGAAGTAATCACCTGACAGAAATGAAACTTGGTGGGTAGGTTTGACATCGTGAGACATGCAAATATTTCAGGTTTCACGCTCAGGCGTGCATTTGCCATAACCAAGACAGGCATATATGCATGCAGACTGTTACGACAACTGCCTTTAACACCACATCAGTGTCACCAAAGACAATGGTGTCGTGCCAGACTGTCATGGAGTATATGGAGTCACACGTCCCATGTCACAAGGCCTGGTGTCGCTCTACCTCCACCCCTACAGCAAAATTTGCAGGAACTGTGTGGGAATATTCAAGCTGCATGGGATGAATTTTTGCAGGACACCATTAGGAGCCTTTACAACTCTATGCCGAGACATCTGGCATGTTGCATTAGCAAAGCGGATGTTGTACCAGGGGGTGTTTTCACCATGAAGCACCAGTATGTTGCGACTGAGAGTTATTTCTGGCCCCCTTAGTAGCAAAGCTAAACAGGAGAAAATGTCCGTATATCATAGTAGTAAATTAACTGACAGCTAGACTTCATGTTGGTGCTACCATCAGATTCACTCATCCCTCAAAACCTCATCCTTAAACTCTGTTTAGATTGCACTGAACTGAGGGTGGGTAGGTGGGGTGGGTGCATGTTTACCAAACTGTGTCCTTTATGTGCTGCCTTTAATCAGTCCATGGAGTTGCACAACTCTTGGGGCTTATGAGTACAAACAATTTTTTTAAGCACTCATCTTATTTGGAAATCGAGGCTATACAAATATTTGTCTTCAAAACTCCAGAGCCACGCTCAACACACACAATCTATTAAGCGACTGTGACTATAATCCTTTAAGTCTTTGAAGATATCGCAGGCTGTGCATTATGACTTGCAACCTGAGGACCTGACTGATTGACTGCATTTTGTCCTCACTATGCCTGATTACACCGTGATTAGATATGAAAAGGCTCCACCTTTGACACAGTCTTGAACAGTGACATTAAACCGAGGTTACATCCTAGTATATTAACAACTGGTTAGACAGGGATTAAGCCTGATCTCCATCCACAATGCTGTGTAGTCCTGGACTAGGCTTAGTCTCTATTTGGGAAATTGACTCATAACCTGTTTTTCTTTCTGCAGTTTAGGTAATGAATGTTCATTCATGGTCCTTCCATCTACTGATCCAGATGAGGGCACCAATATTTCAATTGTTGCCCTCGATTTCTCAGACCTTTCAACAACATGTCAAAAAACTTTGGTCAAAATCAGTGCAGGCATTCATAAAGAATATAAAAAACAAAAGAAGACTTGTTTGTTCCTTTACCTGTTATTTTGATGTTGTCAGAAACAAAGAACTCGGACCGATGTGAGCAGAGCTAAACAGCAAGTTGGTTTTATTAAACAATAGGACAGTTGAACCAAGCAGCAAAACATGAAACAACCTGAAAAGGGAGAGGCGATAAGCAAAGGCAGGCAGAGGTCAGAAACGGGTAATATCAGTCAGCGAGACGAACACATCAGAAGGGCTAGGCGAGAGACAGAGTATAGGAGACGAAAGAGATGATCAGAGCCAGAGTAACACAGCGAACAAAGCCAGAAGGGGAGAAAGCCAAAAGGGGTAGTCAAGGGTGAAAACAGATCGTAACCAGGAAGTAATCACAAGAAAAAAGAACGCTCAGAAATGCAAAACTAGGTTTGGCAAAACTTAGTTAGAGAGGGGTTTATATACTGAACCAAAGTGGGTAAATTGGGGCTAGAACTCAAGTGACCTAGAGCGGATCTGGTTGGACGGCTGGGGACATGTGGGTGTGACGTCATCGAGTGAAGCCCTCTGGGAAGTGGAGTCCGGAGGAGCGAAGGAGCCAGGAATACCGGCTGTAATGCTTATCAAACGTACAGCAGCACAGTCTCTAACTTATCTAACGGCTGTTTAAAGTTCATGTGATCGGTGAGGTGGCAACAGCAGGCACATACAATGATGGAGCTGGCAACTGTCAGAACAGTCTCTCCATACTGTATGCAAAACTGAGTCAAAGAGATACCATCTGGGGCAGGCCGAGGGTCTCTGCCAATAAATCACTGCACAGCATCATGGGATCATACAGAAGCTGTCAAAGTGTGCCTCCCTTAGTGAAGCTATGAGCTGTTTATTAAGAAACATTCCCTCACATACTGCCTGCACATAACTCTTATTTTCAGACATCAAGCTCCAAAACATGGGCAACATCTGAATACCAGTGACTGACTGATTCATCCAAGCAGTAAAGACGTTCTGCCACACCATTCTTGTTCCATGTTAATCAAAACAACAGTTTATTTTAAATTCTTCTTTTGCACATGGTTGACCATAGGTGATGCAGCATGCATGAGAAGAGTCACACTGTGATTGCCAGGGCACCCTAACCTGCTCGTGGGCTCTGTGGGTTTAGGTGGTCATGGGCCCTACTGGTGTACTTGCTCACAAAAAACGTAAAACTGTAAAACGTATACAATTAATGAAGGTGCTGCTGCCTGTCAGTAGTTGGGTTAAGGTCTGAAATCTCTGTTCCAACCCAACAACATCCACCATCACAAAGCTGAAGTTGGCTTCTTTACAGTTACATTCTGACACAATTTAAGGTGGAATGAAAAATTCAAACAAGAAGCCAACTTAAGTTTACTTCTCACTGGTGAATGCCTAGTGGTTTTTGTGACTGTTAAACCCTCTGGATTGAGGTGATTATTCTTGTCACAGGTGAAAATCTAATGTTTTTGTGACTGTTTTCCCCTCTGGACTAAGGTAAGTTTACTTGTCACTGGTAAACGCCTAGTGTTTGTGTGACTGTTATTCCCTCAGGACTATGGGCAGTTCACTCATTGTCGCTGGTTAAAGCCTAGTGTTTGTAACTGCTATCCGCTCTTGATTAAGGGAAATTTGACTAGAACACTACTTTGCATTACCTCACCATTACTTCCAAAGACCAAAATCCTTAGAAATGTGGGAAAGACTCCAGAGAGAGAGACTACAGGTTTTGCACATTAGTTAAAGGTGGAACTAAAATGGCTCACTGGATTAAGTTACAATGGTAATTGTACGACATAGTCAAAGCATATTAATGCGCAAAGGAGAGAGTACTTCCAATGTTTTTTTCTGCAGATAATGAATGGACTCTCAGTTAAGGAATGTCTTTATGTAATAAAACAGTACTGTGAGTATGAGCATAGATACATTGAGGGTAAGCTAGAGGAAGCTGAGGGAAAGATCCTAGAGCTAACCACAGAATCTAAGATGCATTAAAACAGCACCCATGAATGTCCAGAGAACAGAAAACTTCAGCAATTAATGAAGTTGAACAGCAACATGCCAATTGTGAATCTAAGTAAAACCGTCAGAGGTGAACTCCACCTGTAGCTTCTCCTCCAGGTCACTTTTGGTTCTCCTCCACTTTTGGTTAGGCTGTATTCAAAATTGAATGCAATCCACTCTGATGGATCAGAATTCCCATTCTCCAGTGAGGATTCTGAACATACTAGCGATAAGGCAGTTTAGATGAGACCAGTCACTATTAGATCTTTTGAAGTCCTTATAAAGGAGACGATAAGAAAACCAAAGTACAGATTCGCTACATTCCTTCAGATTACACTGGGCATATAATCTATAGAATTCAAGCATTAGAGGGTAATGGGCCTTGACTTCATTGACCTTATTTTGCTCCTCCTGACCCTCAGGATCTCTTCTTAAACCTTATCAGACTATATTGGACTAGTGACAGATTGATGACATAAGCGGCAGACTGATGACCACTTAGCAGCAAAGCCACCAAGAGGAGGAAGTGTCAGACTAACTGACCGCTTGGCTACTCGTTGCCTCTACAGTCAACCTTGCATGTCAGTGAAAAACCTCATCCCTGAATTTCCTTATTTTAGTTACACTGAACTGGGACAAAGGGGTGGGTGCATGCCCACCTGATAAGAGGCTCTACTTTCAGCCTCTTATCAGTCATTAAGTCAATAAGCTTACACAACCCCAAACCCTTATGACAAGGCATGTTTTTTCCCCTTTGTCCTTTCGTGGCAATCAAGACTATGTGGAAAAAATGCCAAATAAACAATTTTAAGTCAGTTTATTACCTTCATTAAATCAGCTACGACTATTGTTTGGCACTGTCTTTCTCCCTATCAGGTGCTGTTCAGTGATAAAGCAAATGTCTTTGTGAATAGTGAGGTCAACTTCCTTTATGGCATCCCACCTCATTACGGACATGTTGTCAAAGACCATCTTGAAGTGCAGTTCCCCAGAAGTGTATGGATTGGGGTCCAATCAAGTGACCACCACGTTCTCCTGATTTAGCCCCTTTGGATTTCTGTCTGTGGGGTCATGTCAAGGCACTTGTTTACTCTGTGAAGATACGGAATGGTGTTCATCTTAAAGACAGAATTGTTGATGGTTGTGTAGAATTCAGATAGAAAGGATAGCTTTAAAACTCAAACATGGTGTCCAGCATACTGAACACATTGTGTAGCCTTTGTGGTCAATTTCCTGTTTTCAGATAAAATCACATAAAATCAGTTTTAACATGACAATGAATGGACTTATGTTGACATAAAGTGCACCACCGTTTTCTGGTGAATTTCTCTACCAGTTTGAAGTGTCACACACCTACTTTCACATTGAAAAACTGAAGTTGAATCCTAAATGGCAGCATTTAAGATGGGTGCCATGATGGTGACATGGCCTAACAGGTTTCCATCTTCCAGGTTTCCACTGATAGCTTGTGTCTAAAATTCACCATGGGTGTTTCCTTACTTCTGAGACACTGTATTTTTACTAAGGACTCTTAGCAGAAAAGCGCCTGGTGTGTACCAACATGAACTAAGTAGCGAATGAGCCATTAGTCAAGAGAAAACTCTAGTTATGTGTGGCATAGTCATGGCCAACAACAGCCAGAGAATAAACCACTATGGCTTGTGCAAAAACTGTCTCTTAGTGCTGAATGTTAAATTTTCTTGATTAGCCAACAGGAGGCAATCTGACGATCCAGGCGCTAGCTGTTAAGGAATGAAGCACTCTGTAACAATAGAAGAGTATAACAGTAAGTTTGCGTTTTCAGGAGTGCCAGTACCTGACTGACTATATAAGGTCGTACTGTCGGGTGTGCGCTCTATTCTGACTTATGCTGTTGTGCTGGTAGCATCCTTTGCAAGCAAAGCATACCTCAGAGAAGAGTTCGTAAGCAATCGATTGGTTGGAGGGGTCGCATCATAGGGCTTCGGGGAGCGGGATGGTCTTATTGCCATATTGTGCGAGTTGTATGGATACTACCATAGCACGCTGTTGGTGGCAGTGGATGGAAGAAGGCACGCACCAGCAACATGAAGGATCTGGGAGACCTTGCTCTCTTTATATGGTACTGTTCTATAGTTGTGTTTTTGTGTTGCACCATGATCCTGGAGGAACGCTGCCTTATTTTACTGCGTACTTGTATATAGCTTAGGTATCAATAAAGCCTTGTAGTGACAAAGGGTACAGAAGAGTCTCACTCCCAAAATCAGTTTGTTTATTTGAACTCTGACTGAAATGCTCCAGACTCCACGGAGCCTGAAAACAAGACCCTTTTAAAATGACACCGCATCACTACTTTCACAGATTTATTTGGGGGCTCTCTACAACCCTTGCCCTCGGTCTTAGCTCTTAAGACCTTCAAAGTCTTAAAACCTCCCAAAGGAATGCAACCTTAGGCAGGAAAAGATCTCTAAGTTTATTCAAGTCCAAGTTTATTATTAATTGCTAATTCTTGAGCAAGAACTCCACTCACACTTCAGAAAGACTTGCTTTAGTTAACCATTCACTGTGAAATTTTGGCAATTAACTTAACATTAACTTCTAAATAAGAATGTCATTTTTTCAGGTGTAATATTTGTGTGGTTGAATTTCTGTATTAATGTTTTACCTTCCCAGTGAGTTATGATATGTTTAGCAATCTATATAACCTTCATTACATGTTTCAGTCAGATGTTTAGGTACTTTACTCACTATGTTATTAGTATTATTGTATTGGGACACTTTGTCATTGACTTTCTAAGACTATAGTGGGATTGGGAACGACAGCAACTCAAAGTGGTAGGCCACGTAAAATGACAGAGCAGAGTCAGCGGATGCTGAGGCACATAGATTAGCTCAAGAACAGTGTGTAGAGAGCTTCATAGAATGGGTTTCCATGGCCGAGCAGTTGCAGCCAAGCCTTACATCACCAAGCACAATGCCAAGCGTCGAATGCAGTAGTGTAAAGCGCCGCCACTGGACTCTAGAGCAGTGGAGACGTGTTCTCTGGAGTGACGAATCACGCTTCTCCATCTGGAAATCCGATGGTCTGGGTTTGGCGGTTGTCAGGAGAACGGTACTTATCTGACTGCATTGTGTTAAGGGTAAAATTTGGTGGAGGGGGGGGTTATGGTGTGGGGGTGTTTTTCAGGAGTTGGGCTCGGCCCCTTTCCAGTGAAAGGAACTCTTAATGCTTCAGCATAACAGGAGATTTTGGGCAATTTCATGCTCCCAACTTTGTGGGAACAGTGGCCAATGGCCCCTTCCTGTTCCAACATGACTGCACACCAGTGCACAAAGTAACATCCATAAAGATATGGATGAGCGAGTTTGTGGAAGAACTTGACTGGCCTGCACAGAGTCCTAACCTCAACCCGATAGGACACCTTTGCGCTTCTGAAAGAATGGTCAAAAATTCCCATATACACATTCCTGAACCTTGTTGAAAGCCTTCCCAGAAGTGTTGAAGCTATTATAGCATTGCAGTTGTAAGCTTGTTGAAGGTGGGAATCTACCCACAATCTTTGCTGCTTGAAGTCCCATTGCCGTTTCTCTTGCTTCTCTAAAACAGACAATTGGGACCATCGTGTGGTCAAAACTGGAAAGTGCAGCCATGAGAAAGTAGCCCCACATATGACCAGCTTGACCAAACACATTTAAGCCACATTCTACTTCATTCAGCAACAGTTGGTTGTCGAAGGACGCGAGGCCTATTATGACCTATTATATATACTGTATTTCTCTGAATTGAATCGGGATTTGACTAAGCGCGAGTCAACAAAGACCTTCTTTGAACTTAAACTCTAGACCGGGTTTCCAGGGCACCCCTGCTTTAGCCTTTTATCAGTGGTTAGGATAAGTAAACTGACCATAGGAGCAAGATGACTAATACAAATTTTGCATAGGGAAAAAAGTGTACACAGATACTTACAATGCATATGCTAGATTTATGTTCTCTCTCCACTTATGTTTGATATTTTTGAGATTTTTTTGTATGTTTTATCCACTCAAACTTAATTTCATAAAAAGAATTTACTATAACTTTGGTTGTTTTGTTTAGGTTTAAAATGAAGGACAAAGTAATTATGTTTAGTTAGATCTACTTGAATGTGTCACACACATCACCATATTTTTTTTACATTTGGTTAAATGAATTTTTTTAAAATTTAGGTAAAAAATCTATTGTTTCCACGTTAACTGCCTGATTTACTACATTTTATGTTCATTTTCTTTATATATTTTTCATATATTTATTTATTTATGCCACCACACTTGTTGGGGTCAAACCAACATTGAATTCGGGCTTGGGGGTCTGTCATAAGATGTGTGTAGAGGTGTATCAGGAACAGTGTCTCTGGGTTGAGGGGGGGTACAGTAGATGGGTATGCACTTTTCCATCCAATTCATTCTCAGTGGGAAAACCCATTGCTACAAGGAAACATTGGCTCGTGCATTGGATCAAAAAGCTGTATACAAGCACACCATTCCTGATCAGACCAAACATTTGGAGTCGGAACAGTGTCGATATCTTAAAAACTGTAGGACTAGTTACTAAGGAAAAGAATAAGAAGAAGAAGAAGAAGAAGAAGAATATACTGTCGGATAACAACATATTGTGCATTGATTAGTAATTATTGTGAGCGAACGCAAAATCGTTGACATTAACGTAAAATCATGGCGAGGGAACCCAAAATTATTGTGAGGGAACGCGATGCCATTACCTTTTCTATCACCATGGCCCTTTATGGGCTCCGTACCGTGCTGTGTGTGTTCGTGTTTTGATCATCTTACCTAGCAGCTCACTGTAGAACCCGTTCATCCTCCCTATGGCGATTATCTGGAACACCACTGTGTAGAAGGAGTACAGGAGAACGTTGTAGGTGCGCTCGGTGAAGCTCATACGGTCCGTGAGCTCCACAGGAGAAATGGGCACGTAGGACGGCGGGGCTGGAATCTGACCACACTGTCTCTCTAAAGTGTACCCCAAGGACAGTCTGAGAGAGATGACGAAGGGGACCTGGAGCATTTCTGCGAGCAGGTCGACGCAGGGGATCATGGGGTCAAACAGGAGAACGTCGAACCCGGCCGTTTTTAAGGTGTCCATCAGCCGCTGGTTGCGCAGCATGGCGCTGCAGCCGATTCTCTGGAACTCTTGTATCCTCATGATTAAATCCGCAGTCTTGAAGAACATCTGCAGCCTGGAGGACGTGTGCGCCTCGTGCATCCACAGGTGGATCATCTCCTCGGAGAGCGCGTGGATTTCGTGCGATTTCATGGGCACGTCGAAGGTGATGAAGTCAAACCGGTCGTCCTGCTGAATGGACGGCGTTTCAGACATGATCAGCACGGTGACGCTGTGGTTCCTCTCCAGAAGCGCCTCCAGGATCACTCGCATGTTGCTCCAGTGGCTGTACTCTCCGGGCACCGCCAGCACTTTACCGGCTCGAGCGAAGCCCAGCACGCTGAGCAGCAGCGCCAGGTGGAGACAGAGCGGCTTTGCCGGAGCGTACATTCTCCACTTTCTCAGGGTCTCTCTCTCTCTCCCTCTCTCTCTCCCTCCGGTTTCTTACTACTACTTTCACTTTCTACGCCTTTAAAAGTGCAAAGTTTAATTCAGAGAATTAGCCATTTCCTGTTTCATAACACACTGCACCGGATTGGGCTTTCTGTTCCAGTTTCCGTTCCACCTTAAAGGGGAATTCCACCAACGTTTCGAGAGTACTCCAAAAGTCTTCCTTCCAAATGTTAACAAAGTCCCTCAGAGCGTGTCCAAACCGCAATACTGCCACCACCGTGTTTCAAAGTTGGGGTGAGGTGCTTTTTTTTGAATGTGGTGTTTGTTTTTACCAAACACAGCTTTCAGTTTTGCCATCAGGATCTATTTTTACATAATCAATCCACATAACATGATGGTGTACTCCTACATTAGTCAGTGTATGAGAAGCCTGTAAGTTCTTATGAGTTAGCCCGCAAGCTCCTGAATATTCTACACCTTAGTCTTGGGGTCATTTTTGTTGGATGACCATTCCAGAGAGGGGTAATGGTGTTGAATTTCCACCATTTGTACACTCTTTGACTGATGGTGGAAATGAGCTAATGAGCACTGGCAAAACAAATCCAAGGTCTTCAGGAATCTCGTTTGACTGAGGCATGGCATGTACTAACTAATGTGTGTGGTAAAGACCTGACTTGAATGGTGAAGACTCACTTTAAATAGGGTAGGGTCAGTCCCGACTGTCATCCATTTGATTGAACCTCCCGACCCCAAATATGCCCTATACCAAACTGATCATTCAAGAGGTTCACATACTTTTTTTTGGTGAACATTTAATGTTGGATTACTTTGTTTAATAACTGGATAAAAGAACAAACTGTTTGTGCTATTTATCTATTGCTTTGACTTTGATCATATTTTAGGTCACATTTAAGTAGAAATACACTATTATAAGGGGTTCAAAACTTTCAAACAGTAAGAGGACAGTGAGCAGGTAGGACCTACTAGCAAAGAAGTTACTTACTTTTCAAACAAGTTCAAGAGTCCAGAAATGCTGTTTATTCAAGGAATTCACCAGGCTAAAACATGTTTTCTGTAAGTGCTCCGAAAGGATAAAATGATGTCTTGACGCCAAAATAATCCATAGTACATGGGAAAAATAAAAAGTGATTGAATTAAAGGAAAATCAAAATAACGATCTGATCTATTAAAGTAACTATCAGTCATCCTGTGCAGGGTATTCTGAGACAACAAACATTAAATTAGCAAACATTCCTTACCGCTTCCCTCTAAAAGCGCCATTAACAAACATCAACTAAACAAATGTCACTCACTGCCGCCCTCTAAAGGTGTTATTAACAAACATCATATAAGCAAACAAACATCACTTCAACAAGTGTAGAAAATAACTGTTTAAAGGGGGACCCTCATCAAAATGAAACATTCAGCCATTGCTTAATCTGTTGTGAATTCACATTCTCAGGTCCTGCAGGAGTCTCTAGAGTTATGTTTTCCAGTTTAAAGACTAGAAAATAAACCCTTTTGGGGCAGATATTTGAAGCTGGGCCATGTAACCACCATATGCAGCATGGACAGCAGTTACGAGTGACTCAATACGCTCCTGGTAGGTTGTCAACGCTATCTGGAGCCGTGCTGACTGCAGTGTGAACACGACGATAAAGGTGGTCCCACAGATGCTCGATTAGGTTCAAGCCTGGGAAATTAGGGGGCCAGGGTAGTACTTGGAAGTCATGGTCATGCTCTTCCAACCAATGTCGGACATTTCTAGCCACGTGACATGTCGCATTGTCTTGCTGGAAGATCCCATCTGCCCCAGAGAAGATGATCTGCAAGGAGGGATTCATACCCAAATTGGTTGAGCGTGTCTTCCACATGGATGAGTGGGCCCAGAGACTGCCACATCATGACTGCCACTTCATGAGCTACACGCTGCCGCTGTCGAAAGTAGAAATATAATAATGTGACTCGACTGTGTGGAATAATTTAGATAGCTAATGTTACTGCTAGGAAACGGAACATCATGTTTGTATTTATTGACTTCTTCGTAAGTATCATGCTGGGTAGTGAACACTGATGGTCAAAAACAGAATAAAAGAATACAAAAAGAAAAAAAGAATACCAATGAAGATGAGGGATGCAATGCTGCCGTACAGAATGACAAATAACATATTAGCACAGTATGGCAATTAACATATCTGTAGGCTGTTAAATATTGACAGATGTTACAACCAAGTCTGCATCATGACAATACCTTGTGTGTGCACGAGTATTGTTGTACAGAGTGAGGTGATCTTTTTTTGACTTGCATTCTAAAAGAAGAAAGTGACACTGTTGAAATGATGTTGGAAATCAGCCCGGAGGAAGGAGAGTCACATGATTTGTTCAGTCATATACAGGAGGTTTTAATGGTTAAAAACAAAAATGAAACGTCAGTAGTAAAATAAGTATGGTAGTTATATTGCACACTTGATGTATATAAACATACTGAGCAACCACACACATCTCTGTACAGTTTAAACTAGTCAACTTTAAAAGCATGCTGCTTGGCACTCATTACAGTAATCAAGGTTGTTGTATACATTACTAATTACAGATTGCAGACCGGTTACATAATCCTCTCCACTGTTTTTCAGCTTAATCTCTGTTTGCCACATTTGCAGCATATAGTCAACTAGCAGACTTCAATTTTTTTCTCTTTTGTTGACTTTTTTGCCATTGCTGCTGGCTGTGTGTCCTCTTATGATGCCACCAACTGGGCAGGTGAAAGCCAGCACGCACCAGAATCTTCTCTGCATCTTTTCAGTCTATTACTCACGAAGATAAACACACTTGAAGGAGAACACTAACTGCCGATTCTGTTACATCAGCTAAGACACCAGCATTATGCTGACAAATCCCACCCACCTACAGAGAGCGAGAGGCCGATTGCACTATTGGACTCCTAGCCACGGATGGCAATGGCTTCGCCAGAGATCGGACTTGCAATTTCCAACAACAGGCCCTACGCTTAGGCCTTCGCACGACAAAACCCTCTAACTCATAACTAGGGGTGTAAGAATGGATTGGGAAATTATGATATTGCAATGTCAAACTGTGACAATGTCCATCCTGGAGGTGTGACAATGGATTGTGGAGAACGTTATTAATTATCTCATCTAATCCAACTTCACCGCTTAAACACCAGTGTTTATAAATGGTCAGCACCAATCAGCACCTCGCTCTAGCACTCCTCCTAGCTCCCTGCTCAGTTCAAAATAATACAGCATCGTGGACCCAGGTCATGAATCGAATCGTGGGCTGAGTGTACTGTTACACCCAAACTCATAACACATTTATAACAGAATTCAGTGGCCAGCGGCATCGGAAATTATTATGCGCATCTGAATGTTAGAGATGTGGCAAACAGAGGTTATGTTGAACAATGCCTGCAAATACTGTTCCATAACACTGTTCCTTAGGGAGTTACTAGTGAGGAATTGTAGCTAAAATTATTTGCAAAAGAAAATAATTTCCGATCTAATCTCCATCTGAAACAACTGCCCACTGGCTTCTATTATAAGTGTGTTTTGAATCAATCAGTTTTGGGTATTGTTTGTAAATCCTATTGTCCATGGAATTTTGACCCTTAAAAAAAGATCAAGCTTAGGTTGAACACTCCTATAAGAATGTGCAATGCTATAGTATGGCAATCCTCAAGGGGAACGAAGGATACAGGTCATATCTGTCCACCCTAAACCTTCAATCATTAGTGTTACTTGACTGAGTTAAGACCTTGTCTTACTTTAAACTGGTCAGTTTTGCTAGGCTTCTCCACATGACCTTACTTGTGGGTATGGTACAGCCTTTAAATACCTTTTAATAACATCTACTATTCTTACACTTTTTAGATAAAATAGATTAAATAAATTGACAAAATTAAAAGTAACTAAAAATTACAGTACATTCTGACATATTTCCCCCTTAGCGCCAAAGCCCCTCATTTGAGAACCTCTGCACTAAAGCACAGTCTGCAGGGCATATTACATAGGATGTTTGATTTGTAGATGATCAGATGGATGGAACGTTCTTTGAAGATCCAGTTTGTCCAGAGTGATGTGGCTGTAGTGTATTTGAACAGTTTTAGTGCTTCAGAACTTAGTGTGACTGTAAATGTAACAGCCTGCTAAATGAAATGAACTATTGTACTCCTGTGATGCTTCAGAAAACTTGGATGACATTGTCCCACTCCTTGATGGGCCACACCCCGTTCTCTTGCACGTTGGGCGGAGAGCTCTTCCAGTCCCAAGCCTTTACTGGAACATTCCAGTCCGGACCGTAGTTGGCCATCACATAGTCCAGAGTTTCACAGGGCACTCTGACCTTCAGCTCCAGCAGCTCTGTCCAGCACAGGCTGAACCGGGGGAATACATACCTGCACAAAGCACAAAGGCACATAATGTATTAGGTATTGTCATTTCGTCACTGTTGCAGCAAAAACTTTCCCAAATAGTTCCAAATGCGAGTCCCTAACACGAGACAGCAACTACAAAACACCACAGGTCTATGACAAGGGCATCTGACATTTTGAAATGAAGAAAAAAGAGGAAATAAATAGTTAAAAGACTTCATGTTTTTTTTTTGGTTAAAGAGCATATAAGTTATTCAAGATCTTCTGAAAGTCCTTTTCGTAGTCCAACCAGTTTTCAGATTGCTGATAGTTGTTAGACATGGAAAACAAGGGGTTAGCTCTGTGCCAGAGCTCTTTATTGCAACAATCGATGTAAACTACGACTCTACGATGTAAGATACGGCTCTACACATTTTGCACATGTCCTACTGTTACTGTTTACGCACATACTGTACTGAATTGAATTGAAAACTGCTATGTGTAATATAAGCTTTATAAAACACTGAATGATAAATGAGAATGAGATGAACTAAATGAGAATCACAGACAGATACACTATCCAAAGAAGTAAATTCACTTACTTGAATTTCTTGCCGCTCTTTGCTTGCGTACCTCCATTCCAAACGATGTCACCATCCTCATAGAAGAAGAAGATGTCCAGTTTTACATCAAGGCCTTGGAAGGAGAGCTCAAGACTGTCCTCTATCTGCATAGGAGACACAGAGGTAGCAAAATCCTATAGCTTTATAGAGATTCTACATTTAGTAGCTGGCATGGAGCATGTGGCTCAACTGATGGTGTTTCCAAGGGTCTGTTACCTGAAATTAGGAGTAAAATAATAAAATAATAAAAGTCACGCTGTTGTCAGACAGCCCACAAACCCAATGAGAAGGGTAGTGAAGTTTAAGCTAGGCTAAATCTTTCATATTATGGTTCAAAGTACCTCTGTTAATTGACTTTTTTCAGAGGACACTGTTCAGCTTTCACTAGCAGAATGTGCAAAGCGGTATTCAAATCCTAATCACATCTTTAGAAAAATCTTTGGTTTTTTTTCCATCCAATAATTTCAGTTGGAGAACTCACTGATCCAACTCACTGATATTCATTTCAGGACTTCTAATATGTTATAAGAGCAAGATGTGCTGTACCTTTCCAAATTTGTGTTTGAGAGGGAGCCCAGCCTTCTGAAAGGCCTGTGTGATGTCATGTCTGTAATCTTTGATCCAGATGCCCAGGTCCACATCTTTACTGTAGGGAATGATGTTACATTGCCGGAACCAGCCTGTACACGAAAAAAACAATAATAATGAAAGAAGCAAGATATCTGTGCTTCCATCATGCCATGATATTTGCCACACTATTGCCTTGATGTCAGTACTGAAGCTTCAGAAGATACCAACAGCAAGCTTGTACTTTTTCCTTTAAAAACTACTACAATAGAATCATTCCTATAATTTACAGTATTCCCAGTCATCTAAAAGTACCATGCTCAAACAAAGATTCCACTACTGTTGGTCTTATATCTACATAAACCATATATAGCTACCACTGTTATCGAGTGGCCTACTTCCCCACGTTATACTGCACTATATGCAAATCTGAAATGCTGAAATGCTAAAAGCTAAATTTGCTGCTCCTTTCTATATCTGATCCAGGGTTTTCAGCTGGTACTAGCCCAATACAGATACTGGTCAGTCTTACTATGGAACACCTTTAGACTACTCACCAAGACAGGTGCCACTGCTCAACCAGAATGGGACATGAAGCTCCGCGAGAACTCTAGCAGCGAGGTGGAGAAGACTTTTGGCCTTCATCCTGAAGTCCATTGCCTCTGGAGATGTATCATCTGGGTACAGCTAGGCAAAGACTGGCTAAGTTAGTAAGTCAGTAAACAGTAGGAGGAAACCATATTTCAAACACCATATCTAATAAGCTGTAATACCAGATTCTTTTTTGCTGATTACAATAATTGAGACAAAAAACCTGGTAGAAGGCTGCAGCTTCTCGATATCTGCATTCCAAAAAGCGGCTATTGGAATGTTCGTTCAGGAAGCGCGAGAAGTTTTTAGGAATTCGCACGTCAAGCCCGTCCAGAGTGGTCAGGATAAGCTCTGGCCTGGAAAAAGGTACAAGTACTCTCAACAGTAAGAGTTGAAACTATGGACACATCACACCCCGGAAACCATCTGTTCAGGCAGATGGTAAAGAAACATCAGGTCTCGGACAAACCGGCTCAAAAACAGATTCTATCCCACAGCACACATCACACCCTAGTGCAATATTAAGATTTTTAAACATAAGGTAAACGCAATGTTTATGACAAGACAATTGTCATAGGGACAATTTCTACGTTTTTGTGCATCTCTCTTTTGTACACTGATAGAACTGCTTAAATTATTACACCCCCTAATTTTATTTTTATATAGCTCTTTTATTGATCTTTTAACTTTATTGCTATTTGCATTGTGTGTATTGCACCTAACTTTCACTGTACATGGTACAATGAGAATAAAGAAATTCTATTCTATTTTATCGTAAAACAACTGAAAACACCGGCTGACTTCTATGTGTAAACATTTCAAGACGAATGGGTCAACAGAATGGTCCACAATTAATCTTGTTGCATTCAAATTAAAGTTAGGTATGTGTATTATAGGTAAATATGTTCTTTTTCCTTTTCATTAATGCCATTTTGGAGATTCAATGTTTTGCTGTGACAACGTGTTTTCATCTTCATCTTTATTGTCAAACTGCAGAAAGAAAGAGTTCTCAACCACTGGGCTTTCTGGTGGTCTTTGGGCATGTACTGAGGGACTTATTAATAAGAAGAAAATATTAAATGTTTTCGAATGGTAATCAATACTTCAGGGGAAATTCCACCAATTTTTCAAAAAGTATGCAGAATTCAATCAAGCTGTCAACAAAGTCAGAACGATGTGTCAGGCATGTGTCAGAGGGAGCTTTAGACGTCTGGTTCCTACCACTCCACCATGAACAATTCTGTCTCAGCGTGGGTCTCTAAAATGGTGTATCAAACCACTTTTAAAGTGGAAAAGGTCCCTGGTTTTTGAGAGGGAGGCCTGGGCAAACTACTGGGCCTGGAGCCAAAAATTTGGTGTCCCTGATAATATGACTAAAATTAAACATTTACAAGAAACTACAAAGGTGTGGAAATTAAGACTATATAAAATATAGGAACTGTAATTCTATTTTAATAGCTTGCTAGCTACTTGTTGCTCGGATGTTGCCACATGTGGCTACTGGCATCACATGACCTACCGAATATCGCCCTACATTATATTGCAACATATGCAATTCTGAAATGCTGGCACCCCTGCTCTATAGCATAATGCACTTACAGAGAATGATAACTGAACAGTTTGTTGAAGTATACGTGATCAAAAGACAATTTTCTAATTTTGTGTTTTACTTTTGTGCCCATTTACCTTATTTTACTTTTATGTATGTATAGTTTGAACAGTTTTAGGAATAAATTTTGACCCTTGGCAACAACAATGCAGAAATCAGAAAAACAAGCAACAACCAGACTACCAGTCATAAAAACATCTTATTCTTCACTGTAAGTGTGTAATGGGCATGGAGTTCAGAGCTACCTGTCGTAAGCTCCTGCATAGCGGCCAAAGTCCAGTTTCCTGAAGGGGGCGAAGGTGCGGTCCATGCTGGCTTTGAGCCGCAAGGGTCCGTTCCACAGATAGTTGCCACTACGCTCATACAGCACAACTACATGTACCAGCCGGCTGTTGAAGTGGAAGAGGAGATGCAAAGGGATCTCACTGCCCATCAGGTCATCCATGCTGACCAGCCTGGGGTCCTTTCCTCGAATTTCCAGCAGCTCCAGGCCGCGTTCCTCCGCCGCCTCCAGCAAGCCAGCCTGCACAAACAGACAAGCTGCGTTCTCACAGATCTGATCCTACTGATACATGAACCTTCGCTAAATTCATTTTTGCCTTTAATAATTGAAGACTACAGTGTCTATATCTAATCATGGGAAAAACAACTTGCATAAATGCCAGAGAGTCCAGAATCTGTGCAGCACAGTGACACCTCCACTCGGCAGAAACTCTTACATCATATTTCCAGAGGTTTCCGAGCAGGCCAAAGGTAATGAAGTCCCTTTGGGTGCAGAGGAAGGTGCAGTGGGGTTCTTTCAGCTGACTGTCCTTTAGCAGAACAGAATCCTGGGAGAGTAGGCTCAGGGAGGCCTTATCCACCAGAAACACAGGCAAGTTGAACTTATGGGCCAGGCCCAGAAACTTCTTCACTAAATGCTGCGTTCAGAAAGAAGGGAAAAAAAGCAGTTGATTTACAAACTAAAATGCAATGCACTGGTTTCACAGTCATTCAGAGCCAGCAGCAGCCAGTCATTACTGATATGATGCTAAAATGTACGTGCTTAAATTCAGATTAATGTTTTTTTGTTTTTTATTAATGTTCTCCTCAATTTCCAGTTCCACCTGATAGCCTGGTCTCTCCCAGTCACAATACTATATGTACATACAACATTGGTAATGTGAAGGCTGGAATGTAGGTTGGGGCAGTATAATGGTAATAACGTATACCACGGTATTTAAAACCCTAATAACTTAGACCTTAGTAACCATGTGCCCTCTCTGCAGTCACTCAGCAACGGCTCCACACATTAAATTTCAGTTTTTGCTTATCTGGAACCAAGACTGTGGTTCGTGGCTCATCTGGCCTGCTAACTAACGTGTAGTCAATGCTGGCTCGAAGTCACAGGGGTCTGCAAAAGAGTTGGTTACTGCTCATACAGGGTGACAACTTTCACCAGCAGGCTGTTAAAGAAGCACTGCAGCGAGGCTGACCAGCCTGGGGACCTTTTCCTGAATCTCTGACAGCTAGTTGTCAGCTTAGCCAAAACACCAGCAGGTTCATTTCACCTTCCGCTCCATCATCATCTAACATTGTGTTGGTGTTGTAGTTAGCCAGAATCCAACATGATCTGCAGCGTAGAGCCGTTCTCATGTTAGCTAAGCTAATGCTAACCAGATCATCTTGCCTAGTTTGCAGCACTGTTTAACATTTGTCAGTCATCGGACAGATGAAATGGATAATTACTGAACTACGCCCTGAATATTGTGTGCATGTATTTGGTGACCATTTAAGCAAACTTGTCTTGTTTTATTTTTTTTTCCTCAACTCTGAATTTACGGAGTATGCAGTGGTAATATTGGAATACCTGGCAATACCATAAGGCATAACATTGGTTTGAGATGGTTTGAAGCTATTAAGAAGGGGGCACCGCCCAACCACACTGCTTTCTCCACTATGCATGAAACACCATCATAGTTTTTGAACTGCTGCTAATGCAGCCTCACTGGATAGCTCTACACTATTACACGAGAATGCTAATTGCTAATTCTGTTATGTCAGCTATCAGACACACTCTGGGTAGCAAAGTGTTGAGTGATGGGAAAAATAGCTTAAGCAAGACATCACCATACTCATAAGAAACTTTAAAAAAGTGGTTCAACGTTCTGGGCAGAGGCTGTGCGACTTCTGTTGGGAAATTTTAAACATCGGTATTTGCCCAGGCGCCATGTTTGTTGTTGTCGGAAAACCTTTGACGTTGACATGCCCTCCAGTGGAAGTATTACTAAACATCCATGCCAATGTAAATCATAGAAGCATAGAAGTACATGGGCCTAAATGAGATGGCTGTAATCACAAATTCAGCTCCATGTCATTCACAACCAGAGCCATTCAGTGCAGTCAGGAGAGAAGAAGAGGATCTAAGTCTGCAGCACCCTTCAAGAGTGTCATGTTGTGGTGCGATGGTGCTTTTGACTTACCCACTGGGCCTCCTTCCCTGCCGGGTAGCCTTTACCAGTCAAGGCATGAAATCCATTCTTTAAAAAAAAAAAAGATGGGTCACTTAATCAAATTATGTTTTGCAATGACATTTAGTCTTTCCATGCTTAAGACAGACCCAGCCCACATAAGCCACTGATCTTTAAATACTGTGTCATTACTCGTCGTTCTTGCCAGTAGTGCGTAAAGGTGAACTGTAACAAAACACTCTTAATAATGACGTCATTAGGATTCATATCTGTATAGCAGATATGTTGACCCCTGGTTCCTATTACCACCAATGTAAAGAAATCAGAGTCAGCTGGTTTCTCTATAATGAACCATTTCACATCATACCACTCTGAATGACTTTGCTTATTTTCCAGAATTTTCATTTGTAAATTTTTCAGTTGTAAACAAAACTATTCAGAGTGGTTTGATGTAAAATGCACTATTCTAGAGAACATTATGGACACACGTTTGTACACAGTGATGGTAGGAACCAGATGTCAGAAGAGTTTAATGCTGCAAAAGCTGCTTATATGAAATAGTTATGGATACTAATGCCTGACACATTCCTTTTTATGTGCACTTCACATCAGATCAATCTGAACGGCCACGTCCACATCTCAAAAACTAAACTATGCTAAACCTTTAAAGAAGAAGAAGACAAAAAGAGGAATTCCCCCTTAACAGTGGTGTCTGTAGCTCCTGCTCACCTTGGAAACATACTGCCTGTAGTAGTATAGCTGAAACAAGAGGAATATAGAACTGGTTGCGATGAGCAATGCCAGCACCACTGTCTTGTTGATTCTAGGCATGGGGCCACCTGGATGCTTGTGACAATAAGGGGCAGTGCCATAAGGCTGACTCCTTCACCATACTTGTGGTCAGACGCTGCTGGTGACATGGAGCTCTGAAAGCAAAGAGATGCAACAAAACAAGTTTAGGACACTGATGGAAAGAATCCAGCCTGCCTTCTCATATGAAGTACTGTTTTTCAGGCTGAGGCAATTCATTCATGATCCAAAATGCAATTCTAGTGTGGATCTAAAAGTCAGACATACATTCACCAATCACCTTGTTAAAAACACCTCCTTGTTCCTACACTCTTTGTCCATTTTATCAGCTCCACCTACCATATAGGAGCTCAGGAGCACTTTGTAGTTCTACAATTACAGATTGCAGTCCATCTGCTTCTCTGCATATTCACTCTAAAAAAAAAAAAGTCAGGACCCTCCCCGCCCCCCGGACCACCACAAAGCTGGTATTATGTGGGTGATGGATCATCCTCAGCACTGCAGTGACACTGGCGTGGTGGTGGTGTGTTAGTGTGTGTTGCACTGGCGTGAGCGGATCAGACACAGCAGTGCTGCTGGAGTGTTTAAACACGGTGTCCACTCACTGTCCACTAGACACTCCCACCTTGATGGTCCACCTTGTTGATGTAAAGTCAGAGACGATAGCTCATCCATCACTTTTGTGTTGATCCTCTAGTGCCTCATTAGTGGTCCTGATCCACTCGCACCAGTGCAACACATTTACACCTACGACATTTAGCAGACACTCCGAGACAAGACACTGGATTAGCACCTTGTTGGGCTCCTGATAGAGAAAGGGTCGAATCCATCAGCTGTTGCAGGGAAGGAGTCAGGTTCGCATATGAGTTGAGAACAATAACTGGCCATCAAGAACACACAAAAGCTAAAACATCACCACCATGTCAGTGTCACTGCAGGGCTGAGAAATTATCCACCACGCAAATACTACCTGCTCTGTGGTGGTCCTGTAGAGGTCCAGACCATTAAAGAACAGGGTGAAAGGAGGCTAACCAAGTACTCAGAAAAACAGATGGGCTACAGTTTGTAATTGTAGAACTACGAAGTGCTCTTATGTGGTAAATGGAGCTGATAAAATGGATAATGTGTGCTCTGGGAGTATAACGTTACATTCTTATATGTAGTACAAGTATAGCAGCCTCTCATTCATAACAATAAAGTTCGATCTCTATTCGAATTTCCCGTTCCACCTTAAACAAGGCGCTACTGCTGCAGCATTTAAGGTGGAACGCGAAATGAGAAGCTAACTTAAGCTTCGTCTCTCACTGCATGGACACAAATACAAACACAGCAGGCACGCATGCAGTTAGCGCTGTTGTTATTGAACTGATATACTAATGATGATGATGACGATATTTTAATTAAACGCCATTAATCGTTTGCTAGGCTCGTACTTACTCATCTGAAGAGAAAGAAATGTATTTCCAAATAGGATGAATATGATAATAAAGGCAATTTCAACGCTAGAATGACAGAGAAGCTTCCAACACCAGCGGACGGCAACAGACGAGGGACACACGGTACGAAACGCGATTTGAAACGCTAATATTCACTGTCATCCGGGAATCCGAGGTGTATGAATACCGATACACTTATATTAATAATCAAAATGGAGTTACAATGTACAAACGCCAAAATATAAACACATTAAATGTTGTAAATAAAAAAATAATTTCTGTCAAATTAAATTTCTGCCAAATTCAAATAACAAATAATATTCTTCCGGAGTGGTGAAACAACATGAAATGTTAACTGCAGGGAAAGACTCTGATGGCTTTACAGTGGTGGTGAATGGATCAGAGGTCGCTATATCTACAACATACATTTTAATTACTATCCAAAAGCCACCACTGAACCCGTGTCTACTCTATATTAGTTTCCATATGAAGTGCTGCTGAGAGTCAAATAGTCAATAGTCAAAAATTAGAATAATAATAATAATAAAATAATAATAATAATTATATATATATATATGTGTGTGTGTTATTATATATATATATATATATATATATATATATATATATATATATATATGTGTGTGTGTGTGTGTGTGTGTGTGTGTGTGTGTACTGTGTATATATATATATATATACAGTACAGACCAAAAGTTTGGACCTTCTCATTCAAAGAGTTTTCTTTATTTTCATGACTATGAAAATTGTAGATTCACACTGAAGGCATCAAAACTATGAATTAACACATGTGGAACTATATACTTAACAAAAAAGTGTGAAACAACTGAAAATATGTCTTATATTCTAGGTTCTTCAAAGTAGCCACCTTTTGCTTTAATTACTGCTTCGCACACTCTTGGCATTCTCTTGATGAGCTTCAAGAGGTAGTCACCTGAAATGGTTTTCACTTCACAGGTGTGCCCTGTCAGGTTTAATAAGTGGGATTTCTTGCCTTATAAATGGGGTTGGGACCATCAGTTGTGTTGTGCAGAAGTCAGGTGGATACACAGCTGATAGTCCTACTGAATAGACTGTTAGAATTTGTATTATGGCAAGAAAAAAGCAGCTAAGTAAAGAAAAACGAGTGGCCATCATTACTTTAAGAAATGAAGGTCAGTCAGTCTGAAAAATTGGGAAAACTTTGAAAGTGTCCCCAAGTGCAGTCGCAAAAACCATCAAGCGCTACAAAGAAACTGGCTCACATGAGGACCGCCCCAGGAAAGGAAGACCAAGAGTCTCCTCTGCTGCGGAGGATAAGTTCATCCGAGTCACCAGCCTCAGAAATCGCAGGTTAACAGCAGCTCAGATTAGAGACCAGGTCAATGCCACACAGAGTTCTAGCAGCAGACTCTCTAGAACAACTGTTAAGAGGAGACTGTGTGCATCAGGCCTTCATGGTAAAATAGCTGCTAGGAAACCACTGCTAATGACAGGCAACAAGCAGAAGAGACTTGTTTGGGCTAAAGAACACAAGGAATGGACATTAGACCAGTGGAAATCTGTGCTTTGGTCTGATTAGTCCAAATTTGAGATCTTTGGTTCCAACCACCGTGTCTTTGTGCGACGCAGAAAAGGTGAACGGATGGACTCTACATGCCTGGTTCCCACCGTGAAGCATGGAGGAGGAGGTGTGATGGTGTGGGGGTGCTTTGCTGGTGACACTGTTGGGGATTTATTCAAAATTGAAGGCATACTGAACCGGCATGGCTACCACAGCACCCTGCAGCGGCATGCTATTCCATCCGGTTTGCATTTAGTTGGACCATCAATTATTTTTCAACAGGACAATGACCCCAAACACACCTCCAGGCTGTGTAAGGGCTATTTGACCAAAAAGGAGAGTGATGGGGTGCTGCGCCAGATGACCTGGCGTCCACAGTCACCGGACCTGAACCCAATCGAGATGGTTTGGGGTGAGCTGGACCACAGAGTGAAGGCAAAAGGGCCAACAAGTGCTAAGCATCTCTGGGAACTCCTTCAAGACTGTTGGAAGACCATTTCAGGTGACTACCTCTTGAAGCTTATCAAGAGAATGCCAAGAGTTTTGGTCTGTACTGTGTATATATATATATATATATTTGGGACTATTTTGCCATAGAACTGTGTATCCTTCCACCATGAACTGATTCAAATAAACATTTATTACACATAGGAGACTGAAAACCTTTACCACAAAACAACCATAAAACAAGGTGTCAGACATCAGACTGTGTATTAATAACCATTTCATGTTTTCATGTAATAACTTTCTGTAAGGCAGGTATTAGAGGTAGATGTCTGGTTCCATTCAGCACCACTGTCCCAGTAACGGAGCATTTCATACCAAACCAAACCAAACCACTCCGAATGACTTTGTTTACATCTTAACCGTTTAATGACGCAGACATGTTGAGTTGCCCTTTTAACTGCTCAAAAACGCGTTCATGAATTTAGAGGCGTTTGGAGATTATTGTTGAGTCGTGAAAGAAGTGAAATATCAATATTTTAGAACTACTGAGACATGAGAATATGAGCTGAATAACCATAGCCAAATACTTTACCACAGTTTCTACAAACGTGTGTCTTATAGCGACAACACTTACAAAGATAGAGTTAGCATAGTTAGCATAGCTACCAGCACGAGCCAGTCAAGCACGTGGCTAAAGACAAACAAACAAACGATGTTTTTCAGTCTGTTTATTTCTTCGTTTTGGAACTACACCAGTGGTTTAATGCCCTCACACATAAACCAAACATTATTTTGCACAGCAACAAACAAGACTATAGTGTTTTAAACTGGACCTTCTGTGCGTTATAGAGAACCAGACGAGTCTGTTCATTACATGAAACGCGGTTTGAGCAGATATTAATATTTAGCCTGTAGTTATATGAGATCTAAGGTGCTGAATTGCTGCATTTATTGCTGTTTCAACGTTTCGTCACCAGATGGCGATGGTGTCTTGTTTTTTACAGGTGCATGCTCGGTTGGACATGAAGACCCTCTCATAATGGGGGATATTTTAGTTTAGTTATTTTATTAAGTTTAATTTATTCTTTATTCAGTTCATGTTTATTATAAGTGTATGTGTTTTAACAGACAAATCATTACTGTACTGTGTTTGACACCTGTAAAAGAAGCTCCAGAGACATAAAGAGCAGAAATCTAGTTTACTTTCCAGTTTTGCACAACTTAATGACATAAAAAAAAATCAATAAATTATTCATTGGACAGACCCAGGAGTTATTGATATGCACATGAAGAAGGGTGATAAATCCATCAGGAAAGAGAAAAAGAAAAAAAAATCATATCAGTCATAAAGAAAAAAGTGGTCTGAAGTCCTGACCCAAGAGGTGGTCTGTTTTTGGAGGACAGGACTAAATAGACTGCTGGTACAAACAGCAGAATTAACGGTAGACTAAAGAAGCAGCATTGAAACTGTTTACATTGTGCAAAAGTTTTCCACAGTCATGTTCAACCACTTCACATGCCGTAGTAAAAACTACAGGGTTCGTACTTCAAATGGCGAAAAGGAGATTCAGAGTCCAAGGAAAAATACCTTGATCAGACAGGAGGTAATAGTCACTCGCACGCGTAGACCATACTCACACATACACACACACACACACACACACATACTAAACACACACCAAACTAAACCAAAATGACACAGTTTCAATAAAACAGTACAACAAATCAAACGGGACAGCGTCTCTGGTTGCAGAGTAAACTCGCCTCAGCAGTAAATCATACCAAAAAACAATTTCAACCTAAAATTAGTAAGGAAAAAGTGCACTCAACTATTCCCTGATAAAGCCACTAGCATCTCTGGTGCAAACATCTGTAAGATAACAGGAGACAAGAAGAAACAGAGAAAGAGGCATTTCTCCTCCGGTACATAAACAAACGAGAGAAACATATAGAAAATACATTGCAGTGTATTCCATTTATACTTTGGAATATACTGGCAACATATGTTTCATTTTCACAGGCGGAGACGAAGGCGGAGTAGCATGTTTTATCTAGTTCCTGCCATTTCCCATGATGCCTCACAGCATTCCATCACTGGATCACATACTCCTCAGGAAGGGCGATTCTGGAAGCAGGAGTGGAAGTTTATGGGTTGTTTGTAGAGGTGACTTTGCGCTGCTGATTAAGGTTAAGATGTGGGCAGAAGGAAGCTTGTCCTAAACCAGCAAGCGTTGGGTGGCTTCAGAGCACAGCAGTTCTGTTTTCTGTTGGAGCTGGGCAGTTCAGGCTACTGCGCTGTTTAGGCTACTGCGCCATGCTGTTCAGACTGCTGTTCGATCCCGCCAGCCCATTTTCAGCCTTCTGGAAGCTTCTGACTGCACTGGGCACCTGTAAACCCGTCGACAGACTCAACCCACCACACCACACCTGCAGAAAAACAGAATTTCCATTTTCTTTAGGCATTTTTACAACTTCAGTGAGCTTACATTTCAAATGAAAATAGGTTATGGTTTTTATACTTCACTACTTTTACTTTGTAACAGTTTTTCAATTTAATGTGCCAAAAAATTGTAGATAATCAATTTCCATCTACAAAATCTCCATCCTCTCTTTATCCTATATTTTAAACTGGCAGGTTTTTCCTGTCCCCTTAAACCAGCATTACGTGAGAGTTGGTATTTTTGGAGTGTAATTCACTTTCACACCACTATCATAAACTGACTAATCTAAAGTCATGGGATAGCACTATGTAAATTGATTATGAAGTGGTGTTACCTCGGTGGACAGCTTGGCAACACCCACACCTGTATAAGTTATGGCATGTTATCTCGTCCAGTGTTCAACCTCACTGCATGGCGAAACAAATTATCAGAGCTCAAACGAGGCATGATAGTGGGTGCCAGACGGATGGGACATTAGATTTCCAAAGCTGTGCGAGCATTTAACATTCCTCCATCCTAAGTGTCACGGTGGAGCAATGCAGTGGCTGCCCATGGGTGCTTAATGTGTGGCATCTGGCTAGAATATGTCTATACAAACAGACAAGCGACACTGGCAGAAATCACATCCACATTCAATGCAGGATGCCCAACACACGTACATCCCGCTGGTCAACATGCCATTCTTTAGCTTTCATGGGATATGGGAGCAGAAGACCCACCAGAGTGCCTCTGTTAACACCACGACACTGGACACAACACCTCACCTATGCTCATGAAGTTGCTAACTGGACCCTAGAGGAATGACAACAAGTGGCGTGGTCCAATGCATCATGGTACCGGGTGTTTCGCGGAGATGGTAGGGTACCCCATGAAGCCATGAACCCCAGTTCTCAACAAGGCACTGTGCAGGCTGGTGGTGGTTCCATACTGGTGTGGGGTGTGTTCTCATGGCTCTTCCTCAGCCTTCTTTGGACTTCTTTTGGCCTCAGCCATGATATCCACACTGGGAATACTAGCATATTCTTATAACTGCTGAAGACCCATAGATATTGATGTGTGACGTGGTGTCATAAATCGTTATTCAGTTCTTGTTAGACGGCTCAAACATTCTTCTCCAAAGTTACATAGCCCTAGAGCAGAGAGGATGGCAATGACAGACACGCCATTCTCACCAATAAAACGTTGAAGCTGTTATTTTAAGGTCAAATTATTAAATGATGTTGCTTTAGGAATGATATATGTAAATAATCTTGGTTCCGGTTGTCTGCCCAGTACTGTGCTTTTTTTGGGCTCACACATTCCTTATAACTTCAGTGTGAATGGGTGGGGATAAACGGTGACGCCAGAAAAAGACTGTGTGAACTGGAGAATAAAGTGGTTGTTTTTAAATGTCTGTTTGCAGAAATACATCACAGTATTGCACTGTTAAAGTTTCATCGCATAATTCACCCCTCAGTCCATCCAGTCCATGTATGGAAACAAAGCTGGAAAAGGAGCCTGTTATGAATTCACTGTTTCTATGAAGTCACAGGAACCAACTTATTTGCATATATCCATCTATTTGCCTACAGCAGTTTAGATCCGCCCACTCATACTGAAGTTCCAAGGAGTGTTTCAGCTCTGAGTGCTTTTCTTAATGAGGCACAATGCAGGACAGCCAATCAGAAGAGTTCATTTTGTCTTGATCAGTCTTAAAGGCACAGTAACAAAAACAGCCTGTTTCTTTCTAAGGCATAAAGAGAGGTTAGAAAATGCTCGTGCAAAATTAATTATGGCCATGTTTGGTATATAAAACTACACAAATATTATAAGTGAATATCAAATACAAGAAAAATGCCTTTTAACTCTTATCTGTTAATTCTGTAGTTCAACATGTAGACAATAAATGTCAACATGATGAATAAATGAAGTTACAAAACAGTAAATTACCAATTTAGTAAACCAGCAGTTTGCAACCAAGCATCAGTAATTTACTAATGAAAATAATATTTATGTAAAATAAAGAATCTGGACATTTTACTGTGTAGTCAGTCAAAATGCCCATTAAGTGCAAATTACTTATTTTTCAGCTTTCACTCTTTTCAGAAGACTCACTTTATAGCAGGGATATTCTTCCACACCGCCACTAGTTAGAAGTTGGTGGAGCAATGCAAGTTAATTCAAATTAATTGATATTCAATGTTGCTGAGGTCTGGACTGAGAACACAAGTAGCTTCTATGTTTGACTAGCAAATTCTCTTTTAACGCCTCCTTGAGACCTACACATGGGGTGGTTCCGTCAGGTCTTGCACTGTTCTTAGGAGTCCCATGTTCTAGTACTTGGTGGCCATTTTGACTAGAAGTGAAATGTAGTAGCCAACATTCACACGGACTTTAAATAATCTCTCACTGAGACAAGAAAAATATTTGTTAACCAATTTTCAGCCATTCTAATGACTCTTCTGGGTTTTCTGGGACTGTAAGAAACCTGCAACTAATACTAGCACACTGTTAGCACAATGAGTGAGTGTTACTTCCTTTAAACTGCTCTCAGTTCAAACCCTAACACACCTTCAAACCTCAGCTTTAACCTCTTTTGATCTACTGTCCCCTAAAGACGTATACCACTCAATCTTTTCTGCACTCAATGAAGCTGCTGTTAGCAGATGAAGTGCATAACATTCCGCTTGTGGCAGGAGACAGTCTGGTACATGGACAAGTGGATCAGATTTAATTTTACACTGCTACATATAGCCTGACCTTATGCTTTCTGCACTGTACCGTAGTGAAACATGTAGAAGCTCCAATTTCAGTGGCAGCCGTGTTTACTGTAAATATTTACTTCTAAAGGACGTTATTATTATTATTACATCATTATTATTATTGTTTGATTACTTATTTCTACTTTACAGTGTATAACTTTCTATTGCACATGTATTGTAGCCTGGAGAGCCTGGAAAATGAAACTGCATTCTAGCTGGAAGAGCGTATGGATTTGATGACTTTTCTTGAGACTATTTAACCTGCTCTCACCATAAAGGCCGGCACAACAGGCTGAGTGAACTTTGTCTTGAACGTGTGAAGCAGCTGTTTGCTTTCTGCGTTGTAGAACGATAGCTGACCTGAAATGAAATGAACAGAAAAAGACAAACGAGAGGAGATTAGTCGCAAAATATGTGGTCATTCAACTGGACTAATTAAAAAGAACGCTGCTTTACGAAGCACAGGAGGAGCCTGTCTGTGTTTCTCTGTTCTGCAGAATAATTTATGGATCTGTGGACATTCGATCCACAGGGGTCTGGTAGCCCTCAGCTTGGAGAGCAACAGGGAGAAAGGTGCTTAGGGCGAGCTATAGGATTTCCTGTAGTATACCTCAGTATTCAAAGAACATCTGTTAGAAGTGTTAGAAGTGCACATAGAACATAAGGAAGTTTTAAATTCATGTAGTGGGGCATTTCTGGAAGTGCTGTTCGGGATGCGCTTTTGTAGACACTTCATAATGACATGTAAAGCCCAGTCAGATTTGGCTTAGTGTTACCAACAGACTGCCAACAAGATTTGTGTTTTTAATCCAGTATGAATTCACAGTATATATAGCTGTTACAGTTGGCAAAAACGAGTAATGCTAACTCAGTGTGAATCTGCAGTTGGAGTAGTTTTTAAGGTCAAGACAGACAGTGATACATGGGATAATCCAGAATGAATCTGCAACCTGTGTATCATTTTAAAAAGTCATTCATTCATCTTCTAAGCTGCTTATCCTTCTGGATCGAAGGGGGTGCTAAAGCCCAGCGTGTATTAGCCAGAAGATAGGTGTAGTAGTTACAGTTTAATGATAATAAATGAAGAATGATTATAAACAAGTATGAATCTACAGCATGGAGCGATTTTAATTCAGTGTGAATCTGCATTGTGTGTCATTTGTCTGTATAGTTTTTATTGTCAGTAAGTAGTAAATTGTTAAGCGATTTTAAACCAGGATCAATCTACAGTGTGAAGTGATTTTAAACCACCTCACATAGACCTACTATGAAGCACAGCCACCATGTGGTGTGTTGTCATTGTTATTTGGGGAAACCAATCAACCTATTGAGTTCCACAGATTACATTACACAACCTTCTCTCATAAACCTAATCCAGCTTGAATACAACCTAAGACTATCCTTAGATGACAAGCTGGCATATACCACAACAGCATGTCTTTTTATTCCTAATACTGTACAGTCCGGTAAGTTCCTGTTTGATGTTCCCTTACACTAAATGAAGCCTGAGGCTCTTTAGGTCACTAAATGGATTCTGCTGTACCTCCGTCCAAGTCACAGTAGACCCCTATCCTCTCTGGAACTGGCATGTCCAGGCTTTTGGCCTTGTTGTTGTGTTTGGCAGCGAAGGCGTTTTGGAGCCAGTTGTTGACGTGGATGCACCATGTAGTGTTGGTCTTGCCCAGTTGGTCAAACTTGCCCAGGTTCTTGTAGGCCACACCGACACTGTAGGACTTACAGTCTTTCAGGGCTTTCACCTCCCAGTAGTGCTGCCCCGAGTCAACACTGGTATCACCTGAACACATGAAACATCTGAACTGTAAAAAGAGTGACATCACTTTTAGAATTGATATACTATTATTCAAATTCAATGACTAGTCATTTCAGTAATTGTCATTTTGTTCAACTGAATTCAGTTCAACAAACTGTACAATGTAGGTTGAGATGTTATAAGATAGATGCCAGAATGTTACTTATTGTTTTTATGGGCAACTGCAAAAAACATACTGTAATTTTTTATTTCCATTTTATTATTTTTGACATTTTACAGCTGAGTTGTACAGTACTACAATCATATTCAAATAATTTTAAATATAAAAAAAACATTTTACATATTTATCCTCAGTTCCATGTTTTGTATTATTTGAAAACACAGATTCTAAACCTTGGTGACGTTTTAATAGGAAGTATGTATGAATACTGTAATGGAAATATGTAACACTATATGTAGGTGGAAAACAACCAAATATAAGTTTGTATTTACAGAACATTGCATGGTTGTATGATATTTTTTTCTGGCAGTTTGCCATATTTGCAAAATTTTAATTATGCAGATGTGCCTGGTCCAGGTCTGTACCCAGTACTGTGTAGGATTCTCCCGTAAAGCGGTCTCTCCCGCCCCTTGGAGCTGGTGAACGTGTAGCTGAGCCTCGTTTTGGAGACGGTGTTCCACTTCTGTAAGCACCAAAGATAGTAAACACATAGTCGATCTTCAAAAGCACACCAACACTGTCACAGCTTACAGTACACACATTCTAACAGAGTTCATGACATCTACAGTAAGATGAATCCACACATGCTGATTCAACTGCAAACACAAGCTCAAAGAGCCACCACAGAGAAGAAGGAAAACAGAAAACACAAGAAGAAATGGTAACAGGTCCGTTGTGGTTTACATAAAACACCATGTCGGTTAGTAATGGCACCTGGGACTTCCGCAGGTCAAGACATCCATGACCGATAAGACAAAGACTAAAATGAAGCAGGCATTATGGATGTTAGAGACAACAGAGAAAACAATGATATGTAGATGGAAACGCTATTCAGAATCTCAAAAGCCAGTGACCCCCCTATAAGGTACGGGCAATATAAATTGAAATAGTTATGTAAGTCTGTAAGTGTATTTATTTCTTATTACACAAAATGGAGTCAACCTGCTAAGACAATTTGGGTGTCTGAAGTTTGCTTCTATGTGTTTTGCATTGGAGTTACAAAGCTAATATAGCTAACAAGCAATGGCAGTGTGTAACCACCAATTGGCATTGGTCTGAACCCAGTTGTTAAGTTCTCAAACAGGCTTATTTATGGGGTTTCTGACAACAAATGACATAATGTTATCTATAAAAATAGTTTTTTTTAATATGCAAATTTGCTTCTTTCTCATATTATACATTTGTATATTTAGGATCCATAAGATGTCTGAACTGTACGATTCAACAGAGCTAACAAAACCTAAAGGAGAGTGGTAGTGGAATGTAGTGGTGATATTTTACCATGCGTACAAATGTCTGTCTAGGTCATCACTACCCTGTCTGCCATATAATCTCCTATGCGAGGACTTGGTTAAGTGATTTTAGAGTACTGTGGGGAATTCTGTGCCTTTGTGCAATGACAGATGTCAAAGCTAGGCGACGGTCGACCCCGCCTCTATTAGCCATGTGGCGCATGCACACACTCGCTGGAGAGCAGCTGGTGAATGAATGACTGCTCAAACAAAGGGGGCTACGCCAATTGACATGCAGGGAAGTCTCGGACCACGCCCTCACGGGACGTCCTAAACCACAGAGTCATATGGAGTGGGCCAGATCTCTTAAAAGTGGACACTGCTCAGTCATTACATAAGACAGATGCACTCACTGCCCTAATATCTTAATGATGGTACACAGTATGATGGCGCGTGATGATACGTGAAAACTAGGGGTGTGAAAATGCACTGATGTGTCATCATACATTTTTTCTGAAGGAGGGGATTCAGCTGTATACATTTTGGAATGTTAGAATTGATTATAACCACAATATAAATCACTATGTAATAATAAAAGTTTGGTCTCCTTCGTATGCCAAAACACATATTGAACTAATTTTAATAACAAACAACAAGGTTTTTATTATCTATATTCCACTACTGTGTAAATTAGTACTATATGCATTTAACCATGCAAAAATCAAAGACCAGCATTCATTCGTTTAATGTCAAATCAAACATTTATTGGAGTTACTGTGCGAAGATTGGATAGGTATTAATATATTACTGTGGTCTATCTTTTCATTTGCCAGTAATTGGTCATGAATGATCAAAGATTTCCACCCCCTACTGAAAACTGTTTTCTATGATGGAATGCTGACGAAAAAATAAACACTTTTTAATAGACTAGTTACTCACCAAAGTCAAAAAGACGCAAGCATGAAAGAGACAAGCATGAGCAATTTACAACTGTATCTAACTGTTTTTATACAAAGCATTAGCACCATCGACTAATGGCTATACCACGGCTACCACCATTTTTTGCCACCATTTCTTTTAAGAGAGACAGCGAAGTGTAAAAGAGCATCCTTGATTCAAAAGAGAAGGAGAGTTAGAGATCAGTTATAGATGGAGGCACCGCAGAAGAGCATTCTGATCTGTTCATAATAATGACCATGAAAAGTAATTAAAGGCAATCTCCATCTATAAATGATTGTTTCAGTCACACACAGCACACGTATCAGCCTGCATTCTATGTAGTTACTTAGGCTACTGCAAGAAAGGCCACTTGGTATTTCGTGATTCAGAATTACAGAGTTAGCCGGAGAACTTTTCGAACCATCACCATTTCAAATGAAGTCTATTCTTATTCACTTTAAAGGACCCATATCCTACACTGTTCTTGTAGTACATTGTTGTATTTTAGGGCCAACCTATAACACTGGCATGGGTTCATGGACCAAAAACAGTCACAGTTCAATTTTCCAACATCTCTTGATCCCTTATGCTGTTTTTCTTATATACTGGAATACCTCTTTTCTGATTGGCTATCCTGTTTGGGACCGAATTGTCTAGCCTGAAATCAGGAACAAACTGTCATGATCAGGCATACATCTTTGATTAAGCCAGAAAAATAAACTTCAGCTGCTTCTTTTAGAAGTGTGTATCCTCTGAAAGGCCGCAATAATCCAGTTGCTTCCCGGCAGCCATGAACAGCACAACTTTAGTCACTGTCTCCACTATATCTTCCACTATAATAACTCTACTACAGAATGACTGCAGGCTGAATCAGTGACTGTTTGTAAATGTTTATGACATCACAGCCATGATGAATTTAAAACAGGCTGATTTTGCAGCTCAGTTCCCCTATATGGGCTGTATGAACTACACAATGAATGTTTTTTTAAGAAGGTAAATTCAAGATGAAGTGATACAGGTTCTTTAAAACATCAGGTTAAAACCAGAGCCAAGAAACTTTAATACGTCTTAAAGATTAAAGTTATCCAGCTAACCCAGTAATCCTTTTTCACAAAACACTCCTCTGAAGAAGGTTGCAGAGAGGATCTGCTGCTGCTGCTAATGCAATAGCCTGAGAAGAACACACAGGAAGAAAAGTGTGGGCAAGCTAGAAGAAGCAGTGAGGGCCTATAGTCCTCAGTAAGGGTCAAATCCCACTGCCCACAAGCTCAGTGTCACCTGTTCATGTTCTTCAGATTAGTGAGGTGTGCACTGTTGGTGAACAAGAAAGGAAAGCATAAATAAAGGAAGACAGGTGTAAAAGTGTGCTTTAACAGTAGAACAAAAAGGAAACTGGTCAATATGCGTGCAAGCCCTATAGCGAGACACATCCGACAAATACGCTACCATTCCAATGTTCGGAATTTAATATAAAATTTTCTTTTCAGGGACATTCAAATATGATGCTTACATTCTACACCTTCATATGGTGCACAGTTTGTGGCTGTAAAATAATTTAGAAATGAAAATATCTTTAGGGTATCTAAGTATCTAAGATACAATAAGTGGCCAAAACTGAGTGGACACTCCTCCTTAGGTTCAGGTGTTTCAATCACACTCACAATTCTACATACAATGCTACAGGCCACAATGTACAGGCAAGAATGTTCATCATCACAGTGCGGGGGTCCTGTGGCTCTGTTATGGTGTTGCAGGCGTTGCTGGGGTCCACTGGGGTTCCTTTCCAGGAATTCAATACAGTTACTCTGACTGATCACCTTTATCCTGGTGGGAGTGGTCTTTTCCAGGATGACAATACCCCCACATACAGGGCCCCAGAAGTCACTGAACGGTTTGATAAATTATTTTCATAAATTATATGCTATGGAATTTGCAGTCACCACATTTGAACCCAGTTTAACACCTATGCACTAGTCACTGAATAAAATCATAAAAATAACTAAACGTTTGAATGGTAGTATATGCAGTAATGTGTCAGTGACCACTGAAATAATAGCTGAAAGAAGTTTTCATCTTTTATCCTGCAGTAAACAGACATAGTAGTAAGAACAGTTGAGGGTGAACAGAAAGCCTGCAGCTGCAGTCTGGGCCCTTAATAAATCACGAGCTTCTAGAAGGGTCCAGTAATGCAACACCCGACAACACAGAAGAAACACAGGCAGAAGTCTTTACAAACGCTGAATGATCTGCAGCCTCGTTCATCATTAAAATACTACAGCTGATATAAGTAGGCATTCAGCACATATTAATCCTGTTTAAATATACAGCACTACAGACCCTGAATGACTCGTGTCTACATGGACAAAGCAGTTTTCATGAGCTGAACGGTTTGAGAATGTCTTTTTGTGTATTTGCATTAGTACAAAATGCATCACAGCCACTAAATATCTTGCAGACTTGTGTGTGTGTACTGGGTGTACACTCTTCATCCCCTTTACTGGAGATTTAAACCTTGCACTTCCACTAACTGTCCCATTATACAGGCGTACAATTACAAGCTCACCTGTTGTAGCCCATCTTTCAGCTGCCCTCTAGCTCATTCATCTCTGGTCAGGACCGCCACTGATGTATTTATTTTATATATTATTTGAGCGGTGGACCATTCTCAAAACAGCAGTGAGACTTACACTGTATGGGCTACAGCCTCTGACTGCACACCAACTAGACAGAGCTACAGGACAGAGGCTTCTAATTGAGTTGTGTAGAATATCAATGCAGATGTGACGAGTGTGTAATGAATGAATCTTGTTCTGTACCTGCCCTTGTTCTCCTTTCCTTTGACCTTGCTGTCCAGGCCTTTCCCTCCCTGCGGGTCCCACTCCACACTGCAATCCTCCACCTTCAGGTTCAGGTGGGAAGACAACGAATCAAAGCCGAAATTGAAGGCTGGCACAAATGGAGGGAAATGGGACGTGCATGATGTCAGATCTCTTCAAGGCAGTTTAGTCAAAGTAGTAGCAAGGACAGCTATCGTATCTAGAAAACTGTGCTGTTCTATGGAGGCAACAAATCTGACACACATTATAATTTTAAAGAATGTGTAAGTGATGTGCCAAAACGTAAAATCTTGCGTAAAATGTAAAAAAACTTAAGTGATGTGCCAAAACGTAAAACGTAAAAATTGGCTTTTTATTTTTGCTTTTGAATTTTCTGAATCAACTGTAAAAGAAAATCTTTCATTGTTAATAAAGCCAGTCTTTTCTGACTGATATATTTAGTCAAGTCTTTTTCTGAAGAGAAAAAGACCGTACAAAGACTATGAAACACTTTTGCACCGTCATGTTTACTTGTTGAATTAGTGACTTTCGTTTCTGTCTTTGTAACTCTGTAATGTCTAATGTCATTGTTATTTAAACTAATCAATTTATCTCTATATATAATCAGAATGCCTGACTAAAATTACAAGAAGACTCCTAAAGTCTGATAATTAAAAAAACATGATCCACTTTCAAAACGTCTGTCTGAGAAATATACACATTGTGTAAAGACCTTTAAATGGATGGAAATTTCTGGAGTTAGAAATGTAGTTGGAAAATCATGGAAAGCTTTAGTGGGCACTTCTCTTGTAAGCCCTAAGTGTATAACTGCAGGAAGACACAGCAATGTAGTTTTTACCTCTGGTTTCCAAAGTGACAGGATCAGAATAATCTCCAGCAGCTGCTTTGTTACACGCCCGCACCCGAAAGTTCATATATTTGGAATCAAACTTCAGCCCTGCAACATAAACCAACAAATCAATTTAAACATACATATAAACCCATTTGTTCAAAAATGTAATAGTGCAGATGCATGTACGTGTCCTGATATGATCTGACATATATGATCCACCATATGCGGTTCTACCTGTGAGCGTGTGCTCTGTGTTCTTGATGTTGTCTACCAGCTCCCAGCAGCGTTCATCTTTAACTCTGGGTAGACCCTCATGGTTGGTCTTTCTGTATTCAAGGATGTAGTGGTCAATCTTACTGTCCTCCACCGGCATCCTCCACACTATGGTCACTGCGTTGTCTACCACCATGCAGTCCTGCACCTCGATTTCTGGAGCTCTGGGGACTAAAAAAAGAAAATAGCCTTTCATTGCTCTGTAATTAAAGAGTTAGATGTAGCATTTTTGTTTTAAAGATATCATTCACTCCCCAGTCCACACATATGGAAACTAGGCTGCAGAAAACTCATTTTGTATTCATCATAGTTGTAAAGTCACAACCAGTAACACATTCACATTCATTTGGCCACCCTTTGAACATACAGCAGTTTGGCAACACCAATCCATGCTAAAGCAATGCAGTATGTGGTTGCTGTAAACAGTCTGTAGGAAAGTGGAAAATTTAGAGAAATGAATCACAGTTAAGTGCAGCCTTTAACAGGATCCACACATCCTAAAGAAGAGGCCAAAGTTTAGTTTGATCTGAATATTTCTGACAGCATGTTTAACATTTTAGATTACACTACTTTTGAACTACTTGAATTAATGCCATTTACTTGATAGATGATGGACCTGAACAATATATAGATAAATCTAGCCCTGCTAGCGTGCTGCTATGCTAAAGGCTAGCCCTATGCTAGAAGATACTGTTACCCCAAAAGACCAGCAAGTCCTCCTATATAGTCACGTCCTATATTTCACACTAATAGTCCCGACCTGGACAAACATTAATTTAGACTGTACTGACTACACAGTGGGTGATGAGGGATTAGTCAAAGAGGCCTGACTCAGTCATTCAGGTAAAGAACATGAGCATGTTTTGCACTGTATGTTGTGTTATCTGGCTTAGTTTTGCAGCATACCAATGAAACACAGCATTGGAAAAGCCACTACTCTCCATAAAGAACATTTCTCCCAGTTTATAGTTTCCTAAAGACCACCTGGATAAAACAGAAGATAACAGAAACAATGCTATGTGGAAGGATAAGGCAAAATAGATCATTATGTCTTAAATGAGAGATATTATATTTGGCGAAACCTGAACACTGCATTCCCTACTTTGAAACATGGTGGCGGCAGTATCATGGTTTAATGCTGTTTTGCTGCTTTTTGGTGCGATCCAACATTTAAGGGCTTCAGAAGATAAAATGAAATGCACAGAAAATGTACAATATGTGCTAATTTGTAATTAGTGTAATGAGTTATAATTTTGGTCACAGTTTATGCAAAAAATGTAAACATGTAAACAAGTGTTAGAATTGGCAAACTAGGAAAAACATTCAACTTGACTGCTTTAAAAACATTTCTAAAACATTTTCTTCAATTCTTAATTTCAGTAATAGAACCCTACAGGTCTACACTTTTACCATGGGTAAAGCAGGGGGTAGAAGAGAGCTGCAAGGATTCTCTCTGTGACAGATGTCTGATTTACATGACAGTAGTCTGTGCAGCTGGGCCAGGTGGTTTGATTGTCACTGATTCATTGAATTGAATTGAAGGCCAGCTATTGAAAACACACAGCTGGGCCTGAGTAAATCTGCAGCCATGCGACTTGTAAGGTATTTGCAGATATATTTTTATTTCAGTCGAAGAACCAAAAACTCTTCTGTTAGAGTAACAAATGAGTAGTGGGGCAATTTATGTTGAGCTTCTTACACTTCTTACACAGAGTTGGACAGTGAATTGCATTTGTACTGACAATCTGCTTCTCTACTTGTTTCCTATTTCTTATTCTTACCAATTTTGATCATTATTATTATTATTATTATTATTATATTTAATATAAACAATTCTTATTTAAATGATTTTTATTAATGTAATTATTGTTTTCACTAATTTGTTATTTATATGTGTTATAAATCATAACACTGTCAAATTCCAATCCAAAATTAACTAGAAATAGAAAGTGAAGGCAATCAGACCCTTCTGTGGTGACTGGACTCAGATTTGTTGGCCACCCCATGTTATACAAACACAAGCCCTGTGCAGACATGTTATAGCCTAATGTGACTAGCCCCTGGAGAGGGAAGCGTGTTCCAGGTTGATGTAATGAGAGATATTCGCTAAAAGGACAGAAGTCCTCCGCCGGGGCCATTGGACACAGCTGTTCCCATCTACGTCCACAGGGAGAAGTTGCAATTAGGGACTGGTTTACTGAGGCGTTTAGCGGAGAGGAGGTCCAGCAACACAGCTATTGATCAGCTGTATCTGTTACACACATCAGGAACTCAAGCTACTGATTCTGCAACATGTAACAATTATTATTAGTAGCTGTTAGTAAAAGATACACAATACTAAAACCTGTTTATTTATCTATACTTAAGAAACTATTTACATATCTATCTACTGGACTTAAGCAAACGGAATTAACACCACAATATTAGTAATGTCATTAACAGTTGCACCAGAGGACACCTTTAGCAGATTACACAGCGCTTATGGTAGAACTATGGATAAACTGACAAGGAAGAAACTAAGAAAAGCAAAAACCAAGTTCTTATCCGCCTTGAAACGAGACACATACAGCATACCAGTATGCCAGAGAGAGTCTACAATCATGGAGCAGTTGAGATGTGCAGACACTGTTGCTCTCCCTGGACATCAGTGATGAAAACTGAAAAATGCACTCACTGCATTACACAGTGACTTGTAAACTGTCTCTAACAGGCATGTGACTGAAAACAGTTCAAAGGAAATATTTAATATGTTTCATATCAACATTTTTTCTAAATATATGCTCAAATTTCAGATTTGGAGCTTGCAACAAAAGAGTTGCGGGGGCCATGTAAGACTTGTGTAATGTAGGTTTGTGGTACTTCCCACAGATAAACCGGTGATGCTATCATGATTATGAAAGGAGCATTCATGAAAGGCTCAGTCTCAGTTGAATGAATAGTCCAGTAGTTTAAGAAAGACTGCAAGGAATTTAGAGATCACCATCTACAGTCCATAACAGTATTAAAAGTATCCAGACAGTAAAAGCTGAAAAACAGTACCGTTAAACATGACTTCTAAGATGTTGCAGGCGTAAGATTAAGAATTAAAACGTACAAAAAAATATACTGTTAATCAGTTAAAGCATTCAATATCTTGTCATATATTTGCTATTACTTCCTTCTTCCAAATAATCTGCCAGATGCCTCACCACAAGGCACTAATAACGCAAGACATTTGAGCCCCACTTCCTCCTATGCTGGCTGCGCAGTGCTGCAACTCTACTCTACTCTTGGGCCCCAGGCTGAGTTCAGGGCGGCCCGTCAGTTTCACATTTCTTACATTTGCACTAGTTCAGCTACATAACCAGGACAAGAGCCTGCCAGAACACTGAGACTGAGAATAAAGACACTGAGGGAAAGTCTCAACCTCGTCTGACTGAACGCAGGAGAGACTTTTGGAGACAGAGAGATACTGTACGCCTCAGTGAGCGGTAAAACTGGCTCACGGTGAGAGAGGCAGAGAAAAGGAGAGAGAGAGAGAGACAGTATACTTCATTATCCCCCTTTCACCCTGTTCTTTAACGGTCAGGACCCCCACAGGACCCCCACAGAGCAGGCATTATTTCAGTGGTGGATCATTCTCAGCACTGCAGTGACATGGTGGTGGCGTGTTAGTGTGTGTTGTGCTGGTGTGAGTGGATCAGACACAGCAGTGCTGCTGGAGGTTTTAAACACTGTCTGCCTTGCAGATGTAGGACCTGTGGTGGTCCTGTGGGGGTCCTGACCATTGAAGAACAGGGGAACAAAGAATGCAAAGAAACAGACGGACTACAGTCTGTAACTGTAGAGCTATAAATTGCACCTATGTGGTAAGTGGAGCTGACAAAAAGGGACAATCAGTTTAGATACAAGGTATATACATTTAATGAAGTGGCTGGTTGGTGTACACCTTTTTTACTGTTGCTAAAAACATTTTTAATGTTCACTTTTACAGGAGCTAAATAAATGAAGGGGGTCTCTGACATTAGCACATAACTGAGTTGGGATGCTAAGATTAACTGGTTATAGTATCAACCATCATTAAAAAGGCTACAGTTCCAAACTGTGAGAATTTCAAAAGCTATATTAAAGTTAACGTCTTAAAAGTGCCTCTTTCTTTAAGATATTTGCACAGCCACACTGGCAAAGACCACTATCTCTGGAGGCACCATTCTTCACTTAATACACAAGTTAAGGTCAAGGTAAAAAAAACAACTAACCAACCAAACTAACCAACTGAATATATATAAATGATGAATAGACATAATGTTGTTCCGATATCAAGTATCAGTACTGGGATGATTTTAGAAGAAAAAAAAAAGTCATAAAAAGTGAAACTGATTTTACTATTAACTACAAAAAGATTCAGTTCAATATTTAGTTATGACTTGTTAGTGTCATTTTACCCCTCATTAGTTTCTCATTATAAATTACCTTGAAAACAAACCATAAAACCATGAAATCTAGATATTCCAGAGATTTTAACTGTACCACTAAAATCTCACACCATTGCATCTCTCTATATAAGCAGCATTAGATTATCATTGCTAGCATTAACGACTGCATACGGTTTAATGCTAACTCTACAGTTCGAGAGGCTTCATAGTACAAGCTATATCAATAGAAGTAACCATTTCAGTAGGAGCCTAAGGCTGAACGGGCTCAAACAAAGTGTGCAGCAGTTCATTTAAAACCAGAAACAGATTTTACTGAGCACCCAATCCAAAGAAATAATAGTGTGGGGTTAGTCAGGGCTAGAGAACAGTGTGTAGGGTTTAGTGGTATTTTTAGACGTGTGTGTCGTGCCAGGCTTTGGGGCATCTGTGGACCTGAACGCCTCACTGCCCCATAGGGGTTTACTCAGAAACACTACTGATGTGGAGGAAGAGTCATCCATGCACACGCACACTGCTTTGCCTGCCCAGTCACATGTGTACAAGCTCATTATGCACACATATGCAAAGCGGTGCACTAATATATGTACTGATATACTAATTTATTTCCAGTCAAAACAGCCAGAGTTATTATGTTTCCAAGGAGATCAGCTACAAGAAGAATTAGAAAGTCAATGAAAAAGAAGTTAAAAAAAACAGAGGAGCTTTCAAAATTTGAGATTACAAATGATTAGAAGAAAAATGGGACTCCTAACAACCACATGGAAAACCCGGGAGACTATCAAAACTGTCCCCATCAGATAAACAGCACTAAACGCTTTCTTCTTTCAGAGAAAAGTGAACGTTAAGATCCACTCTTGCTTCAGGTCTGATATAATCTTCAATCCTCAAACTGACTTCTAAACTTTAAAGTGTTGAATAACTGAAACAAGTCTCCTGGAAAGAACGAAAGCTGGTGGACGCATTAGTTAGTGCTGAAAAAAATGCCATTACATTAGTTTTTGAGGCTTCTGTGTCAAAACATGCAGCTCCAAAATGGTAACTTTATAGAAGAAGATAAAGTGCTTCTTAGTTTTTCAAGATTTAATTCATTTTCAAGTCGTTTTGGACCATTTTGTTGATCATAAAACTTTCATCATAATGTTTTTACAAATTCTAAATGAAGCAGAAAAATAATATTAATTTTAAAAAATGGCAGATGGTATATTTTCTGCTTTGTTTCCACTATCGCTGAAAGATGAATGGGTTGTACTTAAAGCTTGAGTACATGATTTTGTAGAAAGCAGGTTGAAAAAAATCCCACCCCACTACCCCTTCCAAAGCCACTTCCTCAAAACACATGAATGGACATGGCCTGATTAAAGAGTGAGCTAGCTCCATCATCTCATTAGTAAAAACATCCCATAGGAAGCCAATATAGACTAACATTAGATATATACCATCAAATGACACTTGCTCAATACCTTCATCGAACACATACACAGATTACACATGAGACAAACGTGTGCAATAACTTTTTGCAATAACCAAAGCAAGCTATAATTCCATAGGATTTTTTTTTAAATTGCAGTTCATAAAAATAAGCAGAGGAATCATGTGGAAAGGGCAAATTCCAAACGTTCAATCTACACCACATTTGTGTTTGTAAGTAGAAGAGAAAAAACATCTTACTGAGTATTTTCACTATATTTGTCTTGACATCAAAAAAGCACTCAGAACAGCAGACCTGAACCTGTCCATACAGAATGTAAATCTACTGTAAGTGCGCATTCAGGTTATTACAATGCTCATTATGTAATCGACAATAAGAGACTTTTAAGTGTTAACAGGCGTCTATTTCTACAGAAAATGTCTTTTCCTGTCTCTCACTCTCTCCTCTCCATTCTCTCGCTCTGCTGTACCTACATCATAAAGTTTCTGCACTACAGACTCCTCGCTAAAGGACTAACATCGAACAGTCAGTCCAAATCTGTCACAACTCCTCGTTTACTCCAAGAGAACTGGCCATGCCTCTGGAGTGGGGGGCTCAACATGCAGGAGATTCATCGTTCATCGTCTTCCTCACGCGCACTTCTTACTGCTGTGGGTTTATGCCATCTGACAGCACTGCGCAGAATAGGAATAACCTGAGGAGATACACAATCCGTCCACTGCACAAGTTCTTGGCAAATGTGCTCTGAACTT
>CM067496.1:3971868-4021711 GCA_034552555.1 Semaprochilodus insignis | reverse complement strand
ATATATATATATATATATATATATATATATATATATATATACAGTGACAGAAAACATGGTGGCTTACAAAAAGCTCCTATTCAACAGTCTGTGCTAACTGCATGCTGCATTATATCTTGTGGAACAGGAGTTCTGGGATTTTTTAAGAACCTCAAGTGTATATTGTAACATGTAAAATGACAAAATGCACATGATGCTGGAAATTTTTTCATAATTCCGTCTTTAAGTGTGAATAAGATCTCATTTGCTCCTCACAGAATTACGTATTTGACAGCTATTCGTTTGAATTTTCCCACTGCATCATTTAAGGTGGAACCAGAATGTCCAAAAAGAAGCCACCTTCAGCTTTATCTAATTTCTCAAGTCTTGTGTCTCATACGTGCACATCCTCAATCCTCTGACCATCAGATACTGGTGGAATACGGACATTTTTGTTTTACCAAACAAAAGACAAAACATGGTGAAAGACAGGATTTTTTTCTGAGAGTGATTCAGTGAAGCAACACATCTGAAGAAACTGACTGGCATAAATGTACTGAGCTGTCTAAAAGGGAACAGAGTTTTGCAAAGCAGCAGGAGGTGGCTGCTATCTGTGTGCTGAAGTTGATGGGGCTAAACGTGCTGGGTTCTGATGGGTAATCTCTTATCTGGGCTAATTTCACTCTTTGTTATTGTCCCTGCTCAGTGGACTCAGAGGGCAGGCACAGAACTGCCATGGCAGCACGATGACATCATCCTGACTGGCCCGAAGGGTTCAAACTCCAAAAACACAAGCAAGCACACACAACACATTAACTGAGAAAGCACACTTTTTGGATCAGGATCTTATTTACATTTAATATAAAAGCCATCGCTTTCAGACGCCAGTGAATAGGAATGACAGGTTTACATAAGTCACACTGATGTTTATGCCTACATGTCTCACAAAATGTAATTACCTGTAGTTCATGTGACTTCCTGGCCTGTTCCTGTTTGATGGTGTTGGTCATGCTCTCCTTGGCCTCTTCCAGGATGGAGAACAATGTGTCAAACTCCTCTTCCAGGTCAGACACTACCTGGCTGGAGTTGACCTGAAGCAACAGCATACAAATACTTAATTTGATATTCCAGCCTGTCCCTACACGAGAACACAAACTCATTCATTCAAAACTACATAAAGTCAATATAATTCCACTTCAAAAATGTGCAAAGTATGTGACATTAAATAGCAAAATTAAAACTATATTTATTATGTTCAGTAAGCATGAGTCACGCCATGTGGTGCAGTGTACAAACACTGAAAACTATTGCTTGTAATTAAGTGGCATGCATCACCAGTGACTTCCAGTATTGCTCAGTTTCTCTGAACGCATCACTCTGCATTTTACTGGTACTACAAAAAATGAAACTCTAAACAAGACCACAAAAAGAATGAATAGGTGACACGTGGCTTAAAATTTACACAGTAGAAGTCAATCAAAAGTTTTAAAGGGAAATTCCAAGAATTGTTCCAAAATCTCTGCACAATTAAATAGTTAAGATGCAAACAAAGTCATTCAGAGTGATCTGATTTATAACGCTCTGCTCTACAGAAATTTCCAGAGTCAGAATTGTTCACAGTGGTGCTGATAGGAACCAGACTTCCCAAGCATTTAATTGATCTAAAAGCTACTTCACAGGAAGTTACTGTACTATATGCTTCTGAAGATGCTGTTTATTGTTGGACACATTATTTGGCAAAAGCTCTGAGGTAGAGACCGGGCATCAAATATATATATTGCATTTTTAAAAGTCATTCATTGCAGACGGGTACATGCAGGGCCTTGTGAGGCAAAACAGTCCCAAAAAAAAAACCATATTTATCCAGATTTACCACTATTTTACCCTCATCAACATTACATGTAACATATCAAAACGTGTAGGTTCTCTGGTGGTTCTGAATAGTAAACAGCAATGAAATAACAATTTTTGCATTGTTAACGTAGTGACCCCATTAAATAAACAAACTTGACGTTGGTCGGCACTCCTACAGCAACGCATTCTAGCTTCACTTTAAGCTAAGTACTACACCACATGAGGGGTAGTGAGGGGATGTGATACTGCTTGGTGTGACGCATCAAGTGTACCCAACAGTACAGGTTTTAGGATAAGGCACACCTGAAGGAATATCTCTACAATACTGTTCTTATTAAGCAACCTTCAATTACTGGAGCAACACAGTACAAGAAACAGTTCTTTGCTGCCCCAAACCCTTTTCAGATAGTAATAATAATAATAATAATAATAATAATAATAATACTTACAGTGCTATTAATTAACATGGTTACAATTACAGCAGTATACAGACCATTGAGAACACAGTAACACTGCCACAGACAACATCATACAGGACCTATGGCAGACCTAATGAAGGAGTAGTTTAGGTCTGAGGAAGGTTGTGGGTGAGAGAAAAGATTAGACTTGAATGTGGGGACAGAACCAGACTATGGGACTTGCAGAGGGACAGATTTGGAGAGATGGGGGGATGCTGAGTAGCCCAGTTAAAGAAACCTGAGAGTATGAGTGGGTTTATAAGGAAGAAGAAGATCAGATGAGAAGAAGCAGGATTAAGATCTTTGTATGTCAGCAGGAGGATGTGAACACGTACGCAGCGTTTTGCGGGAAGACAGCTGAGATTTTGGAGAATGATACGTATTTATAAAAACTCTGCCCACATCACTATGCTGAAAACAAATTATAACAAATGCCTTGCAGTAAAACTCTAGTTTCGTTTCTGAAAGAAAAAAACGATACAGGTTTACTGCTACAGAAGAATGCTTCAAAGTGTTTTTAGTTTCAACAAATTTAGGTAGATGAATACATGCACATGTACACAGGACTATCAACGGGTGAGGTGGGCGTACAGTCAGCTGGTCTACATTGTTCTTGGTGCTTAAAATGTGTGTGTGTGTGTGGAAATCAATCGTACACTACAGACGCAACAGATGGAGAGATAAATGTAAATGCACATCATTGCAACAATAACATGCACTTCCTATATTCATTTCAGTTGGCACTGCTGAGCTGGGAAAAAAGTGTTGATTCCTGGCTTTGTATTTTTATACTGATCTCCACACAGGCCTTTTTCCACTCCGAGTGTCTCACCTGAACTCCAGCCAGCAAGTGACTCAGCGTTTCGATAAAATTGTGGAGCTCCTCATTTTTATTTGCTAACGTGGTGATTATCCTTTGTAGGGCCTCCTGAAAGAAAAAAAGACACATGTGAGTTAAAAGAGTTTTCAGTTCAGTTTACACAGAGACACTCATGTAATTTATTAAATACCAATTACTCAAAATGCACTATTGCATTTTATTATATAATTACTATGTTGCCACTTTTTGTAATGTTTGAGTCCAACATGAAGATTAATTCCAGAAATGCAACCTTGGATTTAGGCCAAAAACCCAAATACAGATCCCAAACAACAAAACCTGTGCAATCCCAGTGCTGTTGATGAATACACAACCCAGCTTATGTACTGCTTAGTTGCAGTGCTTGGTGTGAAGCGGCCGTTTATTTGTTTTCATGTTTACTTCTTTTCCCCTTTATCTGTTTTTTGGCTCTTTTATATTTTTTTCTGTTTACTTTAATGGTCGTGGACAAGTGAGAGAATAGCTTACCTTAATATTACAGCCTGTAAATCATTTTAATTATTTTTTGATGTAAAAGCACTCAGCAATAAGTTAATCTAAATGGCTACGACTATTTCTGTCAACACACTGTCAAGAACCTTAGCTGAACCTTTCAGGTCACACTGGCCTGAGCTAAAAATGCAGCCAATCGAGGTTACAAACAGAGGCCGAGCAAACTGCTGAAAGAGAGAAATCCAACACCACAAAGTGCCACACACTTGTTTCTATCTCACATGTTATCCAAACACAAAACATTGGGTATCACAGTATAAGGATCTACCAGTGCCACTTTTTGTTCTTATCTGAGCACAGACTGTTACAGGTACTCTTACCTGCTCTGTCTGTCAATACTCACTAACTATTCACTTGCATTCACTACTCTGGACATACCTGAATAACCCTCAGCTTTAACAGTAGTACATACCGGTTTATGACTACAGGATGGCGAAATAGTGCTGTAAAACCAGGTAGGAATGAACAACTATCTAGTAAAACTATGGACCCAACCCGTGTTTCTACTTGCCCAAATGTTTGCAGCTCATCCATTTCTTCTGAAATCAGTATGGATTTGATTGCATTCATACAGAAGCATTAGATTACAAATATTACTCCAGATTATGCCAGTTATTGCATGGTGCTCTTTCAAGCCAGAGAAGCTGGGCCAAAAGGTGGTTAATTATCAACCTTACCTATATTCACTACATTACCAAAAGTATGTGGACATCCTAATTACTGGATTCAGGAGTTTCAGTCACACCCACTTAATCAAGCATGATTAAATCAAGCCATGCAACTCCATAGGCAAACACTGAGTCGTACTGGACAGCTCAGTAAGTTTGAACACGTCACTGTCACATGATGCTACTTTGCCACATTATTGTCATTTAACATTATTGCGAAATGGAAGCATCAAAGAGCAACAACAGCTTAACCATGAAGCGACAGAGAAAACAAACTCACAGAGCCCAGCTATCAAGTAGTGCATAAAAATCACCTTGCTTCTGTTGCACTACTCACTGCAGAGGGCCAAGCTAACTCTGGAGTGGATTTCCATGGGCAAGCAGTTCAAACCTCAAATCACTATGCACAATGCCAAGCGTCGGCCAGAGGGGTGTAAAGCACGCCGCTGATGGACTCTGGGACAGTACAAACACGTTCTCTAGAGTGCTAAATCTTGCTTCATATCTGGCAGTTTGATGGACAAATCCGGGTTTGGTGAATGCCAGGAGAAGGCTACCTACCACACTGCATAGTACACACGTTAAAGTGTGGTAAAGGAGAGATAATGAGGGCTGAGGCAGTCTTCAGGGTTTGGGGCTCTGAGGGTGACGTTAATGCTACAGCATATAAGACATTTTACACAATTATACTCCTCTAATTTTCAGGCAACAGTTTGGTATAGAGCCTTTCCTGTTCAGCATGACTGTGCCACTGCACATAAAGGCATTGTTTGACGAGTCTAGTGTGGAGAAACCTTTGTGGACTGCACAGAGCCCTGACCTTAACCCCACTGAACATCTTGAAATAGAACATCATCACAAAATCAGGCCTTCTCGTCCAACATCAATGCCTGACTTCGCAAATGCTCTTTCAATAAAATGGGCACCAATCCCACAGACACACTCCAAAATCTTGTGGAAAGCCTTCCCGTAACACTACAGGTTGTTTAATCCACATGGGGGGGGGAGGGGGGTTTGGAATAGGATGTCCAACAAGCTAATATTGGTGGACAGTCAGATGTTCATATACATTTGGTGATATGGTGTACCTGCTAGGTAAAGAGATGTACAACTGAGCCCTCCGTACAGATTAAAACAGATTAATCTCCACAGGAGACAAAATAACACCATATTTTGACCTAATTCATAGTGAAGGCCAGAATACTTAATGTTCATTTTTAGAATGTTATGGTGAATTCATCCTCCAAGGCTTGTTCCGCCTGCCCTATATACTAACTCATGCGGAAGTACCACAGACGCGCTATGTGGAGAGTGATGTGCATTTGGGCTCAGTCTAAGACACAGATAACTGCAATTTCAACTGACTTACACCATCAAATCTCGTAACTTCACTTCAAAATAAACAGCTATATGTGTGTATTGTGCATACAGTGTCTTGGTTTCAAACTGACTGTGGGGCACATGGTTCCAAACACAAACACTAGCATTATTATTTGCAAAGTCTTGATAAAAATGACTGCAGTACACAACCATTATTAAAAGGAAATGTAAAATAAATATAAATATATTCACCATGTTTAACTCCACAATAATTCATTATTACTGGAAGAAAGGGGTAGATTTTGATCAACAGAATTTTCTTCAGACTAGCTTCCTACACTTCTAAACTATTACCGCAGTAGTTTCTGAGTGAGCGTGCATATTTGTATTTTGTATTGATTTATTTAAATATAGTAACAATAAAAGAAAGTGTGAAATGTGTCTTCATACATCACGTGTTACGTGTCAGGTTCTGTATGTGCAAAAATACAGGCAAGAACATAATTTAGAAATCATGTTATTAAAGAAGTCATCTTTTGTGCTTATGGGCTTTCACACATTCCTTTAAAAATTTATGTCCTAACAGTTATTAAATCTAGCTCATTTACCACGCAAGCCAACAGCATAAATCTCTCACGCTATATGCTTAAATTCCAGTTAAGTCTCACAGGCCAATAAAACTCAAACGCATTTAACTGAGACAAACTGAAACGAGGCCCAAGTGCTGCATTAGAGTCAGAAGAAAGTAAACGCACCATAGGTATTGGACCTGGCAATAAACCAAACACCTTGTGAGACTCTAATTCCTTGTTTTGCCATCAACACAATGAAAGCCACCATGTTTAAAGAGCCTAAGGTTACAGAAAGTACATTGCACTCATGTGTGAAGCCAGGCCAGGTGATTTGAACTGAATCATTTCCTAAATAATCATGAAAAAAATGATGTGAGGTCTGATTTACACTCCGAACTATATACCTTTCATATTAGTTTCATGATGATCAGCAAATAATCTCATTACAAAATAACACACTGTAAAACGATTCAGAATTTAAGCTTAAAAAAATAAGTAACTTGAAATGTTGAGCTCACTGAACCTGCAATATTAAGTAAATAGATGGTTATACCTTTGTTAACTGAAGTTCTGATTATCAGAAGTTCAGTGAACTCAACATTTCAGGTTAACCCAGTTACTTACTTTTTTTAACTTTAAAACCTGAATCGATTTATACAGCAAAACCCTTAGTTTATTAACAGCCTAAATTAACAAAAAGCTTTGGATTGGTCGTCCCTAATAGGAACTGGATTACACAACATTAGGAATGGAAGTTCTTTATTGAAAAGAAATTACTAGGATTAACCTCTGTCCAAGAAACTTTCCACTAGAATTTAAGAAACTTTCATTTTTCAAAAATGTGAGCTTTAAGTACTGTGTATCTAAAGGGGTCAGTTTTGCTGATCAAACAATGTAGTTTCTCTGTAAGTTTTAATAATCTTCCATAACTAGAAATCAGTAAATCCTGTCATTCACTGTCATTTTACTCTGATGTTATCAAGTGGTTTATCGTATAATTAAAGCGTGGATGAATACAATACTGATTGATTTGACATTATCCTTAGTGTTGGGTGTGTTTCCCACCTGAAATACTACTGCAACCACACACCACCATGCTAACAACCCCCTGGAGTCCCAAAGCAACCACCTAGTAACCACCTGGAACACTACAGCGAAAAAAGTAAAAGCATTCAAGACGTATTTTTGTTTTCTCATCCGGGGTCATTTCAAAATCAAAACTGAAATAAAAAAGTAGTGTGCTTATCAAACAACGGTCACCAAATAAGTAAACATGGTTTCAAGCCATCATTTAATAAATGTTAAACAGTGCTGCTAACCTGAAGAGAAGACCTGATCACTATTAGCCTAGCTAGCATGATAGCAGCTCTGCTGACCACAGAACATGTTTCAGGCTAACTAAGCTCCAATCCAGGTATATACGTTGTTAGAAATTTAAGGGTGTAAAGTCGTGCAGCTGGTGTTGAAGGAACCGAAGGGCGAATTAAACTTGTTCCACTGTGTTTGAACCAGCTAACCTAGCATGAGCTTAGCTAGCAGGTTACAGACCCAAACAGTGCCATAGACCACAGTACAGGCTCCATTATGACCAACTAGTGCTCTACTCTACACATACATTTAGATGATAAAGCCTCAGAGAGCAAGACTGGTGCTGGGAGTGACAGAAAGCCGAAATCAAACCTGTTCTGTGACTGTAATGGTTTGGTTAAGTTAACGAGAGCTTACTAGCTCTTCTCCAAAACTCTTCTGCATGCTAGGTGCATATATTCCCCTGCATCACTAATGCTCGTCAGATCAAAACCTATATACCACGTGCCCTGGCTTTGGAATAAATGGCATTTGTAATGTAGTTTAGCTCACACCATCTGGGTTTACATTTTTATTACAGGCTGGTAATATGGTGAAATACTATAGCTGTCATGATAAATTATCTATTATTTTCTGAGGATATTATGAGCATCACTTCTGACATATCGCCCACCCTTCGCTTTAGTTACACATGCACGAAAGCTTTATATTACCTCACTGGTCCACTGTAATCCTGTAGACCTACTGCATTATTCAGATCAGGCCTAAACGGATCAGAGTCCCCACAACGGCAGGGAACGTAATACACATGTACTGCTTATTAGAAGGAGCCGGGAAAAGGTTCACAACTCACTTTCTTTAAGGGAAGTGAGAAAGAAAGAAAGAAAGAGCGGGAGATTCCATGATTAGGCAGATTTAGGGATTAGTCCACTCAGCTATCTTTAGATGCAAGGAGACACCAGCGCACTGCTGGAAAGCAGTATTATATCCCAGGACGCCAGATCAGGAAAACCACAGACACGCTGTGTGAGACTGAAGACTGGACTAGATTTTACCATATAGGATGCTTCTTGATTTACACACAGGTCACTTTATTAAAACACCCACCTTAGTACCTAAACCTTGGAGGCTTTTCAGACTGGAGGGGTGGTGGTGTGTGACAACGTTGTAGGAAGTTAGACTGTTGGAAGGAGGAGCTTCAGGCTCCTTATTGACTTCCATTCATGCATTTGTCAGTGTCAGGAAAAAGGCAGGAAGGATATATATCAGTGGACAATTGCACAGAAGCCTGAACAACTAAATACAGTGTATTACCATATTCTTTGTACACTTTTCCAGACCCTTGCTATGAGTGTTTCAAAGACATCTGTAGGTATAAGTATCCAAGGTTCTTCTTTCCATGTGTTTTTCCATGAGGTTTGTTGTGGGTTTGGGTGGAGAGAGACACACCCGTGGACAGTTACTGACCTGAAGCAAGGGTGGAGCTCGACATTCTCTTTTTTCTCAAAGATGAAAGCTTTAAGCTCTGTTTATCTGACAGGGAGAGTTCTGCTGCTCTACCAGGTCTTTAGAACGGCACAGTTTTTAGGAGTCCCATCTTTTAATGACGTTCCTGTTTTGGAAAATCCTGATTTCACGAATTTTCCTTTCACTTTAACCTTCCTTATGCAAATGAATTAGTATAGAATTGTAAACTAATATTTGAATAGATAATAATGAATAAAAGTCATCATAATAAATTAAATAACTGAACCAATTAATTTGATATTGTACTTAGTGCTGGAGGTGTTGGAACCACCTGGAATGCCATTGCAACTACATACCAACACTCTAGCACCCACCAGAAGTGTTAAGCCACTGACCAGACTAAAGCTACTCTGAAAGATCAGCAAGTATTGTTCTTGTGAAGACCACTCATGATTTCACATCTATATTATACTGGAAAGTTTTCCTGCTAGCATAAAGACAAAAAATATCAATCTGACGAGCTTCAAAGACTCTGCTAACAGTGTTACATGACGAATCCATTGTACGGACACTGTAAGACTGGTAGGAGTCAGTGGGGTGGAGTCTGAATGAATTAGTAGAGTCTATTCCAGGGTCACTCACAAAGAAGCGCTTAAACCCTGCCGGCCCAGACAACACAGTGTACACCAGAATCCCTTTCACTGACCTCAGCTTGCTCCTGGTGAAAGTGCTGGACTAAGAGCAGTTCCTCAATCCTTCAGATCAGTGATGAAGAAAGTGTTCAGATCATGCTGGAGAGGGTAGTCAGATTATCAGTTCTCAGTTTTCAGCTGTTTTTTTTTAGAACAAACTTCTGTTAACACTCCCAGAACCTGCTGTAGATCTACGCATCAGTTCCTCACCCTCATTACTATGATGTTGGTGTCGCATTTATATACACTCATCGTCAACAGAACAGTTGCACAAATAGAAACACCCAGAAGGAATCAACCCACTTGGTGTGTAGGTTTGATATTGTGAGACATGCAAATGATTCAAGTTTCATGCTCGGCCGTGCACGTGACATAAGCAAGGACAGGCCTTATCACTGTACCTGACTGACCCAACAGCTACGATTGTGGACATTCAGCGAGCTGTGATGTCCTCTATGAGTCATCCTGTTAGTGCCAGCACCACTGGCAGACGGCTGCACGACACAGGACAACATGGACACAGACCGTTACAACAAATGCCCTTAGCACCACATCAATGTCGCCAAAGACTGCAATGGCTTTTGTTATGGTGGAGCAACAAATAAGCGTGGAGAGACACAGTGGTCAGCACCAAGATAAACGTTCTGTTGTCATGTGTCATATTTCTAGGGCTGGTGTCGCTCCACTTCCAATCCTACCACAAAATCTACATGAACTTTGTGAGAATATTTAAACTGCATGGGATGGATTATCACAGGACACCCATAGGAACATATACATGTTGCATAAGCAAACATGCTGAGCCTTATTGTTCCTGGTAGCGTTTATCTTCCTTCTGAATAGCTTTGCAATCCAACACTTCCTTCTGGCTGCAACTATTTTTTTGACGATGGGTGTATTATAGTAGCATTTAATAAAACCAAATCAAACCAAAATGATCATATCAAGAAGAGTCACGGTGAACTCTCAGACCTAAATGTGTGTAGTTTTTAAGGAGTTGTAATTAAATTGTAATTAAGTGAAAAGCCTTTAGTTGTCAGGATCCAAAGTCATAAACATAGCCCCTCAGTTCAGTATCTCCCTTGCTGTCTCTCATAATCCTCAACCTCAGCACTTTTCACCTTAATCTGCTATGCAAGTACCACCCTGATCAGCGACAGCTCCGTTAAAAACCTCACTAAGCCTTGTAGCCTGTTTCGTTTCATCTTGTCACTCTCCTCGTCTGTAGCTACTTAAGAAAACGGCGACACCAATGGGACACAACCATGGTGAGCAAACAGTTAACAAGGTTCAACCCTCAGTGCGAAATCCCAAAGTAGCAGTGCAGTGCTGCTGTGCAAGTGTGACTGAGGCTGAGGCTGAATGGGGAAAATGTCACATTGGCTTTAGTCACTGTGTGAACCACTGTCCCAAATAAAAAAGGGAATGGCACTAAGGAATACTGTGTAGATACAACACGAGTAGATTACACCAATTCCCCCCTAGCAAAAATAACTGTTCAGCTAGGACATGCTTGGTGTCATGCTTGGTGGGCTAATGTAGCTGAGAGGTAATGAAAGCTTATAGCTCACCAGGCTAACAATGGACAAACCGCATGGCTAAACACATTTACACTTGCTTAAAACTGTATCACATTGTTAATTACTTTTAAACAGACTTGTTTATGTGGATCAACAGTCTGTATGACAGTTTGTTATCTATGAATATGGCCGAAAATATGTGGCATGGCTAAAAACAGTAGCATCCACTCTGAATGGTGTCCATACTATTGTTTAATAGTAGTATATCAGAAACCACATAAACACATATTGTTTGCATAGTGCTAACTCATGGAGTATAAGCCTTCATTGCTTGTTATAATCCGGAAATATAATATAAGATTTTGGTTTAAATGGGAAGCATTATGTTTGGAGAAAGCAATGCACATAACATTACATACATCTCTCTTTCTCTCTCTTTTCACTCACACATGCTATTGCAGACTGATTGTCCTATGAGTCACTACACAGAAAAACAGAGCATGGTCATGGTGCTGGCAGCACTCACTTTGCTGAGCCAAAGGCCAGAAGTGAACAGTGACGTGCCATTGCTGACCTGATTAAGGCAGTTCAGATCTTTATGGCTGGAGATCAATTTCATTCCATAATCTAGATGTTTCATGTCGTGAATTCAATGTAAAATACCCCTACAGCATGTATGCTATTTGTGCCTATTGACATTTCTCTTCAATATTTCTATTTCAGGCTTAGAAATGCTGTGAAAAGTGCAAATTCTGCACTGTCAGTCCACACCACGTTCACATTCATAAGCAGAAGAGGACATACTGTATTGTTATCTGAATTTGATGCACTTGGTCTTTATGGATAGAAAAAAAAAAAATTGTTGCTTTTTTTGTCATTATTTCACATCAAAGCAAACAGAAAAAAAGCATAGTCTTAAATATGTCACTACAGAGTAACTGATAATCAATTAACTGTGCATGTAATTATGTAATTACACAATATTTAAAAAAGACAGAACAACGACAATAACAGCTCTAACGGTTTACTCTAAAACCACAACAAAACTACTTTCCACAGATTACTAAATTCACCAAGTACGACATGACTTCTGAAGAGGTTTACACTTTAATACACAGAGTGGGGCTGAAATCTAAGCCTCTTGCCGCCTGCTCGTGCCTTCAGATAAGTGAATGAGTAGAAGCGTGAGGCCTAGTGGGGAAAAGTAATGAAGACCGGTATTATTACACTCCAGTCCCCTTGCTGGCTACACACACGACCCAGTTACTGCCAGTGAAGCCATGGCCTGCTGGGACAGCATGGGAATGCATGCATCATTTGTGCCTTTACAGGACAGCTGAGAAGCAAAACACACAAAGTCTTGACTTTAAGACAGAGACTGCATCTGGATCTTTTGCTTATGTTTGATGTGGTTTGTACTTTTTGTAGAGGAGAACCCTCTGGTCCTTCTGGGTCTTCAAAAAAAGGTCTAATGATTTCTGATCTGATATACATATTGAATAAAGCATTCCTGTTTGGAAACAAAAGGGTTAAAAACCCTGATGTGCTCAATGGAAACTTGTTTATTAAGGATTTTTCCCTCTGTGGTATCTATATAGACACAGCCAAGCTTAGAAGACGCTGTTCAGGACTTCAGGAGCTGACATGAAGCTAGATTTACTAACGACAGTGTAGGTGACCGTGTAATCAACCAATCAAGCTTCAGTTTCCAACAAGCGGGATGAACTTCACAAGAAAAAAGCCACATCAGTTGTTAGCAATGCAGATCTAGGCCTTAGCTCTGTACTGAAGAACTCATTGTTGAACTCGTACCTAAACCCATTTTCATGTGTCATTTTCAGCTTAGCACAAACATATTAGATATCTGTATTTTAGCTAAAACAGTAAAAACGTACCACCCTGAAATGTTCTGCTCCATCTAGCTTGGGAAAGCGGATCAGGTCCACTAGCTTCTTCTACCTGACTTTTAGGATCAGACTCCGACTGCAAATTCTGGTCATAAATTCTCATTACTTGTTAGCTTGTTACACTGCCAGTCACTTCGGACGCTAAGAATCTTGGGTTTTGCCCCAAAGTCAGTGGGCATAGACAGCTGTTCAGTTTAGGAAAGAATACAGGATAAATGCCATAAAGGAAAGAAGCTGTCAGATAAACTTCAACAAATGTCATTATATCTTGGGTAGAGTGTCATATCAAAGGACACAGTTCCGCTAGATCAATATTATTTTCCCCTCCTATTTCCTATTTCATATGGATTAGCCTCATCGAATGCAATGCAATGCACATATGAGATTGCACTTAAACAGAGACAAGGGTGCCAAAATGAATAGTTAAAGATCCATTACATTGTTTTAAGTACTGTACAGTGGAAAGCATGCATTCTTATTGTTATTGGACTGGGTTCATGAATTCAGCATCTCACATTTTAAAATGCAATTCCTGATGTACTGCATTTCAGTAAAAAGGTCAAGCATTTTGGCACGTATTCTGAATGCCAATTTTATTCGCATTCCACATTTTTCCACTGTAGTGACTGCCTTCCAATTTGGCACACATTTCCTCTCCATAGTACACGTGAATAAAGAAAGTTCTCAAAGAAGCTGTGAAAGCAGGAGGACTCTTCTCTAATAAGCACATGCTCCAAGCTCCAGCTACAAACAGTCCACAACCTCCCGGCTTCCTGAGTGAGGTCACCTCCCCTACAGCCCTGTCCATTAAGCCTCTCTCTCTCTCTCTCTTTCTCTCTCTCTCTCCCTCTCTCTTTCTCTTTATGTCACTCTCACTCACACACAAACACACATATTTACAAAGTCAACACATACTTAATGGACTCTCCTTCCCTGCTGCAAGCTGAGGACATTACTGACCAGCTACTCTAGTGTCGGACCTATTGATCAATCCACCTGAGGCGCCAGAATGTTACTGATGCCCTTTTAAGGTGGAACAGAAAATAAGAACAAGATAGCATGACAGTATATATACACTGCCACTAACTTTATAGCACATCTATGACACAAACAGCATTCAGGCTATGCACTTTCCCTTTTCAAGGGATGCACCTGCTACAACCCCATGACCAATGTGTTGACATGTCTATAGGAAACACTGCACACAGTACAGTTATGATGTTTAGTGTGCGCGTATGCAATTCAGTCCCCTTTCTGTGAATGTCAGGAAGCTTTCAGACAGTCTAAAGCCTGACAGCTCAATACACTTACTTCTCCAGATCCCGTCTTCCCAACAGTGTAGTTAACTCCCATAAAACAAACAGTGAGAGCAACACTTAAAACATAACAACAAACCCAGCAAAACCGTAACGTCGTTTGACCTCTAAAACCGAATATTTACTAACACGTTTATGTGAAATGTCAGTCTCTCTGTAACGGAGTTGTGCATCAGCAGAAAGCCGGAATACTAATATAACGGAGTGGACTATGGACGGTTCCTCACACGATGGAATAAAGACATTTCCAAATCACCACGCTCTGTCAGGCCCGTTTATAAGACTGTAAAAGATCACAGATCACTTACTTTCTGAGAGTCCATACCGAGGACAGTTAAAAAACAACAAAAACGCCGGATTCAGTACATGGACGGGCCAAGTTTTCCAGCGAGGAAGACGATTATCCCTGTGGTGGAACAAGGCGGAGCTCTACGAGCATGCGCAGATGCACGCGCTCCCTATAGTTTGTATTCCTATCATTACGGAGACCTCCCATGTCTTTCTGTATATCTGTAGGCAGAGGCTGCTGTAATCCACCTGACCCAACACCAGCCTTAAAGGGGAATTCCACCGGAAATGTGGGCATAATTCAGGGAGATGTAAAATGGTTCACTGTAGATAAACTACTACAGCGTAAAGTCTTATCAGTTGTATGTTGTCTTTGATGACTATTTTGCCTCACAATGCCCTGCATGTAACCCTCCGCCATGAATGTGCTAAATAAATGGATTAACAAGACGTTGTAGGCCAAAACTTTCTCACAAAACTATCATAAAACAAGGTCTCGGGGAGTATTCATCACCATTTCATGTAATAATCTCTGAGAGACCTTTGAGAGGTAGTCATCTGGTTCCTATCACCACCACTGTGAACAATTCTGTCTTTGTAAGTTTATCTACAACCGAGCTTTTTACACCAAACAACTCTGAATTACTTTGTTTACATCATAACCGTTTAATGGCACAGAAACTTGTGCCATTTAGAGGTCCCCTTTAACCCCAATAATCAAAAGATAATTTGGTATAGAAGCTGCAGTTTCTAAAAAATATTATTATTATTATTATTATTATTATTATAAAAGTACCCACAATATTAACCTCCACTCATTTCCTGCATTTCTGCCTAATTCAATAATGGATGTAAACAACATCACTGAAAGTGTTTTGCTGTAAGATTTCACTGTAGATTACAGTGAATTTTACAGTAGTGGTGGTAAAAAAAATATAGCAAATATGGCAAATATAGCATTGATCTATCAATTCAATTGATCCAATTTATCATTATCAATATTACATATAAAAACTCTAAAGATACATGTGGGTTCACTGGAAAGCTATAAATAAATAAATAAATAAACAGCTATATTTGTGCTGTAGACATGGCAGGGTTCCTGTCACCACCACTGTACAGAAATCCACAGTCATGATTTAAATTACAGAAGGAATTGAGAAGGTGTGACCCCTCTCTTTAAGACTTGAACACCCTCAAAAGAGGAGGCATACACGTATGTACACCCACCGGCCTCTTCATTAGCTACACCTCCTTGTATCTACACTCATTGTCCATTTTATCAGCTCCACTTACCAGATAGGTGCACACCAACCTATAATTACAGACTGAAGTCCATCTGTGTCTCTTAGTACTTCGTTAACTCTCTTAACACCCTGTTCTTCAAAGGTCATAACCCACACAGAGCAGGCATTATGTGGGTGGTGGGTCATTTCTCAGCACCGCGGTGACACTGATGTGGTGGTGGTGAGTTAGTGTGTGTTGTGCTGGAATGAATGGATCAGACACAGCAGAACTGCTGGAGTTATTAAACACTGTGCCCACTCACTGTCCACTCTATTAGACGCTAAGATATCTTATGTCAAACACTACTTCATGTGGGATTTTTTTTTCATCATGATATGGTCCATTTAATGAAAGAATACCAACAATAATAACACTAGAGATCCTTACTGATAATCGCAGCAGTAGATACCTTCCCTCCTGACAAAGCGCAATTCAGTCATCTGACACTGTGGTTTGCAAATGTAATACATTTGCATATTGCAGCCAGATTCTCATGTTAACCTGGGAGATGAACCAAGCCATCTAAAGCTACTTCAGTAAAGCATTTCTATTTTAATGAATGAGGAAAAAAATATTCTTCCCTTCTTGTGGTCATTTAGGTCTAAAATGAAATGGTAAAACTGAAAGAGTTTGAACAGCAACAAATACGCCAAGAAGAAAACTGAGGATTATACTAACTGATTAGTCTCATCAGTTTCAGTATAGCTGTTCTTGTTGCTATATATCATCTATATTCTCACATTGTTTTCTGTTGCATGATGCTCTGATTTAGCTCCTTTTGGGGCAATTGAGTTTTAGCCGAAGTCCTTTAGCGCCTCCCCATGGTGTTGTCCATTCAGAGATATAGGCTGTGTTCTCGCTGTGACTGAGCTGTGACTAATGTTGCATTGAGAAAACTGCCTTATAGATGTTGCTGTAAAATGTGACCAATAGTGACATGCAGCCATGTAAATGTTGTCACCACCATCACCATTTAAAAGTTGACACGAGATTCGGTGGCTCAACTTCTCACGTGTAAACCCGTAAATGTTAAAGGGATCCCTGACTGTTAAGATTTCTATGATTAAACCAATGTACATGTCAAAGACTATTAAAATATGACATATAAACCTAATTGTAATGTTTATTATATAAAACATGACAAATAGGCAAAAATCCTCTACATGTAGGCCACTACTGCAGCACTGTGAAGATGTCATATGGTTGTAGAGGAGTCAGTCCTGTGGAACATAAGACTGAGAGTGTTTCTCTTGAGTGATGTCACATTCTAGCTAAGGCTGGAAAGGCTGAATGAGCTCGCTGTTCCTCACTCGGTGGATGAAAGAGAGAGAGAGAGAGAGAGAGAGAGAGAGAGAGAGAGAGAGAGCAATCATTTGACGTTAGTAAATTGGGTGTGTCTATTTTAACAAATACATATTTTGCTTGGGTTACACAAGATATTTGAATTTTACTATAAAACTGATGAAAAAAATAAGCTGATGAAAGTTTGTTCAATTGTACTACTACGTTTAGCCTAGCAGCCATGTTTTTTAAGTCAGCATTTAGTAGCTCAGATAAAATAAATAAAAAATAAATAAACAAAATCGGCATAGACCAGTTTATATTTCATGCTGGACTGTGCTGGCCTATGCTGATATATGCAGGTAGCTGCTATGTTGGTCTGGTCATGGTCACGCTGGTTGACCAGCCAACTGTCAAAACACAACATATGGTTTTAGAAGCCCTAAGTTAATCAACTGCCATCGCTGCTGACCAGCACGCCACACTGGCCAAAAAATGCACCGGCATTTTATTGAATTCATGCTGGTCCGTGCTGGTTTATGATGATTACTGCTGGTTGTTCCTGAACGATATTGAGATTAAATGGCAGTGGGCCATATATTACAAGGCTCAAATTTTTGTCATTTAGCCAGTGCATGTTGTCAGACTACCCTTCCTATGTAGATAACCGCTTTTCACAGTTATTCTCTCTTGCTCAGATTAACATTTTCCCTCTGTCGGTCCACGAGGAGGCGCGAGCTTTCACACTACATCTCGCGATAATCCCACGCGTTGCTGGGCAACAGTGAGAAGTGTACAGTAAGGAGTTAGCTTAGCCACCAAAGATTTCAGTTCGCCAGACAACTAGAGATTAAGACGACGCTACTCTTCTCGATTACGAACACACGAGAGGTCTGACTTTGTGGTTTTTATTTTATTAAATGGGAAAAAACTACCCATTTTGTCCTAGCATAGCATGCTAAGGCAAAAAGTGACTCGTTATGTTTGCCAGGTTAGCTAGCCCAAACTGTTAGCTACTAACGGAAGGGTATCTGTATCTGTTATGGGCGCTTATCTAACCCGGTGATTTTAGCTTGGAGCAGACCTAGAATACTCATATCTCACTGTGTTTTGGTAGTAAGCAGTTTGAATCCTAACCTGCAGGGTTTGTTGTTTTGGTCAGCGACAGTTCCGCTTCTCATTATTATTGGGGGTTATTTAATGTAGCACATGAAATAGCCTGTCGCTATGAACATGTAGGTGTTTAAAAAACGTTGTGTATTCCGTTTATCTTACTTTTTTATATTTTTAATGAACACAGGAACCATGTAAAAAGAACCAGAACTAACCCTAACCCTAGATTTTTCATTGTTGAGATGTACATTCAGAATGGCTCAGAGTCATTCAGCGTTGTTTTATGAAGTATGTTTATGTGAAGTAATTAGTGGTAGGGAAATCTACAGATTTCTTTACAGTGGTGTTGATGGTAACCGGGGGTCAGGATGTCAATAGCTTGAATGCAGCCATTTTATTGACTATTTGCTATACAAAACCACCAGTGAGCCCACATGCGAGCTTTTATATGCCATACACGTACGGATAAAATAGTAAGTGATTGTTTGGAATTACCTGAAACAATGTTGTGGGCTTCAATGTACCCGTTATGCTTTCATGTCATAGCTGTCTATGAGGAACCTTAGTGGCATGAAATGCTTCAGACATCTGGTTATCACTTACCACCAGCACTACTAACAAATTCCCCTTTAATTTTTAGAGAAAAAAATATTTTTTGCATAAAACACTTTTACATAAAACTTGAATCTTTGTATGTGTGTTGTTCAGTAGTACAGTACAGACACAGGCAGAACTTGTGGATTAAATGGAAAAAAGTATATAACATTAGATAAACTGAAATACAATTGTCATGTAATGTTGAAGGTGTAACAATTATAGTGCAGTATTGAGAAGTAAAAATAGAGCACTGTAAACAATTTAAACAAAGTGTATCATTTATAAGCTCTTCTGTCTCTTCTGAGCGTCTCTTTTTTTTGTAGACACAACCATCAGTGATCAAAATTACACCTCTAGGTGCATCTCTTTTTACTTTGTTTATATGCCACTTACAAAATTTTATGTTATCAAATTAAAAGTTTCCAGAAGAGTTGTTGGACTACTGCACTAGTATCTGTACTTTTGTTTTCTTTCTACTGCAAGGAAATGTTAACATTAATACAGGTAGATGTAATTTCAGTGTCTACATTTTTATAAATGTTTGTGTGAAAGGATAGACAGATACATACATATTAGATATTAGAATCTGCCCGCAATTCTTAACTAGGTGCTGATATTTTAATAACACAGTTTTTTGTGTGCCAGCTCTTTGTTTGTTAACCTGACCATGAAGAAGCTAACCCAAAAGTATTTTTTACAGAATAAGTAATTATGGCAAGTCAGAGACCACCATCAAGCAGGCCTATGAGTCGTGGATCATTAGCCGCAGGAACCGGAAGACCGCCGACTGCCATCAGACCTCCACAGACAGCAATCAGAGTGGGAACTGGGGTGAGTAAATGAGCATGTTCCATTCTAGAGCATCTACGAGTCTGAATTGTTCACAGTGGCGCTGATGGGGACCAGACATCTGAAGCCTTTAATACCTATAAAAGCAAATACAAATAAATTTTTTGATGTTTGAGACATTGTTTGCTCAGAGACAAAGTTTAGCTCTAAAACTTACAATTAAAGTCCACTGCTATTAGATTTGCAACATGAAAAAAACCTTCAGGATTCCCTTTGAAAATGAACATTGCACTAAAACTGTGGTGTCAAATTGGTACAGTAAGGTGTGTTTAATATGTCTTACAGATGGTGCCTGGCACTGGTCGTCCAGGGACGAGGGGCGGACCCATCGCTACTCCTGGTGTCCTGTCAGCGCAGATAAAAGTGACTGATCGTCCTGTCACTCAGCAGGGTCTGAGTGGCATGAAGACAGGCGGAAAAGGTACTGGTCTCGGTATTAAAAATTACTAAAAATAATTTTTTAAATACAATTACTTCTGCACATTTTATACATCTGAATTTAACATGCTGGGAGAAAAATCTAAATTGTTGCCTGTGAAAAATGTTTTCTTTCCAACATGTTAAACAATATGTAAAACTAGAGGATATGTTAACTTTTTACTCAAAAAAACAAACAAACAAATCAACAACCAAAAATATATAACTGTATATCACATTTCCTGCTGCTTAGCTTACTTAGATTATATTTTCTTTGTCTGTCCCCACAGGGCCCCAGAGGCAAATCCTGGATAAGTCATACTACCTTGGATTGCTCAGGTGAACAGCATATGATAGTTTACACTGCCTTTATGAAACAACGTGGTAGCAGATAAATGCATAAATTGACTCTATGGTGCTAGTTCTTTATAACTTTCAGACATTTTTAAGAAGCTGTGAAACAAAAATAATGTGTCCAGAATGATGTATATGATGTGCTATTGGTGGTTCCATAGCAATATAGTAAGTGATTAAAATGATTCTACAGAAAAAAAAATCATACAGAATAATGAACAGAACAGTTTATTGTTCCGTAGTGATTGGGAAAGCTGCATGACTTTGAGAATTAAGATGTAATAAAATAAACATCTAGAATTCGTCTGGTCTGAAAAGTGGTGATCAAATCTTGAGGCAGATTGTTTAAAAATAAATTACCCTAAATACGTGTACACAATTAGAGCATGTGCCTTGTCCATTAACAACTTTCCCCAGAACCAAAGTATCTTCTGATGTCTAGTTTAGGATATTTCAGAATGCACTGCTTAAGTTCATAGATTATTAATAACAAATAAGTTCAAGTTATCCCTTAATTTCCCACTTTTCTCAACAGAGGTAAAATAAATGAGCTTACAACTGAGACCAGCAAGTTACAGAAGGAAATCGACATCTTCAACCAGGAGAACTCTGTTTACCTATCATATGAAAAAAGGTCAGTTCAAATTAATCTGCTGTAGTAACATACACGGTGAATACCTGTACTTTAAGATTTCTCAACATGTTTCACATGCTTTCTCTCTCATCTACACACAGAGCAGAGGGCCTTGCTGGTGAAATAAAGGATCTTCAGGGGCAACTGGCTGACTACAACATGGTATGTGAGAATACCTGTGTTAACAGAGTAAAACAAAAAGACTTTTATTTGTTCTACAGTAACCATAAGTAAACCATTCGGACTGAGTTTGTGCATAGTGTTGTTGAACAATGAAGAACATAAAAATGAAGACCATTCCGTTGTTTATCGACGCAGGAATTGTGCACAAATGGGAATGCATTCTCAGTTCAATTCCCATGGTTAAGTGAAAAAACAAAGTCAAAAGACCTTGTTGTTTTCAGAAGTAATCAGCTTGAGTTAAGATATTTTTATAATCATAATGCTTTTTTGGTGAAACTTTCAGCTTGTTGACAAACTGAACACCAATACAGAAATGGATGAAGTAATGAATGACTTCAATATGGTGAGCACCATCACATTTGTATAGACATCTGAATCAATTGTGGAATATCTCACATCAATATCTCGATATCACATCACATTTCTCTTCACACGTTTAGCTAAAGGCCCAGAATGACAGAGAAGCACAAAGCATGGACGTCATATTTACGGAAAGAAGAGAGTAAGTGCTTTTAAAGTCCTTATAACCGTCAATGCTACTGTACAGGCTAGAGACTGACCTGAACTTTTTCAGTGTATTTCAGTAAGGATGCTACATTATTTCTGGGAGACTGTATAACAGAAAAGTCTTTTTTAAGGTTTTTTTCTCAGTTTTTAGTCAAACGTGTACCCAAACTTTGTCCATTTTTTGCCATGTATGCCATAGCATACATTAAACAGCATACCCTTGTTTGATTTTCACAAAACCTGTAAATACTGAATCCTTACTGCTGTTTCATGATGCTTTAAAGATGAAATTTTATTGAATTTTCAAAATTCCTGAATAATTAAATAATTTACTTATAAGCAAAGTTATTTAGAGTGGTTTGATGTGAACTGCTGCTTTCTAGAGTCAGACTTGTTCACAGTGGTGTTTAAAGGAACCAGATATCTGCCTCTAAAGGCTCCTTCACAGAGAGTTACTACATAAAATTATTATTTCATGGTGGTTTTGAGAATCTTTAAAACACAATCATGGCAGAGAGATGCATATAGGTAGAATAGTCCCGCAAAACCCTTTTTTCAGATTTATTTATGACCCGTTTACCATCATTAACATTATTTAAAACTTATTTAGCGATGTGTGTAGGCTTACTGCTAGTTTTGGATAATGAACAGAATGTCTGTATTTGCATGGTAGACATCACAACCCCTGGTTTCTAATCACTACCACTGTAAAGAAATCCAAATCTCTATTTTCTGTACAGTTAAGCATCTCACATCAAACCCATCTGGATGTTTTTTTTTTTTTCATTAGATCTCCTGGTAAAAGTAACTAAATGACTTGCACACCAAAAACACTCAAATATAAGGTGCATAGATAAAGGCAGAAAACATTTCACACAACAGACTTTCATCAGTGCAGCAGCAGCAGTTGCCCATGTGTAGCGCATAAAGTAAAACAATCTTTAAAAAAAACTGTGAAAGTTTGTATTTGTGTCTTTGTGGTTCATTTGGTTACTTTTACCATGTTTATTTATATGACCTACATGCTCAAGTTGTTACATTATAATCACTTTTATAGTAGTCATTGCATTTAAGGTGCAGTTTGACGATGCTCTTTTTTTAGTTCATTTACCACTCAGCCACTGAATTGTGCAGACATTTTGTGCAGTGAGGGGCCTGAGGCAGATTGCAAGTGCTGAGTGGCTTTATTAAGGGCATCCCAATACTCACAGCCCGTATAACAGCAGGGGTCAAAACACAGGCAGGCAACAACCAAGATATATCCAGAACCAGAAGACAAGGCAAGGAACAGAAATACAGGCAAAACAACCCAACAGAAATACAGCTAAGAATATGTCAGAAGTCACATGTAGTGCCAGACAGGCCCAGAAGGGTGTAGTATATTCCCTTTTAACTACGATACCTACACTCAATATCAAGCCATATAAATTAATGTATTAATTATGCATTAACCTGTCCTGTTAAATCCAAAGTGATTTCAAGGCATTGTGTTGCATTATCACGAATGGGGAAGCAAAATCAATCATTTGTTTATAAAATACATCTGTCCCCTGTAAATTGGTTTTCATGAGATTTGACAGGCTTGTATAACAATGATGTTTAGCCTGCTGTTTTCTCAGCTGACTGTTAAATCTACTCAAAGGCATGTTTGCACCTATTGCTAATCAGCTCAGTCATATCAGCCCATGTTGCAGGTATTGTGGATAAATTGTACCAGCAGTAAAAAACAAGAGATAGCAGCTCCAAGTATACAGTTAGAACGGATAATGAAGAATCTTGATGTCAGATAGGTGGCAGTATTGTTTGCAACAGTTCAGTTTGCTAGTTTAGAGGCGAGGCTTCTATGTGACTTCATCAGAAAAGAATCATTTGATATTTTCATTAGTGATGGGGAGTCAATTTCAAAAGAGTCAATTCTTCATCTGGGAGCTGGGGTCGACTCCTGGCCAATGACGTTCAGTCAGAATTCTGGGAGTCGACCCTTCTGCTCTGTCCACTTTGTGTATTTTCACCAGATCGGCTTGAGGGGCATTCTGACGGAGGAGAGTGTAAAGCAGGAGAGAGTCTGAGTTTAGGTAGTGATAGTTTAAACAGCTCAATCTCAGAGCTTTAAACAACACCAGCTCTGCTCACCAGCCACTCATATTTGCTCTGTTTTTGCCAGCTTCTTATTTAAATTCCATTTCACCTTAAATAGGGCTGCAGTTACATTGTGGTGCAGGCGAACCTGTAAGGTACCTGCTGGTTACTTAAGGTGGACCAGAAAAGTCTAATAAGAAGTTTAATAAGTGGAACAAAATTGCATTCAAAAAAATTCAAAGAATTGAAAAAACTCCGGTAATGATTTTTAGTACATCACTCTCAGTTTCACCTTATTATATGACATAAGCAAAATTCGTACAGGGTGGCTGTTTTGTTTACAATTAGGGTCGAGGAGAGGATTCCATCGATTCCAGTGGCAGGAGTCGACAGTTGGAGTGAACTCCAGAAAACCTTGCGTCATGCTTCACTAATTTTGATATCATTCTGATGCCGAAACTGACCAACAAGGAACACCAAAAACAGCAAACTAAGTACATTAATTGACTGAAGCGAGCCATTAAGTCAGAAACAGAAAGACTGTTAGCTTTAATCACATTTTCATGACATTACTATTGAGAATATGCACATTGTTAATCCTGCATGGAGAAAACATAGAGCCCCCCCACCGCTGAAGTCTCAGATATCAGTCAATAGGAAAGTGAAGAGTAGGTAAAGACAAGTGTCTTATTCGCCTGCTCAGTTTTGAACTGTACGGATGGAAACCCTGCTCTAGTCATGTTCATGCATGCAAAGTCTGCATGCATATACATCTACCACTCTGTCCCTGCAGTGGACAGTGTGTAGGAACTCTTATTGTGTCATTCATTCCTAATATAATACACAAGACGGCACTTGAGTGACCTTTAATTACTTTCACTGTCCTGTTCTGTGCGGTGTCCCATTGTGATTACACGGTTCAAGAAAACTTCTTAGCTAGTGCACTAAAAGCATGAAGAATTCTCTGCATCTACAAAACTGATTTTTATCAACCTCTTAATACATTTATTATACCAACTTTGAATCACTTGGTGGTTTGTAGTCCTTAATAGTCCTTAAATTGAAGATCTCAATCTCAAGTTCAACAGTGCTGTTCAACAATAAAGTGCACAGCTTGTTAATGCAGCAGTCCTTTGACAATGCACGCTATGTTTGTAAAAAGACAGTGGAACAACATAGTGATTGTGTTTGGCACAATATGGCATCTGTTGCACAATGGCAGGCATCATAAGTGATACTGATAAAAACTAATAATGACTGATTTAGACCGAATTTGGTCTCTGCTGTGTCGCTGTGAATGGGAAGCTTTGGACTCATGTGTTCTTTCACCATTGTTTTCAACTTGCACAGCCTTCAGTCCTTTTCTTGGAAATGTCTGCCTCCTGCTCCATCCCAGTAATGGACTTTCAACAAAAACGAAATCAGAAAATGAAACGCTGACATTGTTGAAGGCCATTTATGGTGCAAGCCTGCAAACAACACTTTAGTTCATTTCAGAGCTTGGTAGAGAAATGAATATGTGAAAAGATACTGTTGGTTTTGCATTGCAAAGGTTTCTAAAGTGCTAACTTTAGTTGACTGGTAAACAGAGAAGAGGCAGTCACAAACATTGCTGAAATTCCTGCTTCTGAAACACCTGGCAGGTACAGACTTTTTCATAGCTGCTTATGCTTTAGATGGACATTTAAAGCATAGCTGCGTATGCTTCATGTATCATGGCTAATGTTAAAAGGTAAACATTCATATGCTTAATTCAAGTTTTATACTTCATCAGCATCAGTGTGGTCTTTGTAGTCCTCAGAATGGTCTTTGTAGTCATCGGCGTGGTCTTTGTAGTCCTCTGGCTGGATGTAGCGGTCTTCTATAAAGCCATCCTCATCCTCCAACGGCTGTTCTATGCCCTGGTCCAGCTCGTGGGCACTGGTCTCTGTCTGTTCCGTGTCCAGGCTGAAGTTAGAGTAGCGACCCGTGCTGAAGATGTTGGGCTCCTCTACCTCGCGGAGCCTCTGGTGGCGGTAGTTGAAAATCAGTTTGTACCATGAGGGCGATTTGACGGCACACACGATGAACATTGAAGTGCAGAGAGCGATGACTATCACACCAGCCAGAAACTTCCAGGTGTTGCCCACCCCAGGCTCTGGCCTACCAGTTTTTCCAGCTTCTGACAAAGAACCTGAAGGCAGGCACATAATGGTGTTAACTTCTCTTAAACTCTCTTAGAACACATTTTTGTACTACTTTTAAAATATCATCAAGCCACATGTCACATATTACTGCATTGTTGCATCTGCAGACATTTTTATTTGCCTGTTTAGAGCCTCTCACCTCTTCCATACATTTACAGAGAGCCAGTGTTCAGTGTTGGACGAAACAGAAAGAGCTCTCCGTTGTTGAGAAGAAAGAACTTTAAAGAAGCTGTTTGTAAACTCTAGTGGTGAGGTTGTATGTTGCAACCTACTGAACATCCCTGCACCCAACAGCTTACTCACCCAATCACCCATTTTCTCATTCCGTCTTAAATGGTGTCGTGGTTACATTCTGGTGCCTGAGGCATTATACTTACTGCTGCGCCATTTAAGGTGACAGGGCAAACTCTGAGGAAGAAGCTGAATCTCAGTGCCATGATGTAACCACTGCATCATTTAAGGTGGAATGGGAAACAGACAAATAGGAATCTGACTAATTAATGCTGGTAGTATTTTTGATAAGCTGTGATATGCCTACGTGGAGTTTTGTGTACTGAATTACTGATAAACACTACTGTATGATATTTGGAGGATGGTTCTTCTTTCTACGTCTTCCAGCCGACACCAAATTCAGCTCTAAAAATGTGAAAGGGACTCTTTACAGCCTGTGTGTGGTTTGTCTGTTCTAGGCTCCTGTAGAAACATTATGGCTCTGCACAGGAGCCTACACTGGAAGACAAGAAGGATTCAGTCTAAGCTATTCTAACACTATGATTTGTAGTTACAGGTAATTGTACACTAATGAAAACAGATTTGAATAATATATTCTATTTCTGCTAATAAATCCCCCCTAAATCTTACACACTGCTCCTTTAAAGTTCTCACACTAACATATTTAAAAAATGAAAAAAACTTGCGAAAAGCACGGTCACCTTTGTTTGAAATGTTGGAGTTGCCTAATGCGGTGGACATTGCTTGTGATGTCCGCTGGGTGGTAGTAGTAAAGGTTGTAGCTGTCGTAGCAGAAGTAGTTGTAGAAGTTGTAGCAGGAGTAGTAGTTGTAGTAGAAGCTGTGGTGGTGGTAACTGGGGGTGGCTTTGTTGTTGTAGAGCATACATCGATCACATCTTGGACACTTTTTTTTTTCAGTTTGTCTGGAGCAGCACATGTACCTGCTTCTACAGAAATGCAAAAGGCATGACCAGTATTACTCTTAAGAGTCAACAAGAAGTGTGGTTAGGCATTTTCTTAGGACGGTTTCTCTGTGCTTCACACGCAGTCAGTTGATGTTTAATTGGCTAGTGTTCCTTGTGAAGTCTCTTAGCCTAATGAACAACATGCACTTGCTACACACTCTTACTGAATGGATTAAACTGGTGTAACACAAAGTTCAGTATGAACAAACTAGTCCTCAGGTGCCCCTTAGATGGTCAACATTTTGCTCAGTCCAAACTCCAGACATGAAATTGTGCAAGAATATGGACCATCTGGGAGGACCAGCTACCTTAAAGAATCTTTTAATGGAGTGATTTCAGAACTGTTGAGATGAAAGGTTATTTAGAGAACCAAAAGTGGTTCTTTTTCTGTAGTATTGCTCCAAATAGATAAAAGCAGCTATGTCCAGTAGCACCACTTTAGGTCCTACCTGTCCGCACTCCGGAGTCATTCATCCACTTTATGAGGTCCAGAAAGAGGCAGGTGCAGTTCCATGGGTTGTCCTGCAGATCCAGCCTCTTGAGCTTCTTCAGATGAGAAAAAGTGTCCTTTCCGATTGTTTGTAGCTTATTCCCTGTGAGATTGAGAACTTCCAGGTTGCTGAGGTTGGAAAAAGCCACTGCAGGCAGCTCGGCTATGCAGTTGATTGAGAGGTCTAGCACTGTTATCTTGGGGAACTTGGTCAAGACATTAACGTCTGAGATGGTCATCTTGATGGAATTATGGTGTAGGATTAACTTGGTTATGTTTGAATGGTAGGTGTCAGGAATGGATGTAAGTGTCTTGTTGCTTTCGTCCACCTTGAAATATAGACATAGCGGCACAATGAATGTATTAGTTATGAGCTTATCATATACCATATGGTGCCTCATGAGATAGCTCAGTTTCTCCGGGTTCTCAAGAACTTTGCACCTACTGTTGCTGTTATTCAGGCTACTTGACACATGTTTTCAGTCTGGCTAGGTAATTTACTAGAATAGTTTATTGAATATTTGGATATGACTTTTCAACTTGTAGTTGTATTAGTAAGCACAGACTATAAGTACAGAACATGTATTAACCTCTTTCAGAAAGGTTGGGACACTATGTAACATGCTAAAAAAACAAAAAGCAGTGATTAGAGAATTCGGATTGACCTGCACTACCGTAAAAAAGTTTGGGGTGGCCTGTCATAATAATAGTTGTTATTCAGTAATAACTCATACGGTGTCGATTGAAGTGCTATAAATTAGACGCTAAAACCTAATCCAATACCTTATTCAAGCTTTACAGTGTTTTGGGAACAACATAAAGTTAGGACATTATAAAAATATGGAAATGTTATTAAACAACAAGCTATGCTTTACTGTTTATTGAAATTTGTTGTTACAAAAATACTTAAAATACTTTGAATTGTGAGATTCAATTATCAGTTTTCAAATAAGAGGCGTTGTGGATGTAAATTCAAGCTGATAATGTACAGATTTTTCAGTTATCATAAAATCACTTACAGCTCCATTTATCATCGAAAGTGTGTTCATTTTTACAGCTTTCTACAAACTGTTAAAAACTAAGAAATTTGTTTTATATGTGTACATGTGTGTTAAAATTTTTTTTTGTATGTGTGTAACTTAAATTATTATGAGTGGCAGTGTATGTTAAATTGAAATAGAAGAAAAAAAACAATTTTAAGATGCCTACAGCTCATTCCAAAAAAGTTGCCATTCTTTAGTTATATAAGTCATCGTCTGGACAGCCTTTCTGAGATTGTGTTGTTTATTTTGCGCTTCATAATGCACCTCAGGTTTTCAATGGGAGACAGCTCTGGACTACAGACAGGCCATTCTAGTGCCCACACTTTTGGAGTACGCATCTATGCTGTTGTAGCATGTGCACTACGTGGCTTGGTGTTGTCAGTAAGAATGGACGTCCCTGAGAAAGACGTCTACTGGAAGGAGCCACATGTTGCTCCAAAATGTGTATGCATCAGTGGTGACTTCACAGATGTGCAAGTTAGCCATGCTATGACAGACACAAGCTTTTGAACTTTATGCTGGTATCATTCTGGATGATTCTTTTCTCTTTTGCACATGAGAAGATGGCATCCGTTATTTATGTAAACCGTCTGAAAGGTTGACTCCACAGACCACAATACACACTTTCACCATTTAAGATAAGCTTGAGGCCAGAGAAGCATTCCTGGACATTATTGTTATGTGTCCATTATGCATAGTACTGCATTTGTAGATGTTTACTGACAACAAATTGTCAAGGTATTACAGATTGATGATAACTGTCACAGAAGCATGAAGGTTTTTAATGCAGCACTGTCTTAGGTCACCGCCATTCAGTTGTGGTTTTGGGCTTGCCTATTCCATAGGTTCAGTTACCTAAAATCCTTGAAATCGCTCATGATGGAACATTGTTCTTAAACAGTGTTTTTTGGCAAACTTCATCACGTCGGTGGTCAGATTAGGTCTTTCTGGATATTCCCTTTATACCAAAACATAATTGAATCACCTTTTTACCTTTTTAAGATGTCAAAGTTTTAATTGTAAATTAATTTAATTGTAAATTGTCCATGGTCAGAACTTTTTCTGAAGTTGCCTGCATCAGTTTTAGAATGAGCATAAGTTAATAAGATCCCAGAAGAAAAAAAAGGTCTACGTAGCACACTTCCTTGCACTCGAGATTAATGTACAGAAAGTGTGCTTTTTCATATACTAACTTCATACTTAGTATGGTAAATATATATAATTAGTGCAATTAAAAAATGAAATAGAACTAATTGTACTAAACTGCTACCACTAAGATTCACTTAAATATACTTATGAAAGTACATTTCTAGTACATTAAAATATGCTTCATTTTTATGGGTCGTATTTTTCAAGTCACTGCTTTATGGTTTTTATTTGTATTTCACATACAGTCCCAGCTTTTTTGGGACGGATGTTCTCACAGTATGTTACTTGGACATGAGCTTGTGCCGATTAGCAAGACGTTTGAAACACTCACCTCCTCCATGGTTTCAGTTGAAGCTACCATCACAGTTGCCATCCATAGCAAAACTAGCTCTTTCACCTCCATGGTCTGTTCTTTACCTGCAATCAAACAATAGCATCACAGCTGCACACAAGCCACAGAAACCAGCCGCAAGTCCACAGAAAAATACGACGTCAGTATTTGTCTTTGTAACAAGGCGTTGTCATAAGTCCCACAGAACTCGGTTGCTTCAGAGGGATGTCTGTATGAGAATAATAGACAAACTCCCCCGAAGTACGAGGCCATGAATAGAGCACAAAGGGAATCTTTGTGCAGATGGGTCAGTCCTGCAGGAGCGTGCTGTCTTCCCGTGTGCCTCTGCTTTTTTTTTGGAGTTTGTGTGTGTGTGCGTATGTGCATGTGTTTATCTGCTGTCAGCCACAAAGCCACTTGTAGGGAGCCCTAGCTGCCTGAGAGCACAAAGTAGGCCAGTGTTCTTCAGCAGAGGAGCAGGCTGTTTTCTTGCCCCACCACATGAACGCACAGGCCGACAGAGGACAAACGTTTGTTTCATCCTCCAGTTGTAAACACGGGCCTGCTTGCTGGACAGAGGAATGGTCCCTGCACCCAGCCCAGAAGCAGAATCAATGTCACATGCCACTTTTTACGTGACCCCCTCAAAGAACATCATATGTGCTGAGGCGGCATGGTGTGTCATTAGTTAACCGTTACGGCACTTTTTGGGCTTCGCAGTACCAAAATGACAGATGAATATACTGGTGTTATAATGAATCAGAGTGTTGTCATATAAACATGTTTTTGGCCAATCAAGCGTTCACCAGTATGCACAGCAACTACATCATGTAGCAATAAGATCACAATATAATGTTTTGTCCATATCATAAAGAAGTACGATGGATGGACCACCCCCGGACCTCAACATCACTGAATGTGTTTGAGATTGCTTGGATCAAGAGAAGCTGAAACTGAACTTTGGAAACTTAAAAACAAGTCTTCCTGGAAAGCATGGAAGCAGTAATCAGGAACATGAAATCAGTTAAGGATGTTCCTCGACTTTTGCACAGCAATGTATGTTGATAAGCACATGAAGTCAGCCGTAAGGACAAAGCTTGAGTGTACTGGGAAGTCATCGGTGGTGAGGTTGGTGTAGTGACCACAGTTATGTATTAAAAGAAAAGGCTGACTCAGACACAGCTCCTATGTATGAGCCTATGTGCTTGCTAAGGTTCAAAGACATTGAAAGGAGATGTTGAGACATACATAGAGAATAGAGAACTTGCAGTGCAACATATGTTTTATTGTACAACTTGACTTTTATGTTGAGGAAGTAAACAACAGAACAGAGTGGGGTGCTATTATTTCAGCTACCATTTTAACTGCTGGTGTAAAGTTTTATTATTATGACATTTATTGCAGCCAATTTCTAGACAAACATCTAGACCTGAAGACTGACTTCACTGAGTACAGCAGATGTCAAGTAAATGAGTATCATGTTTTTGATGAACTTGATTGTCTGAACTCAAAGACACTTACTGGTTTGTGACATATGAACCACTAAGTATTTTCACTGCCTTAACAAACACTTCTCTCATACTTCTCTTTCTACTTACATGTTGAAATGTCAGTCTCTCATCATTTATGTGCTTCACGTTACCAGTACACCTGTTTTTAATCATTCTTGACATGTTTCTCTTATCAGTAGCGGACAGTTTCTGCACATACGACAGGAGATACTGTGTTCAAAAATTTGCTGAATAAAAGCAGCCAGCCTTCTAAAGTGGTGCCACATTTAAAGCATGCCAGTGATGATACAAGCAAAGTTATGTACTTATGCATATAGTTTTTAATTGTGATTAAGAGCATGTACTATACAAAAGTGTTTTTAATGGACTAAGAATGTGTTAATGAATTGCACTCAGATGAAGTATAGTACAACCTTGTTAACAACAAAAAATAGACTTGCACAATTAGCAAAAGAAAGTCTGAATGTATGAGACACTCACCCTACAGTCGGAGCTCCTAGCAGTCACTGTGAAGCAATTAGTGATAAAAGAGCTCTTACAGGAACTGAGCTACTTAAAGAACCTTTGCTCAGGGAAGCAGTAAGACATTTCTTCCTGGCTAAAGATTCACTACCATGTCATGTGTCAAAGAGAAAAAGATATATAGAAAAAGATATACAGTTGAAGTATTAACATGCGTTTTTGATCTATGTGGACTTTAAATTTCTTTGTTTTTTATTCTGTGTACCATGTGGAAAAAAAGCATTTTGGCATTTTGCCTTTATGCATAGAAGATTCTGAACAGTACTTGAACTTTTATTCATGTATTACATGTATTTCTTAAATGTTCTGCTCTTATTTTGTTTTGCCGCATTGGTATCATACAGTGATATCTATCTACCCATCTGCCTATCCGAGCTACATATAGAGCCATTGAGCTATCTATCAAGCTTTGTTGAACTTTCCATCTGTCTAGCTATTTGTCTGTCTCTTTAGCATGCTGTGTATTGATTTGTCTCTCTATCTGTCTGTCTGATTACTGAAGGTTTCTTTTGCTCACCTGCCAGTGCCAACCTTCATAAACCATCATAAATATAGAACATGAACTTGAGGCAACCTGATATGATTTTGTATCAGCACTATTATTTTGATATGATCTCTGTCCAAGTGATAACGTTACAGGAGAGGGCAAAACCTGTTCTTTACTCTTAATGTAAGTTAATGTAAATAAGAATTATTTATAGCAAATGTGGAGCATTTCTATCGGTCCAATCATCATGAAATGCACAGATTATAAATTATAAATTATTCAGCTGCTAAGCTGAAATTTTGCAGAAAACTGTTTTTTTTTTCGACAGCAAAATTATACTGCATGTGCATATATGTATCTGACACTTATTTCTCTCAGGAAGGAGGACATGATTCAGGCCGTGGAGGAGGAGATTGAGCGAGAGAAACAGGCAGCAGATGACATTGTGAAAAAGATGTCCCCAGAGAAACAAGCCAAGTATGCTGAAATGAAAGCTACCAACGAGGAGCTGCTTCAGGTTTGCTCCTGATGTATTTAAAAAAAATAGGCGCGTGCTTATATGCTGCCTGTCAAAAATCTGGCCACACTTTGTCTTTTGTTGCTTTTCAGTTAAGTAAGAAAAAATACCTGCAAATGTTTTGTTAGCATATAAAAGCTATATGTTAGTCCTGGGTAGTCCTTTGTGTCAGCACTCAACTTCATGTTTATCAAAGTGTTTTCCTTGGTATGGACAGCAGGTTATAAATGGTGTTTTTCCACACTATTGTTGATGAGTGTAGTCATTTGCTGACATGTGACAAATATGTACATGAGACTTATTATATTCGTCACAATTAGTCTTTTAATATGGCAAGTTGTTTGATAGCAACAAACATGCCCATTTATACCGTCCACAATGCTTTTATGAGCAGTGTATGTTAATTAACTGTCACATCTGATCACTGTAAATGTATAACATGGAAAGACAAAATGCTTATATTAAATATATTAAATGGATACACATTTGGGTTTTCCAGATCACTGTGAAATGAGTATGGCACAGTAGTGTTTAGCCAACAGCGCTGGCCCCATGCCCTTCTTTTGTAAATGATTTGCGACAGGGGCATCTAGAGTTTATGGCATCTTGGATTCTGTTTAAGGGTAAAGGTTGTCTCTGTTCCCCATCTACTTATGTGTGTGTCCAGGAACTGGACGCTCGTCAAGAGGAGCTGGATGCCCTGATGACCAGGAAGGAGACCTTTGAGACGGTGAGTGAAATCACACATGCTGTACTCACAAACATGGCTAGTAGCTTTGACCTACTGCACTGATGACCTCATCATAAAGTCAGTAGAAGTGAGGGGGCTGGGATATCTGCCAACATATTGCCTTATGATTATAATAGTGGAGAATGCCTCATGATTTCGGTGCAGTTGTTGTTGCTGTCCCTCCTCCTCTTATATACTACATGTGTGTGTTTGAACTTGTTTACACCTGGTTGTTTCATATCAGAATTTTATATGTATGATAGCAGGATTATATCCACTTAGCAAAAGCATTACTTTTTCAGTTGACCTCCTGATGTAAGTTTCTCTTGGGAATTTAATTTAGTAGCCTACCAAACCAGACTGCACGTTGAGCTAGATAGCTTAAAAAAGCATGTTTGGGTTTACGCCTTGTTGTGGCTCACTTTCTTGTACAGAAGCCTAATTACTGTAATCTTCTTGTATTGATTGCTGGTGTAAGAAAATGAACAATGACACAATCAGACATTTTCATGTTGTAAATGAGCTGATTTATGTATTAATGTTTATTTATGACAAAGACTCTTATTGGTGTTCACTTCATAGTCACCGAGACCAGGAATTGAACCCCACTCTCCCACATAGTGTGGTAGCACACTGGCAGGTAGTGGTGTTGTCTGTTGCACCACACCAACCACCGTGGTGGTGTTGTCCTCTGTTGGCCTTATTCTGACTAACCCTTTCTGTCTCTTTTAGGAGCTGATGCACTCTCAGGTGAAGCAGGAGGCCGTGTTGCTGTATGAGCGGCTCCAGGAGCTGGAGCAGCGCAGGGATGCCATGATGGCTGAAGAGAAGGGCACCGGCTCTCCTCAGGAAGAAAGAGAACGCTTGCTTAAACAGGTAAAACATGCCCTTATCATCCACCCACCCTTATAGCGCTCTATAACACATTTACCTTCCTCTGAGGAATGTGACATGGATTTTATCGTGCATCTTTCTGTTTCAGGTGAAAGAGGATAATCAAGAAATAGCCAGCATGGAGCGGCAGTATGTAACATTGTCTTTCATGCCTAACAGATTTGGCAGGCCTTTTTTGCGTGTGAAAACATAATGAGTGCCCCTAATTCCAACAGGTTGACTGAAACACGGGAGAAGATAAATCAGCTCACTGAAGAGTTGCGACAACTCAACATGGACATGGAGGACCACCAAGGTACAATAGAGCTACACAAGTGCTATACCAATGTAAGCTACTCTGGTATAGCACTTATTGTGATTGTTCTTATACAAATGTTCAAACTGTTTATTCAGTAAGGAGTAAGGACTGCAAAAAATGATATCTTGACAAGTCAAAGCACTTTGAATTATTAAAAAAATGTGTTATTTCATATTATGAGATAGTTGCAAGAACATTATCAGGCAATTCAACTTATCTTTAGACATTTTGACTGGTTTTAAGCAATTGCATCAAGTGAAATTGTCTTACTAATATTACATTAAATTAAATATTTTTGTGTTTCATGAAATGGGGCTTGAAAGAAGTGAGATTGTCTGCCAGTGCAGTTGTTATAAACCCCAAAGTATATGCCAGAGGGAGAAACCTTGTCCCACAGAAAACACTTTTTTTTAGCTACCTGAAGTACCTCGGTGGAGGTCAAGCCCATTTCTGTGTTCCAATGCTCCAGTCTAGCTTGCGAAGGTGGACTGGTCCTACCAACTTGTTCTGCCTGGCTTTCAGTATTGGACTGTGGCTCAAACCAATACAGCAGAACTGACACCATTATAAGAATAATCACATAGCGGCGTGGGGGCAGAACTTGTAGCAGTATGCCACTCTGGCAGTTGACCAATCAGAAAAGAGTGAGCAAGCTGACCAATCAGAGTGCCCTGGGCTCATCAGGAGGTGATGCTTGAAGACACAGGAGCTGTAACAGAGCGTTCAGTGAATTCAGATGTAGAGTATGAGAAAAATATTGTGTTTTGGGAAAATTGAAGCACATAAATCTATTCTAGTAGACCCCAAACATAAAACTGTGAATACTGAAAATGAGCTTAATAAGTCCTCTTTAAGTAAAAGTGTCTTAATATAGGACTGTCCAGACTTAATAACAATAGCATAATAAGAAATAGTAAATATTTTGTAGTGCTGACTACGTTCAAGATGCTTTCAGTTGCCAAGACATTATTTTTTTAGAGTATAAGACCAGGGTTAAGTTTTGAGTTGAGGTTAATGTTAGGCTTGGAGTGAGTGTTGAGTTTAGGATTACTGGTAAGTTCAGTTGATTTCAAGAGATATTTAGTTTCGGTCTTCAGAAACATCCCCTGAAACATAAGTAACTTGTTCTCAATGGCCCTTTTGAAATAAATATCTGTCTACTGTGAGTTAAAGAGAAGCTGAGCATCTACAAAGCATTTGCAGTAGACCATCAAAATGAAGCACTGTCCAAACATCTAATGGACAGATGGAATGCGATTTTATCCAGAATATTCAGTCCTAGAGCAAAATGGAAGTAGCGCCCTCTTGTGTCAGCTGTGCTGAAACAGCTGGATTGCTTCAGGAGCACCCAGGGAATAAATTGACTTTGAAGAAGGGCAAACTCCCAGGCACACCAGGCTGCTTTTATGAAACATGCAATTAAAAGCGCCTTCTATCTTGTTTAAATGTTCTCAGAAAGCCCTTTTGGTGAGATGTTGAAGTTGTTTCACCGTGTAGGCAGTAGGTTATTAGGCTTTGTTTTCCCAAAGGGGTGTTTGCCCTGAATGGGCCATAAATCTTGAAGTGCTGTTGGACGTGTTCCAAAAACTGTCCAGACTTGGAGCATCCTGCCTGGACCCTGCTGAGAGCTTTCTCTCTGTGTGTAGTCGAGCGTAGGGAAGACACAGGGAAACAGAAGTGAGAGGGATAGTGAGTCCTGGTGTGTGTGGACTTTCATCCACCGGTATTCATTTGATGAGCTAAAACATGTCTGTCCATTGTGGAGAGGAAGTGGCCACTTCAGGCTCATTGTATAGCGTGCTCTTAAAAATACACACACACTCAGCATGTTCCTCTTTGCTGTTGATTCACGTTGAGCTAGCTCTCTGCTGGTTCTCATTGTTTCCTCTCTTTCTTTTCCTCATTGCTTCCATGTCTTTTTTGTCTTTCTTTCTTTCTTTCTGTCTTTCTTTCTTTCTTCCTTCATGTTAAGATGGTAAGGCACCTTCCATATGTCTGTCTGTAATACATCTGTCTATAATAATAATGATAATGAAACTTTTTAATTGTAATGATTTATATTAGTAAATTTTAATTATAATTAATTAGGATTGCATAATTGTAATTATATAAAAATGATATTGTTTGTGATTTTAGCAGGTTGCGTATAACATTTTGCCTTTGAAACCAACCAATGGTGACTAATTTGCTTAGAATCCCCTACGTGCTTAGCCCATTCCATGTAGAATCCTTACACGGTGCTGATACTGTATGAAGCATTTTGTTCTTCGGAGAGGATGTATTCCTTTTACAGTTGCTAATATCATCACCCCTGACCCACTATTCCAAGTTAAACCATAACCCTTAGCATCATAATATGTAAATACTGTATTGTAGACCTTTGTAATGGCTTGTGTGCTCTTTTCTTTCTTAACAGGTGAAAGAACCCAAAAGTACAAAGAGCTGCAGAAGAAGGAGGAGGAAATAGATGGTCAGTGAGATCTTCCTGCTCTCGCGTGTAGTAGGCTAGACAGATTGTGTTAAACCTGCTGTGGTTTGATTGTGTCCAGTAGTCATTGCTAATTGATGACTCTATATATTTGGGTGAATTATTATGTATAGCGTGAGAGCCGATCCCCCATGATGGTCGATAGTGCAGAGAAATATATTTGTATATGCACTAGCAGCACATCATCTGAGGGCATCTTTAGAGAAGGCCACAGAGAAGCCATCTTAAACTTAAATAAGTTTTAAATAAGTTATATGTTCATAAGTTAAACGTTTGTAGCACTGTACTAGTTTGTAGAAAGTTAGAGGCTTTGCTTTTTTGTGTAGTCATTTGATGTAATCTCAGCTTCTGAATCATTAATGCAAAACAAATGCAAAAAATCTTCAAAAAAAAGACTTCATTCTGTGTTGTAAACGGAGATATTTTATTTTATTGTAAACATAGATATTCTATAGCCCTGTTCTGAAGAAAGTCGTTATTTTAGAGTTGACATAGAATATATTGTATATATACAACAAGGTCTGCAAGACTAATTTTTTAGGGTACTTGTGTATACTTTTGTTTAAGCTGTGGACTGCACATGTTCTGCAATTTGACAACTTCTTGGGCGTCCATCCATCACTGATTCCTTATACCATTATCAATTATACTATCATCAATTGCCTTGATCCTAGCTTGTTGTGTGTGTGTGGAAGTTTGACTGGGTGAAGAGTCTGGCTGTTTAGGTCATTAACTTTTTTTTTGTTTTGTTTTGTTTTGCATGTGTGTTTCCTCAGCTTACCTGGAAACATTCGATGACAATAAAGCTCAGGAGTTGGAGCACATTCGGGAGACCCAGGCCAGCATTGTGTCCCTGCTGGAGCACTCTAGCAGGGTACAGAGCCTTTGCACTCAGGCTAGGCCAGCAATTGTTCTTGATCCATTCAAGAGGATTTGTAGATGAAATTTGACTTCAGGTCAGATTTTAATTGCACTCTGTTTGGCAGTCAGGGTTGCTTCATACTTTCTGTTTTTCTTTCAGATGATGAATCGTATGAATTTGCTCTCCTCCGTCAGCCCTCATGAACTCAAGTCCATGCAGGAGGACCTCAGCTTTAAAGAAACAGAGATGCATAAATCCCAGAAGACAGCCAAGGGACTGTCCTCAGGTCAGTCACACCCGCTTTTTCCTTGTTTCAAAATAAGTTAGCCTATCTTGCACAAACTCTCACACATTCTCATCTCGCTCGCGCTGACTCCTCCATTCACATAGTTACTGTGTCAGAGTGTCACGGTGCTTAAAAATAGACCACTGTGTGGCCCACAAATCAGTTCCTGAGTCTCATAACAATTTCATTTACAGATTCGTTTGAATAAGTTTATGGAATGAAGTGGCACATGGATAATAGTAATCGCATTAGCTGTACAGTTATTGACTAAATGACAATTTAATTACTTGGATTATTCAACAGAATTAATTTTGTACAGTCGGTTTAAAAAAAAAAAGTTCAGTCTGTATGTGTTATCTGTGCTGGTCCTTGATGTAATTTGCTTATGCTACGTGACTGCTACCGTTAGCTAACTGACTGCCTAGCGCAGAGCATGGCTCACAACACTTTCTGCAAAAAACCTTACAGTGCCATGAATGTGACAAGCAATTACTTGAAGCATCTGAAATACTAATCATAAAACTGATTGATGGCACAACCTCAACTTCATAAAAACAGGAACAGCTCTGTACACTTTGCATGAAACATTCATGAAGATTTTATTTTAAGGCAGCTAGTTTTTAATTTTACTGTGTATGCTGGCTGTTTTTTAGAATTTCATTTCACATCAACCATTCATAATTGTAATAAAGCATAACTGGCTGTCTTGTTTCTCGTGCCTTTACATAATGTTTATTGTAATTTCTATGACTATTGAATATTCTTTGCAAACCAACAAAATTCTGTTCAAAACTGTCCCGAACTGGCCTGGCATCACCTAAAGTGAAGAATGACACCTCACAGGATTGGTTACCATGTAGTGAAGATAAATAAAAGCAGTCATTAGAGAGCAAATAAATAAAATATAAAATGATGTGCTGTAACAAAAATATCAGAAATTAAGTTTAAATTCTGCTTTCAAGAATGTATTCATCCATTAATGCTTTTGGACAGCATCTCAAAAGTTGTTTTAAGTTGGCATAAAGTTGGGCCAAGCAAAATTTTTATCCTGTGCTAAGGGGTTTACTCCAACGTGTCACAAAATTTAAAGCAGTGAAACATTTGAGATTCAGATGTTTATTGCCATATGTACAGAGAAACAAGCAGTTGCACTGTACAGTGAAATTCTAACTCTGCACTAGCTCCCGGAAAACAAGTACTAACAATTACAATATAAATACTAAATGCTAAATAAAGAAGCACAAAGAAGACTAGAGGAAAAAACAATAGATGTGTATGTATGTAAATTAAAATGTTTGAAAAACAAAGTCTGGCATAGGAGCAGAACCTATTTACAGTATGCAGCATTAGTGCAAATGACAGAACTGTGCACTAGGAGCCAGTTATAGACTCAAGTGTCCTTATTAAGTATACATGTGTCATACACATAGTGTACGTAATGCAGCATAAACATAATGCTGGTCCTTATATAGAAGTGATACATTGAATCACTAGGATATGTGCAGTGTGTGCAGTTAAGCAGTCTGTAATGTTATGGTGGTCATTTCATAGGAGACAGGACTGAGCATGAACTACATTTCTGGTCAGATGCTTGTGGCAGAGGTGCATGAGGTAGAATGGTTGTTGGAGGAAGTGAGGTGTTCAGGGCTCTGATGGCCTGGTGGGAGATACTGTTCCGTAATCCGGTGGTCCTTGATTTCACACTCCTGTATCGTCTGCCAGATGGGAGGAGTGTGATAAGGTTGTGTTGGGGATGAATTTTGTGCTTGATGATCTTGTGGGGCCTCCTGAGGACCCTGGAGTGGTAAATGTACTCTAGTAGAGATTGTCTGGGCTGTCTTAACCACCCGCTGCAGACACTTACACACCTGGGCCAAGTAGTTTCCAAACGAGACTGTGATGGAGCTGGTGAGAATGCTTTCAGTTATACACCTGTAGAAGTTATTCAGAATTCTGGCTGGTAGGCCAGTTTTCTTGAGTCAAGAAAAGACAAAATTAGGGATGACAGCAGAATAAAAATTGGGAGACAGATTTTGAGAAACTGAATATAAAATTTAAAACTGACTGTACCCAACACATATGTGCAGACCAAACGCTAGCAGTCAACATTTCAAAACAAAGATTTCAAGCCCTACTAGAGAATAACTTAGAAGTAATGCGCTGAGTAGTGACATATAGATGTGAAGAGTAGTAAATTAATATTTATTTAGATTCAGTAAATGGCCATTTCTTGCCCTTTGTGTTTGCACACAAAGGAATTTGTCTTCCGCATTTAACCCGTCCGTGAAGTGAAACACCCACATATACACACTCTAGGATGCAGGAATAGACACACTAGGGTGCAGTGAGCACACTTGCCCAGAGTGATGAGCAGCCCTATCCAGTGCTTGCTCAGTAACTTGTTTTTACTGTCAGTTCAGGGAATCAAACAGGCGATCCTCCGGCCACAAGGCTGGTCCACTAACCGCCAGCAAGTGAGTGACTAAGGGCCATGTGGTGCTTTACCTCATGGACCTTTGTCACTCACTCGCTTACACACTCGCAGGATTGAAGACTCTCCAAAAGGAGGCCTTTATTACCCCTTAAATAGCTTCTGGCACTTCATATCAGTGGTTGTTCCAGCTGCAGTTCTGAGGTAGTTTCAGTAATCCTTTGCAAACAACTAATTCTTTTAACCCTTAATGATTTACTAACTCTCCCAACATCCCAAAAATGTGTTGTATTTATTGGGTATGTTTTGATAATTGAATAATAAGCCTGCATTTTGAGGACCTGAAACTGCTTTCTTGTCAGGAACAATTTCTGACCTTGTTTAAGTTGTTCGTACAGGAAAATTCCATTAACAACAACAAAAATCTCTAGCCCAATACACAGAGCTGTTATAATTTCTGGAGTGAATAACTGCAGGCCAGGGGTTCAGCCTCATTAGTGTTTTGTCAGTCCACACTGCAGAGGCTGTTAGCTCCTGTGGCTGCTGAGAAGTGTGCTGCATATCAGCCAGACAACTCCCACTGCTCTTATTACACGCGACCTACAGTACAGAGAAGAAACGGCCCCACATGCGAGCCCCCAGAGAAAGCAAACTCAAGACAGATCAAGGTGACCAAGCGGTCAGTTACACTGCCTGTGTCCACTCCCCAAGTCCACATCCTCTGTCGGCTGTGCATTTAAGTGGCAGCTGAAGCCCAGCCAAGGGGCTTTCCTTCCTTTGTGTAAGACACCTTAGAGCTGCTCCCTCCCACTGCCCAACGTCGTCTTATCTCCCCACTGCCTCCCCGTTTCCTCCCTTGCGCTCTATTCTCGGGCCGGCCAGGCATTGTTTCTCCCCTGCCTGTTTGTTTATCTTCTAGCAGTGCACTTTCATAACCTGTTGAAAACCACTGAATGCAATAAAGCTTTGATACTTTGGCAAGAAATCAAGTTTACACAGTTTTCTTCTTTACCCAAACCTAGTCAATCAGGCAATGCATAGTGTTCAAAGTTTGCCTCTTTAGATACTGTTATCTATAAATATGAACAGAGGTGCAGGTACAATTGGACTTTATGATGTCTGCTACCACAGACATGGTTGCTATTCCATCTATTTGTATAGATAACAGGATGTCATAGAGTTTAAGGAACCATATAGGCAGGTTTTTAAAAGTTACTTAACACCTGACTGCTGTTTGAGCTCCCATTACTTGTTAATAGCCTTGTAGTCCCTGTGCAAACCTAAAGAAGTATGTCTTGGTTGAGTGAGTTTCGGGTAAATTTAGAAATGCTGATTTGGCTACTAATGAATGTAAACTAGTGGGGACCTATTAACAGGATGTCTTTTTGGCCTGCATTATGTCACTTCCCTGAAGGGCTGTGTTCAGGCTACATGACAACTACACAAGCCTTTCATGATATATAAAGACGTCTATAAAGGCTTATTCCAGCAAGCATCACTTGCCATAAGGTAATATGATATCAAAATTGGCCAACACAGCCTTTATGACTACTGCTTGTTGAAATAAACTTTTAATACTACTACTACTACTACTACTACTAATAATAATAATAATAATAATAATAAGTTACACTTATATTTATGTTGGTTTATCAATTGTCATAAAAGGCTTATGTACCTTACAAATGCTGCACCCAGTTTTCTAGTGCTAACATCAATAATGGCTTTTATTAATTATTAGCAATGATGTCATTTCTGGCTGATTTTTTTAAAAGGTAACATTTGCGTGTGAAAAGCTTCCTGAGATTAGGTGGTGGTTAAGTGTGGGAAGAGAGACGGCACTGCTAGGTGAGCAGAGGTAAAATGTACCAAGCCTAATAAACAAGCGATTATCTTCATAAAACAACTGGAGCTCCACACTGCTGCTGTGTAAATATTTTTAGAAACCTGAGCCAAGATATTCATCCCGCAGAGGTCTAATGGGCTGTGCGTGTTTGTGTGTGAAGTGGCCTTTGGGGCATGTGTGTGTATATGTGTGTGTATATGTGTGTAATGGTCACTAGGGGTGGTCGGTGAAAGGAGAACCTCAAGTGGAGGAAGCAGTGGAGATGGCTCAGGAGCCAGAATCGCTGACGAGGCATTTTAATTACACATTACATGCTATACGCACACACATACACGCAGCAGTCTCTCCAAACACTGAAGCGGCCCTGCTGCCTATCAGGAGGAACCGGCCCTTTTCCTCTTCCTGCCTCCCTGAACCCCCTCGCCCCCCCCACCACCAGTAACAGCCCAAACACCCCCAGTGCTCTGGAGAACCAAGCCTTTGGAGAACATTCCCAAAGGGGAAAAGCCTGCAGACACAGTGAGAGTTAGCTTAGCTACAGTGGATTACGGAAAGAACTATGGATTATGGCTTAAATCTCTGATTCTTCTGTAAAAAAAAAGATAAATGAAGCATGAAATCCCATTTTTATGCAGTTATTATTTACACTGTACATTAGGGCAAAACTACAACACATTTCAGGTAAGGAGCTTAGAGCCTTGTACCTGTTTCTTGAGTTCTGACTGTGGCAACCCTGTACATTGTTTTCCAAGAGAGCCACAGACCATGAAGTGGAACTGATTGCAGTTTCAGGGGGACAGGCTGTGGCAAATGAGCAGGGTACCTGCCAGCCGGCTTCTAGGGTGATCCTCCTTGCTCCTTGTTCCTCCTCCGCTGGACTGTCTGTAGCTCAAGCCTAGCTCTGCCTACATGTTGCCCTCATTGCTCATAAAATTGTCAAATACCATTCCATGAGAAAATTGGCAAACTTGCTAAAATAAATATAAGCAACTAAAGTAAGTAGCTTCAGCCTGACAGTTAACACATTTCTGCGGTCCATGTAAACATTCTGAACTGAAGTAACGTGCATTAGTATTGTAGTGTCCCACCACCAGCTCATTCGGCCATGTAGTTGTGACCATGTTGAGCAGAAAGGAAGCGGTCAGAGACTTAAAAGCTCCTCAATCCTCTACTCTAATGTCTGTAGCTCAAGCCTAGCTCAGCCTACGCAGCTTCTGCTTTCCATGGTAAAAATGGCAGACTTGATCAAACAAATATAAGCAACAAAATAAAGGACTCAAACTAAAACTGTTGCCGTGATAAATAAGCGATCAGCTATGATTCGGCCTGACAGTTAACACACTGCTGCCGTCTAGGAAAATTTTTTTGAACTGAAGTAATGCACATAAGAATTGTAGTGTCCCACCACCAGCTCATTCAGCCGTGTAGGTGTAACCATGTGGAGCAGTAGGGAAGACTTGAAGCTGTAAATAGTATGGACTGTAAGCTTTTTGACTGTTGATGACCTGCCTGCTATCCTGGCTGTTTGGTAGCACTGAGCGGCAGTCTAAACTGCTGCTGTGTTTAATTGGAGAGTTTCATTCTGTGTCTTCATACTTTACATCAACACGACAGTATGAATGATTTATGATTTGAGGGCAGTTTTGAGGACGAGTAGTCAAGTACTCGTGTGGAAACACCATTGAATGTGACCGTTTTTTTTTTTTTAAATAGCACATACTTAATTGATTACTGCTGTGTGAAATACACCTTTATACCATATAAGATACCCTTCATGAAAAGAACCGCATGGGATGTGACGGTGCTTTTGCAAAAGCTGTGATGCTGTGTCTAAAAACGTTAGATCAAAACCAAGTCCTTTTGACCCCTAGCAGAAAACCTTAGCACTCCTGTTCCTGTTCTGTGGTGACTACAGGTCAGAGGTTGACCGAATTACTCTGCCTTTGCACTGCCTCGGAGAAAAAGTAAATTAAAACATTCTAACTTTCATAGTTCAAACAGAGGTTGAGGTGTTGGGGTGAGGGTTTTCAGATTTTTTGTGCATGACATGGGCTATCGGCTTTCTCCAAGGCACTGCTGATTGACATCTCTAGAGGGAGTACTGCCAACTTGCTGTGGTGGTTTTTAGTTCTGTACATGTACTTAGGCATTGATATCCCTGCTTGTGCCTTCTGTGAATTTTATTATTTGGTATCATTACACAGTTGGATAGTGCAGTGGATTACACCTCTGCTTGCACATGGGTGACCAAATAAGAGTTTTTTTGCATACCTTCAGACCCTAAATAGATTGCAGGTTGCTGTAGATTAGAGCGTTTGCTGAACGGGAGTAATTACTTTTGTTTAAGCTCTATGAATTACATAATTAATTACATAGTATATAATTATGCAATTATAATATCTGATTTACGTTCTGTTTGTTTTAATGTCAAGATTTGTGCACATTTTAATAACTTCACTTAACAAGCAATATTTCTATTTAATTTGTATTTACATACGCTTTGTATTTACATTGAAAATGTAGCGTAGACAGTTTTGATAGAATTTGTTATTCAGTCCACCTGCCTAGGCAAAACTGGTGCTATACTATATAAATTCCAATTTTCTTTTGTTATTACCGTTAATGGCTGTTGGTGATGATTAAGGGTTAACATAAACAGTAATATAATGGCTCTAGCTAGTTTGCATTAACAGGTAACGTGCATGTGTTTATGTATGTGTACAGAGAGTGAGCGTCTGCAGCAGGACCTGCTGAAGGTGGAACAGCTGGAAGGGAAAGTGATGGCAGAAATGAACTCTCTGAGGGAAAAGATCCAGCAGATGAGCGATGGCTTAAAGACCTACAGAGACCTGGATGCTTTGAAAGCCGCTGGGGAGCAGAAAAAAATGGTACCAGACATGCGTTTTTTACTTAAAGTTTCTGATAATAGTAATGACTTACTTCTAGCACCACCAGTTTTCAAAGTCACAGTCATTAGGCAGTATGGACAAAAAAGCCCTAAATATCTTTCAAATAAAATATGCTGAATTTTCAATACTTTTTTTTCTAATTAAAAGTTACAGTTTTATTTGTGACACAACCCATATGGACAATTTTGTTATTCATCAAAACATGGAAGTAAAAGAGAATTAGAAGAAACAAGTATATAAGAACATAATAATAATATTTTCATATTCAATATGCAGTGCTAAAAGATAGACAGACCGGCATTTTATCAACTCCACCTAGCATATAGGTGCAGTTTGTAGTTCTGCAGTTGTAAACCGTCATCCATCTGATTCACCACACCCTTTTCACCCTGTTCTTTAATGGCCAGGATCCCTACAGGACCACCACAGAGCAGGTAGTATGTGGGTGGTGGATCATTCTCACCACTGCAGTGACACTGGTGTGATGTGTTCACTGGGTCCGCTCCTTGTGTGGACTATTCTCAGTCCATCAGTGACACTGAGGTGTTTAAAAAAAGCAGCACTGCTGTGTCTGATCTACTCACACCAGCACAGCACACACTAACATACCACCACTACGACAGTGTCACTGCAATGCTGAGTGTTGGGATAATACGGTATACCGAGAGACAGGTGGACTACAGTCTGTAATTGTAGAGCTACAAAGTGCACCTGGTAAGTAGAGCTAGTATAACCAACAGTGTGTGTAGAAACAAGGAGGTGGTTTTAATGTAGTGGCAGTTCAGTGTAGATATATATGTAGCTGTATTACAACACATTTAAAATCCCCAGTAGGAAGCAGGATTTGTTAATGTGCCAAAAACAAGTGGAAAAAAAAACAGATTGAGTTTTAGGAGGTGTAACGACCCAAGTTAAGCATCACCTCTCCTGTTTAGTGAGCACTCTTAGGAAGAATATAGATTTCCTCTGGTTAGCAAGGAAATACATATTTGCCCCCGCTCTCTGCTTCCTTTGCTGGCTCCTGATCAGATGCAAGCGCTCTTTAGTATAAACAAGGATATCAGCTGTCATTGCTCAAATTGTTCTATAGGAACCTACTAAACTTAAGGCACTTTAGTGGGTTTCTCAGTGGGGGGGGATTGCCTAGAACAGGATGCACGTTTTTCTAAAATTTCTCCCAGCAGGAGCTCACGATTCTTCCGCTGTGGAAAGGCGGGTATGTAACTCATGTCCATTCACATGAGAGACATGCGCATATGGTTAATATAATCTAATCCATGAGTCTAGTTCAGTTCAGGGTAAAATTTAAGGAACAGTAAGACGAACATCAAATTAAACCTTATTTTGATGTGACAAATTCAGTATGGATTCTGATGCAAGTCATTCTAAATGTGTTTGTAGTCACTAAGTCATGGATGTAGTCATGGATGTCACTAAAGCAACTGGATTCACTTATTTCAACCAGGAATAGGTTAAGAGGAATTCAATTAATTAAATGGCAAATTTATGTTAAAGCCAGTGCACGCTCCAGAAACAGCTGCATGAAACACAAACAGTATTCAGTATGTTCAGATTGAAATCGGGGCCTAGCAATAGACCTCTCCACTGTATACTACACAAGAGCCATTCACAGTGAAAAAGATAGGCCAGTTAAACGTTTAAGCCACTTTGTGAACCTAATGTCACAGCGGTACAGATGAATATTGGTGTCAGTATTGCAAAAATGCTGGGTGAACACATTTTGAACACATTCAGTCATTGTTAGAATAACAAGACCATTTAAAATGTGCCCAGACCTCACATTTACATTGAGAAGCACAAAGCATTCTGGGTATTTTTTCACATGTGGTTTGCACAGACCGAGAAAAGTAATGCAGAGTTGATGAAAGAGTAACATCTGTCATCAGAGAGTGAACGGGTGTGTTGGATCTGTGTTTGTTTTCAGAGGCTGCAGGAGGACAGAGTGTCTCTTACAGACAGAAGAGACACCTTCAAGAAGATCATGCACAAGATGAACCAAGAATATGACACTTTGGTAGCGCAGTTACAAGAAAATGAGACACATGCGCAGGTCAGAAACATTTACACAGCCAGGCATGGAGAAGTAAAAAGCGCTTTAAATTAAGGTCATTGCAAAAAGAAGTTCATGTAATTTTCAAGTGCTGCAAATTAAAACATGGAAATGCTTAGAGTTCCTTTCACGATCCAGTGTATGAAAGGTTGTTTATACAAACATTTCTCACGTCTCTTTCGCTTAACGTCCACCTATTGCAAAAACCTGCCTTCTTTAAAATTCTTGACTCAGCACCTACTGTGCAAATTTGTTATGGCTCCTGATGCATTATGCCTGGGTGGGGTATGATTTCCTGATGCCTGACGTCTTATTTGGGCTAAAGGTTAGTGCTTACAGTCTTCACAACAGTCTTGGTTGCTCACCCTGTGTCTATCTATAGAGGAAATGTTTCTGTCCAGCCAGCACATTTACACAGTATTTCTGCTGAGAGAAAGCAGGAGAGAGAGAGATAAATGTGACCTTAGATACTCCACACCCACCGTGCTTGGATCAGCTGGGATATTTCACATGCCCACTTAAGCAACTTGTCATGAGCTGGGCCCCAGACGAAAATGATTTCTAATACATTTCAGAAAGAAGACCTTCACTAACTGCATTCTCACACCACACAAATTCATTGAACTGTGACCTGAACTGCATGTTAACTTTTCCATTTCTCCTGCAGCTGAGAAATCTGGAAAGGAAGTGGCAGCATCATGAACAGAACAACTTTGTTATGAAAGAATGTATCCTTTTACATTGCCAACATGGTTTTAAGCATGCTTAAGCATCACATGCCCATGTAAGGATGAGTTCTGTAGACAAAAATGTATGAAGAAATGAAGGCTTCAAGATGACAGACTAGTGTTTTCAGCCATGCAACATGCTTTCGTCTGTGGTTATAGATAACAATATACCACGAAGTGTCAGAAACCACATAAGGTTACATAGCACCTCTGCTCAGTGTGATGATTTAGGCATGTGGTTTGTGTAGCGCTGATTGGTAGGCTGTAACCTTTCATTACTTGTTAGCTACATTTGCTTCGTAGCTCCAGTTTAAACTAAAGAAGTGAACGTCAGACAACCTTGCTAGCTGAAGGACTGTGTTGGGTTATGGAGAAGATGGCATGAATGTTCATTTTTTGCTATTCTAAAGTAGTAGAGTGCAGTGAAGAGCTTGCTCGATGTGTGGTTGCAAAGAAGATGTTAATGACTGGCAAAAAGGAGTGATTTCATTTGGTCGTGCCAAAGGCCATAGTGTGAAGGAAGTAGCTGAATTTGTAGGTGTATGGAAGCGTACGGTCATACGGGACTACTAGCAGTGGCAAAAATCCCAGTCTACAGGAAATTCTCCTCAGAATTGTGCCAGGGAAAGGCATCCACCAAGTCTGGCCCAACTGCACAAACTTCAGGACAAGGCATATCAGCAAGAAAAGTACCACCCTGGTTTGAGCAAAAGGTGTATGTAAGCCTTTTGAGCATGTAGCGCTGGTGCTAGGAGAGTCTCAAGTGTTGCACAAATGAAAAATATTGAGGCACTGAAATAAAAACTTAAAAATATAATACAATATATATATATAATATATATATAT
>CM067496.1:3845383-3971776 GCA_034552555.1 Semaprochilodus insignis | reverse complement strand
GTGTTCCATATATATACATTGGCATAGTTAAATAAGGAGAGTTTGATACATGGAACTGACATACCATGAACCTCAAACACCGTTGCTGTTACATAACAGTCCTGATATTTATGCCCCCCAAAAATTTACATACAATGGAGCAAGAGCAGTGGCGGACTATGTGCAGAAATGTACCTTTCCCTACTGTGAAGGGGATGTCTGCACTTTTCTTACCCTTCCCAAGGAACTGAACTGTCATTGGGAATGTTTTATGTTCATCTGTAAACGAGGCTGAAGTCGGCTTCCTATTCGTCAGGGTTATATTCGAATGTTACGTTCCACTTTAAATGCTACAGCTGCGACACCATTTAGGGTGGAACATAAAATTTGCTAAACAAGCTGGAGAAAAGAAAGCCGACTTTCAGCTCCCATATCTTTAACAAGATCCTGGACAACTTTGCATATATGCATACAACTATAAAAAGACTGCACACAAAGTTCTTTCGCACATGTGCCTCTGTGATCTGTTTTTGTGCAGGCACAGGATTAAGAGGAATTTTTGGTGTTTAATCAAAAGATGTTAAAGGTCAGTTGTATACAGGTGGTTCAGGTTGCAGCATCCCATCCTTCCTTAACATCTCCTCATAAGTCATTGCCTCTAAGGGCATGGAGAGCGACTACCGGCCTGTGATGAAGAATGTCACTAAGCAGCTGGTCGAGTACAATAAGATCCTCGTCGATACCTTGCAGGGCCCCAGAAACTGAGCGCCACTTCCTGTCTCCTGCAGCCCGCCGTTAGGGCTCCACGGCTCCATCACTGACTCGCTTCCTGTTCAGGAGCACTCTCCTACTCAACATTCCACAGGCATGCTGCACGTGCTGCAGAGATTAGACACGGCCCCAGTGGGAAAAGTGCGCTCCTTCATTCTGGTGTGAAACTTTAATGATGAATGCGTAGCAGAGGTATGGAGAAGACTATGAAATGGTTTTGTACCTTGTGTACCTCAATGTTTATATTTCCAACTGCTTGTAAGCTATATGAACACAATGTCTGTACAAATATATATATTTGATTAATAAATGTAAAACTTTATTTAGAAGGTTTTGTTTTGTTTTGTAGGTAGCTCCACAGTTAAGCCATTAAGTTGAACTATGTGGTCTTCAGTGACGTTTCAGTGCAGAAATATGCTGTAGCAGCTAGGAGTGTATGGACATATAGACTTATGTGTCGCATTATTAAGCTTACCGGACTAAATATTAGTCACCTTAGTCACCTTAGTCATGTTTAAGGTGGTAGTAACTTCAGGTTCCTGCAGACGGCATTGCACGAGGATGATCTGGTGTGCAACGGGATTGAGAAGAGGTAGTACAGTCCAGTGAATGTCTCGTTCATGTGTGGAAAATGGGTCACAAAGCAGACTTTAATGATTGGCTAAAAAGAGTGATTGCATTTGGGCGTGATAAAGGTCATAGTGTGAAGGAAGTAGCTGAATTTGCAGGTGTATTGAAGCATATGGTCACACGGGTCTACCAGCAGTGGCAGAAATCCCAGTCTATAGGAAATTCAGAATTGAGCTGGGAAAGGCATCCACCAAATTCAAACCAATTCTTTGATGAAGGAGTGGCTGAACATTGATGTCCCCTACATCCAGAAACTTGTCCAGGTCAAGCCAAATTGAATCACAGCCATTATTTATGCTTGTGGAGGTATTACACGCTACTAGGTACGTTTCAGGTGTAGGTGATAGGGTTTTTTGTCCGGTAAGCTTATATTACTGTATTGAATGCTTAAAATATTAGTTAGTGAAGACTCATTACACTTTTAACACAGAGTTCCTCTGAAATTGGAGGGGGAAATTCCATTTTTTTCCAATTGATGCATTCCAAATTACTCATTCTGGTTCTAGTGATATGCTTTATTATGAATGACTGGAATGGGCCAGTCTATCAGCGATGTTGAGGGAAGCCACTGAATGATGTAAAAAGTTCCAGCAGTTTGCAGCCTCATGTGCGAGGGCAGTGAGGGGTTAATGGCAGGCAGGAAGAGCGCTGGCCGATAACTCTATTGTTTTAATGTTATTGGTTTCCGCTTTGCTTTATCAGAGAAGGGGGTTGCCCAGTGGGCTCCTCAGATTCATGGCCCTCTCATCCTCTCCACCACCCTGTTCTCTGTCCCCTGTGTGCAAGTGTTTGTGTATGTGTGAGTGTCGTGTGTTCCTTTCAGAACAATACCCCTCTCATCCACCCTGAGTGCGATTGCCCCACCGAAACGTAATCTTCGTCCTTTCCCGTCACTCTTCTAACGGTACACACCTTGAGAGGGGAAGAGCACCTCCCATGGACCAGGACACCGGCCAGGGGTGAGAGGCAGGGGGGGTATGTGAGAGAATCAGGGGTTGGGAGAGCTGAGGTTCTGCAACATACAGAGCTTCCTCTCCTATCTGCTTTCCTGATCTGTCAAGACACGTTGTCATGAAGTGCCTTAAGTTTGCTTATTCAGTTTCACACTGAAACTACTTACTGTATAAAACAGCCATTAAGTGTAAGTTATTCATTTTTCAGCATCAGGCAAAAAAATATTAAATGTATTTTTGACATACACCTACACAGAGAGATAATTCTTTAAGGGTTCTTTAGTAAAGACAATGGACAATTGTCTTGCATGCTTAAATGGTTCTTTGCGTGGTGAAATAGTTCTTTGGATAGATAGAAATGTGTTGTATATGATAATGTGAACCTCTATGTAATAGAACCTCTTGGAAAAAGTTTCTATATAGTTCGGCAAAGTGTTCAGTCTGTAAACTAAAAGGCTATTTTAACTGGAAATGAAAGAAATGAAGGGTCGTTTTTGACTTTTGCATAGTACTGTACGTGGCTAATGCAGCTAAGAAGTAATGGAAGCTTAACATCACTAATTAGGACTGTGCAAATTGGGTTTCACAAACTCTGAATTTTAAGCAGTTCTTAAGCAAGTATTAATAGACTTACGTAAGTGGTTTCTTACACTGAACAACATGGACAAAAGTACATACTTCCAGTGGTTTGAGGCAAGCGTGCAATGATTTAGCACAGTGCTAACTGGTTGGTTATATGCTGCCATTAGCTTTGTAGCTTCAAAACTAAAGAAGCAAAGTTTGGGCCCTCTCAGTGGTCCAAAGTTCATCAACAGAGAGCATTATGGCTAATGTATATTGGTGTACACTGATGGGTGCTATCGCTGGTTTCATAACCAAGTGCTTAATGCAGTCACTGAAAGTGTACTCATGGCCTCTAACACCAGCAAGGGCCACCACCAACCAAAGGCCATCATGTTCCTCAGAGCCAGAGTTCCCAGCCCTGATAACATCAACACAGCTTTGGTCATGCATGATCAAGCAACTGAACATGCTGGAATTCACAGTACCCTGGGAAGAGCGCATGGACAAGGCCAATAAGAGGAAGCGCGTTAAGTACCAGGAGCTTGGGGAAAAGTGCAGAAGGCAAGGCTAGCAAACTTACAGTGAGCCTGTGGAGGTGCCAGGGGTTTGAAGCGTGTTCGCTCTGCAAAGCGTTTACACTGCTGGGTATGTTCCCTTGGCCATTTACACACCTGCAAGGGCCACCACCAACCAAAGGCCGTCATGTTCCTCAGAACCAGAGAGAAATTCCCAGTCCTGAAGATTTAGTAGTGGATCTGACAGCCTTCCTGTTTGCCTCCTGATGACACCCAGCAGTTGACACCCAACATGCTAAGTTGTTGGGTAATCTCAAATAGACTTGCTAATGTCCTTCCTGACAGTTGCATTGCATGCTGTTATCTATATGCATCGTCAAACCCAGGCCTCATTATGACTGGTACTGCCTAATACTTTTGTCCATGTTGTTCAGTGTAAGAAACCACACAAGTAAATCTATTAATGAAACTCAACAGCGTTTGTGGAACACAATTTGCACAGTGCTCATTAGTGATGTTAAGCTTCCATTCGTTTTTAGCTGCTAAGCAAGCAAAGTCAAAGACTTCATTTCTTTCTTTCGCAAGATGGGGGTCTGATCACCGCTGGCTGGGTCACCTGGGGAAGGGTGTCTGATGTTAAAAGACCCGTAACACCCAGTGACCCCAGGTTACATCACTGATGATGCATTCCAGTGCATCTACAAGCTGTCACTGCATTTCCATTCTTTGGCTGCTTTATTAGAAACACCCATAGGCCTTCTATCCTAAACTGTAGCCCATCTGTTGTTTTCCTCTGCCCTGTTCTGTCAGATTCACTTTACATCCTTCATCATTGGTCAGTTTCTACCACAGTACTGTTGTTACTCAGGCATTGTTTGGATGGTGAATCATTTTTAGCACAGCAGTGACACTCACATGGTAATAACGTGTATGCCACGTGGTGTAATGAACAGCATAGCTAATGTATGTGGCCTGAAGAGAAAGTACAGTAAGGACAGATGGGCCACATGAGCAAATAAAAGTAAAATTAGAGGGAAGCACATAAGTCAAGTGATCATGTCCAGCCAGAGTCATCTGTTATTTGCACTGTCAGAGACCTACTGCTGTGAAAAGGGTTTTTTGTCAACCTCTTGCCCAAGTCTTTACCCCACCCCACTAGAGGCAAATCCCTCATGGAAAAACACACACACAGCAATGACCCTTCATCTCCAAAAGCGCGCAATCTATCAATCTGTGGTGTAATCCGTGGCCTGTGTTTAGCCTTCTCTTCACAATGCTTTTTCAAAGACGACCAGGATTTACGGTGACCCTGGAAAAAGCTAGAAATAATAAACGTGGCATATTTATTAAAGTAACGAGATTTTGGGGGGGATGGTTTTTGTTTTCAGAGAGGTCATGACCCACAGTTAACGCACTCCTGCTGGAGCTAGCTGCTAGCTGAACCGAGCCTGCTCTAATTGGGCCCAGTGTGTGTTCCAATCCATAAAGAAGCTGGAAGACTGCAGTGAAACATGCATCCTGAGTTTACCCACATGCTTACTAGAACTTAACTCCATACCTCTGTCCTGTTCACTATATAGTCCGCTATTTTGAGGGTGGGCCATACTGGAGTGAAATCTTGAAATATAGTGAAGGTCCAGGGCGCAGCAATGAACTTTGTATGTAGTTAATACGTTCAGGAAGGCCATGCTTTTGTTCATGTTCTCGTATCCCTGTAGCAAAACATTTTACCACAATCGGATGGATATTTCTCGAGATTCACCCTGAAGAGTGTTTGTGTACCATAAAAGCTTTTGAACCTTTTTTTTTTTTCAGTCCCCGAATTTACACATGTGTTATTGTGATCTGCCTCTTGTGGCTGTAATGTTGTGCCATTTTGGAGCAGTGGTGGACGAAATGCACAAACCATGTACTTGAGCTAATGTAGAGGTAGCCAAGGTGAAATATTACTGTAGTGTCAGTAGAAGTTCCTCCCTTTAGACCTCCACTTGAGTAAAATTACAGACGTATTTACCTTCAAATGTACTTAAGTATGGAAAGTAAAGTAGCATGATTTATTATGGGTCTAATGTCCTATTATCATTTCTGGAACAAGACTCTTAATCAACTCATTGTAGGTGAAAAGACTCTCGGTCCACCAGTTTTTTAATTGAAGGTCATTAATTAGTTTGACACTGATGTCTGTTAAAATGATCATAAGCACAAAGCACTGAAGGAATGCAATTTCCCTTAGCTAAAACCAAGCTCTGTCCAACTGGTTAAAACAAGCTCAAAACAAAAAGGTGACCGCTGTGGGCCTGATTAGTGGGCTCACTTCTTGCATCATTTGTTTTGACATATTAAGCTTTTGTGCAGCCATAATCCAAAAGGACGGACAGATTCAGCATAACGTAGTGGAGTAAAAAGTAAGATATGTGAGTTTGAAATGTAGTGGAGTTAAAGTAAATCCCCCAGAATGGAAACACTTCAGTAACGATACACCAAAAAGCTACTTAAGTACAGTAACTAATTACATGTAAATCACTACTGTTTTGAAGCATGTAATTGCACAGTGAGCGTTAACCGGACTAAAGAACAGCCTCCGTAGGGCAGACTTGGGTTTAACACAACTTGTGTGTTTTTGTGGGTAACTCAACATATACATGCAATACAAAGCCTAATTACTGAGTTAAAATCCGGCTCTCTTTCCAGGATTTCTACTACCTTCAACAGATCTAAGACATAAGAGTTTACATGACCACTTGAATAATCAGATGTCTGTAGAAAGCCGTTAATGCTAAACAAATTTTGTGCATGTAAATATACTCTACAAAGAAGCCTTCAGCAGTTAACAGTGAGAGAAGTCCATATATACCACATCAATTCAAAATCACTTTATTGATCAGATTCATCAAAAATGTACTACAGATCCCATGTAAACAAAAATATATATTATTGTTTTTGTTTTAGGTCATTATTATTTTATTGTTCTACTTGATAGCCACCAATCATACTTATTTTGATGAGAATATTTTTATGTAGGTTGTTGTGTATGTTTAGGTTTGGAAGCAACGTAGATTTGTACTGAAACCACTGTGCACTAATTTAACAACCCCCACCCCCTTGTGAAAGTGAAAGGTGTAGTGCACTGCTTGTTTAGTGAAGGTTCGGGTGTGCCCTCTTTAGCTGTGCTGCTGGCTGGGAGCCTGCGCTGGGTGTGTGATGGTTTGAGTTAGAAGAGAGGAACTCCACCCTGCTGGCCTGTACTCCGCTGACTGAATTACTGCTCCCTCTGCACGGCCACAGAGAGAGCCTTGACCCCCCAGCCGGCCAGAGGAGACGCTCCTTGTTCAGTCTCTGCTCTCTGAGTGTTCCAGTCCCTTCCCCTTATTTATTCACCTCTGTACGTCTCCCTGCTATTATGAAGTCAGCTCATCCAAAAACAGCTGCTGCCTGCTACTGTCGAACACTACATCAGGGCAGAGTTTCATTATGCATCAGTCTGCTATATACCGCATATACACGCACCAGTCACTCCTTCTGTCTTCACTCACTGTCCATTTTATCAGCTCCACTTACCATATAGGAGCACTTTGTAGACCTACAGTTACAGACTGAAGTCCATTTGATTTTCTGTATACCCTTTCACTCTGTTCTTCAATGGTCAGGACCCCCACAGGACCACCACAGAACAGGTATTCTGTGGGTGGTGGATCATTCTCAGCACTGCAGTGACACTGATGTGGTGGTGGTGGTGTGTTTGTGTGTGTTGTGCTGGTGTGAGTGGATCAGACACAGCAGTGCAGCTGGAGTATTTAAACACTGTGTCCACGCACTGACCACTCTATTAAACATTCCTACCTTGCTGGTCCACCGTGTAGATGTAAAGTCAGAGCTCATTTCTGCTGCTGAGTTGGTGTTGGTCATCCTCTAGTCCTTCATCAGTGGTCACAGGATGCTGTTGGCTGGATAGTTTTGGTTGGTGGACTATTCTCAGTCCAGCAGTGACACTAAGGTGTCCAGCAGCACTGCTGTATCTGATCCTCTCACACCAGCACAACACACACTAACACACCAGCACATCAGCGTCACTGCAGTGCTGAGAATGATCCATCACCTACATAATACCTGCTCTGTGGTGGTGCTGTTGGGTCCTACTCATTAAAGAGTTGGGTAATAGACACTGAGAAAGTATGCCGAGAAATAGACGGACTACAGTCTGTAATTGGAGAACTACAAAGTGCACCTATATGGTAAGTAGGGCTGATAAAGGAGTGTAGATATAAGGACGTGTGCCTAATAAAGTGGCCAATGGATGGATGTATTTTGCAATGCTATAGTTAGTTATAATAGTACACTGAATTTCCATGCAACTTGACAGTTAGAGTAGCAATTCAAAAACAATCAAAACCAACAAAAAGTTTTGCATTATTAACGTTTTGTCTTGTTTCTGAAAGTTGAGCTCAAACAAGTTGCAAGTTGCTTTACATTACTCAAGTGCAAGTTAGCTTCAAGTATGTTTCAAGCAATTTAGATTCATTATAGATTTCAAGCAACTCAAGTTGCATGAGTGTTTCACTGTGTAAAGCCCAAACAAACAAAACAGCCTAGCAGCCAGTTTGGCCACTTTAGACTTTAATAGTGCATATAATGAATTAAAGTAAGACAAATATCAAATAATTATTTAAATGACGGTTAATCGTCAGACGGAAAGGGAATGTTTAAGTGGCCTGTTCGTGAGAAAAATGGGGGACAGTTTGTTAATGATGTGAAGGAGTGTCAGTGTTTCCACAGTGTTTCTCTTTTCATCTCTACCTCTTTCTCTCTCTGTCTCTCTGTCACATGCTCTCTCTTTTCTCTCTTTCCCCCGCCTCTCTCTCTCTCTCTCTCTCTGTCTCTATGGCACACACACACACATACACACAGAGGAAGAAACACGGTCCTCTGTCCAAACAGCAGTTCCTTAAACCTGTTCCTCTCCCAAGTCAAAGGTCCATGAGAATATTTTTCCAAGCGGTGCTGAGAGGAGCCCGGGGCTGATCATTAGTGTAAATACACACAGCGTTTCTCACTGCACGCTAGCTGCCCTACTTACACTGCAAATCCACACACTTCCTCAGCTAAACACATGCAGTACCTCTGCTGCTCAGAAGTTTGGGTTCACATCTAACGCTCTTGTTATTTTGTTCCATGATAACTGATACAGCACAGACTGGAATATTCTAGGCCTGAACTTGATACTAGTAACTAAACTGGAACATATGGAACAACAAGAATTTCCAGTTTTTAAATGGGATACTTTAATTGTGCATTATCGCAGTCAGGATAAAGTATGTAGCATCAGCTTCCCTTGATGGACGGACCAGTAGAAATGATCAAAAAATTGGAATCAAATCTGATTAAATGCTTTTCCTTCTTCTGCAAAGAAAACATTTTAGCTGCCTATAAAATGCCCTAATTCTGTGCAGCTGCTACTGTTGAGTACAACCATACTGCAGCTATTTTACACACTTATTTGCAATAAAATGTTATGATTTATAATATTTAAATGATCGTTACATACTTGTGATCCTACACTTTTGAATAATTCCAAACTTCTAAATGGTGTTTTTAAACTTTTGAATAGTACATCCACATATTCAAATGTAATTCCAAACTTGTGTCTTAATTTCTTCTATTTGTAACTTGGATTTCTTTGATTGTAACTCTACGCTTTGGAATGGAAAATCTTAACTTTTGAATAGTAATTCCAAACATCTGAGCAATACAACATTTAAATTACTAAGTTTCTAAAAGGTAATTTCAAACATTTGAGAGGTAATTACATATGTTTGAATCATAATACCAAACTTCTGAATGGTAATTCCAAAAATGTTAATACTTAATTCCAAATGTTTGAGTCATAATTTCAAATTAATAATTCTAATTAAATAATTAAATAATTATAAACGGTTCAACACAAATTACAAACTGTTGAATGGTGATTCCAAATTCATAAATAAATATTACTCCAAACTTTTAAATGTCTCAGGATCAGTTTTAGTTTTGATTAAGTGGTCCTGTTTTAGGTTATGGGGGGTCTGTAAACTGGCCTGAGGTCACTGAAGCTGCTGAGTGAGCCTGTAGCTCCGTGGGGTTATTACCATGAGTGTGAGATGGATCTGTTTCATCCACCCCTGAAGCCCGTTACATCACTGCCTAGATTCCCACCAGGCTTTTTGTTTGTACCTTCTAGCTTCAGAAAGGGAATCTCGTGAAAAGATCTGGGAGAGAAAAAAATCCACACAGACACACAGACATGCTCATACACACCTGTTCTCACCAGCAAAGCAGCAGGATGATTTATTGTTGTTGGGATTTGGAATACTCTTATGTGTTCCATGTGCTCTCACTCTTTCATTCTCTCTCTCTCTCTCTCTCTCTCTCTCTCTCTCGCTTTCTCTCCTTAGATTTTAGTCGTCCTGCATTATTGTCATTTTGGTATACACTAGATTTCACATATGTTTTTTTTTCTGCAATTACTTGCAATTACATAGTTAGTTACACAGTTAATTACATACATACTTACTTTTGTACATACAAAACATACAAAAAATGGTTTTCCTTATGCAAAACAAGACTGTCTGCAAACTTTCCACCAAATTATAATAATAAAAGAATGCTTTACGGCATATACACCGTTTATATGTGACATATAAATAAAATACGTATCTGTATCTGTATTGTTTAGTTCATTTTTAATATAATATAATCATCATGCATGTAATATTTAAATCTTGCGAGTATCATAGTAATACTCATATGGTTTTGTTATTAAGTTTTAGTTCAAAATAAAAGGCTTATCTGAAAGTTTTAAAATGCCCAACAAAAACCTATCCTCTTATTATTTTGTGTTCCTCTAGTATCTATGCAGAAACAGCCAATGAATCTCTCCCATTGGTTAAAGTCGTCATAGGATGTCATAGAATGATTCAGTGTTTTAAATTGTTGTCTGATCTTCTACACAGAAGTTACATCACTTTGTTCAGGGAAAAATGCACAAATGCATTTGTACACGACCATTTACCCCTTATGATTTAGTTCTAGAACAAAGTCAGATGGAGTCAAAGGTGCAGAGCAAACTAACATCTTGGAATTAAAGTTGTCCAGGATCATCCTAAAGATGAGGGATCTGAAGTTGGCTGTTCCATCTTAAATGCTTAAGTGCTGCTGTTACATTCTGGTGCCTGTACAAGCTGCAGCATTTAAGGTGGAATGGACCGTGCAGTTAAGAGGCTGGCGAATACGAAGCCAACTTCACCCTTGTTTAAAGATGAACATCTTCCATGGCGGCTGAGAGATGATTGGAAATTACATGAAACGTGCCAAAATCACTTTCACAGCCCGGGGCAGTAGACTTCTGCATGGATAATCTGCCATTGTTTTTGTTTTGTTGTTGTTTGTGCTGGCTGGAACATGAGCTGGTATATGTAAATTTTGGGGGTGTCATTTTGTGTGGCGTCAAGACTGTTATGTAACAGTCTAGAACTTTGGAAGCGACACGTTTTCTGCCCTCTGTAATAAAGATGGGATTTGTATTTGAAGAGGGAGACAGCAGTGTTTGAGGTTCACAGTATATCAGTTTTATGTACTGAACCTTTAAACAAGTGTGATGACGTAAGAACAGTGTTTCATTCTGTGGCCCCTTTAAGACTTTAGGTGCAGAACTGAGGGCCTTACACATTAGATTAACTACATTCCAGCAGTGGAATTACAGGGGGAAAACAGTTACTCTAGGCCATCTGGAAGGTCTAGATATGCCACTTACCAGGAACACAAGCAGCAGTTCAACAAGGCTTCCATCAGGGGTTAGAAACAGATCATGGGCAGCTCTATGCCATGACTGCTACATACTAACTGCTGAACTACTGCTAAACCCGCTACATACAAGATAAAATATATGTTAATGTGAGCTACAAGCTTCAGGTAAAATATGAAATGGCATTTCACAAGCTTTGAACTTTCATGTCCAGGATCCAAATAGGGGAGACAGCAGACATCAGCATTATCACAGAGGTGTTTTTGGCCTTGTTGTTCTAACACTATGTATGGCCTAACACTAATAGCCATGGTTCACCACTGTGTATACACTCAGGACCCAGGAGGACCACACAGAGGAGCAGAGCTGTCATCCTACTTTTGCTTCAGTCACCCCAAGAGCTGCTACAGGCTCTCATTTCTTTCAGCCATATAATGGTTTGATGTAGAGAAGCCAGAGGCAGCACTGAGTTATGTTAAGTTTTGGCATCAGACTTTTTTTTTTATCCCACTAGGCCATGTGCCCCAAGAGTCAGAGTCAGATACATAAAGCTGAGTTTGTTGATTGACATTTTGTGCTAAACAGAATTACGCTCATATCAAAACAGCCAGATAAGCCTGGCAAGAACATACATGGTCAGCGTAAATGTCCAGACGTATAGTGCATAACTCAGTACAATGTGAAGTAATGGCAGTGTGGGGGAAGGCAGGAGAGCACTTCCAGCTGTGAATTTGTCTGTATGTCACCATGCAAACTGCTACCAGTCTCTGGAGTCACATTCATTTAACCACTGAAAGAAAAAATTCCACAGAGAGGAGTACGGCTCTGTAACAGTGAGGAGTGAGCATGTAGAAGAAAAGAGAGACAAGAGTCTCTAAAAGGGAAAAAGTCGTTCAGAGTGATTTGAGGTGAAATGCTTTCCTGAAACGTATCAAGTAAGGATTTTTCACAGTGATGGTGATGGGAACCAGACGTATTTGAAGTGGTTTATGCCTTTAAAAGCTACATCGTAGAAATAATGTATATGTATTAGTTGAATATGGTGCCTGATGTCTGATGCATTTTGAAAGTTTTGAGATCAAGTTTTGGCCTACTATGTATGTTTTAGGACACATTCCTGGCAGAGAGGTACACACGGGCTGTTGCGAGGCAAAGGTTTTCTCAGATGTGATGGCGTTTTGCCACCATCAACATTACATATGAAGCTCAGAGGACTCATATAGGTTCACTGGTGGGTTTGGATAGTAAAGGATTGCGAGCGCTGGTTCATATCACCTCCTCTGTAAAGAGATCTGAGTTGTTTTTTAAGATTTTCAATTAAACTTCTAGAACATTTGCCACAACAAGATAAAAAGCCCCTGAATGTACAGTGTCCTTGTAGAGCTGGTTGGAAGTGACCATCTACCATCTACTAAGCATCTACTCTCTCCACCCCACCCCACCCCACCCCTCCCTCGTGAGAAGTCTACGGTAGGGTCAGTGTGGGCACCACTCCCCTCAGGGTTGGGGCAGGAGCCGCTGCTAATGACAAGCAATTGTTGAGAGAGAGAGAGAGAGAGAGAGAGAGAGAGAGAGAGGAAACAGGAAAAAGGAACTTCAACTCCCTGTGCCTGGACAGAGCAGAGACGAGAGGGTGATAGGGGGTGTGGGGGGTTGAGAGAGAGCGAGCAAAAGAGAGAGAGAAAGGGAGAGTTCCAGTGCTTCACTCAGGGTGGAGGGATGTGTTTGGAGGTCCGTTTCTGACACTCTGTTTCTCTGAGCTCTGAAGCTCTGCTCTGGATGTGGACGTGCTGCCCCGTGTCCCGTGCCCCCGGTGGCCCTCTGTCCCGCCGCCGGGGGAACATGCCTCACCCGCCTGGCTCTGTCACCCTGTGTCTGCTCAGCTGTCTTCTCACAGGTCAGTGTTGTTACCTCCAGCTCACTTATTCGGATATTACGCTTAGTAGTTTTAGCGATCTAAGGAATGGCTATGGATTACTTAGTAACTAGAAGAAGACTACTGTGTAGTTTGAGAGTGAGGAATTGGACCCGCTTACGAACCCTTACAGTTTAAGGGGTTAACTCCAAACTCGTACCCTTACTGACCTCACTGTTCCCTATACTTAACCCCTTAAACTTCACAAACTTCTTTGTTCAGTAACTATGTGGAAAACAATGAGTGCCCTATTTGGCTTTTATTTTACTTGTGCCCTTATTTTGCTTTCTATTTGAACTCTAATCTCTCAGCCTTCAGCACATAACTTACATAGTCCTTTCATATTGCCAACAGCGATCTTTAGTCTTTAGATTAATAACATAATAATAACAATAAAACCTCAAATCTGTCTTGAGTTGACTCCTTAAACTCCACACACATGCACATTTTATTATTCAGTAATTGGATGGAAAACAGAGTAAAAGTTATTAGTACTGGTACCTTACAGGATCACCTACTAATGGGTCCTCAAGGGATCTCATCTTTTAACTCTACACTGTTACCTTATACCTCATGTTTATCCTATTTTAACTCTACACTGCCACTATTTAGCAAATGTAAAGCTCATTACCTTTATTTAACTCTACACTGTTACCATATATCTAATTTGTGCTTGTATTTAAGTCAGTTAGATAAGTTAGATAGTATGCCTTATGTAACTCTACATGTACTTCATTTGTACCTGGCTTATTTAACGCTCTTTCTATACAGGTCATTTTCACCTTTATTTAACTCCATACTGTTACCCATATACCTTACTCCTAACTTACCTATTTATTCCTGTACACCGTGAATGCCCACACATGGGTCCACACCTGAATTTCTCACTCTCATACATCAACATAAAAAATATGTTTCATGATTAATAACTGAATAATTGGATTCAACTCAGTGCTGTTACTGTTCCACCACACATTTACTTTCATTGAACTCTGTTCCTCATATTTACCCAGTAGATTACAGACGGTCAGGCAGTCAGACTTGGTTGCTGGATGGTTTATGTTCATCTAGATTTTGTCTCATTTTTGACCAATAACTGGTCAGCAGCTCCAGTCTTCAGCTCCATGCTCTCATAACTACGTAATGTACATATTAGTTTTATAGTAGTCACTGAATCTTTTATAGTTGGCTACTTAATTTGCTTTTAAGATGAATAAAAGCTTGGAGATTTCAGAGGGTTCCAGTATGTGGCTTATGATGTTTGAATGCTTACGCTACATTACAAGTCCTGCTTGGCATCTTCGGTAACATTCTGGTTGTTCTTATTAGCTTTGAATGAGGAGGACAGGCCTGTTTACAGGAGGACGAACACATGGAGAGGCATGTTCTCAGACAAATCAGGCAGTGAGGGTAAATCTAACACTATGAGAGGTCATGTAATTATAAGTGGTGTGACTGATGGCCTGGGTAGTGTTGTGTTGTAGTTCTTAATGTTGATCTTATATCTGCTATGTTGCATTGGGGACCAAGCAAGATTATATGGGTATTTGATAAGGATATCTCAGATACACAGTAAACTGTTCAAGGTATGTACAGCTATCTGAACTGGAGCTAACAGCTCAGTTATTAAAAGTTATTTTCATTAATAAAGTATGCGGAACCTTTCACTGAGAGTGGTTTGATGAGAAATGGTTCATTGTGGAGAAACTTACCAAGTCATTGACAGAGGAAATGTACTGATTTCTCTGCCGTGGTGATGAATGGAACCAGGGTTCATAATGTCTACTAATGCAAATATAGCCAGTAAACATACTGGAGTTTTTATATGTCATGCTGGTAATGGTAAAATAAAGGTAAAGCCATTGGGGACTGTTTTACCTTACAATACCATGTGTGTATCTTTCCATGAAGAATGGCTGTTAAAATACATTTTAGGCCAATAGCTCTCAAAACTATGGTAAAACAATGTATTGGACATCAACGGCATTACCATTTCATGTAATAAGTCTCTGTGAGGTAGCTTTAGTTCCTATCATAAACCATTTTGAATGATGTGGCAGATAGATGAATTCCCTCTTAAGAAATTACTGTGAATTATTTGGTAACGATCGTGAAACTGTTTTTAGCCATGAATGTGTGGAATGTGGTTAAAGTTTTTTAGACTTCAGTGGGTGAAATCACAATCAGAAGATCTTAAGATTCTGTAAAACCACATGTCTATCTGGGTTTGAGCTCAGATCAACAAATATAATTGATTAGATGGTTAGTGGTTTATAGGCTGAGCTATCCCGGTCTGTGGTTGCGTTGGAAAACAGATAATCTGCTGTATCTGCCTGAGTGCATTAGAGAGCATGCTGTCCGTGCTAGTCTGCCTCTATGCTAAGACACAGGATAGCCCTTTTGAGCCCAGCATGGCTTCAGCGCTGTGTGGACGTAGGGTGATGATTTAAGGGGTGTTTTAGGGAAAGTCCAGCTTCGGTGTGTAGTTGTGCGTGTACGCGTGTTTAACATATGCGTGTATGTGATGTGTGTTAAACCTGAACTTCCTTGTGCTATCTGTGGACTGAGGCCAGCCATAACAGATGGAGACGTTCATAAAAACCTCTGATATTTCAGAGAGAATGTATACAGACCCCTATGGGAATAACCTTTTCACTCCAGTGATCTCAGCAAGAGGGTTCCAGAGGGTCTCCATGTCTGCGTGACTCGGTTCCAAAGCACTGATCCTCCTCTAGTTTCTACGTTAATCATGCAAATAAGGCTGCTATGTTACGATTACTGGATATGCTCTAATCATGGAAAGAAAAATGCCCCGGGAAATGTTGATAACAGAAAGAGGCTCTGCAACATCCTATATGCTGAGAAAATCCTATAAGCTGCACAATCCTCCCATCACTTCAGTTCTTCTGATTAACATTAGCATGCAGTAGATGAGTGCAGGAACCAAGTATCCCAAACCCCTTAAGCACTGAGGGACTTCAAGTACTGCAGTGGAACTTCTTTGTACACCCAATACCTATCAGCACAGAAACTGAATGGGCTCCTTAATGGCACAACCATCTAAACTCCAGTGAACCACAATGAGAGCCGTTATTCACAGATGGAAAAAGTTGGAACAGTGGTGGACCTTCTCAGAAGTGGCCAGAGTGCTACGACGACTCTTCCAGGAGCTCAGAAAAGAACCCAGATGAACATTTAAAGAACTGCAGGCCTCGCTTGCCTCAGTTAAGGTCAATGTACACAATTCCACAAACTGAAAGACACTGAGCAAAAATGGCATCCATAGGAGAGCAGCAAGTCACAAACCACTGTTGATCAGAGGCTCATCTCATATCAAAAAACGTCAAAGATGGAACTTTTTGGAATATATGGGTCCTGTTGCATCTGGCATAAATCCAACACCACATCCCACCATAAGAACGTTATACCAACAGTCAAACATGGTGGTGGTAGTGTGATGGTCTTGGGCAGCTTCGCTTCTGCAGGACCTGGACGACTTGTCATAACTGATGAAACCATGAATTCTGCTCTCTATCAGAAAATGCTAAAGGAGAATTAGGTCAGTTTGTGACCTTGTAAAGCTCAAGCCTAGTTGCATTATGCAGCAGGACAGTGATCTGAAACACACAAGCAAGTCCATCTCTAAAAGACTCAAAAGAAACAAAGATGCCAAAATGTCAAAATCCTGACTTGAATCCTATTGAGATGCTGTGCATGCTTGAAAACCCTCCAATGTCACTGAAATAATTAAATTCTGCAAAGAGAAGTGGGCCAAAATTCCTCCACAGTGATGTAAAAGACTCATCACAAGTTGCTACTGTCAAGGGAGGTGCAACCAGCTATTAGGTTTAGTAACTTTTTCACGTGGGTGATATGGGTTTTGAATAGATCTTTATTTTCAAGAAATGGAATGATCACTGAAAAGCTACACTTTGTGTTTCCTCATGCTGTCTTTATCTTATATTAAAATTAGTTTGATGACCTGAAGTATTTACATGTGAACAATGATTTAAAAAATACTATTTTTACAAAGATCAAAGATTTGGAATTAGTATTTAATAGATTGAATTTATTATACAAACATTTGGAAATACCATTCAGAAACTTGAAATTATGATTCAAATGTTTGGAAAGTTTTGAATCACCATTCCAAAGAAAAGTCAAAGTAGAACTGCATTCAAACATTTGGATTTACCTCCTACAGAGCTTAAGAATCGCCATTCAAAAGTTGAAATTACTTTAAAAAGTGTGAAATCACCCTTCATAAGTTTGAAATTAGTATTTAAATATTATAATAAAAACTCATTTAATATTGCTGCAGATAAGTGTGTAAAATAATTATAATATGGTGGCATTACTCTACAGTATCAGCTGCAAAACAGAGACATTTTAGATATGTATCCAGGATGGTGGATAGAGCTGTACATGATTTATGTTGATTATGTAACATCAGGAATTAGCATGATAATAAAGGTTAGAATACAATTATCATTCAGAAAAACAATTTTTAAATATTGAAAGTGCCTGAGTAACTAAATATGTAATCAACTTCCTCGCATAATCTCCAGCATTACTCCATAAATGGTTTCCCAACCAAGCATAAAACCACTTAGGAACCTTTATTTTGAAGGGTGTGTTCACAGTCACAATTCCTTCTCTGCATCAGTAGTGACTGTGAATACAGTCACTGTTCCTACAGTTATCAAGGAAATAAAATCCTCTTAATGTGAATAACATGATTGGCTTCACAATGTGTTGAGCATTAAGCCTGTGAATTTGGACATGCAGGCAATATTTGGTGGCATAAGCTCTGGTTAGCACACCCTAATAACTCGTGTTCTTGGACAAACGAATGGAGATTTCACACTAATCCTTCAAAAGATGAACGGACTGCCTGTTTCCTCTTTTATGAAATTAACTCAAACTTGAAGTCCCTCTCTCTCTCTCTCTATCGCTCACTTGCTTCGTGCCCACACCCCTCTTGCTTTCATGCTGCCAACTCCCTACAGGACCAATAATAGCACACAGTCGCCTCTAATCACTTCACATAAAACAATGTTTTGCTGATCTGCCAAGTTTCTAAGGAAAAGGTTGATAAGTAGATAAAGCAGAGTTATTTTAGATGGCAATCAAATGAAGGATGGAGATTATTGAGTTAAAATGAGATTTACTGGATGTCACAATTGATTACCATAATAATAATAATCTGTATTTATAGAGCGCCATAGGCCTGTTTACACCTAGAATTAACATGTGTTTGGTGAAACCAAATGCCATTTACACTTTTCGCTGAATTGTGTCTCCAGTTTGACCAGTTGAGGCCTGATGTGCGTTTATCCTGCCTAAAAACACATCAACACATATGTCATTTCTGCTTTACCTCTGTTGACTCTTTTCCTTGTTACGATACAAGTGGACAAGCTTGGCCTGGATACTTTCACTGGCCTGGAGTTAACTTCAGCCCTGTGTATCCTCTGTTTTTTGTCTATTCTCCCCACTGGTAGTCAGCGTTTGGCAGATGCTTTCCCGCTCATGTAACTGTATACGGATAATGAAAATGCACCTCTGTAAGTGGTTTGATTGATTCAGTCATAATCCGAACACAATGCATCCTGCAATTGTAGACAGGTCCTGTATGTACTTGTGAAACACAGTGAAATTAGTCCTTAGTCCTTGATCATGTCTTAACCATTCAGTGCACCATGATGCAACATGATAGACCAACCAGCTATGGCTGGCAAATGTAAACATAACTTAGTTGTAACATGAATTCAGGTTTATGCAATACTAAATGTAAACGGGATGCACCACACCAGCTACGTTAACATTGAGCCTAGCAGTAACAAAATATTTATGCCTCTTCTAAACAGTAAGTGCTAGGGAAAAATCCAACAGGAAACCACACAGATCAGTGTTCACCAACTATCCTCCTGGAGATCTACTTTCCTGCATGTTTCCCAAACCAACCACACCTCAGTCAGGGTCTAATCAGGGAGTCTGAGGGCAATAATAAGATCAGTCAGGTGAGGCTGATTATGGTTGGAGCTAAAAATCCCAAGGAGGAACATTGGTGACCACTGACACAAATGGTACACCAATAAAGAACACCACTTTGCTTATGGCACTTCGTTTTTAATGTTAAGCTTCCACAGAACACAGTAAAAAAATATGTTTTGAAATAAGACTCCTGAAGAACATAACTGCAGCAGAGCAAATAATCCAGAACAGACTGAATATGAACTTCATTATATTATATTATATTATATTTTATTATATTATCACACAGAACATCAAGAAAGGCATTTCTTTTTTAAAGTTGTGACTGTAAGCATGTGCATTTGTGAGCTCCTGCTGCTGCATCTATTTAACTGATGCAGGGAGTTGCAGCTGGACAAAATTCTGTGTGTGAGAGAGTTTCGAATCCATGTCTATGACAAAAAAAAAATTACCTCATCACCCTATCACACTAATCTATTATAAACATTCCCTCTGTAGTTATAGAAATCCTTTTGTCAGTGATTAAATATTAAAGCAATATAATGTAACATTTGTACCTAAAAATAACAGCTTCAAAATCATTTTGACGGTACACTGACGTAGAGAGGAGTCTTTGTTATTGCCACTCCGGGTGCGGAACACCTGCTATAGTGATATGTAACATGGCGAGCTGCTTGCACAAGACCCCTCACGAATGTCTCACAACGACAACTATGGGTATTCAGCTAGCTTTAAAAAGGGCGCTAGTCCAGTAGGACATGCTGTGTAGAGACTGAAGAAAACACTACTGAAGGAAGAGAAAGAGGAAGAGATAAACAGTGAGAGTGACCGAGCAACAGACCAGGGTAAATCTCAGAATTGCTACTAATTAGCAAGAGCTGAAAGAGTTAAAAGAATTGTTTGACAGTAAACAGGAAAACAGTGAAAATCCCACAGCAGAGTGTTCATTCTTGCCAGTGTTATTTATGAAAGATTGCGATGTAGGCTGTAGCCTTATCTGTGCCATCCCTGTCTCACAGGGTTTTGTAGTTTTGCTGGACGTCATCTAACCTCAGTCCCGTTTCAGGTTAGCATACATAATAAATACGTCACACACCAAAAAATAAATACATCACACACCAAAAAATTTGGTCATTTCATTGTTAATCTCACAACAAATTAGCAGTAAAAGTTTGATTACTCTACCCACATGATTCGGCTCTTTGGATGTTGTCTTTGCTGGTGGTGTACAAAATTCAGACTCCCTGGCAGAATCCAACATGTGTGCAAGCGCATCAGGCAGGCATATGGACGCTACAGATTACACGTGTGATTTTGGTTGCTAATACATAGAAGTAACTGAAATCACGATTGTAACCTGTAGTCGGTTTATCAAGAAATGCATGTGTTCCACTGTTTATGAGGATCTCAAAACGACTTTATGTATTTATGACAGTACTGTACAAGCGTATTACGCTCTGCAGCTGTAGGGGGACCCCAAGAACAAAAAAATACCAATTCACACATAATGCTGCTTTAAAAACCTCGGAGCAGAGCAATTCCAACCACTACGTACTGAATGTTTTCAGAATGCATTCAGAGCATCAAAACAAGTCATATTTCCACTGTCTAAGAAATTCAACACAACCCCAGCTGTTTCAGTGCTTTCACAAACCAAGCTCTGAGGCCATCACATGATGTTCTTCTTACATAAATCATTCAACTTCTAAGGCTTTTTTCCGTTTGACTCAGCACCTGGTTTAGCTTATGACACTCTTGTGATGGGCCAAATAAGTCGAGTCAGGTGCGTTTTGTGCTTACTTGCAACAAAAAAAAAAAAACATCTCAGATGGAACGGAGTGGGAGATGTTGATTTGGCCCAGTCTGAGGAAAGGTTTCTTTAGAACGTTCCGCGTAGCACAATCCAGGCACCGTGTATATCATCAGAACGAAGGAGAGTAATCTGCCCTGAGAGTCCCTTTCCACCACCCAAGGTTTCCATTCCAGTCGACCTTATGAAACAATGGGGAAACAGGTCCAACGTAAGTTTCGCAGTGTAACAAATGGTCTGTTGTTTTTCATGGCTAGCGGACGTTAGACGCCCAGTATAGACTTCACAGATAGAAGTGTGGATGGGTGCAGAGTTAGCGCCTCTTGTATTCAGAGAAAACATCCAAGAAACCCCCCCACTAATCACCCCAGCGACACTTACATCAACCCAGAGCTTTACCCCTTGGAACCAAAGATAAGAAAAAAAGCCATCCTTCATTCTGACAACTTGGATTGGAAGCTTTGGACTGGAACCAAGAGACACATAGACTCATACTTTGCCCACCCCAATTAAACTCAGTCTTATTTATGGCCTATTGGTAAGCTATACCACTATTACTTTCCAAATACCGAGCCTGAGGGTGGGATGGGAAATGCCTGTCATTTTTTCTTGTCAAGATAAGTTTGACTCACAAGTGTGCAAGCGTGCTAGCTGTTAGGCCTGAAATATGGTCGATGGCAGCAGAGGTTTGACCATGCTCTAAACGGAGACTGAGGCTGACCACCTGTGGTTGATTAATTTGAGTTTAGCTATAGATGTGAGGCAAATGTGGAACACGAGGAGAGGCGCTGTCAAACATAATTATATTGATCGTTCTTGCTTGTTTTTCTTTAATTAATCTTTACTAGTAAGATTTCTCCATACTGTCCCATATGAATTAACTGCAGCATTTTTGTCACTATATTCTAAATGCTAAATGGATTAAACTGTATTATAGACTTATTGTCCACATTATCAGAGTCATCTACCTTGTAGGTCCGCTATAAACTGTGATTTTATTAGAATCATTTAACTTACAGATCAAGTATATATTAATCGGCCTCTTTATTAGAAATAGCTACCTTATAGGTCCACTATATATTCACTGGTCACTTTATTAGAAGCACCTACAGTACACTGGCCACTTTATTAGAAACATCTACCTTACAAGTCCACTGCATCACTGGCCACTATATTAGAAATGCCATCTTTATAGGTTCAATATATATATACATTGGCCTCTTTATTAATAACACCTACTTTATAGATCCAATTTATTGGCCAGTTTATTAGAAACACCTACCGTACAGGTCCACTATATAGTCACTGGCCACTTTATTAGAAACACCTACTTTAAAGGCCGACTTTATACTAACTGGACACTTTTTTAGAAACACCTACCTTATAAGTCAACTGTATATACACTGGCCACTTTATTAGAAACATCTACCTTACAAGTCCACTGCATACTCACTGAACTCTTTATTAGAAACACATACCCTATAGGTCCACTATATACTTGCTGGCCACTTCATTAGAAACACTAATGAATAGGTTCACTATTTCATTGGCCACCTTATTAAAAACACCTACGTTATAGGTCCACTTTATTGGTCACTTTATTAGGAACACCTACCGTATAGGTCCACTATATATTCACTGGCCACTTTATTAGAAATACCTACATTATAGGTTCACTAACTATTATTTGTCCACTTTATTAAAAGCATCTACATTACAGGTCCACTGCATACTCACTGGACTCTTTATTAGAAACACTTACCCTATAGGTCCTCTATATACTCACTGGGCACTTCATAAGAAATACCTACATTATAGGTTCACTAAATATACCTTAACCACATTATTAGAAACAGCTACAGTATAGACCCACTATATACTCACTGGCCACTTTTTTTTTTTTTTTTTAGAAATACCTACATTATAGGTTCACTAAAAATTCCTTGACCACTTTATTAGAAACACCCACCCTATAGGTCCACTATACACTCACTGGCCACTTTATAAGAAATACCTACATTATAGGTTCACTAAATATTCCTTAACCACTTTATTAGAAACAGCTACCATATAGGCCCACTTTATACTAACTGGATTTACCCCATTGGTCATTGTACTTTGGTCACGCTTAGTGGAGTACGGTCGAGCTTCGGCCACTGGCAATATTTCAGCCCTGACAGCTAGCACACTCGCATACTCATGTGTCAAGCTTATCTTGACAAGAAAAAAGAACACCAAGGTGGAGCTACAACATAGGGCTTAGAAAAGATTATATTCCATTTCCATCATCTTAACCCCATAACCCCAGAGATATCATTCAGTTATTAATCTTAAGACTGTCAATTAGCTACAATAAATTATTCAGTAACTACTATAAAACTGATAAGCAAGGGACATGAAGGTTAACATACATGATCCATTTGAGCATTAGCAGTCTTCACGTTGGACTGGGGTCTTATCTTCCTTTCATTATAATTGGCTGGAATCCAGTTGAACCTCCTCACAGATACTGCGTAACCTCGGGAATGCAGATCACAGCCATGCAGAACATCTGTCTTTGTCAGCTGCATGTGTGAGCTGATCGGCATGTCTCTTCACTTAACAAACGCACAAATCCTGAGCCGAAGCCAAAAGCGCATGAGGGCTGTTAAGGCTGGCCTACTGCGCTGTGTAACTGTCTCTGTTTGTTGTCTTTTGTCTCTGTTGTGTAAGGATGTTGAACCCATTGCATGCCCCGAGGAACCTTTCCTGAGTCTCAGCACAGAGAGAGAAAGCCTGTAGAAATCTGGACAGGTCGCTTATGGATCACTTTCATTACAGCATCTGCCCAGCTAAATCCAATCTTAGGGCTGTAAGGAAGTTTGGGGACAACATGGAGTCAGACAGACGCTCTGACATGCTCAAAATCCAATGTCTGCTAGTATATGGCTTCATAAAGTTAACCCTATTGATGCCTATCAGGCCTACTGATTGATATCCCTCTCTCTAACTCTACCCCTCTCTCTCTGTCTGTGAGTGTGTGTGTGTGTGTGTGTGTGAGTATGGGGCGTCACTCCCGAGTTAAAGCCCCACACCCTTGTCTAGATCTTTTCGCTCTGGACTATTCCTGCCACAACAATAGCTGGGTGAGGTTTCCCCTTCTGTGCTCTTACACTAATCACTTTCCAAAACTATTCCGAGGCCGTACTAACTGAATAAAAGTACAATAAGTCATATTTTCACCTTCACCTACAGAAAGACCTGTCTACTGCTCACACGCTTGTCAAAGTAGTATGTATAGCATAATCAGCTGTTTCTTGATAGCAGTTTTTCAAGGCTCAAATTGCTTAGTTTATTTTGTGGTGTTAAGGAAGAATTCCAGTGACGGTCTGCATAATTCAGTTATTGAGACTCAAACAAAGCCATTCCGAGAAGTTTGCTGTGAAAGGCCTCAATTGCTCAATTGTAACGACTCAGATTTCTGTACCGTGGTTGTGAATAGAACTATTACTATATCATGTAATAATAGCTTAGTGTGATCTAGCTTATAGAGGCTTTAGAGTCTTCAGATGTCTGCTTCCCTTCGCCACCACGGTCAGCAAGTCTGACATGGTAGTTTTCTCTGTGTAAGACCACTCTGAAAGACTTTAATTGCATTTTAAGGGTTTAATTCAGCATGAATTTTGAAAGTTTCAGTATAGTAGTAAGTAGTTGTAAGTAGTAAGTGTTGCTTTGAATTAGCATTAATGCACATGTGTACATTATAGTGAACTGAAATAATTGATTAATATAATAATAAATAATAATTAATATAATTAACATCATACAACAGTTTCTTAGGTGAATGTCATAACCGTAAAATTGGTCATATTGTCAGGAGAGCACAGGTTTTATGCCACAGCCATCTGTGATCAGGAGTCCACGAGAGCACATCATTTTTTGCTTGACCTCCTTAATTATAGTTTTAAATACTTGCACCCCTTAGTCATGGATCTCTTGAATGTTCTGATGTTTGGTGGTTTAATTTATTGTTGTTTATGTTCAGTGTGGCTCATTTTGTGCAAGGTAAATTCTTTTAAGGCCAATAAAGGTTTCGGTTCAATTTAATACCACTCCATTCAGTTCAATTCAATTCCTCAGTCCAAACGTCCAGTATACTAAACTTTATTATAGCTCTATAGTAGCAGGTGTATCACACTCTACCACACTCACTTTTATGTGTTTCCCTTTCTTTATCTTGTTACGAACAAAATTAACATGGCAGCTGGCAAGACACATATCGCTTTCAAGACCAAATCAAACCCTGCTTCTGAAGGATCCAGTATTTATTTATTAATACAGGAAATATTTTATTTCCTTTTATTTCCTATTAATTACAAAATAATTTTGTATGTAGGTCCTTCTAGAAGGCTCCTCTTGTGAAAGGTAAAACAGGGAATAGTTCATATTTATTTTTACATGCACACAAATTTTAAGATAAAGTTTAATGTCCAGTAATACAGGCGTTTGCGCTGTCTGGTAAATTATTAAATTATTAATATAATAGATTTCTGTATTGCAGCACACCATCATTCTGGATATTGAATCCAGCATGTGTTTAGGAGTGACAGTAGATCATCTACGAATTTGAAAATAATAATATTTTTTAGTGATTTCAGTGGATTTTTCTCATCAGTAGGATGAAAACTGGACTTTGGATTTAATAAAATCTAAAAAAAATTGGAAAAGGCTAATAAAAATTAGAAAAATTTACATATGTATTATTGACAGGATGACACACCCAAACAAAAAACTAAACACTTCCTGTGTTCCAGTAAAGTTATTTCTGAAACACAGAGACATTACGTCTGTTTGACACTGCACTAGTCTATAAAATGCATGTAATATGTATAATATGTACAGTGTTACTTATAAATCTATATATGTATATATGTAATGTTTACTGACATTTTTGTTTCCACCATCAAGTTATATTTATTAATATACAGTACATCTATGAATATGCTTTGCATTAAAAGGCTCTTTGTTTGCTGTTATGATAGAAAAATATAATTAAAATTATTCAACATTTCAGGAGAAGATGCAGACGTTTAAATGGTTCCAGCAGTTCAGAAATCTTTTTAATGCTTGTGTTGGTGATAAAAAATATGTAAATTTTTCATAAACTTTTCATGTGCCTAAGCCCAAATGTATACCAGACACTGAATTTTATTTTGTATATTTTCCAGAAAACAAATGAAAGTAATTCATGTATTGTATTATGCAGTAGGCAGTAATGAACGTGTTTTTAAAGTACCCAGTCTCGGGGCTGAGGAGGTTAAGACTTTGCTCTTTCTAGGCGGACAGGGCGGCTAATCCCTCTCCTCCTATTATTCGGCGCAATATACGATATGTCGTCCATGTATGGTGAGCTGCATTAATAGCTTTTTGAAAAGATGTGGTAGGGCTTCACTCGACTTGGAGGAAGCTCAAGCTGGCTTTCGGCATCCCAATTTGGTAGCATTGTGTGGTAGGAGGCCTATGGGGTGAAAATGGACTAAACTGGGTGGATAAAAGCACAGATTCTAGTAATTCATACCACATTTGAGTTTGTAAGTTGCAAAAAAGCCATAATAAGGAACATTTAGTTGTTTCTTGGCATCAGATCAAATGTTGGTCTCATACTTGGCGATACAGAATGCAAATTAAGATGTAAATGCAATTAGTTCCATAATTCACTATGAAGTTAAACTACGAAATACCGAATCTGAACCGACAGTTACAGCTCTTAAAAAGTTCTATGGGTGGAACTGCTGTAACGTCACTGTAAATCTGAAAAATTTGGCTTTCGCTATCATGGCCCTGAGGAACATAGACTGCGTTGGTTCATAGAAACACTCTAAAGTATTAAACTGCAAAAACAATTTGTTTTGTCTCAGAGCTAGAAAGAGATTTACATGGCTCTGGAGCTCCAGTGAAATGCAGCCCAAGCCGTATTTCCAAATGAAGATAGCCAGGGATGATAATGAATCTTCCAGCAAAGTGTGAAGTCATCCATGAAGTAACTAAACACTCTAGGACAAATTCCAGACGTCTACAGGCCTGTATAATCTCAATTTGGTGTACAAATCTGAAACACCAGGCCTTTCTTTTAAAACGTACTGCCAAAGCATCTGTCAATGGCCTAAACTTGAGAATACAAACGAGAACACACCTCTGGGGACAACTTGTTAAACCTACGTCACTTATTTGCCACAAATGAATCTAGGCCATGCTCATTTAATGTCTGGAGTAAACGATAACAGAATTTATCAAAATGAATGTTTCAGGAAGACCACTTGATTTAGTTTTGTGCACCAGAGGCCACCTACAGCTACTCAACCTTTATCACTAACCCAGAGATATCTTCTAAAACTACAGTAGTCTGGTTTAATGGAACCGTTTCCCCTGCATGTAATCTGTTTTCCGCTCAAATGACGAATATATCTATGGCCTTACTTGGGGTTTTGAGGGGCTTTTTAATTATGCTAACAGACGTGAGCTAACAACGGGCCTGTTTTCTGTTGTACATAGGGCACCGTCACCTCCAGCTTCATGTACTGTCTTTAACAGGTGTTGGAATGGTTTCATAATTTTACTCAATTTGCTCCCAAATTTAGCCCAAAATTCCTTATGGTTGTCCCTGGAAATACTCAGTATGACCCAGTGGGACTAAGCTGTTCATTGCTGAGGAGGGCTTTTTTTATTTGGTTCTGATGTTAGCCTAACTACAAACAGAAATAAAAAAAACACTAGAAATTTAAGTCCCAAAACATTAGTAGGAACAAGGAACACAGTAACAGAACAACCGGCAGCAAGACACAGGGAGTCAACAGGGAACAACAGGGAATCTAAATACACAAGGGCTAACCAGGAACACCTGGGGAGGGGCGGAGCTACACACTAGGGACAGGTGTTTATAAACCAGAACAAACAGAAGCACATGGCACAGGAAAATAAAAGTGGAATAAAGGGAAAATAAAAATGGACGTAACAGGAGAGAAACAGAAAGAGAGATAACCAGAGACAAACAGGGACAAGACAAGACAGGATGTGAACACAGACTGCTCAAAATCCTTCATGGTTGTTCCTGGAAATATTCAGTTTGACCCAGTGAGACTAGGCTGCTCATTGCTTGATCCAAATAAACCTCTACAGTTGTGCTGTCATCCTCACATTGGGGACTGTGTGTAATGCTAGTACTGAGTCTATATCATCAAGCCTTCCAGGCATTCCAGGTGGAGGATCCCATGCTTTAAACCCTGTTTCTGTTCATTAAGCCTGATGTGGATGTTTGTACAGCCAGTTGTGTTCTGAATAGAGTAAATCAGAGTTATCCTTAAATCTGTGCTTTCTACGACTTGCCTGAGTAAACAGAGCTATTTGGGGATTTTACAGTGTTCGCCCAACCTAACAACATCAAAACAGCTCAAAACATTCAGCGTGATATTAAAGACTGGGAAGATATTAAAGGGTGGGATGTGTTTCCTATGTACAAGGAGGGACCTGGATCTGGTGCAGAAAGCTGCTTTTAATAGGCACACAGCTGAAGACTCAATAATCAATGTTTTTTGTTTTGGATGGCGTTGACTGCCGCACCGTTTCCTCAGAATACTGTGTGTGGATTCCAATAGAGTGGACGGGGAGTTGCATTATGCTGAGCGATTAGAGTGGCCGTCTGCATGACACTTATATAACAGTGAATGACCAGTCAGCGTGGGAGCGTGTTTAGCGGAGGACAAAGTTTGTGGGAATTAATGTGTTAATGGTATCATTTAAATTATTCTACTGGCATATTTATTTTATTATTTTAACATTTTTATTGGCATATTTATTAGGTTTTAACTTCTTTAATTAGAAGAATTTATTTGCTTGAGATTTTTATTGTCATACTTGACACATTGCCATATTTATGTCATTGGTCCACTTATGCCATTAGCATCGCTTGTTTCTTTAAGAGCAGATTTGTATAATTGGGATATTTTGGGATATTAGTAGATTGATTGTATTAGCAGATTTAATTTATTTGCAAACTCATATGGTGTAACTTTTTATATGGATTTATTTGAATGGCATTTACTGATATATTTTATACTATTAGCATACTTAATATTAGTGTAGTGATTTAATTGCTGTAGTTACCTTTATTTTTTATAAGTACACTTATTTTTTTAAAAAAGTATCGTATGCTTATTTATTTATTTATTTTTTTATTGGAGAAGCTATAATATTAATATCAAATTAATTTTATTGCCATACTTATTCATGGAACTTGTCCTTTAATTTGCATGGGCCATAACTATTTTTTTTTAATTAGCATTTTTATTATTAATACCATGCATCTTTTATTGTAATATTTATTGTATTACCATACTTTTTATAAGTATATTTATTTAATGCGAAACCTCCTGTTATTGCTATTTTATTCTGTTACTGTAATACTACTACGGTACTTAGTGCTTAATAATCCATCCAGTGTTATCCTACATTATTGGTATAAAAGTCATTTAAATGTTAAGTGTTTTGTGCTCCCAATGTGTGTGTGTGGTCTTGTCTTGCTATATTTGTGAGGACCACATGCCCTATATTTGCGAGTTTGTAGGTGAAGGTGAAGGTGAAGTATTATTTTGTAATAAAAAATCAATAGGAACTGTGAATGTCCTTACAAATATAGCAAGACAAGTTATATGTGTCTGTGTATATTTGCTGGGAGAATGACGGCTGTGACTGAACGAACACTAGTCTTCATCAAGCTACCAAGCTCTTCATCATCAGCACATTTTATACTGTTTGAAAATATCTGCTCTGAATTACAATCTACATGATGTAAACATTTGCTATTCACAGGAAACCATCTCATTTACATTACAAAGTCTACTAACAGCTTATGATGTATTATTACCTGATTGTGGAGAGGAGAACAGCTCATGGTTATGCCATTTACTATTAATAGTGTGTTAGAAAGTCATATGAACCCAGCTATACATGGATCTTACCCATTTGTGCTCCTTTAGCACAATTCTAGCCAATGACCACATGGTTAGCTAACATACCCAAAGTGTTCTTCTCCAAGCATGCTGGAAAAGCTGCAGTTCATGTGATTTGGAGGAAGCATGCACTAGTCTTGTTTGGTATGACTGTCTGATAGGTTTACCTAGGCAGCTGTTGGTAACTGAACAAGGCTACACTTGGGGGAGAGCGTTTAATATTGAATTTGCAACCATGCTAATGTTAGCTTGACTGTTACTTTGTTGTTATTTACTGACAAAAACTGCTGACATTTTATCCAACATTTGTGGGTGGAGCCTGGACAATTGCATTGACAATTAAGTGATCAGTATTTTGGGAATAAATAGAAGGACCTTCATTCCTGTACAGTTACATGCAAAAGTTCGTCAAATGACAAATTATCATCCTTTACACACTGTCAGATAAAACTACTATGCAGGTACGTGTTTCAGTCATCAAGGTACAAACAATGTAAACCTTCACAATAGTTTTAAGGTCCAACTGTGTTCCTTAAATAGTGCATCCAACAATAAAGGCAGCATGAAGCTTCTTTTATGCAGTGATATGAATGGTAGCACACAGAAATCTCCAGTTTCATAAGCTGATCCATTTCGCTATGAATAACAGGGACATGCACACTGAACAACTACTCCAGGGAGTCAGACGTCCTTGAGTTAAAATTGACAGTGTTTGATATTACAGTGCCAGTGGTAATTCACCATTAAGTGTCCTTGAGGTCCTTGGGTATTTGGGGGTTTTGATTCTTCTGGCGAAACATTTGACATTGCTTAAGAGTTTAACTTTACTGCATCTGAACAGTTGCCAGGCCACAAGGAGTTGCTGTGACCTTGTATTTGGTGAGCTAAGGGAGCTGTAAAATGTGCAACTATTCTACAGCAATCGCATATACTTTGTGCTTACTGCCACACAACTCGTACTCTGGACAAGAGCCAATGTCTTTTCCAAGAAGGGCTTGTGTGATTTTCATTTAAGCTGGATGTATTTCCAACAATGCTTGGAATTTGTGGCTCCAAACTTAATATCCGCCCAGGGTTTGACATGATTTGATAAAAAGACCTGTTCCTTCTGACTTGAAGTTTTGTCCTTTAGTAACTTTTGAGGTTTTTCAGTTCATCACCTACTTAATATATATATAGTGCCCAATGCTGGATTGGGAGTTCTTTCACCTTATGAAGTTAGTGATAAATCGGATCCAGCAAATGAAGGTCTTCAGGGGCATCTGAATATCTGAGCCAGGTGATCTGAACCCATCAGAGTGGAGGATGTCTAGGTCCAGGATCGGGCACCTCTATTCTGTATGAACCTGTATGAAAAAAAAGTTTGGGACCAGTCAAAACATACAAACACTTAATAAATGAATACAGTAATCATGTAGACTTTGTCATATTGATTACTGACACAGTACTGTCTAAAACTGGAGTTTCAGAAACCAGAATTCAGAAAATTATATGACATGGAAAAAATGAGACTTCTAAACTGTCACAGTCAAATAAACAGCACCACTACACAAAGCCCTGAGTCCAGACCTCAACATCATTGAATGTGGGATTACTTGCACTATGAGAAGCAGATAAAATGGAGCCAGCTTCTAAGACTAAACTTTAGAAGTTTGTAAAAATATGCCTGTAAAAGCCTCCTGAAGATTGAAAGCTGTGATAAAGGCAAAGGGGTGGACACACTAAACACTGAAAAATTGTGATATTATATTGAGTTATTAAAGCTTCTGTGAAACATGCTCTTCAGCTTGAACCCCTAACTTCTTTGATTTTCTGGCCAAGTAATAGTCCGATGCTGCTGAGGACCAAAAACCTCATCTATGTAGATGTTACAATACGATCAAATACGAAATAATACCATCAGACTAATCAGACTAAGACTAATCAGACTTTTACTTCTCTAACTTCACTCCTTTCCTTTCCTTGTCCTGTTATCTGGTGTTGACCCGAGGAGGATGGGTTCCCCTTTTGAGTCTTGGTTCCTCTCAAGGTTTCTTCCTTTATCTGAGGGAGTTTTTCCTTGCCTCTGTCGCCCTGGGCTTGCTCACTGGGGGCTCGGACACCAGATTCTTTGTAAAGCTGCTTTGTGACAACAGCTGTTGTAAAAAGCGCTATATAAATAAATGTTGACTTGACTTGACTTGACATCACAGTATCAGTGGACCCACTGTAGCTTGCTCGCAGACTAATGGCTCTGTTGCTCTGACCATGAGGTGTAGCTCCTCTATACAGTGGTTGATGTATTCTCCATCCGGTTTTAGAACACATTGGCAGTAAAAACACCTACGCATATGTCAGCATGATACAGTGCTTGCTGACTCCATCTCGGCATTCATAACCATAATAAGTGCCAAATGTATCACCAGACGTTTGTGATATGGCATTCTGAAAGTATATAACTGCAGATGATCTGACAGTCCTACTAATTACTTACCACCTCTGTAGAACTAGGATATCTTTGTATAGCATGTTTTTTATGTACCAGCATTGATTCTATACTTTTACATGATTGTGTAGTGGACCCTCATTAATGTTATGTATCTGTGTTATAGGTAGTGCCCTGGATATCTCAGACGTCACCCTGATAAACCCAGATCCTGTCGTATCCTCAGCCGACACCTCTCTACTGTGCGTGAGCAGTGACTGGACATCACCAGGCACGTCTTCTCTCAGTCTAGGCCGGGATTACCCTCTTCAGCAGCAAGAGTTTCTCACCTCAAAGGCGGACATAACATACCGCTCAACTGCCAAGGTCACCTGGAAGACACGAGGGGACATATTTGGCGCTTTCTTTTGCCAACCCAAAAACTCGGACGGCAGCAAGGTGTACACGTACAAAATGCTGAATGAAGGTAAATACACTTTTTATTAGCATTGGTGATTCATGACTGTTCAGCATTGGTGATTCATGACTGAAAGCTTCAGTTGGGGTCATAAATGTCAAAAATCCTCTATAATAATGCTAATACCAAAAACTACTTTTAATGCTACTTCTATTATGGGATTTACAGCTACTTGTTAGCGCTAAGCTACCAATGATGCACATGAACATTTTGTTGGCTTCTGTTGGCATTTTGTTGGCATCTAATTGTTTGTTTTAGTACCAATACTGATATTTTCTTTTAAAATTTTGTTTATTTCATAAAATCTAGTTTTTTTCTTAAACTAGTCATTTTTTTTATATAAGCTCACTGGACGAAAAATGAGTCACCTTGTGTGTTTAAGGTGGTAGTGACTTCAAGCTCCTGCAGATGGGGTTGCATTAGGATGATGGGGTGATGAATACCTGTGGGGTGTGTGACGGGATTCATAGATTGAGAAGAGGAGGTACAGTGCAGTGAATGTCTTGTTCTGTGTGTGGAAAATGGGTCCAAAGCAGATGTTAATGATCAGAGGAGTGATTGTATTTGGTCATGTTAAAAGCCATAGTGTGAAGGAAGTAGCTGAATTTGCAGGTGTATGTGTTTGTGTTCGTGGAGGTATTACATGCTATTAAGTATGTTACAGTCACGGGTGACTAATTGTTTTATCTGGTGAGCTTATTTCAGTTATTAAGAAACAATATGATGCTAAAGAAATGAAACTAAAAGAAGAATTAATGTTCACACACTGAGGACAATTTAGCGTCTCTAACGCACCTGACTGCATGTCTCTGGATTGGATGGAATGCAGAGCACCCAGAGGAAACCCACCCAGACACGGGGAGAACATGCAAACTCCACACAGAAAGGACCTTGGTGACCCTGGTCACAAATTTTCCTCTTTTTAGGTTTATAAGAATCAGTATTGGTGTACTACCCTTTCTAACAAGCACCACTAGATGGAAAAGGAAGTCAGTGGAATCCCCCTCCCCTATTTATCATAAAATAACTTTACTGCGCTTTAGATTGTTATTCCCACATTCAATGTTTCAGCCATGGTCTGTAAGTCCAACTATTTCATCATTTCCAGGTATGTCAAGGGCCCCATCCACATGTGGATCAACTGCTGTTCCACTCAGGGATTGTCTGGCTTTGGCTTCCACCAGTTTAGGAGTGGAATAATAAGCAGAAATGCTTGGCTTACCGCCTAAAAATCAACCTCCTGTTTATCTCCACTGAGTGTTTGACCCTCTGCAGAGATAATAGGGAAACTGTTTGTCTTGCAGAAGCAAAGTAAGCTTCTTTCTGGCAAACTGATCATGTATGATTTATTTATTCTTCTGAATGGCATGTGTTTTGCATTCAAAGGGCTGCACAATATATAATCTGATCCTTATTGATATTGTGCAATAAAATAGTCATATTTAAGTTTGTTCCCTGTACATGCTTAGAAACATAAGCTACTAATCTGTCACTGGGGTGGTGGTCCTTACGCACCGGGGTACCATAAGAGTATGTAATCAATGCCTTTCGTTAGAGAACATAATTGCATCATATTAACCAAGCATTTTATTAGCTACACCTCCTTGTATCTACGCTCATTCTCTATTTTATCAGCTCCACTTACCATGTAGAAGCACTTTGTGGTTCTACAATTACAGACTGTAGTCCATCTGATTCTCTGCATACTTTATTACCCTGTTCCACAATGGTCATGACCCCCACAGGACCACCTCAGAGCAGGTATTATGTGGGTGGTGAATTGTTCTCAGGACTGCAGTGACACTGACGTGGTGGTGGTGTGTTAGTGTGTGTTGGTAGCTGAATTTTTAAAACACCTCAGTGTCACTGCTGGACTGAGAATAGCCCACCAACCAATAATATCCCAACAGCCAACAGCATCCTGTGGGCAGCGTCCTGTGACCACTGATGAAGAACTAGAGGATGACCGACACAAACTGTGCAGTAACATATGAGCTATTGACTTTACATCTATAAGGTGGACTGCTAGGTAGGAGTGTCTAATAGAGTGGACAGTGAGTGGACACAGTGTTTAAAAACTCCAGAGTGATCCACTCAGACCAGCACAACACACACTAACACACAACCACCACGTCAGTATCACCTGAATGATCCACCACCCACATAATACCTGCTCTGTGGTGGCTCTGTGGGGGTCCTGACCACTGAAGAACAGGGTGAACTGGGGCTAATAAAGTATGCAGAGAAACAGATGCAGTACAGTCTGTAATTGCGGTAACTGTAGAAACATGGCGGTGTTCCTAATGAAGTGCTCAGCGAGTGTGTATTTTAAGTTGCATTGTGTCCATGTTCTTTTAAAACGTATTTAAGGTACACAGACAGACCTTAAGACCAGTTTTGTACCACTGAGTGTACATTAACATTGTTTGTAATGTTTGTATGCTGCGTTATGGTATAAAGTGTATGACAAACCAAATACCTTAGCAAAGGTGAGTAGAGTAGCCTCAATTCATACTCAGGAACTGAAATGTACTGGCCATTATATTCCAGATGAACTGGCATCCAATTTATTTCTCACCTCACTGCTCAAAACATCAGGGGTTGCAGAATGAAGGTGGATAGCCAGTCACATTCTATTACATTTGCAGCATATAATAAAATACAGTCGCAGTACTACTGCGTTGCACAGCCCTTATTCAGAGATGCTGTTTCAGAAGACAGTGAATGATGTCACCACAGTAATGCAGATGCAGATGATGCTATCAGTCGGAAATGGCGGCTGCTCTTTATTTAAATGTATTCTATAAACCGTGTTAGCATTGTCCGGTCGACAGATAAGCAGTGTTCAACATTTCCGTGGGATGCTTGCAAAGAAAACAACGGTTTTTCAATCTAACAGGAATGTGCTGAGGGGGGAAAGAAAGCTAGCGTGGAAAAATAAATAGGCCATAGCACTGGCCCGTGCACTCTGAACTGGAAATGCTGGTTTAGGTCCAGCATTATGTTTTCATGTTGCGCCATTCAGACTACAGGATTATTCCTGACACAATGAACTGCCGGCAGAGTCCCTGTTGTTTTTAGCTCCTTGTGTCACCTACTAAAACATAAACATGCTGAGGGGGTGAATGAAACGCAAACCTTCAATAGGTCTTGACTTCCTAGCTAAGGCATTTGTTTGCTTAGTCATTCTTGGCCAGATGCAAATCATTGCATTCGTGTCTTGCTTTTGGTTATTTTTCATTGCATTCCTTTTGTTTATTGAACTGCTGATGCTTTGTGGGCTCTTGGGAAGTTCCGAAGTTTTTAAAGCAGTACTCCGGTGTTTTTCTGTCCTAATCTCATGCAGCTGCGACTGCATTGTACCATTGGTTACAACAGACAGTAATTTCGACATGATTTCTTGTGCTTAGATATTTATGATAGAAGCCTGGGCAGCTGCCAAATTCCATCAATTAATAGTGAGAAAGTCTTAAAAACCCATACTTTGTCTTTTTTGTTGTTGAAAGAAGCAGCATAAACGAGTCAGGAGTTAAATATGGGGCCCTGCCCTGTGAAGCCTGTATTATTATGCACTCATCGTCAAAAGATTAGTTGGACCCAGAAGGAAGTGTCGGACTGCAGTGTTATTGGGAAGGAAGATAAAGGTTACCAGGAACAATAAATGATGATACATTTAGACTGATATGGGTAATATTTATTGAGCTACACATACAGAAGTAGTGTCTCTCAGTATGGCGCTGGGCCACCATGTTTTCTAACGCAACATGCCAGATGTCTCGACATGGAGTTGTAGAGGTTCCTAAGGCTGTCCTGCAATACTCCATCACATGCAGCTTGAATATTCTCACACAGATTGCTGCAGATTTTGGAGATGTGACGTGTGACAACAAACGGTTCATCTTGGCGCTGACCACGATGCCTCCACACACAGATTTTTTGGTTGTCTCCACAAAGACAAAAGCAGGATTCATCAACAAAGATAATCCGCTGCCATTCTGAGTCACTCCATGACAGTCTGGCACGACATCATTGCAGTCTTTGGTGACATTGTTGTGGTGTTAAGGGCAGTCATTTAACGGTCTGAGTGCACATAGTCCTGCATCATGCAGCCATTTGCCAGTGGGGCTGGCACTAACAGGATGACTCATGGAGGCCATCACTGCTCCCTGAAAGTCCTGGGGTCCTCATTCCCACTGGGGTCCATGAATCTTTCTTTATTTCTTTGTGATAATACAGCACAGAAGTATGGTTCAAACATTTCCTCAACCTGGAGATTTGCCTTTTTTATTCAACCTCTGTTATAAGGCTGTCCCAGCTAAAACCAAGTTTCTTAACAACTGCCCAATGACTTTTATTATACGTGAGGTTTGAGACAAAAAGTTTTCGGTTCTTCTGTAATGGGGAATTCTGTTTTCTCTAAATGTGTGCTTAATTCAGTGGTTGAGATGTAAACAAAGTCATTCACAGTGGTCTGATGTGAAATGATTGCTTGTAGAGAAACCTACAGACTTGTTGATGGTAATAAGAACTAGCCAGTTTATTTACTGTCTAAACCACAGGTGAACCTGCAGGTGTCTGGCTGATGGTGGTAAAATAGTGGTGTGAAGTTTTCACATGCTTTGCCTTAAAACACCCTCCTTTATGCATCCCTCCACCATGAATGGATTAAAATGAACTGATTAAAATACATTTTAGACCAAAAGATTTATCATAAAACAATGTGTCAGACATCAGACAGCGAATATCCAACCACTTCATGTAACAGCACTCTTTGAGGGAGCTTATAGAGGCCTTAAACTCTTTAGACCCCTGGTTACTTTATCACCAAGTTTCCATAAAATTAAGCATTGTTCACACCAAACCATTGTAAACTATTTTTGTTGGCATGCTATCCATTTGATTATGCAGAAATATTGGGCAACCAGTGGAGTTTTTCTTTAAGCACTAGCAAACGTATTGAAATGATTCTGACTGACTTTGGACTATAGATGTCGTATATATCGTAAAATTGACACAATATTCCTTTAATGCTATCTTTCAGCTGCATTCCTTCCTAAAGTGCTCACGGTGACAGCCAGTATTGGAGATGATGTCACCTTAATATACACAAGGAGGAAGGTGGCCCAGGAGGACGCAGTCATCTACAAGAATTGTAGGTACCTAACACTCTTTATGTAGTACAGGCAACATAGTAGTTCTCCTCTATGCTCAAACACTAAACTCTTAAAATATATGTTTGTTTATTATTATGCTGTCAAGCTTGAAACAATAGTAGAACCAATTTTGTGCATTACATAGAACCGTTTTTACATGTTCTCTATAGAACCATGTGCAACATGTTCCCCATTAACCTGAAGAACCATTTCAACCCCTGAAACATTCAAATAGTTCACTGAGTGTTCATTATTGTGCATAGAACCACTGTCTGTTCTTAAAAGAACCCTGAAAGAGTTTACTTCTTTACAGAACTCTTTCAACAATATCAGGCCAAAGTCTTCCCCCGTGCTAATAATGTGGACCATGCTTATGAATGCGTTCTGTACACAAAGAAAATGGTGCCTGGAATTTAATTGATTCAAATGTTTAGATAAATTTCTCTTTGCCCTCTTTCATAGCAACTGTTGCTAGGTTGTACAAGCTTTACAAAAGTCTGTCAATCATGTTTGACATAAATATTTTTGTATGGAATTTTGCATATAGCCAAGATATACATTGTTCTATTCAATATGTTAACTACACACCTAAAAAGATGGGTCTTCCAGAGTTCTTTAGTAAAGACTTTTATATGAAACCATTTGAATGCCATTTGTATGATTGATGGAGAATACATTATTTGGTGCTTATGGTTCTATGTAAAACTTTTGGGAAAATAGAGCACCAAAGCTTCTATTGTTACACCGTCAAGACAGTAACACTTGCTGAAATCCTGTATGGTACCACATAGAAGCATTTTCAATTAGCTTCTATATAGAATTTGAAATAACACATTTTCATGATGCAAAGAACCATTTAGCATGCAAAAGGTTTTTGGCTCATGGTTCTGCCATTGCCTTTACCGAACCCATGAGAACCCATGAAAACCCTTTCTGAGTTCATTTCCATTTGGTTCATGTAAACTCTTTGGCTCTTCTTTCTCGTTTTTAAAATAGCACTGCAAAAACTCAAGAACGATGACAAGGACCCATCTTTTGAGCACTCTGTGCCCAAGGAGGACATCATGGACACAGTGCCGTACACAATGAATGACGTCAAAGCCTCAAACGCTGGTCTCTACACCATCCGCTACATCTCAGAAGGCTTGACCACCTCTGCCATCACCCGCCTCATAGTCAGGAGTCAGTCTCTTACTTCATACCTCTTATGTCGTGTTCAGACTGCCAGCCCAAATCTGATTTTTTGGCATAAAAAAAAACCCCAAAAAAACACATGAAATCCAGTTTTCAAATTTTGCATCGTTTGCAACACGACACAACAACGGCAATGTCAAACCCTGAGTGGTGAAAGTGCTGGGATTTAAGAAGAGCACCGAAGTACTGTTACCGTGACTTGACTGAGTGATTGTTTGGGGAACAAAATAATGCACCTCCATCTCTCCTGCAGCCATATGAAGGTCATGTCACCAGTATAGCTATGTAGTTTCTGATGCCTAAATTGTTACCACAGCAAGTTATTCAAATAGGTTGGTGATGTCTGGATACACAAATCTGATCTGATCACTTGTAGATAACAGATGTCTCAAAAGATCTGAAACATATCTGATTTGCCTGCAGTCTGAACACACTGCATGCTGTTTCAAGGCCTTTCTTTAGTGAGGAGTGATAAAGCTGTAGCAGCGATAGGACCCAGATGACCAAAGACCAACATGCCTCTAATGCTATGACTCTAAAGCTATGCTATTAACTTACATATTATATATGAACCATAAGTCGTGTAAATTTACTGCTCAATTTGTAAACAGTGTATAAAATGCTAAATAGAATATTCACACTGTAAACATCATGACCCCTAGTTCCTATTCATTAGTGCAGGCTGTGGATAGTGACAGTATAAATGATGGTTGGCTTGCTGACTGTTGTTGTTGTGGCTTCTTTAATGGAAGACTGCAGTGCCGGCACGTGGGGGTCCAACTGCGGAGAGACCTGTCCGGCCTGCTCTAATGGAGGGGTATGTGATGACAGGACAGGAGAGTGTATCTGCCCGCCAGGCTTCAAGGGGCCCACCTGTGAGACAGGTATTACACATCACTATAAATAGACTGTACTAGATTTTGGCTCAGAGGCCTTGAATTTTGTGAATACTATGACCTTTCTTTATGTACATAATGAGATCCCACTGCTTATAAACCATATGCTCAGACTGAATAAACACTTACACATAGTTCAGCATGAACTTTAATCAAAGATGCTTCAACCTAATGTCTGTCTGCTGGGTCAGTATCCCTTAAATGTGTTTCCCTGTGCTTAGAAAAGACCAGAAAACCTGTTGATTCTCACAATAGGAGTCAATGGGCAGTTGCTGTATTCCATGAAAAATCATTAAAAATATCTGACTACAGCAAAACTGCGATCAATAGACTCTAATAAGTGTTGGTTTATAGTCTGTATTGTCCAGGACTAGCATTAATCCCTGTCTGGGAAACCAGGTGTAGCAGTCTTTACATGGTAAAACTTGTATGCATCCAGTCACATGTGAGTTGCACAGAAAATAATTTTGGTGTATTTTGGCAGTTACACAAAACATGTCATAAGAAGTCAAAGTCAACTGCAACACTTACTTGCTTCAGTTTAGGGTTATATTTAGTCATTTTGTCATCTGCAAGTTATTATATGCATGTGCATGTTATTCAGGACACACACGGCCATATAAACACCAATTACTGTTAGCCGGCTAGATAAGCATGTAAGTTAGTAAGCCAGAATGTAGTAACCGAACATGTTCTCATGAAGGTTTTGAGTGCCCGAAAGCACAATAACAAAGCAAGGCTGGTTAGGTTCCCCAAGGTTTTATAGAATCCAAGCACACAAGTCACTTCATGTTCACTTGCAGCTGACTGGTAGTAAGGCAGCGATGCTATCTGATTGTTTGCCACTGCACTGAAAAAAATGAAATTACGTTTACTTACATGATTCAAATGTGTGTATTAGTTCCATGCAAATGAACTATGTTACAACAACTTAAGTTCAATTACATGTAATAATTATGTTGTATGCTGTGATGTATCGTCCCTGTTTAAACTGTGGTAATTTTTAATGTAAGTTAATATAAGAAGATTTTGTTCCAAGAAACTTTGGACCATTTATGTTGATACTTCATAAAAGGAGATGCTGTTTCATTCACGATGAGGCAGTCTACACATTTCAGTCATTTAAAGCTTTTTTAGTGCATGGTGGAAACTACTTCTAACACAAATGATCCCATCTGGAACACAAGTTACATCTAATTATACAGATTTACAGCTTCATTTATAAATACCACATATTTGACTGAGGAATTTATTTATAAAAAAACTTAACCATAATTATTCATTTGTGGAATTCAGTAGATTCTATTGGCTTCTACTATAGTTGCATGAGAAAATGAGATTTCAGTTCTATGTTCAGGTCAACATTATAAGTACTTGGTTATTGTCCATATTTCACAGATTGAACAATGCAGGATTATTCCTTTAATAAAGTTGTTTATGCATAACTTCTGATAAACTGTATGTATGTGTAGTGTGTGGTGAGGGCCGCTTTGGGAAGAGCTGCAAGGGCCGCTGTATAGACAGTCAGTGTCGCTCCCTGGTCTTCTGCCTCAGAGACCCCTATGGCTGCTCCTGTGCTTCGGGGTGGATGGGCCTGAACTGCAGTGAGGGTAAAACTGACCTCAGTTTACGAGTCTTTACATCATTAGAACAGAACTGATGCTCATGTTTCTGTTGTCCATCTGCTGTTTTTTTTACTTTTCTCTCTTTGTGTTTTACTAAACCTTGCTGTCTTTTTTCTTCCCTGTGTTTTCTCTTTTCACTATCCCTGTAAAGCACTTTGCAGCCTTGTTTGTGGTTAAAGGTTTATGGTTTGTGGTTATATGGTATATGGTTAAATGGACTATTTTTTAATTATGCTTATTATTTCACCAGCGTGTCCACCTGGCTACTACGGTGCTGGCTGCAAGCTGAAGTGTGCATGCGACAAGGGTGGGAGGTGCGACCGTTTCCGAGGGTGTCTGTGTCCCGGCAGACACGGCACTCGCTGTGAGAAAGAAGGTGAAACCAGAGTCGTGGAAACAAAAGCATTTTCTGTATTGTTGGTCTGCATTCCTGTGCTGAGTGTGACTGAGGTTTTATCCCCTCTTCCCAGACAAAGCTCCGGTCATTGTGGGCATTCAGAGGTATACAGAGGTAAACTCTGGAGTGGCCCACATCGTGAACTGCACCGCTCGCGGCCAGCCAGCACCTTTACATGGAGAAATTCTACTGCTCAAACCAGACAAGACCATCTTATACGTAAGATCCAGATCTTCTATTAATGTCTCAGAGTTTATACACTCATCGTCAAAAGAACAGCTGCACCCAGAAGGAAGTGTGGGACTGCAGTGCTATTGGGATAAAAGACATTTAGACTGATATGGGCAATATTTATTGAGCTACACATACAGAAGTAGTGTCTCTCAGTATGGTGTTGGGCCACCATGTTTGCTAATCCAACATGCCAGCCGTCTTGGCATGGAGTTGTAGAGGTTCGTAATGGTGTCCTGTGATAATCCATCCCATGCAGCCATTCTTCCTGGCGCTGACCATGGTGCCTCCACACAGGGATTTGTTGGTTGTCTCCACCAAGACAAAAGCAGGACTTGTCACTGAAGATGACCCGCTGCCATTCTGAGTTACTCCATGACAGTCCACATGTCTCAAGGTGTCAAACCTACCCACCAAGTTTCGTTCATGTCAGTTAATTCCTTCTCGGTGCAACTATTTGTTTAGCTATTTTTTGATGATGGGTGTATTTTGAAGAGTTGCTAAAGTTATGAATTAGGCCATCTCAAATAATATGCTTTATTTTTTCCTGTATGTTAAATCTAGCCAATGAACAATAGCAAAAGTAACAAAGGATACAAATAATTTGACCATGTCATCATTTCATCCAACTGTATCTTGTTTCATACTTTTTTTATATTTATAATATTGTTAATGTTTCTATATGGCCAGCCTGTGGATACAGAGACAGTGGACGACCAGACCACCTCCACGTTCAGGGTGGACAACATTACTGTTACGGACAGTGGGCAGTGGCTCTGTCAAGTGAAGACCACCAGTATCCAGGTGGAAGAAGACTTCATTGTCATTGTTAAAGGTGAGGCAGCATTTAAATAATTGGCTTTAGTCCAGTTCTAGACAGCTGTAATCAACAACAACCAGTGGCATAGTAACTGAATGAACTTATTTATAAAGAGTAGCTCCCCACTATGGTCTAGAGGTTACCCCAACATCAGGAACCAGGGCATGCTTTCATGTATGGCTAAAAATTAGCTGTGTCTAACTGGTAAACAGGACTGGGCAGCTTGGTTGTACAAGAAAATTATCTCTTAGGCTCCAGATGTTCCACTCAAAATGGAGAAGTATTTGTGAAACCTAGACAAAAGAGCACATCATGTGGTTCAGGATATCAACTCAGTTTCGAAAACCTGACTGTCAGTGTAAATGAAATAAAAGTCCTTCATTCTCCTTTATATTATTTATTTATATATTTTGTTCTTTAGGTTTATTCTTATTTATTTATTAACTTATCCACCTATTCCTTTACCCCACCTTTTCCTTCACTCCAATCGTTTGGTGTTTCCAAACTCCAAAAAGTTATAAAAAAAAATCTGCAAATGTTTTGCTAGAAAAACAGCAGTTTGTACAACGGTACCCTCACCCTATTACACATATGTAATGTGCTATTACAACCATGTAACTACGTGAGTAAAAAACTGAAGTTAATACAGATGAATATCTGCATAAATTGTGCTACTGGACCCCATCTATGACATCAAATACATCACCACTAATTACAATGTTGTTGCATGTTTTGTTAATATGTAACTACACAGTTATTAGAGATAATAAAAAGTGAGACCCTCAAAGAGGCTGGGATGTGCTGGCTTAAAGAGTAAGCTAATCTCAAATCAGAAGTAAGAGCATTATCTTCTCGCTGCAGTTCCTCCACAGCCACAGAACCCCCCTTCACTGAACAGCAGTGGGCTGTACCATCTGGTAGTACTGGTCAATAAGGATCCATACATTGGAGATGGACCTGTCACCTCTGTGAAAGTGATGTATAAGCAGGCCAATACATCCACATGGGAGTCAGTGGAAGGTAAAAACACTGTTTTAACTGTTTTGTATGGTGTTCGGGTTTCCATTCCTAAATTATATACTAATATACTAACAACATATGGCAATACAGTTTATACAGTTCAGTTTCTTTTCACAAGGGTTGCTAGTCAGAGAATAGTGCTAGAATGTACAGGGGTTGGACAATGAAACTGAAACACCTGTCATTTTAGTGTGGGAGGTTTCATGGCTAAATTGGACCAGCCTGGTGGCCAATCTTCATTAATTGCACATTGCACCAGTAAGAGCAGAGTATGAAGGTTCAATTAGCAGGTAAGTATTAACAGTTTTGCTCAAAATATTGCAATGCACACAACATTATGGGTGACATACCAGAGTTCAAAAGAGGACAAATTGTTGGTGCACGTCTTGCTGGCGCATCTGTGACCAAGACAGCAAGTCTTTGTGATGTATCAAGAGCCACGGTATCCAGGGTAATGTCAGCATACCACCAAGAAGGACGTTTTCCTCCACCAGCATCACGTAGTGACCTGGCCACTATCCTGCAAGAAGAATGGCTTAAAATCCCTCTGACCACTGTGCAGGACTTGTATATGTCATTCCCAAGACGAACTGACGCTGTATTGGCCGCAAAAGGAGGAGGAGGCCCTACACTATACTAATACATGATTGTGGTCTAAAACCAGGTGTTTCAGTTCCATTGTCCAACCCCTGTATGTCATGTACAGCCACATTTCTATCATATACTGATATCAATATTGGTAAGAAGTGCATAGCTCAACAGAATATAAGCCTCTATCAAATTTAAATATCATGTATTAAGTAACTAATTTGTAATAATTGTGTAATTACATTGCAATAATGCATATTAATATGTAGGATAACAACAACAACAACAACAACAACAACAACAACAACAACGTCTTTACTCATACAGGTTAAGAAATGCCCAGATCTGTTGAAAACGGGTTTTATATAACTGTTATTTAGTAGTGTTTTGTGTCACTGTGAAGAAACAGTCAACACCTTTTGCCCAGTCTGCCACTCCCTGCTTGGAACATTGCATGTCAAAGGTCAGAGGTTAATTCCTTTCATCTGGCAGCGTTCAGAGATGTTACTGTTGATTTCCATTGTGTGGCAGATTCAAAACAATGATAAAAATATCTATCTGATGAGCTAAACACAATTCTGATCTGCTCGCAAAACCAAAACAAATTATGGCTATGCAGAACAATGTGAATGATGTCACTCATCCTGAAGGGCTCTTTTGTGTCTGAGGGAGGAAAAAAGTCATAATAAGTTCCAGAATGATTTCCTCCCATTCGATGAATTCTAATGTTTTATTTTTTTTCTATCATGTTCTAAAGGTGTTTTTCAGTTGCAGACATGCACAAGTGAAATAGTTAATGACTCATCTATTTATAGCATATTATTATTAATTTATTTAATTGTTTAAATTTTACCAAGGTTAAAGTTCCTTTGGGCCATTTCTGTTGGTCAATTCATCATTTTTTAAATTAAACAATTGACAAAAAATGGACATACAAGGTTTTTATACTTTGGAGAGCTCAACTATTCCTTGCCCTTATATTATCTATGTAATGCATAAATTACATATTATTATTGTGTTTCTAAGTTGCTCATTTTTGTGTCAGGAAATCATAAAGTTCATTCTTTTCAATTTTGTTTTTTCAAAGAAATCTGTTTATCTGATGGGGATAGTTTTGGTGGTTTCAGGTCTTTCAGGTGGTTGTTAGGAGTCTAATAATTTTGAATCAGTTTTAAACAGATTTTAAAACTCCAGTTTTTCTCCATGCTAAAATAGCTGGTGAAAAATGAATGAATTTGTAATTAATGGTCATTTTGATTGGAAATGAAATAAAGAACAGGTGGTCTCTGACTTTTGCACAGTACTGTTTGTGTAATACATATAATAACATACTTGTGTCCATGTGTGTGTGTGTGCGCGCATGTCAGTGAGTGGTTCTCAGGTGAAGTTGGAGAATCTTTCCCCCATGACGGAGTACACTGCATTTGTGCAGCTAAGTCGACAAGGAGATGGAGGAACCGGCTATCCAGGACCTGAGGCTAGCTTCTTTACCCAGATACCTGGTACACACACATGCACGCTAACTCCCAGAACCCAGACACAGCTTTAAGATCACGATTATGATATATTACTGTATGATGCATATTGTTGCTGTTGCATAAAAACTTTATATCTACACTATCTACACATGCCATGTCTTTGTGTTCAGAGTTTGTATTTGAAAAGTTCATTAAACTTTGCACTGTGTAAAACTTTAAGATGAACGGATCAGCAGACATCAATGCAGAATTCTAGTCATTTTAACCTCCATCATAATACAAAAATGTTTTTCTCTCTCCTGTCAAGTTGGCATTTTGTTCCATCAGTGACAACACACACTTTGGAGAACATAACTCCACTTTACCTGCATGCAGTGTATTTGCTTTGCACATTTGTCAGTGCAGTGGCTTTTTAAATAAAATGTAATATAAATTTTGAAATACATATTTATTTGACCATATTTATAGAAATGTGTTTGTCATACACAGTCATATGGAAAATCTGAGCAACCCTGGTCAAATGACGTTTTGTTGGAGTGAAAATAAGTGTATGTATTCTATAGAGAAAATACTTACTGTTTATATGCATATATAACATTGTTGTCAAGTTAAATTTACATTTTGTCCATTGTGTTTACTATTGTGTTTACAATGTGTTTACAGTTATTTATTAGCAATATTAAATTTTATTTCCTGTAAAAATTAACTAACTTAATTAGTGCTAACATATTTTCAGTTAGAATGTAAAGGAATATAAAGGTGACCAGGAATGCTCAAACAATTGCATTTGACTGTGTACAATGTATTAACTACTGCAAAACAATTAGAAAGATGAGCAGTGTTGCTTTGAAGAAGTAAATATTTATTAAAAACTTTCTTCACCTTAATAAGACCATCACTGCTGTAATGACTGACTGTGGTGGTCCCCCTGGCAGTCTGGACCCCTCTATGTCATCTGATCTAGGTGTCATTAGATATTTTTAAGCTAGACAATTTATATTAAGTTTGCACCTTATATTACATAAACCTTTATTCCATAGAATTATATTAGCAAACTTTATCCAACACTACTGGGGGAACCAGGGTCATCAAAGCACCACATTAGCCAATTCAGTGGTCAATGAATTCTGACAAAACCTAAATTTATTGCCTTTAGTTCCTTGTAGTCTTTATGTGAACACTCATGGGAACAACTTGCTTGGCTAGTAGTCAATTCTAATCCTGAAATTTCCTAAGTAGCAACTAAGCAGTATGTCCTCTTTTCCTTTCCCTGCAGATACGCCCCTGCCTATAGGGGTCAAACTGACCCCTCTGAGCCTGTCTTCTCTGTCCCTGTCCTGGGAACCCACCCCCAGCATAGCTCTGGGTAAAGACAACTGGGTCTACGAGGTGACCTGTCAGCAGGGAGATGATGCAGATAGTGTGTGGAGCTTCCAGTTGCCGGCTAACTCCACTGGCAAACAGCTGTTCATGCTGAAGCCCAGACATAAGTACCAGTGCAGGGTCGGCTTGAGCAGCTGGCCAGTAAGCCAGTCCTGCCCCACCGTTAGTGCCTGGACACTCAGTGATGGTAAATTGGGTTGCTCTGTGTCTCTGTATGGGGGAGGGTGTGGGTCATCCTATTGAAGGGTCTGTGTTTCCATAAGACTTGTGATGTGCTAGATACACACTTCAGGGAATGTACATGTTACTATATTCAAGACAAGAGAGGCATAGCCTCTTTCTGCAAATTCCTTAGTAGTCTACATGTCTCCTCTCCCTCAGTGCTCCCTATTGGTCCCTCTGAAGTCTCTGCCTCCAACATCAGTGACTCCTCTGCCATCCTCTCCTGGGCCATCCCCGAGGGTTACTCTGTCTCTAAGGTGATAATCCGGTATCAGGAGACAGAGCAGGCTGACTACAGCCAGCAGGTGGAGCTGGCGGTGCAGGCAGGTCAGAACAGCATGCACTTCCAACTGCGTGGCCTCAGGCCCCATACTGACTACCTGCTGGAGCTCTGGACCATCAATAACTTGGGAGAGAGTGAGGAGAAAAAGAAGCTCCATCTGAGGACACTGACCCCTGAGGAGAGCGCACGTGAGTCTGATACATTCATGTGTACTGCACATACTGAGCACGTGCTAGGACAGTGGTTCCCAGCCCTGGTCCTGGAGGACTACCTGCCCTGCATAATGCTTAATGTTTGCCCTGCTCCCAACACACCTTTTTCAACTAATTAGCCATTTAACAAGACCTTCCTGAATTGAGGTGGGTATGTTTTGGCAGGAGAACACTAAAATGTGCATGGCAGGGCGTGCTCCGGGAGAGCCACTGCACTAGGAAACTACATGTTTCCTAACTCACTTACATATAACTCTTAAAATTTGATTTACTTATTACTCATAAAGGCTCATTATCCAGTATGAATTCATCAGTAAGTATTGACTGTAACATAGCTTTAGTTTTTAGCTTGGAAACCTGAAGAAATTAACCAACATTAGGTAATTAAAGTTACATAAAAGTGTCTTTAGCCGGATTTACTTGGTAACCCTTTCATGCATCTTTGGCTACTGGAAAGCTGCAGCGAACTGCACCACTACAGGTGATACACGCACCAAATGATGATGTCAAATAACATCATGTTGCTTATTCGAAGGTAACCAGTTAGCTTAACTAACATGGTAGACACTTAATGCTGTATTATGATCTTTTGCCTGGGTTCTTTTGAAGCTCAAAGGATGGAAATTGTACAGAAATTGGGATAAAATTAAGTAAAATGTCAACATGTCTGGATTCTAACCTTGCACTTTCACAGTACGTTTTTGACCATTTTAGTGATTAAAAAAGTCACAGTTTAAAAGAAAAGCCTAACAGTACAACTAAAGTGATAATATAATACATAATATAAATAAGATATAAGAAATCCATATTTGGTGGGGAACAGTGTTCTTGTGTTTAAGGTAATGCATGCACACTTATTTGAGATCATGTGTCTATGTAGAGCATCAGCTTAAGTAAAGTAATTGCAATAGCCCTTGTGTTTAATATAACCCTTTGTGTATTTATGAGGATTTGATTATGACCTGTTGTGTTGGTGTGTCTAAGGGCTGTATGGCTTTGGTGCAGATCGAAATATGCTGTTTTATGCCATCCTGGGATCTGCTGGCATGACCTGTCTGACAATCCTGCTGGCATTTTGCATCGTGCTCCAGCTAAAGAGAGCCTCCTTTCAAAGACGCATGGTACAGCAGGCCTTTTACAACATTGTATGTGTGTCCGTGTGGTCAGAGAATCAGTTTAATGATCGTCCTGACTCCTGTGTTCTTGATTACTGTTTTTTATGCCTTCTCATTCTATTTAAAAAAGCAATTGCATAAATAAGAAAGCTAATAAAAACAAAGAAATAAAGCAATTGTTATTTAAAATTGCAAAACAATGTTGAAAAATAATTCTAAAAAAAGATTTTTCATATAAACATTATTTAACATAAGAAAAAAAAGACAAAAAGCAAAGACAGAAATATTTCCAGTGTCTTCTATTATTTAAAATGTCTTTTTAGAAATTGCATTAAACGTAAAAGTACATTTTATTTTTAATTGCTGTATTTAACAATTGCATAAAATAACAAATATGGAAAAAACATTTTTCTATTACTTTATTTGTATACAAAATTATTTCATGTTACTTACAAAGGAAAAACCTATTAGAAATAAAAGAAAAGTGAAATAAAAAGTTCTAACTCTATGTTTTTATTTTTTAACCCTCATGTTTAATCTTTATTATTGTGGCTTTCATCCCACAGAGAGAAGAGCCTGTGGTCCAGTTCAGCTCCGACTCTCTGACCATGCCTAAAAAAGCCCGAACCTCCACACATTCCGTAGCCTATCCCACACTGGAGTGGAGCGACATCAAGTTCCAGGATGTGATCGGAGAAGGAAACTTCGGGCAGGTGCTGAAAGCTCGCATTAAGAAAGATGGCCTTAGAATGGACGCTGCCATCAAGAGGATGAAAGGTCAGGAGAGTCCTGCTAATGCTTAGATTCAGTGAACATTGTTATTTGTGATGGTGTGACGGCTGCAGCTGAGAATATCAGTATTATAGAGTTGCAAACTCTCAGGAGAAATCAACGGTTATGGCTTGTTTGGATGCATCATAAATTACACAGGATCTCTTTGTTTTCCCATCTCTCAGAATACGCCTCTAAGGATGACCACAGGGACTTTGCAGGGGAGCTGGAGGTGCTGTGTAAACTGGGCCATCACCCAAACATCATCAACCTTCTGGGGGCCTGTGAACACAGAGGTGGGCATTCCACTGCAGTTTCTCAACCCTGGTCCTGGAGGCCCCCAGAACATTTTAGTGCTTCAACACAGTAGTAGTAAATACCGGTCTACTTGCAGTGGGTCTCCAGTACGAAGCTCGACAATCACTGTCTTACAACGTCTAAATTCTCCAAAGACAAATTGCTAAACGACTTACACCGACAGTTCTCTTCCTTAGGTTATCTGTATTTGGCCATTGAGTATGCTCCTCATGGCAACCTGCTGGACTTCCTAAGGAAGAGCCGTGTGCTGGAGACTGACCCGGCCTTTGCCATCGCCAACAGCACAGCCTCTACGCTCTCCTCTCAACAGCTGCTCCATTTTGCTGCAGATGTCGCCAGAGGCATGGATTACCTGAGCCAGAAACAGGTGAGGACAGAAACTCTGGTCTGCATGATATTGTTACAGTGGGCACAATCTTGATCTTGTCTGGCAGGCAGTGATTTGAGATTTGTTAACTCTACATACTACATGTTGCCTACATGTTGTCTTTAATAGTCTACGAAAAAAGAAAAACACACACATATCTGATAATGAGAAATAAGGTACAAACGTAAGCAAAGATAGGAACTAAACTCATCAACTGGAATCAGCAATACATGATAACTGACTCACCATGAAATTTAACAATAAATTAGCACTCAAAACTGGACTTGGACCCCAGAGAATCACACTTCAGAGTTTTGAGATTTGACTTGAAATCGCGTACTAGAAACTCAAGACTTGACTCGGACTTGAACCTCAGGCACCTGAGACTTGACTGGGATGTCCACCCCAGAGACTTAATTCAGACTCTCACCCCATTAACATGAGACTTAACTTGGTACTTGCATGCTAGAAATTCAAGACTCGACTCAGATTTGAACACCAGAAACACAAGACTCGACTAGGACCCACACCTCAGAGTGTCGAGATTTGACTCAGAATTGTAAACTCAAGACTTTACTCTGACTCGTACTTCAGATACTTAATTCAGACTTTCACCCCATGAGGCTTAATTCGTATTTTCACACAAGCAACTTGAGACTTGACTCAAACTTGCTCTGCAGAGGGTTGTGACTCAACTTAGACTCTCAACCCAGCAACTTGAGACTTAACTCAACTCTGCTCCTCAGAGTAGGATTTGACTAAAAAATGTACACCAGAAACTCAAGATTTGACTCTGACTCGTACTTTAATAACTTGAGACTTGACAAGGACTCACAACCCAGAGGCTCAAGACTTGATTTAGAATCTTACCCCAGAAACTTAAGACTTGGATCTTTGAGACTTAATTGGGATTTGCACCCCCGAGGCTTGAGACTTAGCTTTGACTCTCTACCTACAGACTTGAGACTTAATTTGGACACCCTAGAAGCTGGAGTTCTGGACCTTAAGACTCGACTTGTGCCTCAGACACTCAAGACTTGATATCCACCTGAGAGATTAAAGCTTAAACTTGAAACCCAGGGACTATTCGATTTAGGCTTGCACACCAGAAAATTGAGACTGAACTCTAATTCATGTCTCAGACAATTGTAACTTGACTCAAACACGAAACAAAGTACAAATTAATCTACGATTGATCTGTGATTTATTAAGATGTAGCTGTCAATTGAATTATGTCCATCTTCTAGTTTATCCACAGAGACTTAGCTGCCAGAAACATCCTGGTGGGTGAGAATTTTGTTGCGAAGATAGCAGATTTTGGCCTCTCGCGAGGGCAGGAGGTGTATGTGAAGAAAACGATGGTAATTATTGTCTAAGCACACATTCTATGTAAATTACCAGTACTAGTAATATGGTAAAGGCTATCAATGACATAATGCTGGATGTTAATCTGTACACCTAATATATTGAGTTGGTTGTGGGTAAACAAATTGTTGTCCTTTCATGTCTACAGGGTCGTTTACCTGTGCGATGGATGGCCATCGAGTCTCTGAACTACAGCGTGTATACAACAAACAGTGATGTGTAAGAGCTTCCAGTTGAAAAGTGTTAAATATACATTTATGGGTCTTATCCAGAGTGACTTACAATGTTATCATGTAATAGAAGCCTGGACAATATAGTGTTAGGAGTGTTGCCCAAGGACTCTTATTAGTATAGCATGGTGTTGTTAACTGAACACTAGTCCCCTGGATGGAGAGCGGTGGAGTTACTATCCACTATGCTACACCTCCAACCTCTTTATAATGGTCATAGAGTATATGAACAGAGCATATATAGAGCCTAAAGGTTGTTTTTTGTTGGCGGTCAAGTCACTCTTTTTTCCCTCTCTCTCTCTCTCTCTCTCTCTCTCTCTCTCTCTCTTTCTGTCTTTTTCTCACTTTTTCAGATGGTCATATGGAGTTCTTCTGTGGGAGGTGGTGAGTTTAGGTATATTCACATTCTTATGTCTTTTCAAATGTATAATGATATCTCTTAGGAGAAATTGAGAACACTAGTCCTTTTATATACATGAAGAAGCGTGTCACAGTCTCAAGCACTATTCGGATGGGATTAGTTGGAGATTAGATGGAGAAGTAGGGTATTAAGCTCCCCAAACAAAAATTAGTCACCTTGCATGTTTAAGGTGGTAGCAACTTCAGGTTCCTGCAGATGGCGCTGCACAAGGATGATTGAGCTATAAAAACCTGCAGGCTGTGTAACGGGACACTCATTCCATGTGTGGTAAATGGGTCACAAAGCAGATATTAACGATTGCCAAAAAGAAGGAGTGATTGCATTTGGATGTGCCAAAGGCCATAGTGTGAAGGAAATAGCTGAATTTGCAGTTGTATGGAAGCGTACAGTCATACGGGTCTACCAGCACTGGCAAAAACCCCAGTCTACAGGAAATTCTCCTTAGAATTGTGCCAGGGAAGGCACCACCAAATGATGCCAGAGTGGCTGAACACTGATGTCGCCTAATGCTAAATGCCATACCAAATCCAATCACAGCTGTTACACATGCTCATTGAGATATTACACACTATTAGGCATGTTTCAGTCAAAGATAAATATGGAAGGGATTTGAGGAGCTGTTTTCTTTTGTTCTCCATGGTTTAAATCGAGCTGGTATGTACTGTCCAACCTCAAGTGTACAACAAGTACATGTAAAAATGAAAAAATTACAGAAATTATATTTTATTGTAAGCAGCTATGTTGACTGCAAATTCCCAAGCTAGTTTTAATGCTAGTAACAGATGGTTATGGTAAACGCAATAACAGATAAATGAAATATTTTAAAATATTTTCTAGAGTGAGGGCAGTGCACAAAATCATGTAGACACGAGATGCTGCATGATTTCAGATTCTTAAAAGTCAACAGTACAAGGAAAGTCGAGTTGATTTTGACTATTCGCTGATGATGTCATGAAGGAAATGCTTTGCAATAAGTGGTGTTAAAATTTTTGACTTTAACAAAACCTCCGCAGGTCTGTAAAACATGGCTTGCCCTTTCTGACAAGCTGCACTGCTAGCCCTCAGGGATCCAGAGATATGGTCCCCAGGTTCTCACTAATTTGTATCTGACTTACGTGCACACTAGAAAGCATTGCAAAGATGCTTCTTATTGAAGTCTTCAGGAAACTGGAGACAACAACTTTCAATGATCTTTGAAGCACAGTAAATCAGCACAGAAATGTTAGAATGAAGCCAAACTCCACAGGTCAGTACAGTGTGATGTTCCCTTTCCAATGAAGAAAGGGCACATATTACTAACCTTACTACATCCTAATACTAGCCTTTTGGAGATACAGACCCCAAAACCACCAGGTTCCTTACTTGTTGTCTTTCTAAGATGCCCATGTTGTTAGGGTTATGATCATGTGATCAGCGACTAATCAACAGCAAGCTTAAAGCATCATCACTGAGCAGTAATGTTCACCACTCAGCTAGTCTATGCAACCCCTACTCCCATCTCAGTCATTTACACCAAGATTTCTTATCCTGTGCAAATTGGCCACAAACGTTACAGTTGTCATGTGGTACAATTACATCATCACAGCAAACTAATCCTGTCCGAATAGTGTTTCGGAGATTTCCTTGTCTGAGGTGAATATTTTGATTACAGTAAGCTTAAATTTGTCTGAATGATATTAATATGTGCTTTGGCTTAATGCTGGTTTGCAGGTGGGACGCCGTACTGTGGCATGACCTGTGCTGAGCTTTATGAAAAACTGCCCCAGGGCTACCGCCTGGAGAAACCCCTCAACTGTGACGACGAAGTGTAAGTGTGTGCTGTATTTGAGTGTGCCTGAGAGACTTGACACACCTGAGATGCTGTTCAAAGACTTTTGAAATATGAAGTGTACTTACTTAAAAAAGAAGGTTCTTCTGGAGTTCCTTAGTAAAGGCAATGGGTCTATGTAAAACCATTTTCAAAAAGGTTCTATTTAGAACCATATTCTCTATCAACCTGAAAACCATTTCACCATGCAAAGAACCATTTGTATCCTCCTCCTTCTAGCTCATGCTACGGTGAAAGCGTCCAGACTTTAAGAAATTCTAAAATTAAATAAGTTGTTATTGTTNCCAGTGCAGTGATTAAATATATATATATATATATATATATATATATATATATATATATATATATATATATATAAATAGTAGTAACAGTGCAAAGACAAATAGACAATATGTGCATAAACAGTAAACAGTAAAGACATGTGCTAAGTGTGTACGAGCAGTATCTGTATGTCAGAATGTGAATACTAGAACTGAGGTGCAGTTAGCATATGCAGGAGGCAAAAACAGCTTAGTGCAAGTGTACATGTAGGAGAGTTCAGTATGTTGAGGTAGCAAAGTGTGCAGTTAAGCATGTGGTTGTAAACAGTTTAAGATATATAAAGTGTACAGTGTAGGTGGGAGAATAGCAGCTCAATGTTCAGGTGAACAGCTAAAACAGTTTACAGTACAGATGTACAATATATAGTTAAATAAAATATAGATATATAAAATAAAATACCCAGCTCAGATGTTCAAGTATATAGGCTTAGTTAAAGTGCAGTGCATACAGTCCTGTGAGCTAGTATGGTTAGTAGTGACCTCCACGGTTTTTCCACAACTTCTGAATTCAGTAGGGAAGCATTCGCTTGAAGCAGTCTGCTTCCCATGTCTGTTACCAAAACATCACACATTTTGAAGCATGCAAATGGTTGTATATAGAACTCATGGTTCTTAGTCGGGCCACTGGTCTCAAAAAGTCAATGAAACTTAATTTGATATCTCCTACTTGGAGATGGATTAGGACTGAACTGTAGTTTTAAATTGTCTTGAATTCTCTTTCACTTTCTCTGTAGCTATGAGCTTATGAGGCAGTGCTGGAGAGAGAAGCCCTATGAAAGGCCTTCGTTCGCACAGATCCTGATGTCCCTCAACCGCATGCTGGAGGAGAGAAAGGTAAACCAGGCAAAGCGAGGTTGTTTAAATCTACATCTGAGCGACTGTTCGGCAATGTGTATAGTGCAGCGAAGTTCAGCGGCCCTCCAGGAAGGATTAGAAGTTTTATGGGTGTTTGCACAGCTGCCTTATTGCTGCACCTGACTGACCCAACAGTCATGATTGCAGACAATTAGCGAGCAGTGATGCCCTCCATGAGTGTGCATGTGGCTACACAACGCAGGACTACATGCATGCAGACCATTGTGATGACTAACTTTAACACCACGTCAATGTGGCCAAAGACTGCAATGGTGTCGTGCCAGACTGTCACAGAGTGACTCAGAATGGCAGTGGGATATCTTTAGTGACGAGTCCCACTTTTGTCTTGGTGATGATGACCAATGAATCTATGTGGAGGCACCATGGCCAGCGGCAAGATGAACAGTTTATTGTCATGCGCCACACGTCCAGAAGGCCTGGTGTCACTCCACCTCCACCCCTACCGCACCATCTGCAGGAACTGTGTGAATATTCAAGCTCCATGGGATGGATTGTCACAGGACACCATTAGGAACCTCTACAACTCCATGCCAAAACATCTGGCGTGTTGCATTAGCAAACATGGCGACCCAATGCCATACTGAGAGACACTACTTCTGTATGTGTAGCTCAACAAATTTTTTTTTTTTTTTTTTTTTTTTTTTTTTTTTTTTTTTTTTTTTTTACCTTTATCTTCCTTCCATTAATATATAAATAAATGCTACCATGTGGTAATGAAGTGTTTAAGTTCCTCTGCCGTACTTCACATATCTCTCCCTTCTCTCTCCCTCAGACGTATGTAAACACTACGCTGTATGAGAAATTCACCTACGCGGGCATCGACTGCTCTGCCGAGGAGGCCGGTTGATCCCAGACCGTTAGCTACCAGCGCAGAGAAACCAAACTCATCGTGCTACCGCACTGCTGGTGTAGTGGACATGTATCATAAGGGTATCAAGGTTTATGCAATCCTATGATCAGGATTCACAGACTACAATTCTTTTGCACACATTGTGTATTCCAGTTTTATGATTACTAGCAGAGAAGTATCAGATCATACTGTGTGTCAGTGTTTATTCTCGTTTGTCTGTGTGGAAACGGCTGTAAAATGGCTCTGTAAATTGTGACGTTCCTGTGCAAATGGGTTGACCTGAGTGAGTGTTGTGTGTTACAGTATTAAACTTGCTTTGGAGTGCAGCGAGCACAAACTGTAGATGTTTATTAAAAATCCTAAGCTGGAGACGGGAGCCGTTTTGTGTTCTGTGGCAAGACTAAGCTTTGCAGTGCTACTGTATATGGCACATTGTGCAAACATGTTGGAAAACTTTACTCTGATGATTTTTAAGGGACCAATAAACGCGTTATTGTGAAATTCTGGATGCTGAGCGAATTGTGGATTGTGAAATACCAGCGCTAGCATAACTCAATCAAGTAGTATTAAATCCAGACATGGGGAAGAAGATGTGGATAAGAGAGACAGAGACAGACACTCATTAGCCACTTTATTAAAAAAACCCGACTTGTACATCCACTAACTGGCCATTTTGTCAGAAATACCTACCATGTACTTACACTCACTGGCTGCTCAAACACCCACTGTATACTTCCATGTACTGACCACTTTATTAGAAACACGTATGTTTTACCTTCATTCACTGGCCACTTTATTAGAAACTCCAACCTTGTGCTTTCACTAACTGGACACTTCATTAGAAACACCTACCTTGTACTTCCACTTACTGGCCATTTCATTAGAAACACCTACCTCAAAAAAAGAAAATCTAGCAGCTAACTGTGAAGCAAGTAGTGTCTGGAGATTTCTTTTTGATATGTTTTCTGAATTCAAACAAACAGCGGTGAGGCATTGACCCTGTACTTTGAAAAAGGGGGTGGGCGGTTAAATGCCCAAAGAAATCACCAGCCAAGAGTGGCTCTGTGGTCACTGACGAATGGTTAGCGGACAGCTAACGCAGACAAATAATTCTGACCGTACACCAGCAAGGTAAGCATTTCTAATTAAGTTACCAGGAAGCGTAGGTCCCTGTTCTAACAACACGTCTTTAAATGTGTTTATAATATTCCTCTTAAGCATGTGTAGAAATCAGTATTCTATAAAGCATCCAATCAGTCATCAATGACTGACTCCAAGTAATGACATGACACAGACCTTTCTGTCTGGAATATTTAACTCCCACATCAGCAGAGCAATAAGCGTTTGGACGCGGTTCAGTCCACCGTAGTATCAGCCACACTCTCAGTAGTAACGAGTAGCCAGATGTTTGTTTCAAATACTTTGCAGCAAGCGTGCAGATGTCTAGAGCACTGCTGAATTATGGTAAATGCTAGTGGCAATACATACTGTTAATACTGTGGCTACTTCCATTGACTCAAAACACCCTAATCATATGACTGTTGTGCTCAGCCTGTTATGAAATGAGCAGGACAACATCAAGAGCAACAAAGCCAAGAGCACTTAGTCATAAACTGATGGTGGTGTAGTTGGTGGTAAAGGAGCCGTATGTAACCTCTAGTGGTGAGGTTGCGCAATGCAACCTACTGAACTGAACACTACCCCCACGCCCTTCTCTGGAACCTATGGTCAGGTTTTCTGCCACTGCTTCTGTGCCTTTCGTTTGGTTGCTCATTGTTTCAAACATTTTACTGAGTTGTTAATTCAGTTCAGACTTAATATCACTGCTTCCCCCTGATAAGCTAATTAGACTAATTAATCCTAATTATTCTTTTAATGCTGGTAACATTTTCAGATAAAGGCATTCGCCAGCTTCTTGTTCAAAATGTTCACATCCCACCTTAAATGGTTTTAAGGTAGAACAGGAAAATTCGAAAAAAAGAAGCTGTCAGCCTCATAGTTTTAAAGCTGCTAGTACTTTTGATAAGCAGATTTAAACTATCAAATTATTCTACATGGGGTTTTGTGCATACAAACATAGAACTGCTGATAAGGATTCTTATTGTTACGGTTTGGTGGGGGTAGTGGACCCGAATGCGGAGCGAAAGGTTGTTCACTGAATTTATTTATTCAACTCAAAGTCAAAACCTGAAAGAGGCCGAATTCCAACCAGTGACGTGAGTGATCGCGAATCAACACACGTGCACTCAAACAAAGGAGAACAGAACTACAACTTAAAACGGCTTTTCCTTTCCTTTTTTCCTCTCTCGGGACCTTTTCCTTTGCTTTTGCTTTGCTTTTCTTTTGTTTACTTTGCTTTGGCCTTTTTTGTTTTTCTTTTCGGCTTTATTTGATTTTGTTTCGTTTCGTTTTGCCATTCGCCCCTCGGAAAGGTGCGATAGTGAGCTGAGCTCTGCGCTTGGTATTTATGTTGTGCTCCACAGGTGCGCTTGGTCAGTCCTGATTACCGCTGGGGATTTTGTGACTTTGAGTTTTTTGACCCAGACCCGCCAGCTTCTCTACTGCACTGCCTAGGCCCCCTGCTGGTGGCCAGCGGCACGAACCGACCTCTTACACTAGTTGGAGATTCTAAATTGCCCCTAGGTGTGTGTGTCTGCCCTGTGATGGATTAATGACCTATCTACCATTTCCTGCCAATGCAGTGAGTGCTGGGATGTGCTCCATCACGCCCCCGTCGACCCAGAAGGACAAGTAGTTTAAACGATCAATGAATTTGAGCTCCATTAAATCACATTACAAGTAAAGAACATTTTAGTTACCAACATTTCAAGTTACCATTTTGGACAGCAATATGCAAAAATGAAAAAAAAAAAAACACATAGTAGACCATTTCTATAAAATGATACATTGACCCATATGGTCATGATTCTGAAGAAGAGTGTGATAGCAGGACTATATCCAGATTTTAACCATTTATTTCCCCATTCAAGTTTTTCAGTTGACAGCTTTGACACCAAAACAGCTACACAAATTGGAATTAGCCAGAAATTAAATGAATACAATTCAGCAAACAAGCTGGTCAGTAAATACTTTACAGTATGTCAATACTGACACAAAACAGCATTCAGGTTATTCTGGTGATTGTTGAAAAAGGTGAGCTGAACATGATATTGTGAGCCACAGTATCATATTAGTAGTTACAGAAAAGGGCTTCTACATTTACAATGGAGGGAATTTGCTAAATGAAAACATATCTGATATAATATTCAGGTGTCTGCTTGACCCGCCTGTATTGTATAGATCTGTTGTCCAGTAGTGGATGAAGTACACAAACCATGTACTTGAGTTAAAGTAGAAAAACCCAAGGTAAAATATTAGAAGTTCCTCTTTTTAGACCTCCACTTGAGTAAAAGTATAAAAGTATTTGCCTTCAAATGTACTTTGAAGTACAAGTATGGAGAAGTAACAGTAGCATGATTTATTATGGCTCTAATGTCCTATTGTCATTTCTGGAACGAGACTCTTAATCAACTCATTGTAGGTGAAGAGACTCTAGTGTCACTCTCGGTCCACCAATCATTTAGCAAAACGTCATTAATTAGTCTGACACTGATGTCTATTCAAATGATCATAAGCACAAAGCACTGAATGCAAACAATTTCTGTTAGGCAGACCTATAAAATAGCTTTTTGCAAACAAGCAAAGTTTCAGTTTAAGGTTTATTTGCAACTTAGTTACAAGTTTAAGTTTAATAAAAATGTAAAAACTTTGTAAAAAAGTTTTCCTTTGCTATATTGCATCCATTTTTACAAGCACATAAGTCAAAAGGAACGACAAATTTCGCATAATATAGTGGAGCAAAAAGTAAGATATTAGAGTTAGAAATGTAGTGGAGATAAAGTCAAGTAAAAAGTCGTCCAAAATGGAAATACTTCAATATAGTACAGATGCACTAAAAAACTACTTAAGTACAGTAACTAATTACATTTACTTCGTTACTGTCCACCACTGCTGTTGTCTAAAACAACAGTAGAACACTCAACGTTGTTGGTGATAACAAACAACATCGAGACTAAGATTCAGTTGCAGCCTCAAGCCACAAGTGAGTACTACAGATCAGTGTTTCTCAAGCCTGCTCCAGGAGCCCCACTGTCCTGCACATTTCAGTGCTTTTCCTGCTTTAGCACAGTCACTTTAATCTTAATAACGGGCTGTTATTGAGCTGATAAGTCGGATCAGGTGTGTTGCTAGCAGGAAAAACCCTAAAGTGCAGGGCAGTGGGCCTCCAGGACCCGGGTTGAGAAGCACTGCCATGAATCATTTTGCTTATATGGCAAAGGATCTCAGCTGAAGAAACTTCATCTGTTTATCCAGTGTGGCCCAGAGGAGGATGGGCTCCCCTTGGTTCCTCTCATTGTTTCTTCCTCATGCTCTTAGGGAGCTTCTCCTTTTGAATCTTGGTTCCTCTCGGTAATTCTTCCTCACGTTCTTAGGGAGTTTTTCCTGCCACTGTTGCCGTCAGATTGGTCATTAAGGGGCTAGAACCCGGGTTTCCAGAAAGTTGCTTTGCTGTGAACATCTTCTGTCAACATACAACTAAATTAAACTGAAGTGACTGTGGTTGACTGTGGTCCTGCAATGATTTCCATCATAGTAGTCCAAGAGGTCACCTTCTAACCCAGGATCAGCTTCTCCAGCAACATCCAGTCTGGTCTTAGATAAACAAACTCAGAACACTGTCCTGATTTGCCTTTCCTGTAGAGTTTTGCATCTACCTCTGCATCTCCTTTTGAGGAGCGTCCATGGGATCCTTTAAAGTTCAGCATTGCAACATTGGCCCATGGCATGACACTTTGAGCTACAGTCACTTTTCCAGACGCTTCTGGAGGTAAATCTGGAGTCTGATCTCACTCTAAAAACATCTCACCTAAATCAATCTATGGAACCAATGTTCCAGTTTAGTAACCATGACCTACCAGCATACCATTCCTGCAGCAAGTCACCAGCAAGTACTAGCGAAGGATCTCCACTGAAGGAACATGGTCTGTCCAAGCTGTGGTTGAAGCAATGACCCTTCCATGAACCTTCTATGCGAATGTAGGATTAGTCAAATCTGACAAGGTCTCAGTTCATCTTATGAAAGCGTCCCTCAGGGTACTGTCCTGCAGGGTTCAGCCTGGGCCATCTCACTCCGCGCCATGATCACACATACCTCATAGACACGGAAGGCAGCAAAGGCGGTGGTCAGCAAGCAGGCAGCCCCAAGGATGTACCACCAGTTGAAGAAGCCGAACGAGACACCTTTGACGATGCAGTAGAGGCCGAAACATACCAGAGCGACCGTGGACAGAATCTGGACGCACACTGGCGGCCCGGACGATACCAATTTCTCTCCCATTGCTGGTTTGGGCTAGACTGGACCACTGTGACTTGTGGCTTCTAGATGAATGAACAAGAACATTGTTCACAAAGCGTCTCTGTGAAGCTGAGTTGACAGTTGGTGCATTCAGGAAGAATTTTGAAACCCTTGGTTCCTCTTGAGGCTTCAGGACCCAAGGGATACAAATCTTGGTTCTCTTGGTTCCTTCAGGCAGTTCAGTTCAATGTTGACCCAGAAAATGAAGCTCTGACATGAAGAACATCCAAGCTTTATATGCAGCTCAGCGAAAGCTTAGGCATAGTGAAATCACTCCTCCAAAACATTGTGTAGATAAATCTAAGGTCTAATCTTACTCTGAAGGGGTATATAGGTCATCTTAGACACCCCACAAGAGATTACAGCCAGGCTGATCTTTTAAGAGAAACACACACTCGTGCTACTTATGCTGATCCACAACTAACAAGCAATCAACAAGAGTGTTCTTGATGAAGAGATTAAAGGAGAGGGAGGAGATTTGGAGATTTCGCGAGAGATACAAGCGAGAAATGCAGTAATACTAACAGAACTTCACTGAAAAAACATTTCGTCTGTTGACTGTAGGTAATAATGTAGTTAATAACAGTAACTTTCCTTCTTTTACAGTCCTTGGTTATTAATCAGGGAAATGAAAGGTAACCCAAATGTTTAGACAGCTTCTAGACGTGTAGTTAGACAGTTTACCTGAGGACAGTAAAATTCAGTGTAAACAGATTCTAGGTATTAACTGGATCAAGCATGAAGTACAAACTCCAAAGCACTGCGTCATTACTTTGGACAAACTGGTGTAAGTAGCAAGATAATCTAAATACATTACATGGAAAGGTTCTAGCTACTAAGCGATACAAGAATACAGTAATAATGACTTCACTGGAACGTTATTTGAAGTTGGAATCTAGCAACACGCATTCAATTTGAACACTCTCACATGTTTAAGTGAATTGTACTATATTACTACTATTGCAGTTCAATGATGCTGAATTTTTGCCAAGATGCCCGTTTAAGAACACACTAAAACTGACTCCTGTTTTTTGCATTGAAATCTAAAGCAACGTGCCTTTTATTAGTTTATTTCAGACCATCACTGTTCTTCAGAAAAGCAACTGAACCTTCTGAAGACAACAGGCCCACTGTACACAAGTCTGATATATACTTATGACTTTCATTTAGTGAGTCCTCTTAAAATCACTCCGTGTGGTGCTTTAGCGTTTGCGTAATCTCATAAATCAGGACAGCCGGTAAGGAAATAAACCAAATCCTCTTTATTGCTTCAGTCGTGGAATTCACAAGGACAGATGCACATGTTTATCAAACACAGGAGACTGATGATGTAAGAAAAGAGAAAATGACAGGAACGTTTTTAATTCAGTGGTTATGGAGAACATAAAAAGCTGTATTAGGTCAGCAGGGATGCGGGCCTTAACCCCTGTAAAACTGCTTTGAGACGATAGGCAGGTTTCCATCCATGCGTCTTTATGTATATGCTGACATATCGAATAACATCTGAAGGCAACGCTTGAAGGGGTTTGTTCCAACTGGACAACATTTACTCCTTTCCAAGACATAAGTTGTTCACAGTGGACTTTCATGCATCATGTTATATTATATTTTATATGTTATATTATGATTAATACCAGTTTTCCATCACATGTCAGCTGTTATTCTTTTCAGAAATCTGTTATGACTAAAACGGCTAGAAATGGAGCACAGCAATACAGCACTTTGGAATTAAACAGTCATTAAAAAAATTGGATAAAATGGCTTGCATAAAAGCTCCTCGCTTGAGGCGGATAAATTTGCTGATGATTTAAAAGAAATCCCATAAATCACAGCAGAAATGGGTGGAGGTCTCTGATTTGAACTATTCATTTTGTTCTTCAATAAAGATGGAATGCAGGGAAATACCCATCTGCTCCAGCTCTATTCTGCACTGGCTTGGGATTGCTAGGCAGTGCACTTCTCCTGTGTTGAACTGTATGTTCTTCTTTGTAGGCATCAGCACAGGTCCTTGTTCGGACAGTGTCTGAGCAGAGTTTAGACTCTAACCTATTTGTACTGGCTGGGATACATTCTCTGACTGAACACTAAGCACTTTTGTAAGTCGCTGTGGACTTAGAAATGAGCGTCTGCTAAATGCTGTAAATGTAAATGCTGGAGGAATGGCCACTAGGGGGCCTGCACATTAGATACTAAACAGACAGAAGGACATGAACAGGACTAATGAACATGTGTCTCTGTTTTCTTAAGATGTAAAATATAGTCATAAAATAAATAATAAAAAACAGCAAAGAGAACCTAAAGATTTCACCGTGAACTCGCTCCATATTGTTCACGAAGCACTTTAAGGCTGGCTCAAACGGTGACTTACAGACCTCCTAATACGTGTTGGTATTTCAGAATAAGTACCTAAATACTCATTCTCAAAATCACCTCTAAAAACAACAACAGGTATGATGCATTATTAATTATAATATGGTGCATTAACAGTCAGGCCTGGTGAAGCCCAGGTGCTCAAGCCTGACTCTCAAACGCATCAGATTTGGTCTCTTTTGAAGTCATTTTTTGGGATTTTTCAGTTTTCCGTCCGAATTTACTTTAGGTTGGATGGAAATCTGGCTACTGTCTATGAACAAATGGAAATGGAACTGGAGGTCAGCTGTTCCAAGCTATTGGTCAGTATTTTGCAGGTCCATGAACAGGAATGTGGAGCAGATCAATGAGTGCACCTGACTAACACAGTGAGAGAGAGGTTTTAAACGCACCCACACCCATTTCAGTTTGCCTGTCTCTGCATGGGAGTTCAGCAAAGTGTAAAGTGTACAGTTTATGTAGTAGACGTAACAGATTCAGTATGGACTCTTAAACCCTGCATTTCTCCTTGTATTTGCTTTGTTATGGAAACAAACAACAGTTCAACCAACGTGTAAGAGCTTAATCCTAAAACTTAATATCATCCATTATCACTGTAATCATCTCTATAGACCAAATCACTGCAAATTCAACCAAATGTGGAATCAAGTCATTATAAATGTTTAGAACTCGGCTCGTTGGGTAGTTTTCAGATTAGGAGTAAAACCTAGCATTTGGCAGTCTCCAAACATAAACACAAATTCATAAATTGTTAAGGTTAAGCACACATTCGCCATTACTGTCGAAGCTTTGAATCAAAAAAGGGGGTTAAATCATTTATCCACAATGTCATTGCAGTACAATTAGGAATTAACAATCTTTAAACAATAAGTAACCTAAAATTATTACATCAGATGAAATATAACTATCCCCACCCTGTACGTTGCATAGTATCCGACTTTGCGCTCAAATAGTGCAAATCTTGAACCCCTTGGACTGTTTTTCTGGGTTAGATTGCCACCTTATGGACTAATTCAGTAGCACAAGGCTTTCCACCACCAGATGGTGCTGTTGTGCTGAGTGAATGTTAGCGTGCTCCATGAGTGGTTTTGTTGAGGAGGAGGCGGGTGCTCGCACTACTTTTACATTTCCTCTCGTTATCAGCAGATTTCCAACAATAAACTAATGTCCTCTGGTTAAACAGTCTTTTCTGTCGACGCCTGGACCTTCACAGCCACCTGCAACAAACTGCATTTCATTCTCCATAGAGAAGTTTCTCAGGTCCATTAAAGTCCAATACATGCTGGGCCAGTGTGTCCATTAATGACACATCCGTGACGTCATCTCTTTCTACAAGACCAAAAGAAAGACATGCATTAGTAGTGCATCATAGGTACATGTTCACATACATATAGAGGAGCCAGGTTATGTGGTTAAGCAGGTTCATATTCCTGTAGCATTGTGAATTTTGACAGTGATCGGAGAGACATTTCTCACGTTTCATTCTGAAGGCAGCTTTTGTACCATACAAAGAACATTGTTAATCATGTCTTGATTATTGAATGGTGTTTGTAAGTTGCAGAATTCACACATACGCCCACCGGCCACTTCATTAAGTACATCTCCTAGGATCTTCACTCACTGTCCACTTTATCAGCTGCACTTACTATACAGGTGCACCTTGTAGTTCTGCGAGTGGAGTGTTTAAACACTGTCCACTCACTGTCCACTCAGTTAGACACTCCTACCATGTCGGTCCACCTTGTAGATGTAAAGTCAGAAATGATAGCTCTGCTGCTGCACAGTTTGTGTTGGTCATCCTCTAGTTCTTCATCAGTGGTCACAGGACACTGTCCATAGAATGCTGTTGACTGGATAGTCTTGGTTGGTGGACTATTCTCAGTGTCCAGTGACACTCAAGCAGCACTGCTGTGTCCGATCCACTCACACCGGCACAACACACACTAACACACCACCACCACAGTCAGTCTCACTGCAGTGCTGAGAATGATCCACCACCAACATAATACCTGCTCTGTGGTGCTTCTGGGGCCATTGATGAACAGGGTAAAAGGGGGTTAACAAAGTATGCAGAAAAACAGATGGACTACAGTCTGTAAGTGTACAACTACAAAGTTCTCCAGTATTGTAAGTAGAGCTGATAAAATGGACAAAGAGTGTAGATACAAGGAGGTGCACCTAATGAAGCATCTGGTACATGTGTATATATTAACTTCGAACTTTATTAACCATTAAGAAGTTTCGAACTTTCAGCCTTCTGTACAATGTCTGCCTGTTTTTTTGGTTTTCCTACACTGTCAGGATATTTTTGACACACACAAACACACACACACACACACACACACACACACACACACACACACACACAGACATACACATATGAGACTAAACAGACGAGAGGAAACCCTGTAATAAAGACGTGTCCCTTTTTGGCCTTTTTTTGTGAGAGAAAAAATTCTAGGCTAAAACGTTTGACTTTGGAGAATAAATAAACCATAACGTTTGTCCGTGACCTAAAATAATACAGTAGACCTTTTCATCTGTTTTGGTGGTGACGTTGGGCCTGGCCTGTACGACTTCACTGGGTCTGTAGTTTTAGTTGTTTTTAGAGCCGCTGTGTGGCTTTGGCTACGCTGTACGCTCTCCCTCTGTGCGGTCATGAGGAGAGCGTATGATAAAGGGCAGAAAGCCGTCTTTGTTCCCGCTGGCCTGCTTAATGAGGCCGCTGTCCCCGTCCCGCCTGTATCCGGCCACCACAGCTTGTTAGAGGGACCTCAGATCAGGGTTGAATATGTGACATTGGCAGCGTCTGTTTGGATATAACCTGTGACCCCAGTAGACCTGCAGTAACGTCTAAATAGGCGTTTCAAGGATGCTTCAATGTTTTTCAACATAATCTGTAACTGTTCCATCTGTGTAGACCAAATCAGAATTATTGGAAAATGAAGGCTGAATATACTTCAGGGTGGACTTCCAGTGAGCATAGATGCAGGATCAGTTTTCGTCAGGGGTGGAAAGAGTACTCCAAAAAATCCCTACTTAAGTAAAGGTACTGCTACTGAAGACTTTGTAAATAGTTACTCACTGTGGGACTGAATTCACTAGGATGGTCTATATACCATATACAAGGCCAAAAAAAATTATGATAATCAAATGAATATTCGGTGCATTCAAGAGCGACCTGCATAGGACAGAAAGACTCCCCTGTTATTCTGTAATAAAATGTTTATTTTTTTGTTGCCATAGTGAAGCACCAGCCAACAAAGATAAATCAGATGTAGACTGGATTTTAACCATGGTATATCTGATGTAGTGCAGAGTAACATCACCAAACAGTGCTGTGTGAACAGTAGGGGACAACACTGAGACTGAGTCTGGCTGCCCTGATGTATGAGAGATGCTCTTTGCCCTACTGAGCCCCTGAGCCCCTCTCCTCGTGAGTGTTTAATCAGCTTTCAGCCTCGACTCTGTTTCAGATTACAATCCGTACCCACATAGTAAACATGCCCAACACCCGACTATCTGCCTGGTACATGGACATGTGTGGACAGAGCCTCTTACTGACTCTTCCCCCGCCAAGAACTTTCCGTTTCGTTTCAGCTGTACAGCTATCAGAAGAGCACTACTATACCCACCAGTGGCTCCAGCTCTTTGCGGTCTATGAGGTTGAGCTCGGTACAGAAGTAGTAAAAGTGCTTGTAGCAGGTGTTCACATGAGCCTCGGCGCCCATCAGGATGATGCGGTCGAAGTGGTGGATGTAGACGTGCACGAAGACCCGGAAGAGCCGACACAGGATTTTCTTACAGATTTGAATGAAGTTCTTAGGGAAGGGGATTCCTGAAACAAAGAGAGACATTATAATTAAAGAAGTGTATATAAAGAATACAGAAGTGACAATTTGTGACAGTAAAGCCACTGTAGTCAGTTCTACCCATAAAACCTTTCATTAAAATGTTGAGTTGGTCGAAGTGATCAGTAAGATTTTTTTAATTAAGCTTCCTAGCAGTAATGTAAGCTTAATAACATGTGCCTTCCTTCTATATTCACTAGCCAGAGAAAAAAAAAGAGAATGCAATATTCCACCCAAAAGCAACCTTCAAGTTACATCATCAGAAGGGGACCTGAATTAAGTGCTCTAGAAGCTACTGTGGCGCCACTGTAGGCCTAGTATGACTGAGCATGCTCACAAGATGCAATGATAGTTACATGTGTAATTTTGGTTGTGCTGACATGTTTAAAACCCACTCATACAACATTAGGCACAATGCTAACAGCATCAGCTCTGACCAGTGCAAGTCCTGATATGTTCCAGTCATTCCGAGTGTTCTTAGTAAGAACCAGGTCAAAGTAGCGCCCAGTTGACTCACTGAGAACTTAATAATTAGATGATTATTCTATTCTGGTGTGTTACTGCAGAACATCTGGAGTTGCCTGGGCTTGACCATTTGCAGGTGGGCCCAGTCTGGTACCAAATGACACCTTAGCAGCTAAAACTGGACGGCTGCAAAACAGGAAGAGTCTACATGGCCTATACACGGCCAAAAGGAAATGTCTTCTACAATTGGTACTATGAAAAAACAGTGAAATATAACATTCCAGTGCTGACTAAGCAACTCTACAAAAAGCATCGTTTTCCTCTCAGATCATGAAGGACAAGAATGTGCGGCGTTCGGGGCATTTCAGCGTGGGCAACGTTCATGTTTTATCCAGAACTTTATGTTAGCATTTGACGACACTGCTGCATTCTGACTGAAAAGACACCAAAATACGGTCTGTAGGCTTTAGGAATAAATTAAGTGATTCATTTCCATAGGAAGTGGTGGTGTGCATACATTTGTGTGCTTGTGTAGGTAGAGAATGGCACTGAATGAGAGGGCATTGTTCCCAAACAAAAGCTTCTTCTTATCTGCTCATTACCGGCTGAAACGGATTCTTTATTTGAACAGTCGGAGCGTGCTGGACCCTCAACAAGGCGCTCCACTGTTGACCAACACTCGAACCACTGTTAGCCGTATTTTGTACAAACTAAATCAACACTGCAACACTTGAATGAATGTCGTAACATTTGCTTTTGAAGGCCAAGTGTCCTTTGCTGTGTAGCCTAATGTGATTAGCACTACACTGCAAACACACCATATGGCGAGATGGAGAAAGGCAGCTTTACATTGAGGTTCACCATGTTAGCTTTCTAATCGTTAGCGTCTGTGCTGGCATGCAGATAGCCAGATGGCAACCAAGAGCCATAGGATGGGCATGTCACTGGGGTCAAGATGGAGGTCTAGCTGTGACGGTGTGTTCTTTTTTCAGCTTTTGCTTGTATCTTTACATCTGAATATCAGTCATCATTTTCATGACGAGTGCTCAAATGCCCACGTAGGACTAGCCCTCCAAAGCCCTACTAGCCCTACAGCTGTTGTCCACACTAGGTAGTAGTGTATGATGTATTTACAGATGAACCTCATTTCCCATAATCCTCCTCAGGGCCCTAGTGTCTAGTTTCTCTTTAGGTAGAATTCTTTGGTAGCCTAACTACATTTCCCATGATCCTTCTCAGCTCCCTGGCATCCAGCCTCAAACAGGCTATAAATGCTGTATTCAGGCACTCACCTGACTGTGGTATAGAGATGGTATACTAGTAAATGTGACTTAATTTGGGTGTTTGTTCGTAGATATGTCCACCATATGGGAAAAAGAAAGCATGGAATCCTTTTTTCTTTGCTGTGTTACAAAGCACAAACATCGAAAAGGACCAGATCACATATATATGTTTGCACATTGACTGCAAATTGACACTTATCTAGTGTATTGACTAGATGATCTAGTGTAACATCTAGAACAGTGATTCTCAACCCTGGTCCTGGAGGCACCCTGCCCTGCCCATTTTAGTGGATTACCTGCTTTAACACACCCCCTGCAAGTCTGACAGGGCTTGTTAATTAACTGTTGAGTCAGTTGTGTCGGGAGCAGGGACAGAACTAAAACGTGTAGGGCAGGGTGCCTCCAGGGCCACTGATCTAGAATCCCGAGGTAAATGGTTGTAAATATGACTGTTCTGGCTGTTTGAGTGAAATTTACAAGTGGGGAAAATGTGTAATTCCCAGAATCCGATAACACCGAACAATATTTCTGTCCATATTGCAAACCGACTACAAATTTATATACCAAAGACCTGTTAGATCTCATACCATCCTTCAAAACCAACTGGCACTGCATTTGCAACCTAATTTCAACTAATGCCAATAAAAGCACTACCCTGTGGACAGCAGGCTAGAGTTCCCCATCTCAGCAAGCACACCACATTAAAAACACCAACAAGAGTCCCTGGACAAGACTCCCTATGGTACATTCACGTGCGTCTGTAAAATGATTAAACTGCATGTTGCTCTGGATACATCCGATTGGCATATGCGTGAACTTTGGCTTAAAATACGTTCTCAACACTCTTTAGGGTACCACAAACAACATTTGCCATAGACTGTAATGTAAATTAACAGTGCAGAACCAGAAGACCTGATTTAGTGTCTTTACGTCAGGAGAATATATGTCCCAGCATCAAGCTGGTGCAGTAAGCCTACTATATGGTTAGCGTCTTACCCGAACATCTATTTTTTTAGCTTACTGAGTCTCCAGTCAGCAAATTACCAGTGAAATGTTCTACCTTTGGAAATAAAGATATTTTCTTGAAATATTTCAGAATATTATAAAATTATGTGGAAAAATTACTCAACAAACAGCTTGCTAGCTACCATTAGCACCGTACTCTGGCAACTGACCTGGCTAGTTACGCTAGCAAAGTTGTCTAGCCTGAGCCCCAATCAGGACATGCAAGGGAAACAAATCTGAAATTGTTTGATTAATTTTTCTTTTTAGTATCAGTCACTCAGAAACTCTTTGGCACAGTGGTATTAATTTATACTGGTTAGTTCAAATTTAGAAACACGTTTCAACTTTCTCTGTTCTGCCATGCGTGACATGGGACTGTTTTCTTCCAAAAAGGGTGTGGTGCTGAGAGCCTACTATTGAATGACGTATTGTCGATCTGTTCTATACAAGCATCTGTCAACCGTATAAATCTAAGTGTACAACTGAACCACATTTCCCATAATCCTTCAGCTCCCTTGCCTTCACTGACAGGCTACACATTTCCCCATACTGCTTGGCCAAATGTGGCCCCTCTCGCTTCCTCTGCCAAACATAATCTAGCAGTTCACCCTAAATTGGACGGGCATCCCCCTAATCCTCTCTACTGGGTAACCTATTATATAACCCCCAACATTTCATTTGTAGTCTGGAGACGGTGTCACTCTTCTACAGAGGCCTCCCTGCTCAACGAGTGGTTTTCTCGGAGCCTAAAGAAAGCAATGGGAAAGAGTGAAAACAAGCGTTCAGCTCAATTTACTCTAAATTTAGACATTTGGAGGCAAAAAGACTCAGTGAGGCCTCAGAAAGGAGAATAAGGTGATAAGGTGAATAAGGTGAAATGTCAAGTAAAGCTTGACATTTGCAGAAATGAATAGTCTAAATTTTTTTCTCGCAATAGTTTCACTCAACTACAAGTCTTTATGAAACGATTGGATACATCATAACACAGTTTGATTTGAACTGAACAGTTGTGAAATGCAGCACGGTTTAATCAGCACCTTCGGCATGCTTCTAAACTAAATCTGAGCTTGCCGCTCCCAGACAACAGGCATCTGCATCTTCTGTCAGTGTGGTGAGGCATGGAGCCGCGTGATTGGACAGCAGGCCTGTCATGTCCTTTATCCTCCTCGGCAGTGAGGGTTTGTGTTGTAGGTCAAAGGGATGATTCTCAGAGTCGTTCTCTTAATCTGCCCTGATTATCTCCCACAATACACACTGACCCACAGATTACCACACACACACACACACACACACACACACACACACACACACACACACACATTATTGTATTCATGTCATATTTGTATTAGATACATGTTATTTATGTATATATGTTATTTTTGCACACAGTTTGCATTGTGTTCATTTTTCATGGTGCGCCGTGTCGGAGTTTACAAAAGCTGTGTCCACTTACTGTCCACTCTGTTACACATCTTGTAGATGTAAAACCTGAGACGATAGCTCATCTGTTCCTGCACAGTTTGTGTTGGTCATCCTCTAGTCCTTCATCAGTGGTCACATGACACTGCCTACAGGACACTAGGTAGTTTTGGTTGCTGGACTATTCTCAGTCCAGCAGTGACACTGAGGTGAATAAAAACACATGTACCAGCACAACACGCGCTAACGTACCACCACCACCACGTCAGTGTCACTGAGAATGATCCACCACTCTCATAATACCTGCTCTGTGGTGATCCTTTCCTCCATTTACGAACGAGTAGCAAAGTATGCAGAGAAACAGATGGACTACAGTCTCCAACTGTACAACTACAAAGTGCTCCTATATGGTTAGTGCAGCTGATAAAATGCACAATGAGTGTAGAAACAAGGGGTACACTTAACGTTATAGCTGTGTATAGCCACACACACACATACACATACACACACACACACACACACACACACACACACACACACACACACACACACACACACAAATCCATGAAGTCAGACTGAGTGAGTGATGCTTGTTAATGATACAGTGCTGTGAGTTCGTGTCCACGGTTTTCCGGTATGATTGGCTAATGTGAGGTTAAAACAGGGTGACTGTCTGCAGTTCTGGTTTCAGTCTGACAGGCCCTGAGGTCATCCTCATGTTACCAAAGCAAGTTCAGAGTCCATGACACACCCCAGTAACCACACAGGTCACCTAATGCTCGTTTTAACCCTTTAAACTGCAAGGGCTCATATAGGGGTCCACGCTTCAGTTGCTCACACTTGTAACAACATAAATTAAGGATCAGTTTCACAGCAGCTGTCGTAGCTCATTAAAACTAGCTGGACAATTTAGCTGAATTTAGTTATAGTAATTATAACTATAACTATAGTAAATAACTATTTCAGTTATAGTAATGGAGACTGAACAAGTGATTAATGAATAAAAATTATTTAGACTAAATTTGAGCCCACTGGCAATTACAGATACACATACTAAAGCTATAAAATCGATCCTCCACTTTTATTATTAATAAAACTTTAGTTATTAATATTAATAATATCTGACTGAAGTGTTAAAACATTGTGCAAGTTTCATACATAAAACTACTGACCTATTCGTGTTCTACCTGTAAATTGGTTCAGTTGGACAAGCAAGCAGTTCAACCTTAAAGTCAACGTAGACCTGAAATTAACAATGCGTTTTCGTCCTTTACTGTGGCGTATTTCTGAGTGAAACAGGGATTCGGAGCTAGCTGAGTGTTTCTCTCAGTGTTAGATGGGAGCGGTGAAACATGACATTTTTGGTTATTTTTTCCCTTAGAAATGAATGTTGTGCAAATGTTTGTGCACCCAAATTGTGTAATGTTGATGAAGTCCACTGGCAAAACCCTAATAACCTAGTGGGGATCTACCTGGGAACTGTGTAGCTGTGCAGTTTCTCTCGATTTAATCTTCGAGTTCATTCTTTTAAATGATGTGATATGATGAATTAGGCTTAATATGACTAAAGGTGACTTACTTAAGGTCAACCTCAGGTTGCCTGTAATGCGGAACTGTAGCACGAATGGTTGCAGTCTCCACAGGATGTTGAGTATTCAGACATACATGATACAGAGCTGGACTATGCTGTAAAATATAATCTAATAGTTATGTTGGAAATGACATGAAATTTGCAACCATGCCAACGTTAGTTGGACCACATAACAAAAAAAAAGGGATCTATTCAAACAGCAAACAAAATAAACATCATCTGAAATGACTAATGCATGGTTTCTGGCTATTTTGGCAGAAGCTGTGCGTTACAGTTTGTCCAACAACAGTTGTTGAGAAAAGACATGTTTTCAGGCAGAGTATGAATAGATCACTTGTTCGAAGGAGATCAGGATTTAGAGAAACACAGTATCGTTTGCCTGTGCGAATGGATCACCGCAAAGTATAAATGTGCATAAAATCACAGGGAAAAAGCTGAGCACAAATAAGTTGATGACCAAAATAATAAAACGAAAGTTTAAGGGGTTAAACTAGTGCTCACTCCAGCTGAAGTTCAAAATCAACTCTGAATGTGATTCAGCTTTATGATGAATTTAAGATGTTGTTAAATGACAGGCTTCCAAAAGGACCAAACAGAAAGCTTATAAACCTAACACTATGCCAGCTTGAGTTCTGTTAGTCACACTTCATTATCTTTATGCAAAGAATACAAACTGATCTACAGCATAACCCCTTACAAGCAGGGTAAAAATAGGCCGCAGCGTTTTTTATTCTTACTCTAAGTACATGTACAATATGTGGGCAGCATTCTAATTTTACTCTTGAGAGAGAGAGAGACAGAGAGAGAGAGAGAGAGAGAGAGCTTCATTACATCACTGAAGCCCAGCACCCGTGAAGTCCTGCTCTGCTTTATGCTACATTTAGACAGCCTGCTGCTCCACTGTTTACATCAGCCTCCCTCACGCCTGCTTCCACGTGCACTCACAGAGAGAGAGAGACAGAGACAGAGAGACAGAGAGAGAGAGAGAGACAGAGACAGAGAGACAGAGAGAGAGAGAGAGAGAGAGAGAGAGAGAGAAAGTGAGAGAGATTGTTAACCCCCTTAGAAGACCCAGTTGTTGTGAGTGATAATGTAAGTTGTGTTGTATATGTGGAATTATTTATCAGTCGTAGCTTGAAACAAGGGGTGGAATTCTGTGATATTTGGCTGTAAATGTATGGACAACTTCCAGGCAACACATTTAAGCTATACTAATATATATTTGGCCATTTGTTAATGTGTATATCTACTGCTGGATCAAAACTTCGCATCTCCAAAATGATAACCTTACAGGACAAGGAATATGCATGCTTTACTTTCAATGTAGGACAATGGCAACAGAATTTTTCCAAGTAATTTTGGACTATATTTTTGTGAAATTTACGTACAACGTATTTTCAGATTTTCTCAAAAACTGAAAGACGATCAGTGGTAAGATTAGGCGTTCTTACGACACTGTCACAGCAATCGGATTAAAAAAATCTCCCTGGCCAAAAAGCCTATTCACCTGAATGGGAAAGCAAGCAAGAACAATCTAAGTTTGGACTGGGCCTTGTAGTGGTAGTACGAGGGAAAACTGATTGAAGGAGGGGAGGGAACTGGTTGAGAACCTGGACTGGAGCTCTATGGGGCTTTTGCCTGGACCCCCCTCTTTTTTGACAATGGTAGGACTGATATGACAGAAGAACATAAAGGAGAAGGGCTGGAGGGGAAATTGGGAAATGGAAGGTATGGATGGGTCAGCCAATAGAAAAATGAGGGCAAGTTGTGTCGCCTTCTTTCTGAAAAATCCTAAACGGAGGAACATTCTTCAGTCAGATCAATGTCACTTGTAACGCACACAAAAAAGAAGCTAGTTACCCGGCTAACGGTAATCGTTCATCACCTTATGTGAGTACACTTGCTATTTGATTATTTGATCACCTTCTGTAATTTGTTTAGTAATTGTATATACTGGGGTGTACTATAGATAACAGTATGTTATTCCATGTACCAATAACCCATATAACAAGACTGTTGGGGCGGGATCTCTAACTGTGTCTGCTATTTACCTTGTAGCAGCCAACAGAACTCTAAGGTCTGCATATATGTGCGGTAGGGCTTATTAAGCCTGTGGGTCAGGGTAGCTCAGGGTCAGCCAGCCTGAGGCCTAGCAAGAGAATTGAGGTCAGTAGAAAGAGCGATAGATAAAGATAAGAAGAGGATAGAGACAGAGAGAGGGACCACTGCTATGACCCCCCATTTTAGTATAAAAACACTGGAGCAGCAACTGACCCACATTAAGCTTTAAGCTGTGGGAATATCCAGGTCAGGGTGCCTGAAGGCCTGCAGCGCCTCCTATTTATTCACATATATACATTAGTTAAGCACTGTAACCCACACTTAATGTATTACTTCATATTAACTAATGTTACACTTCATGTTAGTCAACACTTAATATAACGGGTTACTGGTTTTTGTTTTCTTTAACTAAAATCACTTAAAATAAAGGTTTTTCTTATATGGTTACTGGGAGATTAAGCTACTTCATTGATATCTGACTGAACTCTGCTACAATTTTCCCAAAACACACCATTTTTCTCACAATGCACATCTGTATTCATCCACTGTCTAAAACGCTCTGTTAGAGCTCCTGTGTCTTTAAGCCCCGCCTCCCGATGAGCCTTTTGTGTTCTCATTGGTCAGATTGCCCACTTGGTTGTTTTTTGACCAACCACCAGAGCGGCATCCTGCTACAAGTTCCGGCCCCACACTGCTGAGGCTTTTCTTACAACAGTACTGGTTATACACTGTACATAAAAAGTGTTTCGCTGGTCCAACCTATAAAATTACTTCAGTTTGTTATGAGACAAATGAATTAGGTTTATTCAACTTAAAAAAACTGACAATTCTTTCAATCAATTCAAAATCTAACAATGTTACAGTTGCTTGCAACAAACTGATGTATTTTTTCATGTTGCCATGTTGAGTCCATTCCTGAAAGTCAGAACAAGGTAGAACAAGTTGGTAGATCCACTTTTGCAAGCTAGACCGGAGTGGGCCATTTCAGAGTGGTGAGTGTTTACTGTTTTAGCACTTGATGCTCTCTGTAATTGGGTTTAGTTCAGTGTGGCATGTGAAACACTCAATTAAAATCATAATGTTGACAGCTGTGACTTTCAATACGGTTGTATTGATAGTTTCTAATGTTGTTTTATGAATTATTTTACTTCAAATCAAATTGACAGAAAAAAATAAATATGCATATTTTGTGAAAATGTAAGTATTGTGACCGCTATATTGCCCACCCTTAGTTTTTCATGTCACAGTCCCCTTAAGATGCAGCAAAGGACTCCAAATCCAACACGAATGTCTTGGAGTAAAAAAGGAAGTACAGGCTGATAATGACATCACCAGTGTCTCTCTCTATCTTATAAGATACCTATAACATAATGAGCGATGACTGTTAACGAAGGATGAATAAGAATACAGCTGTCATGACTGTAAACTGTCATAACACTGAAATAATAATGATTCATATGATAATCATGCACTCTGTTATTTAGGCATTGTTGAAATAAATACAAGGCTGTGCAGTTCGGATTACACTGAGCTGATGCCCACAGGAGCTGTAGGCAGTCCTGTTGATTTGGCAGGTTGACAGTAAACAGATGGTGTGTGTGTGTGTTTATGGTGGTGGCGTGGGGGGGTGGAGGTGTTGGGGGGTGGGTGCCAGGATGCCGGTGCTTAAATGGGCATGCACCATAAAGCTCCTGGCAGGCTGGGTTTACTGTGTAGAACAATCCAATCAACCAGGATAACCTTTCTCATCCTACTGGACCAGAGAGCTTTACAAAAATCACACAGTTAACCTACATTCAGTATTCCGACCTTAGATTTTCAAGGATAGGCTGTGATCCATGTAATACCAGAGACAGTAATTAGCTAAAATACCCACAATTATAGGGTACCTTCTTATGGGAGGTTCCAAACTCACCATAACCCCCTATTCTTCACTCCTACATTTCAACCTGAGAAAATAGCCTCTATTTTTTGCTTTTAAAAAAAACTTATTTTGCTTTATTTAAAGCTTAAGTTGAACAATATATATATATTTTTATTTTTAATTCTTAACTTAATAAAATCTTTATTCAATAAATGCTGTCCCACGTTTTCATGTCAGTGCCAAAATACACAGAGTTAAGTCTACAGACGGAGCCTTATTTTAGCCCCGCCCCTGCACTTTAAAGCAGGAAGTAAGACTGCATCCTTGCTGTTTAAATCCTGTTGGTTTGACGCTAATGTGTTCCAAAGTGACTGCAACACAGAACACAAAGCACATAGTTTCTGCAATTTAACTAAATGTTTTAGTGTTTGAATGAAAATTATTAAAATGTTACGTGTGCACAAATGTTCAAAACTGTGTTTGCTAGTCCAAGTTAAAAGTCTGCGATCAAAACTGACTTGGCTTTGAAACAATTCAGTAGAATTGATCAATGTAATTATTAATGTCATTTTGCCTTATAATTTATTCACATAACTAGACTCAACTAGTGAGTTACATAAAAAAAATTACCTTTCATTTACATTCTTCCAAAAATGCTTACAACTCACGGACAGGGACAACCTCAAAACCATTGATGTTTTGCTATATATTCAATTTGAAATACAGTATTTTTGAATTACATGATTACATAATTGCATAGTTAGTCACATGAATTGCTTGATGTGAAGAATGTTTTTTTTACATCAAAATCTGCTCTTCTCCATCTGCAAATACAAACGTGGTGTGGGAGTGAAAGCTTAGAATCTGCACTTTAAACCTAATTTCTCCGCTTGATTTAATGGAATACAAAAGCAGCTGTGTAGCCTGAGGCAAGGATAAACAAAAGATAAATGTCATCAAAACTTCACCCGGAACATTGCCAGGAATTTTACTAGGTCTCCTTACAGTAAATTGCCAGATCAGCTTTCATGGCTTGTGTTCACACGTAACTTCCTTCCTAGAAAAATGCCGGAACATTTACAGGTACAACTGACAATGTGAAAGACATTTAACCCCCTAAATTCTCAGGGTCTCCCTCATAATTCCTCACTCTTATAATCACAGAACTAACAGACTAGTTTCATTATGGTTACTGGATTTTTAGGGATGCGCTATAATACAGGAATCCTGTTGATAAAAAAACCTTGTATGGAATAAATATTATATCTCTCTATAATGATAATCTAGTTCTGACTATATATTATGTTTATGTATCAACACCGGACTCAGCATCGAAAGATATGTATATGAAAAATACTGGTTATCAGCTTCAGTCCATGATTCTTATATCAGTGTATTCATAATAATATGCCTTAAAATTAATGACTGATAAATACGAGGTTAAGCCAGGCTAACTAAACACTGAGTCGGACTTGAAATGGACAACAGACAAGAGGTCATGAATGAACTCCATGCCCTCAGATTAAATTAAGAGCCTTAGTGTGAAAAGCTGTATAGTCGAGAGTGACTGAGTTTCAGAAACACTAAATATGAATTAAAGATCAGATTTTTTGTGTATATGTGTCAATAGAAAACAAAACAAAGAGAGAGAAAGAGAATAAAGGACGAGAGAGGTGGGGAAAGAGACTTAGAGATATAGGGAAGAGAGAGAGACCAAATGAGAGAGAGTGAGACAGGAAGAGAAGAAACAGAAAGAGACAGATGGGTAGGGAGAGACAGACACAGGGTAAGAGAGAGGGGAACGAGAGAAAGAGAGACATTGAGAGAGAGGTAAGAGATGGAGACAGTGTGAGAGAGATGAGAGGAAGGAGAGAGAGGAGCAGAGAGAGAAAGAACTAGAGAGATAAAGAGAGAGGCTGAGAGAGATTCAGGAACAAGAGAGAGAGAGAGAGGGGGAGAGAGACTTTTGCTCAGTGTAGCACCGAAGCAGTGTAGCAGTGAGGTCATGTGGATCTTAAGGCTAATAAGCACCCACAGAGTATAATGAGAGAGTGACCAAGATACACTCCTCCTAACCCACCCACACACCCACACGCACAGACACACACACACACACACACACACACACACACACACACACACAATCTCTCTGGTTCCCATCTTTACAATGCAAGATGCTCCTAAGCATAACGACATCTACAGCTGAAGCAGCTCACTGTAGAAATCCATAACAATAATAAAAGGGAATCATGAAGCATGTTGACTTATGAGGTGTGTCCATACAGCCTAAACAGGAAAGAAGGAGTGTAATAAGTGGAGGAGTGAGCCTGCCTGACTGTCTATTCATTACGATACCCTATATTTATAACAAAGAGAGAGTGAACGATAAGGAACAGAACTAGAGCCAGCTCTGGAGTGTGTTTAGGGCCTGCACACTGGGCTGTAGTCATGGGTCTTTTCTCCGCAGCCATGGGTCTTTTAACTGCCAAAATATTTAATATCAATATGAAATTGTGGGCTTAAACAACCACCAAATATTCTGTGGTTAAGGTATCCCTACCTTGTCCCTGCATAGGCCACCAGACCTTTTCTCTTACTTAGTGACTTTATTTCTGAAAAGCGTCAAGTGACAAATCTCACATGGTGGAAAGCATTATAAATCTTTTATAAGGCTATTGTCAGGTATTCCCATGCATGATGCACAGAGAAATGTTAACGTCAGTCTCAGTCAGTAGCTCCTCTGGCGGCAGCGTCTTTCTCTCTCTCCACACACTGTGTGCATGCAGGAAGGAGTGACAAACTTACTTGCTTAGTATCACAGACAAAAAAAAAACGTTGGGTATTTTAATGATACTGACCTCAGAACTGTCCCATCATCATTTCAGAAATCCAATCACATTCAAGCTAGGCCACCTCCCTTTGATGAAATGCTGATAGGTGAAGGCTAGCATGCGCTTCTTTTGAGACACATGAAGAACTACGCATCTTTTCAAAGTATCAATAAAGCAACATCACTGGACAGCATTGCCGAGATGGTGGGAGATACTCCCTGCTACAGAAGGCTGTGACTGAATGCTTAGAAGGTTGCCGGACCTCATAATTGAATCTTAGACATTCCCACCCCCAGCATCCTTACAATGTCCATTAAATGCTAGAGTCATATACTCTGAATCAGCCTGATTGTTTGATTGCGGGAAATCTGATCACAGATCAATCGGAATGGATATCTTCATGTTTTTCCAATCTGTCCCTATGCTAGGGAATGGCAACGGCCACACTCTGCCACACACTAACTCTGCCCATGTTTTCCACAACAAACTGTATGTTTAAGCTCAGTAGCCCAGTAGCTGCATCAAAAGGGGTCAAAGGGCAAAGAAGCCTCCAGATGTCACGACACAGAAAGTCACATCCTGGCAACAGGAACTTCCTCTTCCCCATGGGCACCCTGAACCAACGAAACTCAGTGCAAGCAGCCGCTTCCCCGTGCATGACCCTTGACCTCTTCCAGAGCTGCCTTGTAGCACTGATTAGAGAGGCTGTCTTTTGCATGTTAGTTTTGATTTTCATTTTCATTAAATGCATGTGAAAAGACAACATACTGTTCTTCAATATCTTCTTGTTATTATTACTCTGCGGTCAGAAATGTGCAATGCTACTCCTTCTATAGCTTTCGAGCTAGATCCACAAAACTTTGCGGGGTCATAGAGCCTACTGTTCGGCCAAATAGACTGGCATTGCTATTTTAAACTTGCATCAGTTAAGCGTTGGTTTGATTTTGCTTCCACAGGACTAAAAGGAATGACGCTTAAATTCATGAGACAGAAATCCCTTAGCCACTTTACTTTAGCCTCAACTGGACTGCTTTGGTTTTCCATTAACCAAACCTGGTACCTGTTACTATTCATGGTATCACCTCCATCGACGTCCCAAACGAGCCGAGGTGATACCAAAAGGTGACGTAAAACGCTGCTGATTACTGAAGGCTAATGACTACAGCAAAGAATCATCACTACCCCCCTGAACACATATGCTAATGCCAGCTTTCAATGCCAGCTTTCAGCATTCCAATCTGGAATACCATAACATGCAGGAAATCCATAGCACATACCTGTAATTACTATATAAATCAAAATAAGCTTCTTCAATCTGCAATTTGCGTTATGAGCTGGTTTTGTCAGGCCAACTTAGTTCAAAAACACGTGCTTCACCTTCTAGTTTATTTACATTATATTCTCATTATTTTTATTACTGTTGTTGACTCATTTGTAAAACAGTATGAGCTGGTACATGTATGAGAAATTAAGCTTATTATTATTATTATAGAGACCAGTTTTCCCTTCTCAAATCTCCACTGCATGAGAAATCACCTGCTCTTGGGTCATAAGACAGGCCCTACTCCTGCCAACATTTGCTGTTTGTGTCAGCCCACAGCGTGGCACTGTACTGACCCCGGTGTTTGCTCTGAACCGAGTGGACTGTTTAGCTTGCAGACTGAAAACATGTCTTTGTTAAATCAACTGAAATTTCAGGACCCTACTAGATTTGAATGGTAATATAAAGCTCATAAGATGTTTTTTTTCTCTTTTGAAGACCACTTAAACCCATGTGTCATATTATACAGTATAATTCAATAATAATTAGCAGAATATGGGAAACAGATTGCTGCCTTTCCCATATTCCAATATATTATAATATCATAGTATACTGCATCAGCATTTAAATAATATTCATGAAAGTAAGTAAAGATTAATACAGCATTAGTCCATTGTTTGGACAAAATAAAATCTCTGTTTTCAAAGAACAGAAGTTTGGTGTATTGTCCACAAAAGGAAGTTGAACCAACAATGTAGGAGTGTCTTATAGAGCGAACAGTGAGTGGACAGAGTACATAAAACCTAAAGACATTCTGGTTGTTTACTAGTTTTGGTCATGGCGTGAACAATCTGTCAAAATTCACAGTGTTTCCAGTGAGTACAATGCTGTGAAAAAGTATTAGGTTTTTTATTTTTGTATATTTGCAAAATTCAAAAGATAATGGCGACTGTAAAAAGTACTGCTTTTAAATTACCATCAATTTAGACAAATGTTACCCAACAACAACTAGCCCCATGCGCAAGAGCCACTACTCCCTTAGCTACTCAGTCAGCATATCAGAAACTCCCCTCAGGAAAACGATCCTGCTTCATTAAAACCAGAACCACACAACACCTTAATGGCAGTTACCATTCCCAATAACACAGCAAATAATACGCAGGACTGTTGTTAGCGTTAGCTTAGTACTGTATGTGAACTTGCCTTTGTATTGTATTTTTATATCACGTTTGGCAGTTTTGCACTTCCTGTGTTCTTGTGCTGGCCTATCAAGTTAGATTCCTAGGTACTCTGTACATTTGGTGAATAAAACGTTTCTGATTCAGATGAAATAAATTTAGTTGAGAACTAAGATCAGTTAAATTAAACATGCTTGAGTATTGCTAGCCTTTTTAAATCTGAACATCACAAATTGATTCTATCAATATATTTCACATTATGCGTTTGGGCTTGTAGCACTGTAAAACACATGAAACGCACATAAAATCCACCAAAATCTACCAACAAACCTAACATACTGAACACGTTTAAGACACTAAGCTCATTGTCTGTAACAGTGAGTGAAAGCCAGCCGATTAGTGCTCGACTAAACACGTGCAAGCCTGTATATGCGTTTCAGTAAAGCCCTGTAAAATCCTCTTTCAGGCAGCAAGTGCTGAGGAGAGTTTCAGCAGCAGCTCATGCTTCATCCTCAGGGCCTGTGAGCCATGAATCTTTAGCAGAAGACAGAAGAACAGACAGAGAGAGGGAGAGAGAGAGCTTCTAGCACTGCTGATGGAGAGCGTGAGAGCTTATGTTAAGTAAATGATTATATAACTCACATATTCAGAAATGAACAGAAACACACAGACGGAGAAACTTTAGAAACACACTTCAACACCCACGATAAGAGACGTGACACTTGCTGGCATGAACACACTAGTAGTCCACCGAGACCACTTTCAGTTCTATGGCAAAGTTTGAACACCTCCTTGTCAAATGACATGCTGTCTTGCTTTTCTAAGTGAAAATAAGTTAACAGCTCCTCTACTGTTACACACACTTAAATATGGCTTTTTGCTACAAACTGTAGCAGATATTATACTTAATATACTTAAAGAAGGTTTCCTTATTTTTAGCTTTAATGCTTTGCTTTAGAAAGTGAAGACATTAAACTATAAAATATATAAAATAGTACTCATGGAATTACGCAGTCCACCTTAAAAACACCCATAATGGCAACTTTACTTTAACTTGCAGTGGAGGTTCATATAATATGGTTTTTAAGCATTTTGGCTGTACTGTTGCACAATTCAAACAATCAAAATGTATTTACATAGCTCTTTTTACAACTAATGATGTCTCAAAGCAGCTTCACAAAAAAGCAGTTTATGAAAAAATGAAAAGGATGAACATATAAGGAAAGACGTAAGGATGTAAGAAAGGGAATCCTGGTCCAAGCCCCCAGTAAGCAAGCCAAAGGCAACAGTGGCAAGGAAAATCCCCCTAGGAGTAAGAGGAAGAACCAAGGCTCAAGGGAGGAACCCTGCTTTTCTGCATCTGAGACCGGAAGAAGAGAAAATGACATAGTTAATGAGATTTTACGACCTTGATAGAACAAAGAGGTTTGGTGCTTAAACATCTTTCAGAAATATTTAGATAAATCTTTAGATTAATTAATCGAATTCCATTGATCTGTCCATCATGAATATTCACAAAATTGAAAGGGCAACTAGAGCTTTTAAATTAGAGGGGGCGATACGGCAAAAGTATAAAATTGAGTATACATCAAGAGTATATATGGTATGTGGTATCTCAGGATATTTATTTTTCAGGCCTCCCATCAGTTGGTTAAGCGTAAGCCTGTAGAGTCTTTAAGAAAAACAAAAACATCCATGTAGTTGGGTGTGTCTAAACTTTTGACTAATTTATATTAATTTATATTGCAGCTTAAAGCTGCACTGTGTAAAATCTGGGGATTTGGAGACCTCACTGGTGGGAATGTGTAACTGCACACAACATATGGAAGAACATTCTGTAAGGCTGGTTGTGCATCAGACAAGTTGAAGAAATTTTGAACAGCACTGTGAGAGATGTCTCTCATCCAGCATACCCCCAGCCCATCATCACCCATCATCATCATCAACATTCAGGACGCTGCGTCACCTGCCTTGCTGACCCCGACCTTAAACTGCCTTGGACTCTGAAGCCAATGTGAAACATCAGCCTGGAAATACAATGCTCTGGTGACCACTGGTGCTGCACAGGCTGGCACACTGGTGCAGGTTACAAACATACCAAACAGATGAAGTCCAGAACGTTTCCCTCCCTGCTGACTCCCTGTAAGGTGTTTAGGTGCACTGGCTGCCATGATGACCTCAAATAAGGCCTGATACCTCATTAAGCCATTAGAAATCACAAGCTTTTGCTGTCATTTAACTATACTATTCAATTCTACATGAGTCCTTACTGAATGAATAGAATGGCATTTACATTCAATTCACATTCTGTATCAAGTCCAAACATTTTGTGGTTTGTTTAATCTCCCCTTGATTTGCAATTTGGTATGGATTGAAAGTCTAGAACCTGCACAGAACAAAACTGTCTGCTTGTTTTAAAAAGCTATGAATAATATGATCACGTTACAACATCTTGCTGGCGGTAACTGCAACTTCTAAGGGTTATAGAGACTCTACAGACTTTGTAGAAAGCCTTCGCTGTTGTTAAGAAGTGAGCGTGGGCACAGCTCTGATGGAAGAGCTCCACTTCTTCTGAGTTTCAACACAGAACTGCATTGTTTCGGCCTCGTTGTACGCTAAACTCCTCCGCTCTGCCTTTTCTTCCAGCCGTTCTGAATAATGCATATTTCCCCCAATACAAACTGAGGGAGGCTAGAGCCTGGGCTAAGGCGCACGCGTCAGGAGGACTGAATCATTTATACCCCACTCGGAGCACAGACAGCACCTAATAACACATAGGGAGGAGGAGAGGAGAGAAAGGGAATGGGAGGAGGAGAATTAAGACTGATGCTAGCGGTTCAGGGAGCCACAGCATGAAGTAGTAATGGGACGGCAACCATGCTCCTGAAGATCTCGCTTCTTGCATGATTCAGCCCGGCCCAAATGTAATACACCTTATCCAACTAATTAGGTGGACTGATGATCTGGATCAGGTGTGTTCAGTAAGTGTTGGAAGTTGGATCTCCAGGAGCCTAAGAATTTAACAGGCTGTTTTTGTTACTGTGCCTTTAAGACTGATATATGTAAACAAGCTCTGTTGAACAAACAAGAACAAAAACAAACATTTGGCTGGTGTTTAACAGCCTTGTTTAACTGCTAGAATATTCTTTTCCCTTTCACTCTATTTTACTTGTGAGTTCCTTTTCTGACCATTCAAAGAACAAACTATTTGAAAAACTGACAAGAAAGACCACTAAAACTGCTAATCGTGGTTATTATCATGGTAAACAGGTTCCAGCTTACTCATGGGCAGGTGAGAAAGTAAGATTAGAAGCAGAATCATAATTTCAGTTGGTTGATGTATGGGTCAATTGTTTTGGAGTCAAATTTCATAAGTGACTTGAGAATATCAGTTGTAAAAGTTTTGTTTTGTCCAATATTGTAAATCTCAGGACTGCTACAACATCTACTGCATCCTATTTAACAACATTTTAAAATTAGCTCAGCCAATCCGACTTTACAAACCTGGAAGTTTGAACTTGGAAACTGGACACTGGAAAAGTTAGGACTTTATGTAAAACCCAATCAAAATAAGCATCTGTGTTAGGGATGCACCGAATCTGATGTTTCAACAACCGAAATTTAAAAAAAAGTTGTTCGCCTAAGTAAATAAATGCATCAAAGCCTGCACAATTTATACCGAACAATGATGTTTTTAATGACCCTGTTAACTTTTTCTAGTTCCCGGACGTGGACAGGAACGAGAGTAGAACTTTTACTCCTTAGTTTCAGGGCTAGCGCCAACTGCTCTGGAGTAATACCCACTTTAACACCTTATTTTCCCACTGGGAATCGCACTGGAGCACGCTGACATTTACCAACTTTTATTCAGTTTCAAGCATTCGAGCCGAACAGAACTCCAGAAAGTGTAAATAACAGAACAGAGCTGTTAGCTTTAACAAGTGTTACCACTGCCAAGTAGAAAGAAATGGCTTTTAATGTTTTTGCTAATTACACTGAAAAAAACTGTGCAGGGGCAAAACCAGAGTGCAAATTTCTAAAAATATTGAAGATATGCCATTTTGAAACAGGCATGGAACATGGGTAACTTGCATTTGTGTACCACTGATATGCAGGGTGTACTGGGATTTTAGAGTGAGACTTGGTGCCATTTCCTGGGGAGTCCATGGTTAATTCAGTAAGACAATGTCAGAAACTCATTCTGCATGTGCTGAGGCTTCATAGACACAGAGTACCTGCATGCAGTCCAGACCTGTCTCCTACAGACAGTACAGTGGATCATGAAGAGGAGAACTGCAATAATCAGTATCCTCAGGTCCTAAAACAATGTACTTAAAGGAAAGGCACACAAATGTAACACAACACTTAACAAATTAACAAATCTACTAATAAACACAAATCACAGACTCTTGTTTTTATTGCATTTTGCGAGGTCGGACTGTGTCTTCACCATGTGGTGGTAGTATGAGGGAAGACTGGGTGATTAGGTGAAGGTGGGAAGGCTTGGGCTACAGTACTGAGTGGCTTCCGTTAGTAGCTAGAAGGCCGGATCCCCCTTGTAACTGTGGCATGACTGTCATGACTGGGGCCCAGGGAGGAGACGGGGTGGTGGGGGGGGTTGTGAGAACTTTGCCACGAGAAATGGAAGGTGAAGATGTGAAGTGTCCCAACGGTTTTCCAGAGATTGGGTGTGTGATAATAATAATTCATACCGTGAAAATGTTTAATAGCGCACCACTACAGAAAACTGATCAATTTGGGTCTCTGATAACATGATAGGAAATTTTCGTACTGTCTCATGTCTAATACAAAGCCTTTGTTTTCCCTGCTTCACAGAACTGGCACCTGAGCCACTGGTTCAGGTTGCAGGGGGTGACTGGTATGAGTGAAGGGCAGGTCTCTGGGGGATCTGATGGCTCTGAATAATTGACATCATGTAGGTGATAGTATTTCAAGTTAGCAATACCTCACAGCCTCCAGGCCCTGTTCAGAGTGAAGAAACAGAGGGAAAGAGGGAAAGGTTGGTGGAGGGCAGAGCATTGGTGAGGATGAGGTGAGGATTAGAGAAGGGTAACACAAGCTCAGTGTTTCTGCAAAGGATTTAATGGGAAAGATGTAAATTGCGCCTCTATAAAAATCTCTATTAAAATGGACAAAAAAGATTGATGCATAGCTAAAAACAAGAGCAGCAAGCTAGAATATTGTCAGACAATGTCAAAAACCACATGAATAGATCCATATGAGATTACTGAACAACTCAACTGTCTTTGCAATTTTGTGATGATTTAGGCTACATTTGCACAGCAGTGTGGATCAAATCTGATCATTTTCGTCATGTGTGACAAAAACATTGCACATTAAATATGAAAAGCAAAAATGTATGTATCTGATATGCAGAAATGCGACTTTTGCATCAATCCAACTTAACATTTGGTAGAACTTCACACCGCCATTTCCTCAAACATCTGGGCTGAAGCTTGTGTATAAAAAATGATAGGCACTCCAAAGAAGTGGCTGTGGCCAAATAACCTGCCCTTTTTTACAGTGATCTCGTACGTGTTCTGAGTGAAAAGCCCAGCTGTCAGTCATTTGAACTTTGTGATCACTCCTGTGATGCTGGCATAGACAAAACTGAAAGCTCCTGGAGTGGACCCACATCCACTGGCAGTCATGAATGAAGGATGTTGGCCACATTTAAAAGACGCTGGGAACATCTTAACAAGAAAATCGGATTTGATGAGAAAATCAGATTTGGGCCACTTTTATCTGCTGTATGAATGTAGCCTTAGACATGCTGTTAGCACAATGCTAATCTCTAAATAAGCATCCATCCATTCTGAAGTCCCTCCAAATTTACCTTCATGCCTTAGTTCATGTTCATGACTTTTTTAACCTTTGTGTAGTTACTTTTACCTGCTTCTAAAACAACTTTTGAAGTTTGGTTACATCACTGTGCACCAGTTGGTAGGGAATAATAACGTTAACATCATGTTTGACCTCCCCCTCCTTTAACTCTGCAGCTCTACGTATGATGTGAAATATTGTAAAACCTATCAATGATTTATATTTAGAGACAAACAAACCTAAAATCTTGCCTACTACATCACTCTGAACACCCACAGATGCTACCATGGGTAAGAGATTTTTCCTTCTAGCATGTTACATGAACACAACAACAGTCCTCTTGTATTGAGTGTCTGGATTTGTCTCGGTGGTCAGACAGTGTTAAAAACGCACTGATGAAAGTGACCATGTCTCTGATCAGAACAGGTGTGACTGCCAGATCACAGGTGTGTGTAGTGTAGTGTGAGTTTGGCCTCTGGTGGTGCTGATTTAGTGCTGTCTAGGCTATCTGTCTGGTGTTTCATGTCAAGATAAAAGCAACCCAGAAAGTGTCCTGGCACTGAGTTATAGCTAGAAAACCTGAAGCCCTGTCTGCTCCTGAGCTTCATAGGAAGAACACTTCAATGGACCTTGCCTGAAGGTCACCAAAAAGGTCATGCCTCGGTTAGTGAATTTGCATGCACCAAATAGCCTGTGTACATTCTGAAGCTAAGAGACTGAACCAAACCAAGACGTTTACATGAGCTGTGCACAATACTGTGCATTTATTTAACGGCTAGTAAAAATATCATTTGGTATAAGATGAAGAAAAATTTTAGAAATATTTAAGAGGAAATCAGATCCACAGAAAATGGGACTTCAAACAACCATACAAAACCTCGTAGACCACCAAAACTGACTATGGACGATTAGTTCACAAGTCACAAATTCCACTCCAAATCATCCCAAAGGTACTGGACAGAGATCCATCTCTCCAGAGAACATATTCCCACTGCTCCACAGCCCAGTGCCCGAATAAATATCTTACATGTGTGATAAAGAAGAAACTATCTAATATCAGTACATGACCACACTAATGTTACTGTTGCCGAATGCAATCAAATCCTCACGGCGATCTTCCAACATCTAAACTTTCTCAGAATTGTAGAGGCTGCTACTGTAGCAAGCACCCTATTAATGCTCAGATAAGCAAGTGTCCACAAACTTTTGGACATGCAGTGTATCTCAAATAGTCAGGTCAACATAGTCATGTAGTCAAGAGCTTGGCTGGACCATGACAATCAACCTGTGCTGTGTTAACACAAATGTGGTTATAAAATAACCTGAAATGCATTTGTGGTCTTTTTGCCAATCCTACTGACCAACTCATACCTCCAGTACAGGTATCAAATGCAGATGCAACTGCCAATAAATTCAGTGGTCTAAAAGCAGGGCATCCGACTGCTGCTTGTAACAGCGAGCACAACTGTTACTCTAATTACAGTACTAATTACAGTGCTATTTTAGGTCTTCGTAATCAATAATGCAATCAGCACTGATTGTGTTTTGCAAGGTCATTCTTAGCATAAATCACACAGGAGAGATGTCTGCCATTCCGCCCACCTCTAAAAATCAATAATCTGTAATCTTCATTTTAAGAGAATAGTCCTAAATCACCACCCACTTGCATCAACCATGACGAGTTGTAATCTCAAACAAACTTGCTTTACATCAAATAGGGAAAAGTATGTAGCCTTGATAAAAGCCCAAATTCTCTTGTCATCTCTGTGATGACTCAGACATGATATTTGCAAGATGCTAATTGCTGTGTATACGTTTCCTTTACTAGTTAGCTACATTTGCCTTATAGCTCCAGTGCAAAACTTGGGTGATTGACTACATTTAGAGTAAACGCAAAATTGTGTCAGTTTGTGGCCAAATTGTGGCCAAACTATTGTTTTTAGACGGACATTCCAGACTAAAATTTTAATGTTATGTTGTGCAGTAATCTGTAGCACAGCATTACATCCCTAAGCTTCATCAGTATGACCAAATTAATGACTTTGTATTGTTATTGTTCATCTATGTTCTCTTACTACATTACCCAGCAAATACACAATCACTGAGAATCTCCACAAGTGTTAACCCCTTCAGACTGACTGTCTAGCCAGAAAGCTATAGGCTACAAGCAAGCTGTTATTTTGAATCAGTGAATCTCTTACTTGGTCAAACTAAAGCATGAAGAGAACAACAATCATGTCGGTACAACAAAATCGATGCAGCAGACAGTTTTCACCCTTTCAGTCAGAGAAAAGAAGCCAAAATCCAGCTTCCTCCGAAATAGTACACAAAAGCAGGGGCACATTCAACCCCAAAATCTTGTGCACTGTTTTGCTATGGCTGAAAGGCATGTTTTGTCAAATTGGTGTGAGTTGTGTGAGGCATGTTTTCACTTATTTGATGGGTGTACCAGAGATGTTCCCCAGTCAGCAGCAAGGTGTATATAAACCCCACCATATTAAATACACAGCAGACACAGTGGGTTCTAATAATGACCTCTACAAACGTGACTGCTTCAGCTTGGGGTACACAACAACTGAAGAGGTTACAACACATGTTCCTCAAAAGTATTTTATTGTAAAGTTTTATTTTATAAATCAGATTCAGAAAACTTTCCAATGAGAGCACCAATAATAGCCTTCTTAGCTGCCATCCTAGCAATGCTCGTGTAACACCACAGAATGTCCAACACACCACAGTTTGTGTTTTGTTGAGGCTGAACGCAGCGCAGATGTAGTTTTTATAAAAGCTCCTTCCATCTTTGAGATACATTCTCAGAAGGGGTTTAGAGACTGCTAGTGTCCACATTTAATGAATATTTTGTCCCCTTAATATGTTATGAGATATATTGTGATTTTAGAATTTCATCTCCTCATTTCTAAAAGCAATGTCTTAGTAAAGCCCTCCAGATCATCTCCACTGACTGCTTTAAAGCTTTTCAGCTTCTTCTCAGCATAAAACATCTCTGTCAACTGGCGGTCAAATCTTTACTTTACTCACCTATGCTTGTGGGGAAGATGTCTTCGTTGTTAATCTGCACTTCAATCCAGTCCATCAGCAGGTTCATGTACTGCGGGGCGGGCAGCGCTGTGGGCTTTTTGTACTTGTACTCGTCCTGCCAGCGGTACTCGTAACGCGGCCCTCCGGACATCACTGGGCAGCTCTTCTCTGTGCAGAACTCGCACACGGTGCCATAGATGAGGTTGATGCGGTTGAAGAAGTCCACCACATGCACGGCCACCCAGTCGTTCAGGTCCTCGCCCGGCGGCAGCTGCACAGCCGCCCGCAGGTCCACGCCCGAGTGCAGCGACGCCTGAGCTTTCTTGTGCAGCTCAAAGCGCTGCGTGCCTGGCTCAAACTTCCGCTTAGGCCGGAACGTCTTGTCCTTGTTGAAGACTTGTTTAAGAGCGATAGACATCCCTCCTGTATTAAGGTCTATCCAAATTATGGGTGAAAAGTAATGATGGTGGGGTGGGAAAGGGAGGAACCTAAAAGGGGTAGGAGGAGAGGAATGGGGATAGATGGATGGATGGTTGGATGGATAGATGATGGTAGACAGAGAGAGAGAAATGGCAGCAGTGTCCCAGTGGACAGATGTTAATCACGATGATTTGAGGTTTCTTCAGGTGATGGTGGTCCTGTAGGTTATGGCATGCTTACCTGAGAGAAAGAGGAGAAAAGGTTTATTAGGGATGAGTATTGTTAGAACAGGTTCTTGTAGTACATATAATATGTAGAACATGACAACTCATGCATAAACGCTTAAATGATTGTCTGCATGGTTAAATGGTTCATGGTGTTCTTTAATGCAGTGTCGACCCTAGTTCTGGAGGCACCCTGCCCTGCACCTTTTAGTGCTTTCCCTGCTCCCAACACGCCTGATTCAACCTATCTGCTCATAAACAAGCTCTTTCAGAGTTGCTTGGGGGGGTGTTAAAGCAGGGAAGCCACTAAAATGTGCAGGGCATGGTGCCTCCAGGACCAGGGTTAAGAACCGCTTTAATGTAACGTCTTAAAAACGGTTCTACGGCATCAAAACGGATTCCACTATAGGAAAGCGTCATTGTTATGTCTGCATGATACAATCATAACTGTAATTCTATACTTCACTCAGAAATCGACCACAGCACAGAAAAAAAAGCATTACAATTCCTCTTTTACGTTAACCTTGTCTTGGCCTGTAGGTTAATTCATTATTACTCTAGACAACTTGTAAGCGGTGTAATAATTAATTGTTTGATGCAATTTAGGCTTGATCCATCCAGCCTAAATAAGTAGTAGATGAAATCATGATACTATTTGAAACTACATGACATGCTGAGATACAATTTGATTTAACATGTTACATATGTATATGTATATGCATACATTCGTAGCAAAGTTAACATCATTGTGGTCGGCATCTCAACTAAGATGTGACTACACTTTAGAGTATTTCTTTCTCAGCGTTTCTCAGAGTCTTGTGTGTGGGCGAACACACCTCTGAAGTTGTTCAGCCTAAGTGTGTGTAAACAAAAATATCTAAGAGAGAGAGAGAGAGAGAGAGAAAGAGAGAAAGAGAGAGAGAGACAAAAAACAAAATAATTCCATACCAGCCAAATTTTCTAGTGCCAATAGCACAACAGTTTATGTTGGATGTTATCTGTACCCCAGTTTTCACCGCAGCTGAAAGATTTGAGGAAAATATCACATTGTGACTGTTTCTTCTGAACAACATTGCAATTATGATTTGAGCGTGTTTATTTTCTATAAATTGAACTCCAGGCCTTTCTCCCCTCATGACTTACTGAATGTAGCATGCCAGGCTGCCAGTTCATAAGTGATATTCATATAAACTTACCCACTTAGGACTCGTTAAGACAATGCTGAATAATGTAACATATATTAAGATTAGTTTATCATGATGACAAAACTGATCACAATAACAATAAAACATTGTCATATTGTTCACCTCAACATGAGTGATTGGTTGCCTTTGTTTGGCCTAAATTGTTTACAGGCAGATCATAAGCTCTTAAAAGCTTGAGAAAAACGTGGGAACAATATAGGCTATTATTAAAACTGCATCTTCTACAATATGAAAATTGCACTCTATTTCATATTGTGATTTCAATAGGAAAACGATTCATCTTTCAGCTACTGTGTACACAGTTCCTCTAGACCTGTTTGTACATCCTAAAGAATCAGGATCAAATCGAATAAGATTGCTTTTTACTCATTTATCACCAGGGTAATTCCTAAAGTAAACAGAGCGTCTGCAGGCGGGTGTGGGGCTGTGAGTAATTGGGTGTGCTTTCCAGATCCAGGGTCCGAGTGCTTTTACACATAACCGCAGGGCAGATGAGCAAGTGTGTGTATCAGCAAAACCCTCGACAGCTGTTGTGCCACTGCCGGTCGAGTCAGAACAGGACTGTTGTGTAATAGAAGCTAAGCTATTACTGTCAGCTCAGGCATGGTGAGGCAGAACTCTCACTGGTGCACTGCAGGCTTATTCTCTGCACTGTTTAAACAGTAGTGTAGTGGTATGATGGGGATTGAGGTCAGGGATACATGCTGATAGACATCAGTGCCGAGAGGATGTGTTCCTACATGCTCAGCGGTGTGCTGATTTTTCTTGTAAGGTCAGAATTTCAGAAGTGTAACTTGCTAGCTTAAAACCTAAACGCTGCATGATTATTTCTGAAAATAAAAAACATTTCCCAGAAATCAATTAGCAAACTAAACTCTAAAGATCAAGCCTAAAATGCTTAATTTACTACCAAACACTTACAGTACCCTGTATGTCAGCTTTCCCCCCATCATTTGTTTCTAGGCTTGTCTTTAAGCTCTAAGATCCACAGCAGATTTGACTCAAATGCTTGTTTTGTCAGTGTACTACACAAACAGAGCCGTTCTCAGATGCACACAGCAACTTTCCCACGGTGTGAAGGAATTCCATTAACTATATCAATCACCAGTAGATCCTCATTAGGGATAAAGACTGCTTGGAAGTTGTTTGCAGACACTTTGTGGGTTGTTTGTGACCTCATTAGGCGACAACGATCAAAGAAATATTCCCTCCTTCAAATTACATCGAAAACTTAAAGCAAAAGTGTGTTCAGGGAAGTCTGACGCTGTTTGGAAGATTCTAGCTGAGGCTTGGAAAGTCTTGGAATTCCCCTACCTCTTTCAGGTGTGGTATACACGTGGCCACATGGGTCTAGATTTTGTGAAGTGAAAGATTATTCCTGGCAGCCTTCGGGTAAATCCCATTTCTGCATGAGTATAAACTCATTGACGCGCCAGTTAAGCCAGGGGCTAAAAACGTGGCTAATCCTGACGCTGCACTCCGGTTTACTGATGCTTTCAGGTCATTTCTCAACTCAGTCGCCTAAAATCTTTTAGCACAGTCTTATTTAGAGTGACTAACAAAATATGCAAACCAAACCACTATAAAGCACCTATCAGGTCTGTATTAGCTAAAAGATAAAAGCACCATTTTAGCTTAATCTAGTTAAATAAATACAAGCATAGACTTTCTGGACAAACACTAAGGACTGTTTTAAAAAGTGCGCTTATCACAGGTAAAAAATTAACTACTGCACGGAAACCTTCTGCCAATGGCTCGTTTGCTTTTATTGAGACTTAAGGTAGAAACAGCTTTGCTACAGGCTGCTAACTACCCTGAGTTTATAGTTCACACTAGATAAACCTTGTTGGCTAAAAATGGAGGCCTTTTGTTTATACAGAGTGAACTCTTTTGAACTTTATAAGATGACAAAGCAAACAGAAGGAAAGCACTGCCAAGGTCTCTGACCACTGAGCCACTAACACCTGTGTGCTTCAAAGACCTAACCAAGGGGGTGATTGCCATAGCCTAGCATTGTGAGCCAGACGCCCATTGAAAGTCATCTAGTATCTGATTTCTCAAACTCAAATGAACAGGCTGTTTGTAAATCTATGGCACAAGCACTCAGGGGTCATTGCAAGTGCTATACCAGTTAGCAAAATCTGTCAGACCTATTTGTGGACCACATCCTTGGGTTTGTTCTGGCCCAGTACGTTCTGGCTGGGTCCTCAACCCAGATCTGGCCCACACACTATAAAGTGAGTATAACTAATGGATGTGGTCCAAATCGGGTCCAACCACATTTTTGGTCCACAACACGCACACCAAAATTGTCTCACAGATGTAGACATGAGGCAAAGCTGTATGATGCTGTCCAGTATCTGGTCCTATTCTGGCCTGCATGCCTAACATCTTCCTGGTAATCAACAAAGTAAGAAAGCCAGAATTACCCCAAAACTGTCTGCTATGTGGGATTGAACCTGCCAGTTGGTAACTTTAGTACACAGTATTTATAAAGAGTTGTTTTACAAAGTGAATGTGAAAAATGAAAAATGAAAAGAACATGAATTCACTGATGCTAGGAACTAAGGACATGCTAGCCAAATCCTAACAGGCCCAGCTAATCCCGAAATTTCCAGATGCTTTCAGGTTCTTTCCAATGTCAACAGTTCAAAATCTTTCAGTACTTCTATTTACATTTATTAATGTATTCATACATTTGTTCATTTATCAGACAATCTTATGCTGACATCTGCAGATTGTGTTGCCTTCCAAAAAGTGCATAACTAAGGTTAAAAGATTTTTAAAAAACTCTCTATTTTGGTGAAGTTAGCAAGCTAGCTAACTAACTAACTAACTAACTAACTAACTGTATAAACAGTAAAAACAGACAACATAAACAAAACTACATCAGATAGATTATTTTTTTTACTTTAATACTTTTCCTGTTAAAAATGGTTTGTAACCGTTGTGGTTGGTGGCAGTGGGGTAGCTGCGGTGTACAGATGTGCTTAGCCAAGCAGTTAACCTAGCAGTAAGCAAGCTAGCTAACTAGCCTAAGATAAACAGCAAAAGCACAAAAGTAAAGATACAGTCCTCCGACTAACTGAATATCTTTATGCTTCACTTTTATGTGACTATTTACAGGCACAGTGCTTCTTCAGCGCTGCTATACAAAGCCGAACTTCTTCGGGTGGTCAACATGGCCAAAGAAGGACTATTAGTCGAGCATGTGCAGTAAAGCCATTAACTTCCCATAACAAACTTTTATAACTTCAACTTTAGATGTGACCATTCTGCCAAACGCTTTGTAAAATGCCTCAACTGATCTTAATGGGCAGACGAAGATATATTACTTCCACGCCTGCTGCCTGCGGCTGTTGGGGGCAGGAGGGAGTGGATGGAGAGGCCACATGGTCAGGTCATCACAGGCCAAGGCGTTCAGATCAAAGACCAGACACAGCATGAAGGAGACCAAACATTCATCATCTAGTATGTGGCTGGAACTGACATTAATATAGGCTTTCTTCAGCCCCTAGTCAGTCTTCACCACAATCAGTTAGACAGTAATCAGAACTAAAATCACAAAAATGCTTCTTCCAAAGAAACAAACTATTCTCTTGGGTAGACATACTAAGAGAACACTGGTTATGTTGGTGCTTGAGGAGGAGTGAGGAAGTGAATTTAATCTTTTGTAGATAAAACATGGGGTAGTATGGCAGGTTTGACATCCTTCTCTATGTCTCTGCACTGATCTGCAGAAAGGATAAGAAAACACAAAGTCACCTTTGAAAGACGGATCCCTAACTGTGCTGTAAAACCTGCGATGACTCAAATTAAAGAATAGCAAAAGTAAAACTACTGCTGATATGAAACGAATGGCTTTCAAAAACAGAAAACAGTGAATATTACATTATTTTTCTCAGAGTCTAAGCTTAGAATAAACCGGATTTTTATCCCCACGGTTGGAATGGTTGGAACCTGCCAGCAGCTTTCTCACTTGTGAAACTTAAGGACAGGGTTGGTATACTGTAGTAGGTGCCCTCCAGACACACTAGGTTTAGATCTCCCCGCTTGGGCAAGAACACAACGCTATATTAACAAGTACTTGGGCTAAAATCTGTAAGATGGTAAATTCTAGGTGCAAAAACATCTGCCAAATGCTATTAATTAATTATTAATTATTAAATGCAAGAATAAGTTAAGATTATGGAAACTTAAGAGTAAGTGTAATTATGCAATGGCTGAAAAGTCTTAGGATGCAGTAAGCCTGGGATTTTAATGACAAAACAGCAAAGATTAAACTTAAGTCATGTCCACAAATCTATGGGTATATGACTTTTTTCATAAATGAATGTGATGGAATTGCTCATATATGGTAGCGCATTATCTAGTAATTCTATCTAGTAGATATGCTTATATATCATTCCGGCCCCCCCCCCGAGTCATGATTTGTATTACTTGTATTTATTTATTTTTATTAATACATTTATTTTATTAATAAAAATAAATAAATACAAGTAATACAATTTCATGACTGGACCAACAGAAATGCTTCCATATTTAATTTTGTAGAGCCATGATAAATAGCAGTAAACACTCCTAATGCATGAACAACATGCTGACATTCTGACTGTGGAAAACATTATGTAGCAATGTTCCTGTTTTTACAGTCTCATGCCTAAGCTTTCAGTGGAGAGTGCCTTTGAAATATTTATGGCTCCTCCCAAAAAGAAACAATATTCTGGTTCTGCACTCCATGTGTACTCATGTACAGTCAGCACAATGTTACCAAGGCCTTTATGGCTGTATTCTTTTGTTTTATTATTCTCATTTATTTGCATGAAAAGCAATGCCAAATTGTTTTTATTAGGTTATAACAGTGAAACTTGCAGGTTTGTAACTGGTAGGAGTTTAGGAATACTTGCATACTTTAAAACAGAGGTGCACCAATTAGAGCTGGATAATATGGTGATATTTTATCATTATCGGGATGAATTATTTCAAAATACGCTTTTCTAAGCATTATAGTGGATTTCATCAGTACTTAAATAATTGCTGACTAAGTACATATTACATTACAAAGTGATTAAAATTGGCCCTGTTTCCCTGGATTTAGTGGAATTCTGTTTATAGAACACTAAATAAAAATCACTGTGGTTGTAGGTTTATCATTATAAAAAAATAAATACTGTGAAGCATATTGTCTATTAAGCAAATGTCCTGAAGTAACATGATATAATAGAACTGCCATGTTGCCCACCCCTAGCACCAATATAGCTTTTCTATATATCTCAGAGAATTGGACAAAATCATCAACCGATCTGGTCTGTTTTTTTTTTCCCCCATCCATTTAACACCTGCATACTTCACTGTGTGGAAACTCTTGGGATCAGTCTACAAAAGGTTGTAACTACACTTCACCAGCGATGTCTTCATCCAATTTTTGGCTCCCTGATCTGTTCCAAGTAGTTTAGCGGTGAATATCGTCAATTTGAGCAGGATAACATGAGCAGGATAACACCCTATACATTACTCCACATTGGTGAACGTAGGACAGTAGAAAAGTGCTGAAACTGGATTGGGCAAAACATGCCCAGATCAGGTCCCATCTGGATCGGCTGGACTGGACTGGGATATCGCTGCATGTCACAGATTAAATATGACAGAAGAAATACTAAAAGATTGTGGGCTTAATACAGTCAGGCCGATCCTTCCCTGGTATATCAAAAGGTGACTGATTGGGAGAGAGAGAACCAAACAATGAAATCAACTACTGTCGTATGCTACAAATCTGATATCCCAAAGCTGAACATAAAAAAAACAGAAAACGCTTTTTTCTTTTCTATTATCTCACTTGAAAGCCAATAACTTGCTGAATTTTAACAGCAAACACATTCAGTTTCATCCGCGTGTGCACTTTGCCAGAGGCTCACTGCATTGCTTTGTGATGGAATATTCATTTGAAGTGATAGACTAAAGAAACACCAGGACGACGAAAACAAAGTCAAAACAAGCAACCGACAAATATAGCAATGCCTCTCCTGTGGGCTGTTTTGTTGCAATATGCTGGTCGGCTTTGACACAAAACTGATGGCAACTCAAAACTATGCTTTCCTAATGCAGAAGCTCAATCAAGCAGATGTAAAACACAGGAGCTGTTGACTTACCCCTAAAAGGCTGAGCGCGAGCACTGACACTACTGTGAAGACAACACAACTCCCAATTGTCAAAACACCAGCCTTAGGTCACTGATAACAGCCAAAGCAAATCTGCATGTGAACGTGACATGAACGCATTCTTTCGTTGTTTTAGCCGACACCTTGCTATGGCGCGTCACTCCCCGTTTTTCAAGTTTTATATCTTGATCTTGACGAGGTTCATTTCTTGCATTACTTGCTTTGTGCTAAAACAGCAAGCCGCTGAAGTCATTAAAACAGGTTTATCAAAAAAAAAAATAATCTGCTCGCATTAATGTTAAAACATGATTTGTGTTAACCCCTTAAATAGCCAGGAGACGGCAACAAGGCCTGTTTTATTAGGAGTAACTTAGTCCTGCAGTCCATGTAGCCACTGAATAATAAACCTAAGTATGCAATAACCCTGGAAGTTCAAGGGGTTAATATAACTGTAACATACTATAGCACACCTATAGTAACTGGAAGAACATAACGGAATCAGACTGCAGTCACAGTTCTGAGCTATTCCTGAAGTAGCTATTGCTTTGTTTTAATTGAGATGTCTTCTTTAATAACATGATTTCTCAATTTTATCACATTAAGTTTGACGTGTGAAGAAGATGATCTAACAAAGCTGAAGACTTTTAGTGCAGTGAAGCAAATACATAGGAATATATGTCACACTTTTATCATTATCGGTCACCTTTTATCATTAATCTGAGCAAACAAATCAATTTTAGCATTTCCATACTGACATGAATTGAATTTTGAATGTGTGCATCCGCTCGCTCAGAAATTACTGCAGTGCATCCAACAACAAACTCAGCATGGAGCTTCTTTTACACGCAGTTGTATGCAAAGGTTTGGGCGCCCCCGGTTAAATGACTTGTTAAATGATTAGATGCAAATAACTTATATAACTTATCAAATGCTCTATTGAGAACACAGTTCTGCATAATTACAGTGCATAATTACAGTCTTTTTGCTGAATAAAAAAATGGGAAAAAATAAATAAATAACATGTTAAACTCAGCAAATAATTAGAAATCCTCCATTAAATTTGCAAAAAAAAAAAGCCATATTTTAGTTTGTCCAAAATACCTGTGACCCTTTTCACAAAGGCCAGCATGAACATCCACACCCACCAACTACTGTGGGGGAGTTAAAGAGCACAAAGTCAAAGACTTTGGTCTGACTGGTTTAAAAGACAACTAGTGACCCTACATGATAATGGTGGGCCATCCTCCTGTAAAACGTCCGCCCGTTTTCTGCTGTGAAAAGATCACCAATGCAGGAATGCGAACGACCTGGGCTGGAACGTTGTAAAAATTCCTCGACTACAGCCCGTAGGCTACTGCTATACACTGCTTGGGTGGAAGCCCCTATAATGGCACTCAACCGAGACGAAGGGTGGATCACACACCCTTGCAAACACACATACACACACCTCAAGTCAAGTCACAGACGTTTGTCACAAAGCAAAAAAAAAAAAATAAAAAAATTGGGATCTCAGCCCGCAAAGATCCAAAGGCAACAAAGAAAAACTCCATAAAAGCAAGAGGAACAAACCTTAAGAGGAACCAAGTCTCAATAAGAGAACCCATCCTGTTCTGGCTGGCACTGCACAGCAAAACCTAACCACACAAGCAAAATGAATGGAGGATAAGATTTTACCGTTAATATACGACCCTGAAAACGAAGAAAAGAAACCAGCCTGTCACTAGCTGGGTTTCCATTCAAACGTTTCACAGATGTTACATGTATTTTATGAAATTTCAGCAGAAAAAAAATGTGAATTATGGTTGTGCAAACAAACTTTAGAGTTCTTAGGCTACCACGATTAGTGAATGTATCGAAATGAGCAGAATGAAGAGATTTAATTCTGCTGTTGCTTTAAGTGAAGTTATGTTTAGAGTAATTTGCCATCTTTCTATGACCATGTTGTTTGCAGCTCAGAGACACCAGGCAGTCAAGCACTGGCCCACCTAATGAGGGTTGAAATCTCTGTGCCAACCTGACAACGTTCACCTTGCATTTGGTAATGCTGGGAGCACATTGTCTGGAGCCATTTTTCAAGGGAGTTTGGATTCAAGAATGTAGAAAGCAACCTTCAAAAAGCTAAGGTTAGCTAAGCTACGGTCAGTCGTTTCCTGTCACTGGCCACACATACCAGTTGATAAGTGTGCAGGGTTGTGAGTGAAACGTTTGGTGTAAGCGTATCAGTAGTCCACCGTTGCTGCGTGCCAAGCAATAAGATCAGGTGGAACACAATCATGTGCCTTAGCTGATCTGTCATTGTTAATTCAAAAACCTTTTCCATGGCTCCTTTTCATATTTGGCTTTAGTGTTGTCCTGGAGAAAAAAAACATTTTTTCAATATTTTTTCAGTGTTTTTTGAATTTTTTCAAACTTGGAAAAAAATGGTGGATACAAAATCTGCAGTTGGGCTCAAATTTTGGACGGGTGCTACAAAGCTAATGTAGCTAACAAGTAACAGAAGCTATTAATCATCAGTTTACATTGTGCAGCTGCATGCCTGAAGCGTCACATACTTGTCTCAAACTGTGTCAAGTTGTCTATTTAAGACCTCTTAGCAGTTTGCTTAAGGTTGGATATAAATTTCCATTACTTGTTTCACTTTGTAGCTCTGATGCAAAATGAAGAAACAAACTAATTTCAAACACCAGACTTCGCCTGACTGACTACATTTAGTGAGGGATGTTTCACAAAACTATCATTTTAGGTCATTCATATTTAACATTCTATGTGCTTTAAGACTTCCTGAGCCTGGGTGGCTCTGATGGTGGGAATTGTGGGATTTAAACACGTTCCCTGCGCTGGTTTAATGCTGTGTTCGTTCGCGCGGAGAGTCTGCACTGTGGGTTTTTTGCAAGGCACGTCTGAGCTGAGCTTGAATAGGCTTTATGAGGACCACACAGAGGGCTGTTGATCTGGCATCAGCTTCCATGTGTGTTTGAGGCTCGTGACTGGATCCCTCTGTGGCTGAAGCGGAACAACACTACACTCAGATTAGGGCTGTCACTATTGATTATGGGCTTTTTTTTGGATGATTAATCAAGTAAATAGAGCTTCAAAAAAGGTCAACCCTTTCTTTACAGTGGTGGTGATGGTAACGCGGGCTCATAAATATAGTCAATTTATTTACTATCCAAAACCACCAGTGAACCTACATGGGTCTTCTAGTTTTTAAATGTATTGTTGATGATGGTTAAATCGTATAAATCTGATTTGAACAATTTGAAAAAAATAATTTGAACAATTTGAATTTTTCACAAAACTACCATAAAACAAGGCATCAGGTCTAAGTATTCATAACCATTTTACGTAATAACGCTCCGTGAAGAAGCTTTAAGACGCATTAAACTCTTCAGATGTCTGGTGAATAATTCCTCCTTAAATAAACAAAAACAGACAATGTGTGGTCTGAAGAAGCCAACATATATTGCTGGAAAAAATGATACCCAAAGAATAGTAAAATGAATATAAAAAATGCATACAATTATAAAAACTGCATATAAATAGACATTGGAAATATCAGATTAAAAAAATGTATATAATATTCTTTCATTATTATTTTGACTGCCTTTATTTATTTGACAGACTTAAATCAGTCAACCTGAGACTAGACTGGTCTGGGATCAGCTTAGAGTTTTATATAACTGCAGTAGCAGGTGCTCCATGAACAAGAAGGCTGCCTTACAACTCAGTCAGACCATAATGTTTCTTTATGTAAATGCATTATCATTCACTACACGGCCTTGCGGCTTCACACCATCACTACGCAAGCCTAATTATAAACAATGGAATTTTTTGTACAATGGAAGTGATTATTTTCAATGAGCAAACCTCAAAGGGTGCTGCCATAACTACCAACAACCCAGGAGAAAGAGGAAGAGACAAGGGACAAGAACCATTCGGAAATAACTCGTAGCCACAGTTTATGACAGCCTGAGGCCGTCTGGGCTGGTGATCAAGCCAAACTGCCCTGCAGCCATACAGCCGGATGGACGAGGCCTCTGTGAAAAGCCTCTTTCAGGGGTGGTCCGGGGTCCAGCTGTGTAAAACGTTCTGTGAGGAAACTGCTCATGAAGCTTACCCTAACTGCTTTCCTGGGATAATGTCACTGCATGGGGAGACCGGTTTTACATCATTTGTGCTTAGTGGCATACGAGGTTCCATATTCAGTTTTAAACATAAAGGTGCCAAAATGGATTGTTTGGAATGATGCCACAGAAGAGCAACATTTGACTCCCTGAAGAACCTTTCAGTGGATGGACAGAAGATGTAAAGAAGCTACGTAACATTCACAGCATGGAGGAAAACGTCACTGAAGATGGTCGCCCTATCTGCAGAAGGGAGGACCATCTTTGAACCTCCATAGCTTCATAAACAAAACTCTATGCCTATATACACTGTACTAATGATATAAGCATGCTAGGTAGGACCCTCAGGACTAGCTGAACACAATTAGAAATTATTTCCTTGTATGTTTGTACTTGCATGTTCTTGAAACAAACACTATTAAGCCACTTTATTTTCTTTCTTCTGTATGGAATGATAGCATTATTTGTATCTGTCTGAAGATCAGTAAATAGATATTTAATATTTAATAGATACAAAGTCTTGAGTCAATTAGCCTACTTTACTGGCAAGGGGAAGTGAACACTGGAAAACACGGATATTTCATTTGCCCCCTAAAGCTTTACCATGGTATTCTGAAATGACCTACAAATTAGCCTATATTATACAAGGAGACTCAGTCCTTCCTTTCAAGCTTGATTTGAGGAGAATAACGCATCTTTTTGGAAATTCACATCTATCTTACAAGCTCATTTAAGCAACTGGAGCCATGCCTGGGAATGTTGGACCCGGTAACCTAACTGTTGCATTTAAAAGCGCTAATTATCTGCTAATAGTTTATGTCTCTTTGTGTTAACGAAGGATTAGCAAACTAAGAATTTCAAAGTACAGTGTAACTACCTGTTTTACTGTCCATATGGCAATAAAACTCTCGAGTCTTTGGTTTGTAGTCTGTGTGTCGGTACTTGTTAACCATTTTCAACAGGTTTGAACAATACCGTAATAATAATAGTAACACATCTGATAAATGTAATCATTTTGGTCAGTACAATCATGAAGTTAATTTTCAAACAGTTTTTTTTTTATTTTAAACAAGCATGTGGAGGACCTCCAAAGAACCTTTATCTGAACATTGACCTAAACTGACCTTAGATTTGTGTCCCTCACTTTTAAATACCACTTATATTTTTCACTTGTTAGATGTTAGATGTTGTTAGATAAAGGTGCTAGCTAAGCTCAGCTTGTCTGCAGAGTAATGCTAGTAATGCTTGTCTTGCATTACTTGATATTATAATTAGTATGTAGATGATGAGCCCAGAGCCATTATTGCTGTCTTCAGAAGCGAGGCTTCATTTAAAATGTGCATTCTTTGTATTAACTTCTGAACTGAAGGTACTGGCTAAGGTTAGCATGCTTGCGAACAGCAACTGTCCAACAATTTGACTTTGTAGCCTGCTTTAAAAAGTACTTGGCACATCACAAGTCTTTTTCAAGTTTAATAAACCTCCACATAAAATAAAATATTCCCTTCGAAACGTCCGTCCAAACAAAGAACTATTTAGGATTTACAGCAACTAGCGTACAAACGCTATTTTCAGAGAACCTTTATCTGAATGTTGATCTTGCAGTCTTTTATTACATTTGCACCCCTGAACTTCTCTTTCTTTGACATATCAGGTATGAATAAAGGTGTTAACTATGTCAGACATCGTCTGTCAAATAACTGGAAGTTACTGCTCGCTTTCAACTAGAAACAGAGCCTTTAATAGAATCCTGAGCTTGAGTAGGTGTATCATGTCTGTAAGTTAACCCTTTCATTGCCTATAGAGAATAAGACAGAGTCATGCACTCTACCAACAAGCACAGTCTTGGGGTTCTAGGGGTTAAACGTTCCTTGCCTTATTAACCAAAGGTATTGGCTGAGGTCTGTGAGGTTGCAAACAGCAACCATCAACTTATTTGAAAATACAGTCTGCTTTCAATGACATGCCTTTCACATGCCATGTGTATATATGGGCCAATCGCAATAGAGAGAGCATTTAAGAATATGTTTAATACAGCACATACAACGGGCAGTTTTAGGTCTATGTCCGGAAGGCAATTGTGACTGACTTGACAGATAATGAAGGGAATTCCAAGAACATATGACGCAAAAAGTGGAGCTGCAGGCCATGTAGGAAAGTTCAGCCTGCTGACCCTTGCACTATACACAAAGCACTAAAAGAGTAACAGTCTGCCAGGGAGAGAGAGAGAGAGGGAGAGAGAGAGAGAGAGAGAGAGAGAGCTCAGAGTTGGATTTTGAGTCAAGAGCTGTAATGCATTAGACCCACTCCCAGCAGTGCTCAGATAAAGTCTTCTCCTGGTGTCAGAATGACACGCTCATGTGCCCTGGCCTGCCTCCAGCATCACAGCCGGCAACAAAAGCACTGTCCCTCCGCCCCAGGAGGGATTTGCAAGGCCATACTCCTGCTGTTGTCCCATGAGGAGAGGGAAACTGCAGCCAGAGTCTGCTTACTGCTCGCAGCACCAACAAGGCATTACACACAGACTAAATGGGGCAATGCAAATGTCAAGCCACAGCGTTTAGGTGTGAAAGCAGATAAACAGAACATTACAGGCCTTTATTCAGGGCATCATGGGCCTACTTGTTATGTTGCCATGAGCAGATACAAGAGTTTAAAGAACCTCCGCACAAAGTAAGATTTTCCCTAGAAACATCCATCAAAGCAGCATTTAGGATTTCCAGAGACTCATGTGCAAATGATCCTCAGAGAGCCTTTCTCTGAATCTTGATCTCGCAAGTTTCCATCACGTTTGCTTGCCTCAGCATCAACTTTTCTTTCTTTTACTGTCCCTGACGTGTTAGCTGTAAATAAAGGTGCTAGCTCGGCTATGTTTGTTTGTAGACAGAATCGGTCCAACTGTAGCTTGCTTTCAACCAGCATGCAGGTAATCAATGAAGTTCCTTGAATATGTAATATCTCTTGAAATCTCCATCCCCCCACATCAACCTTTCATTTCTTTGTTAGTCACATGGTCTCTTCACACGTCTCGAGCATCAGGATTACATGTGGATAAGCCAAGCCATGTATAATAAAAATAGGTATCTCCAAAATGGCAACTTTACAGGAGAGGGCAAATCCTCAATTCATTTTCCAAGCAATTTTTGTCCATTTCTGTTGGTCCATTCATAATCAAAAATTTCACACAGTGTAAACAGAGGATTCTGTGTTCAAATAATGCACAAAAGTAAAAATTGGCAAAAATGGAGATACATGTTTTTCTTTGGAGAGCAACAACATGCAAGTGTAAGCACCTGTGCGAATCAGTTGGTAATTGGTTGCCACATTATGTGTGTCTAGTCAAGATTTTTAAAATCAAAACAAATATTAAAATCAAACAAATCAAGTCATGGCAAAATCAGAGATTTCATCACATTGTGTCCTAAAGAGTCATTCTGAATCGTCCAAGACTAGTAAGAGAACTCAGAGCCTGGAGGCCCTTGAGATTTATGACCAGTTAATTTAAGTAGCTCGGAGGCAGAGAAGCAGTGCAGTGTTCTCTTGCTTGTAAATCTGTCTTCACACATTGCTATGAGTCAACCATCAGACCTGTCAATGTTTAACCTGCGTCCGGTGCCCTTGATTCATAATAGGCTGGATCCCATACGTTCCTGTAGAGTGACTCACTGGTTGTCCTTTTCAAGCCAACATGAGCAAAAGGAAGTTGTGATGATCCTATTTATGGGGCAAGTTCTATTGTACTGAGTATGAAGTGTGTAATAAGACTATCCGGTATAACTCATCACACGATCATAATGAAATCAGCATAAAAGGGTGACATAAAAAATTACAAATTTAAAGCACTGAGATTTTAAACTAGAGCAACGAGGCTAATAGCGCCTAAGCAATGGAAGCTTACAGTTGACACTTTAGCATCAAGCTAACTGCAGCTCTAAATCATCATGGACTTGCCACAAACTGTGTTGAGTTGTTATGTCACGTCAAACAGGTTTGCTTAGGTGGTTTCTGACTTGGCCTGGATGATATCTAAAACCATTTAACACCATACTTCCACCTGTCTTCAGTTTATATGACTCTTAGCATTAACTAACTAAATGAAAACTGTTAATGAAAATTACATTCCAATTCTTAAACCAATCAAGGAAAACAAAGTTTGGAGCCTGTGTACTCTAAAGGTAGCTAGCTAAGCTAGCTAATTTAGCACCAGCTGGTAACAGCTTGACACAGGTTATGGCTTTTATATGGTGTTTTTGTTATGAAGCCATGAATCTTAGCTACAGACAGAAGCCACCCACAAGTCCAGTCCGAGTTCCCAGAGTTCTCTACTCTTCTTTAATCAGTCTTCCCCCACATTACCACCAAATGTTGAAGGCATGGTCCGAACTTGTAGATATGCAATTACATCGCCATTTTGCCCAGGTCTACAGCCATAAAACGTTCTGTTAGCTATATAGCACTGTACTATGTAACAATACATAACTAATACAACCACCAAGCGAAGTCTATTTGAGATTACTGGACAACTCCATGTGGTTCAGACATACAGTTTGCACACAGTTAATTGGTGGGGTATGACGTTCTGTCACTACAGTATTCAGCTACATGTGCCTTGTAACTCCAGTGCTAAACTAAAGAAGCAAACACTACATATGTCTGGGCTGACAGACTATATTTGGGAAAGGGGGGAATATTGCGTAACCTCCACTGATCTACATTCAAAGGCCTTCTGTCAAAGGTGGGTCATATTCTGCTCAGTCATCTGTTTGCTATTTGAATGATTATTGTAATTGCACAGTCTGTTGTAGTAGAACTGATCTCTCATGTCTCACAGCTTCTGAGAGGCTTGGAGCTCGGTGTACGTAAGCCAGTGACAGACTGCAGTGATAGCCCTGGGGATATGAATGAGTCATTGCATAACAGCCTTTAAATTAAATTACAACAGAAATGGGGTCTTGTCGGATGGTGACAGATTGCAATAGGCCTGTCTCCATTTTCTTTTCATCCCATTAGTGTTTATTTACACTGTACATCAAAAGCTTGGGGTCTTAGTTTGGCTCTTAGTTTGTCAAGCATGAGACATCTTGAGATGCGTTAGAGCTTTCTCAATGGGATTTATACATTTAGATGCCTTAGATGATTGACATTTTACTGAGACTTTAATGGGGATTCTAACAAGTACAACGTAAAGACATTAATGTTACCTAAATACACTAGTGACCATTATTAGGTGACCGATTAGCATCATAGCTAAATCATCACACAGTTGGCTAAAACTGTGTGACATGGTTAAATATTCTTATGGGAGGAGTAGAAGCATTAAACCCGTCGGATGTCTGGCTTCCCTCACCACCACTGTGAACAATTCTGACGTGGTAGGTTTCACTGATATTTCATATCAAACAACTCTGAATGACTATCTATCTTTGTGATTACGCCTGATGCAATTATATATTACATAATCACATTATCGCAACTATTTGAGATGTTCGCAACTATCAGCTCCACATTAGATTTCACAATAACATTAAGCCGCAACAAACCAAATGTGCACCTAGCGTGTTGGGTTGAGGGAAATAAATGACAGTAAAGGAAAGCAGTAAACGTGTTCACTGAGACATCATGGGACTAACAAAATTTTTGGTTTTTTTTATATTTTGACTGCAATTTAAATTATTTCCTATAAATTAAAGGTTTAGGCCTGTTTTTTTGGCCAAGAAGACCAGAATATTCACTATTTCTGGCTTGAATATACCCCTGAATGATAGTGTGCCAGGCAGACAATAAGTTGACAACAGACAGACAATAAGTCTCTGATTGGTATAACTTATCTACAGGGGGTTCACAAGCTCTTTGTTATCACGTTAAAACTTAAGACAAAGGTTTGTTAAAGTATGCCATACTTTTGAAAGAATGCAGTTTGGAAAATGTTATACTTGCAGCCAGTGTTAGCCACCAGCTACTAGTGTTAGCCACATAGTAAACATAGCTAGAAAGCAGAATGGCTAATAGGCCAGTTTGGCCTCTTTTTGCATGTACTTTATTAAACGCATATAATGAACAAGAAAAGGCAATTAAACTGTTAATTGCGATTATGTATACAATAACAAATCACCAGCTAAAGTTACATAATCCTGACATGCCTATTAATCGAATTGAAGTTTTGAAAAGCCAGTGGAATTCTCCTTTAAGCAACTTTGAACAGGATGGGCAGTCTAGATAATAAACAGTAATAGCTGTTACACTGACCACCATTCTCAGCTATGATCTCACAAATCAGCTGCTGCTATATGCATGTCGGACTGCGTTACAGTCCAGCATTCTCATCTGTGCACTGTCTTCACAGTTTTCTGCACAATTTCATTGGCAAAGCTAAACAGCAGTTCTTGTGCAGCCCATATAAAACCTATTTAATGGATACTGCCATTCAGGTCTGGTGTATATATTCTATAAACTGTTTGTATGATCACGGTGTAGACTCGTCTGAGCGAATTTTGAAAGTAATAAATCCACTCGCTGTCGGCCCCTCTAGACTTGTACAAGTAAATAAACCTGGACATTAGAGAAAGCAAGAAGCTCTGCTGTCATAAAGCACGACACAACATGAAAAGGACTCTGTGAGAATGATTCTGAGGGAAATCATTTTTATTCTCTTTTGTGTTCCTAAAAATACCCACTGTAACTACTTCAAAGTTCTAATGACGGATGAATACGGATAGGCCTACAGGCACAGATTTTTCTTCCTCAGTAGCATAGCAGACAGTTACTACTGAATGTGTTTCCTCCCTTAAACCCTGCTTTTCCTCCTAACTTCTTTTTTGCTCATGCCTGTTGGCCATGAATGAGCCTAAATTCATTTAGGTCAATTATTTCACTTAGGTCATTATTTTAAGATGCTATTATTATTATTATTATTAAGACGCTACATCATTATTTTGAGATGCTACGTTATGTAAGATGTTAAGTCATTATTTAGAGATACTATCTAGTTAATTTGAGATGCTACATCATAAATTTGAGATGCTAAGCCGTTATTTTGAGATGCTTAGTCTTTAAGATAACAAGCCATTTGAGATGTTAAGCCATCATTTTGAGATACTATCTAGTTATTTTGAGATACTACATCATTATTTTCACATGCTAAGTCATTATTGTGAGAGATTAATTCATTATTTTAAGATGCTAAGTCATTATTTTGACTGGCAACCTGTTTAGGGAATTTCCTGCCATCTGCCCAATGAGTGCTGGGATAGGCTCCAAAAGGAAAAGTGGTGTAGATAAAGAGTGAGTGAACCCTTATTATTTTGAGATGCTAAGCCATTATTCTGTGAAGTCACTATTTTGTTATTTTTGGATATCCTCTCATTATTTCGAGATACTCTCTTACTATTGTGAAATTATTTTGAGATCTTTTCTTCTTACTTTGAAATCCATTCTCATTATTTTGAGATTATTTATCTTTATTTTGAATTGCTTTATGCTTCCGTGATGAAGAAAATAGGCTTACATAGAATGGAACAGAAAAGAGGGGCAAAGAAAGATAAGAGAGCAGAGGAAATGAAAGAGAACAGAAGAAAGGAGGATGTAATGGGCATATGGCAGGTTTCCACTTGTTTCTATAAGCTCAGTAAGTTGAATGAATGGCCTGCTGAAGTCAGAGCTACAGTGCAACTCAGCTTATTGGCTTACAGGAGGAACATCTGGCACCACACAAGGCTTTCAGCAGCTGATACAAAGCTCTGAGTTCTCCACAGTTCATCTCACGTACAACTGCAGATTTTATACTGCGCTGCCCCAAAACAGTAGCACCGCGTGACCAAACGACTGAATTTGGTTGAAACTGTTTGACAAGTTTGAAATAGATACTAATGGGTTAAAAGTCCACGCGCACGTGTTGTGTAATAGACCCCCCCTTACTGTACAGTACGTATGAAAGACCCCACACGAGCTCTTCTAGTGACCACACTAAAGTCAGTTTCTAATTCGCCAGCCTCTGGTTCGAATTTTCCAGTTCCACCTTAAATGGCGCAGCAGTTATATTCTGGCGCCAAGCGGGAGATTTAAGGTGGAACGGGAAAATTCCAACCAGAGGCTGGCGAAGCTGAATTCAGCCAAAACAACGACGCGTGAAGCCAGGGGTCCAAAGACATCACTATGGCTTTAATAGAGACTTCATCACTCCTTCTATTCCTTCACCGCAAACCGGCTGCTCCTCACTCACCTTTGCTGCACTTTATCCTCCACTTTTTCTTTCAGTTGCCGTGCTGCCTGTAAATCCCTCTCTCTCTGCCCGTGTGATCGCCGCTCTCCCTTCTGCGCAACTGATATCCGACTCGTGAGTGACTCGTTTGTTTTGAACCGAATCAGTTCAGTGAATCTGAGGAATCGATTCTCAGTACCAATTCAGTCGAACTATATTGAGGAAACCGAAACTTTAAGTGACTTCCCTGAATAATAGAAACATACGCAAATAAATAAATAAATAAATGAATATTTATTATATTAAATAAATATAAAATTACTGAATATTTAGGTCGTTGAGAGGTGATCTAAGTGGTTTGATACGAAATTAAAGTCTTTGTTTACATCTTGATTAATTACAGATTTTTTTAAATTGGGCCTCTTTATATGCTCTCTGTAGCGTTATGTCCAAGGAGACGAGTTGAATACATCCTTGTATATACAGAAAATGAAAATGAGTGATAAATGGTTGTAAATGAATCACTGAATCGGGTGCTCGATTCACTGAATCGCGCAACTCGAAAGAACCGTCCGGTAAATCGCTGCGTGACTCTGCGTGACTCTTGAGATGAGAGAGATGGGAGAGAGATGGGAACTGATCCTAGTACACCATGCAGCAGTTAATGCTTCTCACCTGCACATTTCATTATGAGTCAAATCAGGATGAGTCAAATAACGTTTAGATTTGGATTAGACTGTGAGAAGTTGTCGTTGTTCTTATGTGGTGAGAGCTGGACTATTGTGCCATCTTGTGGACACAGACTACAGTGCAGGGTGCGCAGGGCACAGCATTTATTTAGTTTGTATGATTTATTCATTTGTACATATGGCCTTCAGTAAGTGCTGTTTCTCTCATGTTTTGCCCTTTAGCATTTTTTACCCTGATCAATATGAACTATACTATATGAATTATACTTTCTTGTATTTTTTTTTCATATTATATTTTTGTCCATTCGTAACAATTTGTGTGGCTTTTTGTGCCAGTCATAATTCCTTTTTACATCACCCTCTCTTTATCCCTTAGAATCATACAGTCTGTTTTTGTTACTGTTCCTTTAAGACTGATATATGTTAACGAGCTGTCCTCTGATTGGCTGTGCTGTATTGTGCTTCAATCAAAAAGCAGTCTGAGCAAAAACACTCCTTAGAATTTCAGTGTGAGCTGGTGGGGCTAAACTGTCATAGGCTGAGTAAACCACCCTACCCTATTTTGAGCTCTGCCTTCATGGGCTGTTGAACTGAACCCATATTCAGCCCAAAATTTCTCATAGTTCTCTTCAGACATTCTTGTTATGAGATCATGGTTGGCCCTGTGGGACCACCTTCCTTCAAGACACATCATCAGGAGGGGTTTTTTTCTATAAACCAGAACATCTCACCATAGAGACTACTGTAGCTCTACTGACTGTTTCCAGGCATCACCAACCTATCTGCATGGGTTGATGTGGTAATGATGTAGGCATCAGTAATCCCAGCACTTCCGGGACTCTGCAACTGTAAAAATCTAATTGTAATCACATGTCAAATCACTTCCACATGTGTAAAATTGTATTTCATGTGTTTTTTTTTTTTTTGGAGTCCATATAATCTGGATACAACCTGGATTGGCAAAAGTTGGATTTGGGCTGGGAGTCTCAACAAGGCCAAAGTTTACCACAAAGCGACAGTGGCAATTTTCAAAACTCCATTCATTTCTCTCATAGAGAAATTCAGACCCATAAGACTCACAACTTCACAACTGCAGGTAGCTTCAGAGGTCTTTTAACTCATTACTGCACTAATACTCTTAACAGAGCTGAACATGCCCACAGTTGACTTCATAATTACAACGTCATAAAGTTGACATAAACTGAATTAGGTGTTTTAAAACAAGGTAACTGCAACTGAGTTTGTTAACACTGCAAGGCTAAGAAAGCTCTAAACCAGGTAGGCTTCAACTTGAGAGCAGACACAAAAATCTGGGGGACATGAAGAATATGAAGACAACCAGAAAAAAGAGGATGGTGACAGGGACAGGATACAAAGGCCAAAAAAAAGTAGGATTTTAGGAGACCACCAGTGGAGAAAAGTGACGGCATGGGCCGTGGTGGGAAAGACCATGTTAAAGGAAGAGGAAGAGAGACAGATGCAGGAGCTGAGAGGAAGAGAGTGGCAGACGTTGTTCAGGAAGTTAAAGAGGTGCCTTATAAGATACCGTCAGTGGCGTAACTAGCAAGAGTGCAGGCAGGAGAGTCACTTTGGGGCCTGTAGCATAATGTCTTTGTTGGGCCCTGAACTAACTACCTAAGAATTTAGCTCATGGGTAGCTACAGCATCTTAAGGAACCTCCATCATGGGAAGTTTCAAAACCTGCTATTAACTCCCCAGATCATAGTGTCATAGGCAAAACTTTGCCCCAGTTAAAATAATGTTTGGCTGATTTTACCTAAAATATGAAACACGGTCTGTAAAAATGTTGTTTTTTTTTTTTTTTCAAATAGCAAATAAACAGAATGTTGACTTAAATTAGCAGATAATTTCATATTGTTCTTTGAGGAGAATGTGTAAAATATATATTCACTTGGAAAATAAACAACACATGTGGTTTGGCCACAACAAGCCTAAATCATCACACTGTCTTAATATCTTATACTTCTCAAATCGATTGGTTTACATGCTTTTTCTTACTGTATGACATGCTGTTATCTATAAACAACATACAAAAGTACGTAGCATGGCTAAAAACAGTAGTACCTTGAAGTTGTGCATTTATGGAAATGGCAGAAGCCATATAACCAAATCTGAGACAATTCAACATGGTCTGAGGCAAGAACATGTTCATTTAGGCATGCAGCTAGCATGATGCTAATTAACAGAACATACGCTTTCATGACCTGTTAGATACATTAGCCTTAGAGCTCCAGTGCAAACTAAACAAGTCAACTTCAGGCAATCTACGGCGGCATGATCATGAAACTGTGGCGGTTATTTAATTGTCTTTTCTTGCTCAGTGAATACAAGCCTAAAGCAGGCTATGGCTGACCTCCTCATGACAGTGAATAGCGGACTGCTGTTGGCCCATTAACGCAAAGCCATTTTGTATTGTTCAATGTTTTCCAGGTGGGCCATCTGGTGGTTAAACAGAGTAATAAAAATGCCACATTTCATTGTTCAATTTTACACACACACACACACACACACACACACACACACACACACACACTCCACCTTCTTTATTTCTCCTTTGTTTCTTTATTATCTGTGGTCAATTCATTTTGCAAATAACTTCTGTCTAAAGCCCAATGTCAATGATAACATTTTCAGTCACATATCAGGTCTAGTTGTTAGATTTTTCTGTCAGTTTGTAATATTTGTCATTTGGAAAGTTAATTTTCCAAAATAAAAGTCTCTGTGGATTTACAATTTGAGGAGATCAGAAACTAGTTAGATCTTAAACGCAGGAAAATAATCTGACATAATCTGAAAAATGATACACTATACTGCTGTGCGTGCGGCCAAACATTCAGACAAATGTTACAGGTTTACGTGCAGAGTCAATTTAGCTAGCTACATCCCTGCTGAAAAACTTGCTCAAAACACAACAATCATGCTGGTCGTTTATTGTGTTTTTGCTGGAACTCCAGCACTAACCAGCATAAATTCTTCAGCTGGGATGAGAATGAAAATGTAAGCAAAAAAAAACATTCCCTCAGCTAGCATACATGCTAAAACGTTAGCATTAGCTAGCTGGCTAACAAATATTACTCAGCATTGCCCTCTTAACCTGTGTTACCAAGCTAAACCCTTTTTTATTTCCATTAGCACGTCTCAATGAATACATTTACTACTGTGTTTTATTTAAATGTATTTATTATTTATTCAACCCACTCAGTTCACATTTTTCTGGCTGCAGAAATGAAATGACAATTATTGCAGTCCTATATAGCGGTGATCAACTCAAAAAGTTGCACTTAGGCAGCAATGTAATAATTCCAACAGACCTACAGACACCAAATACGTCTGGGCTGCCCAAATGCGTAAATTACATTTTTTGTTCACTGCTTTCACTCCAGCATGCTGAGGCTGGTCAAAAGATTCCCAAGATTGCATCCATGCGTTCTGAATTTGCTCTGGGATTTTTTTAAATGGTGCAACAGGAAGTGAAAGCTGATGCTTGGCCAAATGACCAAAAACAACAAAAAAAACAAAACAAAACAAAAAAAACCCATAAAACCCCAAGCAAACACAGTTATGTATAAGGAAATAAAAAGAAAGCGCATCATCAATGGTATGGAAAAAAGATGCATTGATTAAAACACAAATTCAAGATCAAACTAATGCAATTGCATTCAGCCAGTTAGTCCAGATCAGGGACCACAATGTGACGGTAAGGCAGCTATGACTCAGCTAACATCTCCAAGCCAAAGATCAAGCACATTTTTTTTTCCTGTGTATATGGCTTTCAGTGATTTCAAACATTATTTCTGTTTAGGGAACAATAAATATCACTCAGTCACCTACAAACACCACAGAACCACAAATAAAGCCCTTTGGAAATGAACATGTGTGTCAATAACTGCATCTGTTTGTATGCTTTGTAAGGTATTCCAGCCTGGTCAGCTGAATTCAGCTCTCTTTGACAAGTATCATCCTTTTCTGAAAGGAACTGGAAAGAATAAAAAAAAAGCAATTTCAGAAAAGCATTCCAAAGGACCAGTCTACTGATATCCAGTAAAAAGAAAGAAAGAAAAAAAAAGTTAAGGAAATCATCTCTGGTCGCCCAAAGTCTCAGAGGTATGAGCTACTCGTTGGAGTCCACAACAGGAGAACAAAGAACAAAACAGTTTTTCACATTTTGCATCAGCACTCAAGATGAAACACTACCAGTAAACCAACCTTTTCACGACTATCATAAATGCCATATATGTGTAATGTTCAAGTATGTTAACTTAAACTAATAGCATGAGCACAAACTGAATAAGGAGGCCCTGTAACACCAGTAACAGGTTTGCACATGCTAGTAGTTTCAACAAGTGCTATAGACCTTGCTAGAAAAGAAAAAAAAAATAGAAAAACTCAACTTTATAACTTTTTTTTTAGTACAATAGGTCCAGATTGTACATAGAGTAATTCCTATTATTAAGTAGTTGACAAAGATCAACTGCTATTGTGCAAAGGAAATGTGCCCCATGTGGTTAATGAATGTGTGTAGAACGTGCTGCAAAAGCTAAATCAACGAACGTAATGTCACCCATTCAAATCTGAACTCAGTATGCGACATACGGTCCATCTCCAAAACTTTTAAAGAAAAGGGAAAAAAATATGCAAGTCATTAAAAGAGAATTCCAGCTTTAGTTTACTTCACTGAAAGTCATTCAGAGTGGTTTGATATGAAATTGTTAATTGTAGACCAACAAAAAAATAATAATTATTATTTCTTTACACTTGTAATGATAGAAATCATTTCAGTAGTCATTTTATTTGCTATCCAATAACCAGCGAACTATCACGTGCCTTCCGAGTTATTATAGGCAAAGTTGATGTTAACACACTCATAAATGGGACTATTCTGAAAGACCCCCCATCCAACACTCCTACTGACAGTTCTCTCAAGCTAGCGCTCCATGCTAATGAAGAGTGACAGCTCCACAGGATTTGTGCTTGCTGGGTTTCTTTTCCAACCACTTCTTCTCCTCTCAACAAACAGCTTGTGATTCTCACATCATCCCAAGCTTGAGATCATTTTTACATCAAAATCACAATTTGAAAAGATGCCATTTTCAAATTACACAAGCTTTTTTTATATTAGGCAACATTATCAACTATGTTGCTGTAACAAATTTTAACCTAATTTAACCTAATGATATGGAGTTTCCGAACCATCTGTAGATGTGTTCAGTCAAAAACAACCCATGGGGTGTGTACACTGGCTACTCTCAAAGCCTCAAACCTGAAAAGCTGAATACACGAGTCTTCTAGGACTTTAAACAAATCTGCCACAATTTAAGTCACAATTGTAATTACATATTTTGCCCAAACTGGTTATAGCACTTGTATCAAATGATCATTAAAATGATCATAAAACAACGTCTCCGGCACCAGGCTGCATAATCATAAACAATTTGTGCAACTTCGAGAGGTGACTCTCAGAGGCTTCAGACATCCGGTTCCTCTCACCACCACTGGTTTTCTAGAATGGTGCATTTCATGTCAAACCACTCTGAACGACTTTGTTTGCATCTCGTCCACTGAATTATGCAGAAATGCTGGGGAAAAAAAAAGAATTAAATTCCTTTGGAATTTTGAGTTTTGATAGGACAGTGCAGTATATAATGGGATAAGTGAAAGCAGCACATTTCTTAATCCTGGCTTAAACTCTCCCTCCCAGCCAGCTCAGACATGTGTTCTGGCAGCTAAATGTCAAAGTTACCCCAATACTCTGGGCTGCTGAGCAGAGACCAAACCAAACAACCCAACCCCGCCCCCCCTCAAATCTCCAAACATAAAAGGTGGCAAAACCTCTCCAATAAAGCATGTGCAGCCTTTTCACAGAGACACGCCCTCCCTCACAATCCGTTTGATGTCGAAGAGTTCTTTGGGCAGGATGACGTAGCTCTCTCCCAGCGTCAGGCTCTTGCCAGGTTTACGGAACTTCCTTGTGGCTTTGAAACGTTCCAGCTGCCGCTCCTGCCGCCGGCACTTCTGCCGCACCGTCTTCAGCTTCTTGCGCAGTTTCTCCAGCTGCTCCTCAAGCTGGTCGATGCGTTTCTTCTGCTGGACCGTGACCTCCACCGTGTAGTTGTGGTCACAGGACACAAAGGCGCTGGGCTTGAGGTCCGGGCACTCGTCTTCTACGACAGCAGTTGTAGCCGGGGCTGATGACTGGCCCGAAACTGCCACAGGGGTTGGGATCAGAACAGGAAGCTCAGGGACTTGAGATTCCTGCTTCTGTTGGTCCGTGTTGGACAGAGTAAGAGGGAAGTCCGTCTCAGGAGTGAACGTTTCCTCCAGTGAATCTGACTGTAAGACAAAACAGATTGGGGAAAGATCCTGAATTCACAATAGGTGTGAGTAATAATGAAGGTGTGTCCAGTTCTGGTCCAAGAGTCCAGCACAGACCTTGTTAACTTTTAAATGGGGTTGAACAGTGAATTGTTTTAGATCAAAATAGACAGTGCAATAAACAGTACATTTTGTTGGCTTAAGTTTAAGTAGGGAATATAATGCAGAGCATGTGAACAGGCAGTCAGACGCAATACATTCAGTAAGCCAATCTCAAATGTGAACAAACGAATGTGCAGGTCCTCTTGGCAGAAAAAGGCCTCCTGGACATGAGGTGATTTTAAACGACCCAATACTGGTCAGAAAAATCTCAACTAGATACATTACCCCAATTGTTCAACACTATTGAGAATTAAAGGCGACAGATTATTGGGCCAACCGATAATCAGTGCTGATAATCAGCGTTTTCAGATTTTCGAAAATCTGCGTTTGAACATGAAGCTTCCTTGCCGATAAAAATCACATTTTGTTATTCATGCATATCTGATGCAACTGCAATCAACAAAACCAAACTGTGTGAGAAAGACTTTTTGAAGTTTCTACTATGAAACGAGGTGGAGAACCTCTCTGTTCTCCTTTCACCAACGTGTGAACCATCCTTCACAATCTTTTTTTTTTTTTTTTTTTTTTTTTTTTGTGGCAAGCAGAGTTTGGCAAAATTCCCCAAAAATTTAAACCAATATCCAGCTTTTATGTGCTGCTAACTGAAGGAAAAAAGTCATGAACAGACAGATGTGCAGATGGATGGACGGACGAAGCAACCTACGAATCAGAGCCTGCTCTATGTTTTGCACTATATGGACGTGTTACAAATCAGACCAGCCAATCAGAGCTCTGTTTGCATGGTTGCCGGCAAAACGAATGAGCATCAGCATGGCAGCAGAACTGTAAATCATGTTTGTAGTGGAGACGCATCGACTATACGACACACTGACTACAAAAATGCAGAGCTTAAAGCCAAATGAACCACACTTGTGCATTTTGGTGCCCTCGTTTAAACATCGCTGCTTCTCAAATGACCCAGTTCTTCTTTCTCTTTGGTCTTATTGTGAAGATCCCACTACATCAAAAAGCCATTGGTGTGGATAGGCCTTGAATCTGTGGAAGCTGTGCTAGTTCAGAGGGTGCCTGAAGCAGGCAGGTGGTCGATTAGCCTTTTCCCATCTACAACCATCTGTTGTTATAGTAGCCAAGCAATCAAAGCATAAAACGTAATGACTGCACAGCAATTGTGCGCTGTGTTTCACAGTGATCATTTATTTTGCCCATCTGGTCACGGTCATTTGACAACACCTTAAATGTAATTTAGTGGGCTAGTCTGTGACCGTCAGCCTCACGATAGTGTTGTTTGTGGGTCATAATGCTTGCTAACTGCCCTCCTCAACCCGTGACTCAGGTGAAGGCTGGAAGAGAATAGCACTGGCTTGCTCTTACTGAGGGACGTACCAGCATTATGCATTAAGAGGAACCTGTGAGTGCAAAGATAAGGATGACCAATGAACACACAAGTGGACATGTGTGCCAAGGCTTACAGTACCTTCATTTGCAGCTTACTGAAACTAAACAGGGAAGGCACTGCGTTCTCCTTCAGCACCCGGTTGTTGCACTCCTGTTTGAAGCAGTCTTTGGTAAAGTGCTGAGAGCAGATGTTGCTGTATTTCGTGGGCTTGAAGTTGCTCCTCTTCATGGCGGCCACCCATTTCCCACAGATGTCGGGCCTCGCGAGAGGGAATCTACAGTGAGATAGGCAAAATGACAAATGAGAAACTACCGCAAGCAGGAAAGCAACTAATACGACGTTGACACTCTGATTGACTTCGTTTACATCTCCAGGAGTGGAACAACTTTTGAAAACTTGGTGGACTTAACCTTTAATCTCAGGATTGGGCTTGGGCTGAGGAGTTAGATTATGTGCCTAAGAGCACATAAAACACTAGAACATGCAGGTCAGGCCAGCAGGAGAACTCAATGACCAGGGTTGTGAAATACTTGGGCTTGTGAACCCTTCTGAAGACTCTGATCATTTGGACAACATGCAGAAAGCGAAAGAGGTGAAAGAAGTGAAAGAGTGTAGCACAGCCCACCACAGTCTTCCTCCCAAGCAAAGAGAAGATGTACTACATGTACTGCGTCTTCAGGATCTTGGACCGAAATCCAAACAAGAGAAGCAGAACAACATCACGCCACCTCTTGATGGAATCTTCCCGTTCCACCTTAAATGGCACAGCAGTTACCTTCTGGCGCCCGCGCCATTTAAGGTGGAACGGGGAAATTCGAGCAAGAAGCTGGTAAATAAGAATGACTTCAGCTCCATCGCCACCACGACACTTGGCAAAGAGGAGATGGCGAAGTTGGACTTACTTGTGAAATGAAACGTCCTTATCTTTGTGGTATCTGTTTTTGCAGCCGTACGCGGAGCAGGACTGCACCATGGCTGAATCGGCGCTGCAGGGAACCAGCTGGTCTGAACAGCGCGCTCGCTTGTCGGGGCAGCAAGTTTTTAAGTTGTTATTTATTTTTCGTCCTCTCCTGCCTGTATATCCCTCACCAGGCTCCAAGATGGAGGAAATTGCATCCGACCATGTGATCAGCACGTCCCGACTTTCTATGTGCGCTCCAAACGGCATACATGCACCCTACCAAGGGCACTTCGAAGGACGCACGCACACCCAAAGCCACCGGACACTTTACTCGCAGCATGCAACCAGCTTACTCAGATTCTCAGCTATACGGCTGAGACTTCCTTCCTCTATAGCCATCCCATAGTGCAGTGTTTCTAAACGCTGAACCTGCACTTTTTACTGTTTTCTCTGCTCCCAACAAACCTGATACAATTTATAAGCTCTTTAACAGCACATTATTGAGTTAAAGTGGACGTGTTGAAGTTGGCTTCAAAATCAAAATATAGGGTGCCGTATTGTTAATGCCAGACATTCAGCACTCAGTAGCAGTAATACTAACTACTCAGAATTCAGTAGCAGTAATGCAAGCCAATCAGCACTCAATCGTAGTAATACTAACCAATCAGCACTCAGTAATGCAAACCAATCAGCAGTGAGCAGAAGTAATGGCAACCAATCAGCACTCAGGTTAGTAATGCTATCTAATCAGTGCTCAGTAGCAGTAACGCCCACCAGTCAGCACTCAGTCGCAGTAATGGCAACCAATCAGTACTCAGTAACAGTAATGTTAACCAATCAGCACTCAGATTGGTAATGCTAACCAGTCAGCACTCAGTAACAGTAATGCTAACCAATCAGCACTCAAATTAGTAATCCTAACCAGTCCGTACTCAGTAACAGTAATGCTAACCAGTCAGCGCTCAGTAACAGTAATGTTAACCAATCAGGACTCAGATCGGTAATGCTAACCAGTCAGCCTTCAGTAACAGTAATGCTAACCAGTCAGCCTTCAGTAACAGTAATGCTAACCAATCAGCAATTAGTAGTAGTAATTCTACCCAATGAGCACTCAGTAGCAATAATGCTAACCAATCAGCACTCATTAACAGTAATGATAACCAATCAGCACTCAGATCGGTAATACTAACCAGTCAGCACTCAGTAACAGTAATGCTAACCAATCAGCACTCAGTAACAGTAATGTTAACCAATCAGCACTCAGATCGGTAATGTTAACCAGTCAGCACTCAGTAACAGTAATGCTAACCAATCAGCACTCATTAACAGTAATGCTAACCAATCAGCACTCAGATCAGTAATGCTAACCAGTCAGCACTCAGTAACAGTAATGCTAACCAATCAGCACTCATTAACAGTAATGTTAACCAATCAGTACTCAGATCAGTAATGCTAACCAGTCAGCACTCAGTAACAGTAATGTTAACCAATCAGCACTCAGATCGGTAATGCTAACCAGTCAGCACTCAGTAACAGTAATGCTAACCAATCAGCACTCAGTAACAGTAATGTTAACCAATCAGCACTCAGTAACAGTAATGTTAACCAATCAGCACTCAGATTGGTAATACTAACCAGTCAGCACTCAGATCGGTAATGTTAACCAATCAGCACTCAGATTGGTAATGTTAACCAGTCAGCACTCAGTAACAGTAATGCTAACCAATCAGCACTCATTAACAGTAATGTTAACCAATCAGCACTCAGTAACAGTAATGTTAACCAATCAGCACTCAGATCAGTAATGCTAACCAGTCTGCACTCAGTAACAGTAATGCTAACCAATCAGCACTCAGTAACAGTAATGCTAACCAATCAGCACTCAGATTGGTAATGCTAACCAGTCAGCACTCAGTAACAGTAATGCTAACCAATCAGCAATTAGTAGCAGTAATTCTACCCAATGAGCACTCAGTAGCAATAATGCTAACCAATCAGCACTCAGTAGCAGTATTGCCAATCAATCAGTGCCAAGTAGCAGTAAAAGTAGCAGTAATGCCAACCAGTCAGCGTTCAGTAGCATTAATGCTAGCCAATCAGTGCTTAGTAGCAGTAATGCCAACTAATCAGCACTAATACTTGCTCGTGGGCGCCCTCTGGCGTTCTGCAGTCATTTTATGATATAACGAGAGAAATAGAAAGTGGCCTGGCTCCCTTTAACCCGGCTGCGTCACTGAGCACTCACAGGGACTAGGGCACTAGCCGGACCACTTCGGATTGGAACACCTCCCTAAACACTAAAGGATTTCCCTGTTTTGGTGACGTAGATGCATTTACGAAACAAAGTGTACCTGCGTAGATTCCTCTGACGACTGCTAAATATATTAGAGCTCTACTACTTTATTTACTTATAACACACATATTAATGTAATAACGATAAACCTTTTTATTTTTATGTAAAAATGATCATATGTACATAATGTGTATACATGGCTCTATTTAAGATGAACTGATGCTGAACTGGTGTTTATGACAGTGAAGCTCAGTATTACAGGCCCAAAGCAATCCAGAACAGCAGCTAACTGTGTCATTTCTGCGTTGAAGTGAACTGGATTTGGTGTCTAGATTCCTAGACATGTGTTCTTGCATCTGCAGGAGCCCCTGTGTGGCTCAGTGTGGCTGCTGGCTTTGTGATTGCGGTGTAAACAGGAAATTTACGTGCAGATTGAAGCAGGAAACCCAAATGTACTACTAACACATCTGACAGGCAGAGCACACAGTGTTTACTCCCCCAGCTCACCTCAGGTGTAAAGGGTCCTGCACACTGTCGCTCACGCACATGGAGAGAATTCAGTTCTGTTCTGGATTTATCATGTAAACTGAACCCTGAACTGCAGGTCAGGTAGGGTGAACATACAGCATATTGAGGGGTCTATATAAAGATATATTGTATATAAGGGCTTATTATGTACTCTTACTCCTACATGTTGATGTCTTTGCACAGGTGGAGACTGGTTTGTAGATGTGTGGACTGCAGGTTCAGATTTATTTGCTTGCTCTATGGCACAAGACGTGCAGCACATGTTTTACTTGGAAACTAATTTCATTGTAACTTTGCATGTAACTGATGAGTGCAGGAAAGCTGGATAGCGAATGTTTTTCCGACTCAGGCGACAATTCTCTGTATGACCACAAGGTGGCAGTGTAGCACAACAACCCTTTCACCTGTTCTGTCTGATTGTGTTTAGGCAATGAAGCCACTGTAGGGCGTTTAAGATCTTTATATTGACACGCTTTTATTGTTGTTGAAGCTCCAGCTTAGAAAACCAGCACGGGTGAATCATTCAAATCATTTCAGATCAATCTTAACTTAATTTGGTTTAAAGGGCCCGTATGTTGGAAAACATCATTTCCTTTATTTTTAATTTTTTAATTTTTGTACTATGTAAGGGGTGTTAACGTTTCTACATGTACCATTCATTCCCCCGTCTGTACAGTCCACATGTGGAACCTAAAACAGCCCGCTTTAAATTATTAGTGTTTTTTTTTGTGATGTCATAAAAACCTGAAAGCCTGTTTTCATATAACCGTTTTTCAGCCTGGACTGCTTTTTGAATAATACCGGTCAGCCAATGAGAACACAGCTCATTTACTTATTTTATAGTTAATAGTACACTAACAAAGGCAGCCTGATTGATTTTAATCAATATTAATAGTTTAATTAATTAATTAATTAATTCATGTCATGAATTAAATATAATAAATATATGTTTTTGTGTAATGTCGAGCTGCTTTCACCACTCTGAAAACTGAAGATCCACCACTGCGTTTTTAAACACACTATTTTCAGTGTGATGTGTCGGGCAGGAGGAAAACGGTCCACCGGGGCAGATGCACATACTTTTGCATGATGCGCTTTTGGCAAAATCTTGGCACGGCCAATAGGAGAGTAGTAGGTGTGGCTGGTAGTATATCGTCACTGTCTGAAGAAAAAAGAAGTACCTCCAAAATGGCAACTTTACAGGAGAGGCCAAAACCTAATTTAACTTTAATGTAAGTCGATGGAACCAGACTTTCTTCCAAGCAGTTTAGGGCCATTTCTGTTGGTCTATTCGCAATGTCAGTTTCACACAGTGAATGTTTTTCTTTAGACAGTGATGATATAAATGTTCTATATATAATATAATATAATATAATATAATATAATATAATATAATATAATGTAATCCTTTTATTGTACTTGCATACAACAAAATTTTGTGTGACACAATAATAAAGAAACAATAAACAATAAAAAGAGCAGTAATATACAATATAGAATATAGATAGTTAAGTTATTTACATATGGACAGTGCACTCGATGCGAGAATGATTGGCTGTTCTCTATTGTGCCTATTGTGAAACA
>CM067496.1:3788289-3835729 GCA_034552555.1 Semaprochilodus insignis | reverse complement strand
AGAGAGAGAGAGAGAGAGAGAGAGAGAACAAAGGTCAGAAACCAGCCTTTATTTATTTAATTTCCAGTCAAAGCAGCTATTATGTACAGGACATTTGACACATTTGACAATATGATAGCAATATAATGAAAATATTAATAATAATAATAATAATAATAATAAGAAGAAGAAGATTTGCTTGAATCATATAAAGCAAAACATGCAAACCACTTCTAACACTGAACTTTGGAAGGTTTGGAAAACTGTAATAAATGATAGGAATGGAAGCTGTAATAAAGAATAAAATGAACCTGTGGACACAGTAAATGCTGAAAAATGTATGCTACATTTAGTTGTTGAGGTTTCTATTCAATTAACATTGTTGAGTAATGTTCATTGAAATATCGGTGCTGTCCACAGATGAACATGTATCTTTACCTTTCACGTTTCTACACAGCAGCTGCCCTTTACATTGTATGGAATTTGGAATAACATATTTTTACATTAACTCACATAGGTACAGGACTTATTTGTTCTCTCCTGTTACTGGTTTGGATATATTGGGTTTTTTGGGGGGACAGAGATGATATACTGTATGTTTTGGACATGGAAAAAATGAATAACTACTCCTTAAGTACTAAATAGCCTTTTTGAATGGAAACTAAATAAACGAAGGTGGTGTTTGATGGTGGTCTTTTCCCCAGTGCTGTAAGTTTCTCAAGTCTTTTGGACAAGCCTGTAGGGAAACACCTCACAGAACTTTATCAGATCGGAAGACTGATAGATTTTTGGTTGCTGTATTATTCAGTATCCATCATTTTTACATATCATTGCTAGGCTACTAGCTTGTTCAGAAATGTGGATAGTTCCTAAATAGTAAATGAGTAAGTGTGTTCAATTTTTTGTCTGATATTGTAAGTACTTAACCCTTTTTTGTATGCTTTCCACATGCATAGGCAGTTGTTTTGAGTCCATGTTGTCTGTCAAATTAGATGTTTTAGCAACCTCCTAATCATTCAGCATTCTAAACCACAAGACTTACTATATTATAAAGTGCTTATTTTTTCGGGAGTGCTGACACATTTGATCCAAGACAGCTGATAGTAACAGGAAAGCAACAAGTGTCTCTGGTAAATAGGTCCAAACGCCCAAAAAGGTCTACCAAAAAATACACAGTAAAATGTGATTAGAAACGTTAAAAAATTAAATCATTTCTGTCATAACAAAACATCCCCAACTTTCATGTAAATTCTATTCCAAGACTTTTTGGACTATTTCTATTGGTCCATTCATCATGGAACGTTAACACAACGTCATTCACAGATGGCTTATTTAAACAGCTTAATTTCTCTTTTTATTTCTGACCATGCATCTTATAAAACACAAGAAACTGCGGTACAATTCAAAGATGTACTTCTGTTCACCAATCCCTCCTTCCAAAGAGACCGAAGAACTTGTCAAAGCTCTGGCTTGAACGTTCTGAGGTCCAAGAAATTGAAGTGGTGGGTGGAACTGTTAGACATCGCTCGCACACTGTGAGTTTCCTCCCTGGTCTCCTCCTCATAAATCCTGCTTAGTTCATTTCCTGTCTGTTCAGTGCTTTTACTCCCCGATCGCAAGTGCTTCCCCCTGAAGTCGAAGCTCCACACGCCAACATGAATCGATCTGTTGGACTGTGCCCGTGGGCAAACTTGTAAAAGCAATATTGTGGTGGAACAGAGTGCTGTCCTCTTTTGAAACATGCCTTTCATAGAAGAAAGGCTTTTGTTCAGTCCCTTATTCAAGAGAAGGAGGAAGTCAGTGCGATTTACTAAGGCAGTTAATGGTAATATAACCACATAATTCACAATGTAAAACCTGGAGCTCTGCAAATCTGCTCCTGAGGCACATGCAGAGCATATTAAACGCCTACTGTATGCTGCATTATAACTGCACTGTCCGGGCCTGGCACCTTGACATTCTCTTAATATTCTATTAAGCAGATAAAGAAGCAAGATACAAACTAACTCGCCCTGAATTTCGCTGTAAGCAGGAAAGTTAAGCACTGTGCAAACTTCCACCACTAATTTATTCAATTTCCAGACAAAACAAGCATTCAGTCATTCATTTTAGCAAGTTATCAAGCACAGTTCTTAATTTATTTAGCCTTAGGAGAAAAAAAAAAGATTTAGCAGAAAATGCCACATAAGCCACAACAGCTAAAAGTAAGCTCATATTTTTCAGAATGTACTGAAACCTTTATTACACTTCCATTCTCTTCCGGAAACTCGCTTTCAGTTCTCAAAGGAATCTGCAGCCAAACCTCCAAATCTCAGTCCTAGAAGTTGGTTTAGCACTTTCTGCTCCAAACAATCATCCAAACACTCCCAAGCACATTCAGTGATGTTGAGGTCTGGACTCTGAGGGGGTCAGTGAGGGGCTCACTCTATTTCTTTTCTATTTGTATGTTCTTTTTTCAGTGAGGGCAACTGGAAAAAAAATTACGCATAATTAATGGTTGGTTGAATAGATAATTCTAATTTCACGCTAATACAGGTCACAATGAATAAAGCTTAAAGCATAGAGCATATACCATTGAGAAGTGTCCAATTTCAGCTTTGATTTTAGCTCTAAACACTGGATCCCACACTCTAAATTTTGAATAGCACGTTCTAATTTTTGAATACTGCACTTTGAACATTTTGAACAGTGCAGTCTAATTTTGAATACCACACTTTGAATTTGGGAAAGCACACTCTAATTTCTGAATTTTTAATAGCACATTCACATTTTTTACTAAATTTTGAGTAACACATGCAAAATGTGAACTGAATAGCACACCCTAAATGTTGAACATCACACTGAAATTTTTGAATATCGCACCCTAAATTTTGAATAGTGCTCTCTAATTGTTTGAATAGTGCTCTCTAAATTTAGAGCTCTGTATTTGTTTGAATAGCACACTCTAGGTTTTGAATAGTGCACTTTAATTTTTCTAAAACATGCTCTAATTTTTTGAACAGCGTACTCTAAATTTGGAAAAGCGGACTATAATTTTCTGGAAAGCGCACTCTAATTTTTAAAAATATCATACTCTAAACATTAACAGTGCACTCTAGTTTTTGAATACCACGCCATAATTTCTGGCACTCTAAATTTTGAATAGCATACTCTAATTTTCTAATAGCGCTCTAAATTTGACAATTTAGTTGAACAGGATTTTTGCTAGTGTTCTGTTTTTCGAAGCCTGCTTCACTTCATAACTGTTGCACATCTGTGGGTGGAGCGTTGGACGTAGAAAGTGCGACACTTTGAGAGAACCGTAATGTATGTAACTAGCAGTTAGGTAGATTCTCATCCTCTAAAATGATGCCTTTTCCTCAGAGCCTAACAGAGGTGTTGTTTTGGCTTCGAGTCCCTCCTGCCTGGACTCGTATCCTCTCGCACATGCTTGTCCACACAGAGAGCAAGTGGACAGAGCAAATGAGATCAGCGCAGGCCCAGGCCAAGCGAGGCTGATGTCATTGTAGCTGATAACAGCTTTCAGATGTGTTTTTGCGCGCTGCGGCCAGCACAAGGACGACTTATTCCATTACACATCACACAGGCATCGGCCTGCCTGCCAAATAATCTCCCAGTGATGTCACTGGGATGGATGTGTGGGCTTCTTCTAGTGGGACGCTGCGGAACAGCGCCAGGCCGTGCCAGGGTGTCACTCGCCACGAATGATGCCGACTAACATGCGTAGCGAAAGAAAAAAAAAAGAAAGAAAGAAAGAAAAAGGCCTTATAAGCACCCGTCTTTATATGTTTTGTGGTTGCTGAATGTTGGACTGCAATTAAATGTCTTTGAAGGGGAAAAACAAACATTTGAGGATTATATGGCCTCATAACACTCCTAATTATCGTAATGCCGCATGCTGGCTGCGGGGCTTTCGTCGCATCTGTCCGAGAACTCAACACAGCATTTAAGGCCTAGGCCTGCTTGTTACTGTAGATTAACATTTGGTACCATAAACATGACAGTGTTTATACATGACACAGCTGTAAAACAACCTTGGCAACTCATGCGTCCCCGAAAGCAATTAATCTCTTCGATTGGACAGCTTTTGTCCGTGCGGACCATGTCCCGTCCTTTACTAAGTGAAGGCCGTTTTTTGGCGGGGCGGGCTCTATCAAGTTCAGGTTACCCTTGGAAACTGCGAAAATATTTGGATAAATCCAATACGGTGCTCGGCTAGCATTAAAACCCGGACCGTCACAAAGGCAAAAAAGACTCCTGCTTTTAAAATGTGAGGTAATTGCCGGAGACTTGATTTAATCAATGCAGTGAAAACAAACAAGGGGGGTGATTGGAGTTACAGACACGGAGGGTTCACATTACAAAGAGGTGAGGCGGTAAGGGTCACGACTGAAGCGCCTTTTATTAGCCGACACTTCAAAGCCCCCCTTTTGTCCCGTTAGCAGCATCAGGAAGTGAATGGGTTCTTGACTGTGTCAAAGAGTAGAATAAACCCTCAGTGAACCATCCAGTGACTTATCATTACTCATACATGACCCTGTCAAAGGCCGAATGCGACAGAGTGTATTTTATTAAGACAATTAGCTTGGGGTGGGCAGTTGGCTTAAAGGAGAATTCCAGATCTTCAAACAGTTTCTGCATTATTCAGTAATCGAGATGTCACTCTCAGTGGTTTGATATGATGGGTTTTATTGTGGAGAAACTTACTGGTGCTGATTCCTTTACACTGGTGGTGATGGGAACCAGAGGCCTCAGTGTCTACAACACAAATATAACCTTTTTATTTACTAGTGCTGTAGGACTCCGGTCAAGACTTAACCTTGAAAGTGGTCCCAAGAGCGTACCTTAACAGTCTTTGTCTCGATTCGAACTAAGGTAGGCCTGGAAATCGTTCTTGAGGCTTGGTCGTTAGTGATGGAACTTTTTTCTACTATTATTCAATATCAACAAAACCTTGAAGCAATTCTTTCTCGCTTTAAATTTAATCTGCTGCTTGACTCTTTAATAATGGATTAAAAATGATCATATATATATATATATATTATTTAAATCAATATCTATATATTATATATTATATAAATCAAAAGTGTTATTCAGTATCAGCGTAAAGCCTGTGGTTAGTGGTGCCCTACGCCGTTGGTCCTGTGCTTTATATGAGCTCTGGTGTTTAACAAAAAGGACTTCTCGCAGCAGAATCATGTCCTCCCCTGTATCTTACTCTATGCCGATGCCGCAGTGGTGTCAGAAGTGGGATACAGGGGAGGCTCTGACTCTGCTCCTTATTAAATACCAGCTCTTTATTAAACACAAATATCTTTTTATTTTAATCTTTTCTTCTTTTTATTTTTATACTCTAAAACATTTGGTCAGGACGCAGCCTTGACTCGGACTTGGCCCCTCCTTGTCTAAGCCTTGACGTGGACTTAATGTGCCCAGGACTCGCCTCTATTGATCCAGACTATTCAAAATGACTAATGAACCTACACGTGTCTACTGGTCAAAGTTAATCTCAAGTATCGGGCAGCATACTCAGGACTATTTAGCATGATAACTGTTTTGTGATGTAGCTTTTAGAGGCATTAAACTCCTATCAACAACACTGTGAACAGTTCTTACACAGCAAGTTTCTCTAGAACTAAGCATTTCACATTAAACCACCTAGAATTACTTTGTTTGTGTTGTACTGTGTTTTAATTATGCAGACATTTTGGTCAAGTGGTGGCATTCCCCTTTAAAACAACAGCAGGCAGGAATGCTGCTTATGTCTTCTTTTGTTTATAGTGTAAATGGATGAGGTGTGCGTTCTGAATCATCACCTTTACATGAAGTGAAGATTAATGATTTGTTTTGGTGGAGCAGTTTTGACACAGTTTTGTTCGTCTTAGAATTTATTATTAACCTTTTTTTTTTTTTTTTACATGGTAAGCGTATATGAAAAATGTTATATGGCGTAATATATATGGCGAAATATCTATCTATCTGTCTGTCTATCTATCTACCTAGATATACCTCAGATGCCAAAAGAAACTATATAGAAAAAGAAACTATAAAAGAAAATATATATTCACACACAATACACCACTTGTAATACATAAGGCCATTTCTTTGGGCATCTGAGGTAACCACGTTACAGGAGGTGCTTTTGGTTTCAACTGCCGTTCCTGCTAATGAGTGGGTGGAGGGTACACGTGTAGGTGAGCCATTGTTGGAGCCTATAAAAGCTCAGGTGAAGAAAAAGAGCCCCACCCCTAATTTGGCTTTGTGTTATTGGAATGGGACGGGCCAGAGTTATTTGTTGTTTGACGTCTGCAAAGCCTGCGCTCATAAAAAAGAGCTTTTTAATGACAGAGAGAAATGTTTATGAGATTTTTTCCCCCCTGATCCATGCAAATGCGATTAATCCTACAGGTTTTTCAGGTTGGGAGGCGGTGGTGCTGAGTAGGAGTTTTCAAGGCCTGCTTCAGGGCTCAGTCACTTTGCACCTAACCTGTGATTTTTCTGCTGTGCTCTTGTTAATGCACCTGAACTCTATACACAATGATTCTAAAAAGACAAATATGTTTTTGGCCGAGGGTGGGTGGTGGAAAAAAAACCTCAGGGAGTGTCATAAAGGCCTAATGAATTCTGTGAAATGAAAAAATGCATGTCTTAGTTCATTTGTATTTAATATAATATAATCATCATACTAATATATAATCATCATACTTCTCGTATTTAGCTTCTACAAGTATTACTTGTAACTCTGCGATTTAAAGTTGCACTTAAACTTAAAGTGTTACATTTTTGGTTGGAAATAAAAGGGGTAGATTCTTAAAATCCAGACAACTTTGTTTTTTCCCCCTGTGGTATATAGGTAGATACAGCCAAGAGAGCTCTCCTATTGGTTAAGATTTTATCAGTTGAGCAGAAGGCCTAAGATGATTAACAGATTAGCGACAGCTCATATACAAAGGATTATATTTTCATATATTTTTCTACAAATTTGTCAAATTTGCACTATATGTGTGGCATATATTCAATTATAAATTCAATTTAAAGCTTGACACTATTACATATCAGAACAAAATGTTGTATCTTAAAAATAGTAACTTATTGTAGTAATAGGAACAGGAGAAGGAAAAAACTTTACTTTTAATTTAAGTCAATGAAAATAGGCCATTTCTTTTTGTCCATTCATCTTGAAATTTACCCACAATGTAAAGAACACTGGGCATTTTCAAGTTACATCACAGGTGTATGGAAGCATACGGTCATATGGCTCTACCAGCAGTGGTGAAAAGCCCAGTCTACTGGAAATTCTCCTCAGAATTGTGCCAGGGAGGGCATCTACCAAATCTGGCCCAACCATACAATTCTTTGATGCAAGAGTGACTGAACACTGATGTCGCCTACATCCAGAAACTTGTCCAGTCCATGCCAAATCAAATTGCAGCTGTTATTAGTGCTTGTAGAGGTATTACACGCTATTAGGCACATATCAATCACAGGCAACTATTTTTTTTTGATTTTTTGATATTTTTTTCTATTTTTAATATGAATAAATGTATGTACATATAAAAATGTATATGTTAATGTGTCTACAAGCTTCAAATGTTTAATCAAGAACAGCCAAAAATGTTCATGTCAATCAGGGTTAGGTTACTGCTAATATGCTCCTGAAATCAAATAGGGGTGCTAGTAGAAATTAGCCTTCTTATAGAGATGTGTTATTGGCCCAGTTATGACATTTATTGCTTGAGTTTTCTCTGTACCCTGAATGTAACCAGACGGCTGAGACAGGTTTGGTGTCTGATGTTTGCATCTTTGGTTTTGCACTACAACTACGATGCTAATGTAGCTAACAAGTCATGAAAACTAATAGCAGCAGTTAGCATCATGCCTCAAACTGCATCGTAGGCCTCAAATAGAAATGCTTTTCTGTTTTTTGATGCTGTATGACGTACAGTGTTCTATAAAAAAAGGAAAAATTTCAGACTATCAGGCTTTTTAGTAGCAATTTCAGACCACCAGTGCTGCTGTTTTCAGCTATGTCACGTTTTGTTCATTGTTATACAGAATGAAATGTCTCATAAGCTTAGATGTTAGTAACATTAGCCTGATAGCTCTGGCGCAAAATTAAGGAAACAAGCCTCAAACACCAAGCGTTTGAGTGTAAGGGGGAAAAACTTGTAATTCTGGCCAAACTATTTCTGTAGGAAGGCACATGAACTTCAGTGGGTGGCTTCAGATTTCAGGCACATATTTAGCAGTGGGAATATGTACACAAGGGACTTATGGCACCCTGTGCACAGAGCATACTTGTGTTGTTTGCTTGTGGCTTATTGGGGGACAAATTTGGAACCTTTTGTATGTATTGAAGCAGAAAGCTGTGGATGACCTTGATTTATCCTTGCGCTTCCTTCAGGATGCTTTTGATAGGCTAATACTTTTCAGTGTGGCCAATCGGATTAGATTATAGATTAGAGCTACTTAGCTGTCGCCTCGACAGGCTGTCGTCCTCATTGTCATATCATTCATTCAGTCTGCATCTCTTTTCACAACTCCACCGGTCCATCATTCGTTTGCTGAAATCCCTGTGCAGAAATTGTCTGATGCAACCCAGCACAATGCTGCGGTACATCCTGTGCAATCTGCGCCATATTCTAGATCATCTCGGCCTTACTTTGCATATGCTCAGGGACTTAGGGTTCAGAAGCTTTGGTGCATGTCAGTACTCTGATGTCATGTGCATATTTTTCATTCGGGGAAGGATGTTCCTCGCTCCTGTCAGTCAGTTTACAAATGTTAATGTGGAAAAGCTTGAGTGGTAATAATAGTTCTGTTTCTAATGTTATTACTAGCAGTAATAGCCAAATGAACACGCAGCCGTCTCTGCCCAAAAGCAGTTAACTCCTGAGGGGAAAATCCGCCCAATATTTCCATTTCTGATCTCAACAGCCGACAACTAGCCGACGGGAGCTCATGTGTTTACCTTTAATAGACATAAAACTATAAGGAAAGCTAATTTCGGGTCATGGCTAAAAATCTGCAATACATTTTTAGGCAAAATGAAAATTCCTGTAAACTTTGTTAGGCCAGGATTGAGGAGCTAGTTGTAGCAGTCACTTGATGCTAAGAACCATTAACTTGGTTTAGATATTTGAGCCAGACAAATCTTCCTGCCTGAATACATAAAAATATATATGCATAAACCTGTGAATAAACAACTTCCAAAAAATATCTCTTTTTGAATTTATATGGGGGATATAGACCTTGCTCATTATTTACTTTGGGAAACTTAGCTGTAGTAACACTGCGGTAAAACTAACACTGGGGTGTGGAGGCTGTACTTTACCCAGGCTACCTCTTACTCAAAATGGTGCTACATTACAAACACCAAAAAGTAAGTGAGAGAATTCTATGACTTATACAAGGGCGGACTGGTCGTTGAACAGGTCATTTTTTAATTTCAGTTTGCTAAACGAATGTAACTGATGCCTCAGCTCCACCCACATCTACATCAATGTCAGCGTTTGACTAGAAAAAAACAGCACGTGTTGCGGTTTGGATGCTGGTATTCTGGTAAACAGCAGCAAAAACTGCAACAAAACAAGCGTAAATCTAATCTTTGGCATGTGCAGATTGTATCCAGTTTGATTTTTAATAATCTGGACAGCAAATTTGCAAATTGGATCCGAACCACACTTGGAGGTTGAAACGCAATTCCACTCTGTTGTCTTCTGCAGCACTTGCAATGTTACAAACAATGAAGTGACCGAAGTGCTGCGATTTGCCACATAGTTACTGACGCCTACATTACATCTGATCACTTGCAAATAACAGTGTGGACAGTCGTCTCAAAAGATCTGATCTGAGACACAAATCCGATTTGCCTGCATGGACATAATTGCTTTAATACAAGTCCTTATATTTTTTTGCATTGTTCACCAGACCCAAAATTTCGGTAAACCAAAACCTCACGTAGGTATTTGTCCTTGTAACCCAAGTCCACTGTAGAGGATGGAACGTGTGATTACTTGACCCCTGGGCAGAATAATCACTTTCCCTATTAATAAAGGGTCTTAAAGAAAGAAAGCAAAGTGTGAAACTCGAGCAGCGGCAAATCTTGTGCTGCTAAATGGGAAACATACCAGCATAATCAAATCCACAGTCTGCAGGGTCAAGGACCAGCGGAGGACCCCCAGGAGAACACTTCACTCACATTCAGATGTGCGTTCCCAATACCCCCGAAGACTCCCCCACTCATGTTCGACGTGTCTTGTATGAGCACAAGCGCCGATTACGCTATCTTGCTCTGAAACGGCTCTTACAGCTATCAAAACAGCGGAGATTTTCCAGCTAGCATTGGATATGTCTTTTTAATAAGCAAGCAGGAAGGTTCATCCATTCTGAACCTGTGCTTGACCTTAAGTGAACTTTTTAAAGGCTAGAATTAGGGAAGATATTGTAGGTTTTGAAACTCATGGAATATTGGAGACAGAATAAACAATGATGCCTTCACATCCTGATTGCTGTGCTCAAGAAAATGATAGTAGTTGTGCAGCGACACAATATACCATTAAAAATGAAGGTTCCTAAATGGGTCTTGACTTGGATGTACGGTTATTGCAAAGATAGAAAGGTTCATTGAAAGGTTCCTTACAAAATATCCAAGTATATAGTATACTCTATGTGTGTGTGTGTGTGTGTATATATATATATATATATATATATAACACAGATACCAAATCTGGTCCAGGGAAAGAAGGATCATTCTGGAGTTCCCATTTGCTGTCCACTCTATTAGACACTCCTACCTTGCTGGTCCACCTTGTAGATGTACAGTCAGAGATGATAGCTCATCTGCTGATGCACAGTTTGTGTTGGTCATCCTCTAGTCCTTCATCAGTGGTCACAGCAGGACGCTGCCCTCAGGATGCTGTTAGCTGAATGGCTTTGGTTGGTGGACTGTTCTCAGTCCAGCAGTGACACTGAGGGGTTGAGAAACTCCAGCAGCACTGCTGTGTCTCAGCCACTTGTACCAGCACAACACACACTAACACACCACCATGCCAGTGTCACTGCAGTGCTGAGACTGATCCACAACCCAAATAATACCTGCTCTGTGGTGGTCCTGATCAATGAAGAACTTACTTTTGCACAGGACTGTAGGTAACCGAAAGCGAACATTCTGTAATTCTTCCGTCGCACCTAAGAATGCTATATTTTTAAGGGTGTCCATTAATATATGCAGTCTACACATGAAAACGGCCCCCCTAAAAGCTTGTTGTCTTCCAGGCTCATGTAGGCCATGATGCAGCTGCTAAAATGACCAGCCCCGGCGAGTCCCCCTATTAAACTAACCCTGCACTTCTTCAGCTCTCATTAGATCATGACTCCTCCATGCCTGCCTGATGTGAGAGCTTCCTCTTTTCCTTTTTTTTACTTGCTCTTGTTCTCTGGTCTGGCCTATGACTTGAAGTGTCACTGTTATTTCAGCCTTTAGGCTACAAGGCTAGAACGCAGCATGGAGTATCTGCATGGCCTTGGCAGTAGAAAGGCAATGCAAGAACCAAAACTGGAATTTTGTTTCAGGATAAACAATAATCGGTTTTTTTCCTTTTATAAAAGGGAGACAGTTGAGAATGTAAGTGAAAGTTGTTCTGTATTCTTGGTCCCATGTTCGGTATGGCTTCTTGTAGCGAATGAGTTAAAACTTCCTTTTTTGGTAGTCAGTACTGTTGTTAAGGAACTTGCAAATAGGGCATCGGCTTCGCATGTAACAGGAGAAGATGACGATAAGCTTTGTAAATATAAAGGGACTAAGACTTGAGCCCTGTGGAACACCCCTCTAATCTAAGAGCATTCAAGCTTTCTTGGAAGTCAGCCCAGAGTCATATCTGTCACGGGTGATGTGTACTCTATAATAAACTGATGAAAGCATTGTGGCTGTGTGCCAATCAATGACATTTTCCGCGCCAACTGCCATCATATGAGCAACATATTATCAAGTCAAATCGTTGCTGAATCCGTACGGTGTTTATTCTTGGCTTTTATTCTCTACTTTCACTGTCTCACTTTCCCCCTAGCATATCAACTTTTCAACACATGGCAAACAGGTGGGGAAATACCTGGGGAGCTGTGGTCATGATTTCATCCTTCACTTACAGTAATGTTTGTGTATTACAGAGGGTACTCCTTCCTTGTTAATACCGCTACTACTCACTGATCTGGTTTGATTCATTTGAATGCCTCTGTGTGGAATGCAAGATATGATGCTGTTCGTTTCCTTCTACGAGTGGCCATGGTTCATTAGATCCTTCTGCCAGTAGAGACGGCGCACGTCAAGGCTGCAATAGTTGCCAAGGCAATGTAGGAAGTGTTCACCTGAAATAGCTTGCATGCGGCGATCGTTGCACTTGGGCTTGTGCACTCCTCATTCCTCTCATGTTTTATTAAAGGGCTCTTGTGTTTCGGGGCCAGCATTTGTTAGCACACGTACACGCGTGCACATGGAGCGGGGTGTGACCCTCCTCCCACTCGTGTGTCGCAATCTCGCTCAACACACCCAAACCCTCCCAAGACAAATAGTTCAGGACGGTGAAATATCCCACCCTTGCCTGCCCTACCCACATGTTCACTGTTCTCTTCCTTCCACAGAATGTACCTACACACACTCTCTCTCTCTCTCTCTCTCGCTCTCGCTTCCCTACTGACTTCCTCTTACCGCAGAATGTCAAATTAATACAGGATGTAAATGAGGTTAGACTTGACATGCTCACTGCCTAGTATTGATACAACACGGGTGCGCTTCAAAAATGCCCGCAATTGCTTTCTGGAATGCACCTGCTTCCTGTTAGCCAACCACAAACATGATGAGGCAGAAGCTACACACGCACACAATATGACCAACTCCCAAGGAGCTGTATGCAAAGGCCAGGAAGATACAGTTGGCCCATCTCTGGAAAAAAACCCATTTGTCAGCATTTAACATGGAAAACCTCAAGGCTGTTCTAGGGTAGGTCCCTCATAGAAAAAACACAAACAAGAGAGTTTTTCCTATAAATACAACCAAACAGAGGTTCCTACGCGACTCCTGGCTTGGATGTGAGATTACGTTCTAGGAAAAGCCTTTATTTGGCATTGCACAGACTAGTTGTCTTTAAAGCCAGGTGAGGAGCGTGATGATGATATCTCTGGTTACCTAAAAACTGGCAATCCAGGATTCGTTGGAAAGGGGACTTCACGGTCTGCTCGCCCGTGGGGTTTGGGTTCGTTCTAACATTTCCCTGCCGATCTACAGTGCTTCAAATATTACATATTGAACATCATTATCTCCGGTTTCCCAAAGACTACAATAAAAAGTCATGTGTGGTTGCACACAACCCCCTATAATCCTGTGATGTTTAAAGTTTTTGCTGAATTACGGTGCTCTAAATTACTGCGACTCTTTGAACCTGCATCATGAGCGAACATCTCAGCAAAGTCATCTATGGTTCACCTAAGCTCGACATAAATTTGTGATAATCCCGGCTGTGTGAATTTGTGAGATTCTGGGCCCCATATCTCTAGTTCCCTGAAAGCTGGGAATTTGATCAAGGATCCTTGTTGGAAAAGGCACATCACGCTCTACTGACCTGTAGTTTAGGTTTGTTCTAACATTGCCCTGCCGATCGACAACACCCTATAATCCTGTAATGTTTAAATGTGTTCGCTGAGTTACGGTGCTCTAAATTGCTCTGACTCTCAGAACCTGTATCACAGGTGAACATCTTAGCAAGGCCACCCATAGTTCACCTACATTTGATACAAATTTATGAGATCCCGGGGTCCATATTTCCAGTTCCCTGAAATATCACGTCACACTCTACTAACCTGTGGAGGAACGGACGCTTGCTGAAAAGCATTCCCTTCTCCTGTGGTTCCATTTGTGACGTCATCTGCTATTAGTCAATGTTGACTGCAGTTTCAGAAATCAGACGTCGTACAGCTCCTAGCTGGTATCAGGACTATCAGATGATGATTAAAATTATGAATCATGATTAATCATGCTCTTTTACATAACCAGTTGTGAATAGTCGCTTACGACAAAATTAGCTAGAATTTGACCCAGACCCTTTTCGCAGTAGCCAAAAAAGGAAGTTTTTGACCTTTTCTTTAGTTTCCTCCTTTAATTTTGTGGATTTTTGGATGGAGCACATATATGAATCTTTCTAAACCTGCAGAAGTGTTTTAAAAGTAGATTTCCAATCGGAAATGGTCACTAGCAGGCTAGCGGAACATTTGAACCACTTACAAGCTGTATTCAACTCCACTAATTGGTTCCGTGTTTACCTTCTTTGGAGGTTCCATCAACAAAGGAAGTATCTATTAAAAGCTCTTTAGGGAACCAATGGTGGTTCTACTATGACTTCACCCCTAGGAACCCTTTATTTTTACGAGTGCCCCTGCGTTAGGGGTACCGTGCTCCTCTTCCAGTTCCGTTGTCCACCTTGTCCAAGGGTGACTAAAAGCTTGTCTAGTAGGTCAAAGTGCTTGGAGGGAGCATTTGCCGAGAACGGGCGCAACTCATTGACCCACAATTCCTTTTTCCTGCCTGTGTGTGGGTAGCTAAGGTGGGCGGAAGCGGAGAGTTAGTCATTCCCGAATGAGAGCACATCCGCACGGCTCAGAAGAAGACAAGGGCCTTTAGATACACACTTACATGCTCAGTACCCGCAGACCGGGACTCGGTAAAACACGCCAGCGTATGGCTTCGGCCCTGCGAGTATTGAGAATAAAAAAAACAGACGCAGCAAGAGAAGACGAGGAAAGAACTCGAATCAGATTTTTTTTCCTCACATAATTTTGCTTTGCGCAAGAATTGAGAGTGGGTGGGGTGCGGTCTCCTTAATCTTGGTGTAAAAATCATGATGTGAGATTGATGAAGGTGTGCTATTTAAAGTACTTTCTATTCACGTTCATTCCTCTTGCAGCGAAACCCCGTCTCGCCAGCTTCGCTCAGAGCAAGCACACCCACATGAGAGCAGACAGGCCAACCTGTCAATGGGTCAGCAGGATGTGAAAATAAACAATTTCCTATCAAAGGGGCATTTTTAGCTCCGTCTGAACTCAGCATAGCAGACATGCAGATTCCCCCCTGTCCAATTCCCCAGTACACTGCATCCTCAGCTGTGACTTTTACTTTCACAATGACCTACATGCCTATTCCATGTGCTTTACTGGAAGGCCTAGTCTTATGGGAAAGGCCTCAGACACAGGGTGGGTGGCAGTGCAAAGTATGACTGTGCTCCTAGACACCACCATACTGCTTGAGAACAGGCCTGCTTGCTGTACGTAATGTGTTTTTGACAGCTTTTTTTGAAGCTGTTTAGTAAGTTAAAGCTAACTGCGCAGGGGAAAACTCCATAAGAACAGTCATGGCGCACTGATTAGCCTGATGATGTAATTTTGGGATTTTTTGTTTTTTTAAAAGCCACTTCTTTCTTTTGAACTTTTGCAGTTTCCAAAGCAATGACCAAACCCACAGTTACTGTACAGGTCTTCACTACATTGCAGCTCTTCTCTAGAATGAGCCTGCATTACTTTACAGGAGAGAGGAGGAAAAACCTAAGTCAATGTAAATCAAAGGAACCAGACTTTTTTCCAAGCAATTTTGGGCCATTTCTGTTGGTCCATTCATCATGAATGTAAACAGCCACTGCTGTGTTCAAATAAGGCACAAAAGTAAACACAGACAAAAATGGCGATACATGTTTTCTTTGGACAACAACATTATTCTGTATATATATTACTCATATGTATATCCAGTCATGATTTACTCATACAGCGTCATATTCTGTTTTTAAACCGACTTTCTGAGATGTTTTGTTGAAGTTCTATTCGTTTTCCTAGAAATCCATTTAAACCTCAAGGCATGCTCGTACATGATACTGATCTTCCTTCACTCCGCTCTGTTCTGCTGTCTGATTTCAACCTTAAAGGCAAACCCAAAACACAAGTTGTCGACAATGGTAAACAAAAGCACCTACAAAGGCTGATCTCTTTCAAAGTTTCTGTGGAACTGGTGGAAAGCGAAAGGGGAAAAATCACAAGTGTTCCATGAGCATGGCTCGAAATGAGATGTGAACAGTGCTGGCCGCATGCCTGACTGCCAGCGAAGTTCTACATAGATGCTCGTTCAGGCTTTGAAATCCTAGGAACCGTGTGGAATCTTCTACTAACCAGCAAAGTGTGGGATTTTCGGAAACAGTTTCTGTGGAACCCACAAGGATAATAAGAAAAAAAAAACAGAAAACAGAACAAGACCTGAAGTGCAGTTTAGAAACCTACGGCTTTATTGATTAAAAAACATGGAAACAGTGAACAATATTCAAGACTGTATATTGTCTGGAACCAAATAAAACAACCATTAAAACAAAGCAAGGCAAGTCGCCCCTTAGTCACGTGACCCTGTAGATGTTGCGACTGCGTGTAGACTACTGGTCCCCTCATTCTTTACTGGCGGTCAGCTTGGTAGGGGTGGGGGTGGGGGTGTGATTGGCGCAAGTGGAAGGGCGAAAGCTGATAGGTAAACTAACCTACTACTCCCAAAAAAAAAACATTGTTCACAAATAAAAACACTGTCACCTAGTACAAATTCTAGCTCTGTTCAGAAATTCCCATTCGCCTAGATAAACGTAGTAAGCTAATACTGTGTTATGAAACTGCTGAGGGTGCTTGATGATCCACGCTATACTACTTTATATGGAATATCTTTGGCTTGAGGGTGGGGCAGAGAGCTCATTACCTGGGTCAAATAATTGCTAACATCATTATTACCGTCACACGCCCCGTATGTATCAGCGCGTCTACCCGCACAGCTTGAACCGCTCAGCTTAACCGAATCAGTTTAGTGTGAAAAAACCTTGGAGTGCAAGCAACCCTCTCTAAGAGCATAGCTGATCATTGCTGGGGTGGTATCCACAACCATAAGCAGCAGCAGCAGCAGCAGATCATATACAGCTCCACCCTAACGGTTCCATAGAAAACGACGCAGTGTGGTACATCTCGTCCCTCAGATTCAATGAAGCAGGCTTCAAGTACAACATAACTACCATAAATTTGCCAGTTCAGGCCAGGGAACAAAAAGAAAACGACACTGCCATACACAATACAGCACACTGTAGAAAAAAAGATGGCGCCTTCCAGGACCATACACCTTCAGTATATGGATTACTGTTCAGTAACAAACTGGTCGTAAACATAAGACAGTCTCGCTTTTTGGGTCTTGCGGTATTTCCTTGAAGCCGCCAAACGACCAAAGTTCACAAGAGACAGAAATGCTTGAAGCACGGTCATAAAACAATGTCACACTACCTTTGTTTTGTTTGTTTTAATACCACCTCAATAAATAAAGTATTTCTGGAATGATAAAATGTATACGAACCACTGTTCTCACTCTTCATAATAATCCAAAAGAAAAAAAGAAAAAAACAATTTTTGTACAAAAATATAAGTTTGTGACATCCAAAACCTTATTCAAGTTTCAAAAAAATAAATATTTCCTTGACGCTCAAAGGTTATTTGACAGCTCCGACACCTGTCTCCAGTACCCCTATCAAATCTGCTCAGCTCAATATGAATATAGACATACATAAATAGAATGATCTATATATGTGTTACAGGAAAGGCATTTCAGTGCACCAACAAATGAGTATAGGAGTTCTCTCTCTCTCTCTCCCTCTCTCTCTCTCTCTGTGTAAGCATCGATCATTGATCGACCATAAAAAAAGAGCAAGCTGTCTTTATGAGCTCTCCAAGGCTAAATATTCCATATTCCTTTACCATGGCATTATTTTTTTAAACAATATACTCTCACTAATATGAAGTAGACTACATTTTTTTGGATACTGTACCAACAACCGCAACTTTTATTTTGGAATCCAATAAAACATATGCAAAAAAAAAAAAATTCAAATAAAATAATAACTGTTATGCTGTACACAGAGGATAAATATTAGACATCATTTACTGTTTCAATTTATGTGCAATTTATGTAGTTCCCAAAAAAAGAACCGTGCCAACATGACACCAGTATTTCAACCTGTACAACAACATAAATACCATAGATAAAGTTTTGCATAAATAAATTGCTTCAGAGTCCATACAAAAATGAAAAGAAGAAAAAAAAAGAACATAAATGCAAAATACTATTGATCAAAAAGCCCTTTGCTGGCCATCTCTGATTACAGCAGAGTCTTTTACACTAAGTTGACCCCGTGCATTCGCGTGGAACCTCGTCCCTTTTGCAAAGCCTAACAATGTGTTGAATGACCACCGCGGTTTAAATTAAGAAGCAGTCGTGGCTTCCAATGTCGCCACGCCACGCTGCAGTTCAAGGTTAACACAGCGTTAATACATGACATTAGGGCACATAACACAGCATCAACCCACTGTTAAAATGTATCTCCCAAGCAAATAATAATAATAATAATCACAAGAGAAAATACAGTGCAAAAGGTCTTGGAATGCTAGAGAATCTTTCGTGTGAGTTCAGGCTCAAAAAATAGTAAATAGGTACCATCAAAAGTGCTGTTTGTTGCACTGTACCCCAAAAACCTTACTCATAGATGTAGATTTTTTTCTTGTGTATACTAATCAATGTCTCAACAGTAAATTAATACTTATAAAAAAGCTGAAACTCTCAGTTCTGTTTTTTTTTTCCTGTATTCACAAATTGCACGATATCAAACAAAACAACAAACGTACAAACAGTATGCTTCAATGTATTATTGAGACACGGTGACCGGACTTCAACAAAATTTCCACTACGTTACGATACAGTTGACATCGATATCTGGGGGTATTTCATTTCATATGTGACAACTTCAAACAGGAACAGCACAAAAAAAAGAGTTTGTTTTTCCTTATGTGACCACGTCACTGGCCATTTGTAAATGTTCAGATTCGCATAATAGTGCATGGTATTGAACAATAATAATGGAAAAAAAAACAAAAAAAAAACCAAACAGCAAAGGTCACCCTGCAGCTGGCTATGACGCTGATAAAAGGGAAAAAAAGGAACAAGAAAATGTATTCCCATCTCCTTCAAGTGGAAAATCGCCTTTTTAGTCATGAGCTGGGTTGATAGTCTTCCTCAGGGGGGAGAAAATCTTTTTTTTTTCCCTTTTCGAGTGCAGGAATCCCCACGGTGAGTCAACGTTTGCGTCCTAAGCCCGTCCGCGCTTGCCCGTGTGATGTGGCGTATTGTTGTTCCCTTACTAAGTCATCCCATGTGTCGGGGTTTGGTTAGTATTGCTGTGTCCCGGTCCTTAGGTTCCCTATTGACCTGATCAAGTTCAAAGTGCAGTCAAACAAGAACACACCATTAAAAACAAAAGCAAGATGAGGTGCGTTCATGATTGTACTCTGTAAATCGCACAGTCTGTAGGTGAAACTGTTTTAGAGTGACGCTCTGAGATTGGAGCCTTGCTTTGGGCCTCCATGGTCGGTGAGCGGATGCTTCCCTCTCTCGCGCTCTCTCCGTTTCTGGAGGTGTCCGTGTCAGTTGGCCCATCTCCACTTTATGCCGTTCGTCTCACGTTACCTCGTTGTTTCTTCACAGCAACGGCTCACGAAGTGACAGCGAGACAAGGTTGCAGGAGAGAGAACGAGAGTTTGGGGAGAGACAGAGACAGAGAGCGCGAGAGAGAGAGAGGGAAAAAAACCTTCTTTTTGCATCTCTCGTTGTTTCAGCAGCTGGTGCTCTCCCCACTTTTGGCCATGGTGGCTGAGCTGACTGCTATCTGGCAGCCATTGGTCACGTGATTCATGACTTTCTGTTTGAGCTGCGCCACCTGCTCCCGCAGGATGCTGGCCGTGGACGCCAGGTCCGAGTTCTGCGTCTTCAGCACCTTTACCTTCTCCTCCAGCCGTGAGATCCGCTCCAGCTTCCTTTTGCGGCACTTGGAGGCCGCGATACGGTTCCTCAGCTTCTTCCGCTCTGCTTTGATCCTCTCCTGGGTCTCCAGGTCAATGGGCGAAAGAGATGGCGGGGAGCTGGTGGGGTCTCCACCGGGTGGGTGAGGAACTTCCGGGACGGTCTGGGGAGCATCCATGCCTCGACCGTGAGGGTGGTGGCCCTGGCCCTGGCTGGAATGGGCTGCGGCATGGGCTGAGGTGCTGTAGGGGATTTGGCCTCCAGGGTAGGAGGAGGAGACAGATAGTTGGTTAGGGTTGTAGCTGCTTAGGTTGGTGTATATGGGCATCTCACCGCCTGGCATGAGGCTCCTCTGGTATGGGCCCTGGACGGAGGCAGAAGGGGACATAGGAGCTCCGACCAGCTGGTTCTGCTTGTGGAGCTCCGCTAAAGCCTTGACGAAGCCGTCTGCAAAGCCTTCCTGTTCATTCGTGGCTTGGTTCCTGTACATGAAAGGGTTGCCAGAAGAACTAGGCGCAGGGCTTGTCGTAACCAGCCCCTGGTTAGACTGGATGATCAGGTGCTCCAAATCCGGAGAGGAGAGCTTCAGGAGGTTCATGTCGGGCGAGGGCATCAGAGCGCCACCAGGGTTGCTGTTAATGCCCAGGCCGTTGGGGTTGATGTTGCCGTTGCTCCCGGCCTGGCCCTGCAACAGCTTCAGGCTGGCGGCGCTTCCCACCGCACCGGGGAAATTATGCACAGCCATGCTCTTCTTGCTCATCATCTTGTGGCTTTGATATCGATCGTAATCTGGAATCTGTCCAAAGTTTGGAACGCTTGGTGTGTCATCGTGATAGAAGGGTGTTTCCATCTTACCCGTCATTGACACAGCAATATGAAATCTTCATAATCTGATTAGGAGGTTTCAGAACTGCGAGACTTTCCACACGAACATAGTCCAGCGAGAGGAAACGTGACCCAAAAAGTTGACTGGAGGACCCCTGTAGAAATATCCAGGATCAGCCCTGTAAAAGAGAGACAGGTGGGATAAATATACACATATATGGAGCAGACCTTGAGTGTGTCAGAGCTGATCACCCCGATCATCTAAAATGATTTCACACCCTGTCGACCTTCAGTGACCACAGCTGAATAGCGAACCGCAGGAGGCTAGCTGTCCTCTCCCAGTGTAGACGGAGGACCTTAATACTTGAAAACGACGCACGTTAACTACAGTTCACTTCTTCTTCTCCTCGAGATGAAGGATGGAGGCTGAGGAGGCTCGTCCTCGAAGCTCGTGCACGTACCGTAGCGCTGTGTAGGCTGTCTGATTATCACGTCGTATCCATTTTAATGAACGTTTTCGTGCGAGTTCGGCGATGAATAATTATTACAGTAACTCTCTACCGCGAGTAGGCTCTTTTTACTGTCTGTGTAGGTGACAGGAAAACCCGGGCGGCCAGATTAGCGAGTTTTAGATCACTGGCGCTTGAGAAATAACCTTTCTATGAAAGAATCCAATGAGTCAAAAGTCCTCAGTTTATGTGTGTGCGTGTGCGATTAGTCAGAGAGCACAAGTGTGACATAAAACGGCATTCAGCCGGTGATACGTTACCCCACGCATCCTGCTTTAGCCGAGCTCTTCGCCGTCAAAAAAAGAAAACAAAAAACACGCGCGACGTCCACCAGAGCCAGAGAAGTGTAGAAAAAAACAAGTCCAAGTGTCCGTTACTGAGGTAAATTTGTGTTTTGTTTATTTTCCGAAAAAAAAGTGACGACGGTTAAAGCTTTCTCCACGTCCACCAGCCTCTCGCCGTTCTCTCTCGGCTCAACTGAGGGACTTTCTGCTCGACTGCTCGGTAATAAACACACGCCCTTTTCTCTCCACAGTTCCTGAAACTCTGTCCCCGTTTCACACCAGCATTGCGACAAGCCACGCCTCCCGGAGCTAGCGATTGGCCGCCGGCGTCCGCCTCATGCGCTAACATCGGCCGTGATTGGTTAGCCAGTAGCCAATCCACTCCTCGACCAGAAGGCGGGCCGCTAGTGGCCAATCGTATCGCGCACGAGGCTGGTCTTGTGTGAAAACGGGTGGGTAAAAAAATAACGTGCGCGCCGCTGTCACACGCCGTACTGACGCCGCCCCATCGCTCTACAGTCTCCTCTGATTGGTTTTGGAGACTGCCGCGCGCGGTGGTTAGGCGGTATAAAATCGCGTTACCTTAGTTACAACCCTCTCTCTCTCCCTCTCTCTCTCTCTCTGTGCCGCTAGTCAGAACTATGTTGTTATAACAGGCTTGCAACAAGTTTAACACGTTTAACAGAGCACGGTCTGATACGAAGGCTCTGATAACCTGTCTTTACCTTTAGTGTGTGACAGTAAATGAGTGGGACACGACTCACTGTAACTGTTATAACTGTTTCATACCAAGACTGGTAAACACATCAAACCAAAACCCTTGTTCGCTCATTGAGAGAGGTTTTACGTACATTTCGAGCAGGTAGAACATATTTAGCTCTCACCTTTATCGAAATTAATGGTCATCTTAGTCCCTAAATGATAGTCTGTGAGTCAACAAGAAGAGGAACCATTGTTCCAGGATGTGTAGTGACAGTAAAACGACAGTACTAATGTCATATCTCTTTTCTTTTAAACCTTTTGACCCAATGCAGCTGATGCTTGCTAGCATTTTTTTTTTTTTTTTTTGCAAAATGAATATTCATTCATTCATTAATTCATTAATAAGTACTATACATTCCTCTAGATGCCTTTCGCAAGATTTTTTTGTTAAATGAAATGAAATTAGGTGCTCAGCCTCAATTACTGTATAATACTTGGTGTCAGTTTACTAGCTCTTTGCAAACTGGCTGTTTTCAAGATGAAAGACACAAGCTAAAAAATGCTAGGCTAGTAAAGTTGCTGACCATTAGTGTTTGACCACTGATCTACAAGTATGGCAGCCTTTCTCTTTGTAGAATTAAAGCCACATGTCAATTTATAAATTTTAAGCCACTAAGAATACTGAGATGCAAGACCTTTTTTGCAAAATGAATATTCATTCATTCATTAATAAGTACTATACATTCCTCTAGATGCCTTTTGCAAGATTTTTTTGTTTTCAAAAATGTTATTTTTTTGTATTTACAAAATGATCAGAGTTTATCAATCAATGGTGTAGTCCTAAGAGAAAAGACCGCTGGGCACATGAACATGGTGGTGTCCCATGGTATAAATTGGATGAAAACAAACCACTGAAAAATGATTATATAAAAATCATAAGCAACTGACAAATGAAACTGTGCTGCTCACAGCTAATGCTTTTCTTCTCTCTGGTTTGTAAGACGGCTGCAAATACGATTTTGTTATATACAAATATACATATACATAAATCGTGGTACATGTATACAGTGAGTATACACAAAAACTAGTACGTGAAAACCCAGTAACAATAAGAAAACTCAGTATAGGCTGTATATGTGCATACACTCCCGACGCACCTGATCTTTATCCTGTACAACACACAGTGCTGTATTACCTGATGTTCAATATCTGAACATAGATCCAGGTACAGCCAGTATTTAACACAAAATAGGATTTTTGATGAGGGGTTGATGAAAATAGATTTGTCTCAAAATACCGTAGTGTTTTTGTACTTTAAAAGTGTAGTTAAATACTTTCTTTGAGGTGTCTATATGACGATCTTGCATAAATGCAAAACGATGCACGCAGCCTCTGATTATTAGATCAAAACCCAGAGATTCAGAAAACTGGTTTAGCACATGGTGAGAAATGTGCAAGTTGGCAACTTTCCAAAAACTTTCATCAGAAACTGCTATAATTCTTAACAGTTCCTGTTACGCCTCTATGTTTGTTTTAGTAGCCTAGGCTAAATCTTTTACTAATTATCAGAATGTTCTAGCTAACTCCTTGACCAATTAGCAGCCCACACTGTTAACATTAGCTTGCTATTCTCAACCTCTATTAAAATTTTTGTCTGATGTGCACAGGAAAAAAGTCATACAGTGTTGTTGTACAACATATTTGTTATTTTCATTAATGTTGTGCTGCAGTGCTATTAAGCAGCAGGTGGTCAATCGATTCACCATTTGCCTTTGTTGCAGCTCACAATTTTCCTCGCCAAGTCTTAAGGCCATCACACACCGGATCACATAGCAGAGCAATACTATAGAATATAATAAACACTAAAAAAATAGGTTCATGTTTGTTTTTACACACTTAAAAAGGTGGTTCTTCAAGAGTTTCTTGGTAAAGAAAATGGGTTTATATAGCACCAAACAGGGTTATTATATTTTTCCAAGCTTGCAATAGTAACTATAGAAGAACTCTATTTGGTGCTATATTTACACCTTTTCAAAAAGGTTCTATATAGAACCTTTTATAGCACATTGTCAATCAATATAGAACCTTTTATAGCACATTGTCAATCAATCTCGAAGAAGGCTGTCACAGTGCAGAAACCTTTTAATCATGCAGGGGTTATTTGAGTGTGCATGGTTCTGTATAGAACCATTTTCATTACTAAGGAACCCCTGAAGAGCCATGTCTTTAAGAGTGTATAAATGAAATGAAATGAAATGAAATAATACTTGGTGTCAGTTTACTAGCTCTTTGCAAACTGTCTGTTTTCTAGAAGAAAGATAGGAGCTAAAAATGCTAGGCTAGTAATGTTGCTGAGCTAACAGACCATTAGCGTTTGACCACTGATCTAAAAGTATGGCAGCCTCTCTCGCTTTGTAAAATTAAAGCTACATGTCAATTTGTGAATTTTAAGCCACTAAAAATACTGAGATGCAAGACCTTTTGTCAGGCTGTCATGGGGAGTCCCAGACGCCACAACTGTGTTCTTTGATTACCTCACACTACATGTGCGATTCTTCATTCCCAACACTCATTTTCAGGGGCATAGAAGCTTTGTGAAGTAATTTCATTATGGTCATAAATGCAACAGATTTGTGTTTGCATCCATTGTGGGATCCCCATGGCAAATCATGCAGTTCTGGCTACAAGTGGCAAACCCTGACTATTCAAACTAGGCCTTCAGTTCATGAAATAAATCTTGAAATCTTGAAAGGAAACACCCACCTTTACCTTTTCTGCTAGTGCCCTTAGGGCTAATAGTTTGTTATTGCTAAGCTACCAGCGATTCACTGAACATTCTTTGGCAGTTCTACTGTATATTAAACATTGACATTTAGCTTGAAGCTTCAGACATGTTAGCATACAGTTTCACAGTAAATTTGAGAAAACCACAGAGAAAAGCAATTCCTCATTGGCCAGTTTTCCTGCTGGCCATTTTGTTTCTATCCAGAACGTTACACTGAAACAAGATTAGCACTGTATTGCTTACTGAGTTTAAAAGCACAGCATGATTATACTCTATTGAATAAACTTTAACTAAAAATTTCAGGCATGCATTTTTTGCTAGTTCTCAGAAGTCATTAGGCCTAGAAGGCCCTGAGGGCTCCTCACCGGTGGCTTCATGAAAACTCTCTCGGCTTTTTCCTTGGCAGCTTACAGATACGGCCTAAAACACAGACTCCCAGACTGCAAAACCTTTGCAGTCTGTTCTGTCTCACTGTCAATAGTTCCACTCCTGTAGTCCCAATGTTAACAGGTGATGGGTAAGAATAGCTACTTTGGGTTTTCATATTTCCAGCAATGAAAGACCTCAAGGTTAGGCCGGGCTTGAAGGCTTGAGGACAGTGTCAATGCCCAAAGCAAAAACATTTTTGCCCCGGCCTGGTCAGCCAACCAGCCCACCACTGGCCCTGCGGGATGGCTAGCTCTCACCCGTCTGCATTAGTTAACTGCTCCAAAGGTGATTTGCTTCAGGTTAGTATTCGGCCCGCTACTAGCACACATGCAGGCTCAGTTATACACCTTCACGGGGCACGCCGCTACATTATTAATGATGATTGCTAGCTTTTCAGCCTTTTTTTCCCTCCTTCACACGGCTTCCTTCAAGGTCAGGTATCTAGCCTGGGGTGGCTAGCTGTTTCAGATGATTAGCTGAAATGAACGTGCGCAGCAGCCTAGCGCTCAGCTTTCGATGAGGGCTTTTAGCGCACAGAGAGGAGAGAAGTAGGTAAGGGAAAAAGAACTGATGTGATGCACTGAGACAGAGCTGCGGAGGAATAAACCCAAAATATGCCCTTCTCTGACCTCTCGGCCACAAGGTGAGATTCAAACCGCTAAAAGAACCCTCCACTTTCATCTACCAGTCTGTAGCTCACTGAAGAGAAGGGATTTGGCAACAGATATCTAGACATTACACAATGCTGTGCAAAAGTTAGAGACCATTCTTCATTTAGTGTGGCCACTCTTTACCTTTATTACAGCTACAGAGACTCACTTTCAGTTTCTCAAAGAAATCTGCAGCCATGCCCGCAAAGTTCAGTCTTAGAAGCTGGTTTAGCAGTTTTAACCTCTCAGCATCTAAATAATCCTAAACACTTTCAGTGATGTTGAGGTCTGGACTATGGGGTGGTCAGTCCATTGCCCTGAGAACACCAGCAGTTTGTTTGTTTGATGTGTCTCGTTTTCTCGGTGAGGAGCTTCTTGACTGCTGCACACCCTTGCAGGCCCGTAGCGTTGAGTTGCCTTCTCACAGCAGAAAGATGGACAGAAACATCTGTGGATGTGTTCAGATCTGAAGGAAGAGTGACCTTGATGTTCTCCTCACTCTCAAAAAAGTACTGTTTATCTGATTGTGTGCCCAGGTGATTACTAGGAGTATTTTTTCCCCTTTAGCGTTTAATGATCCAGTTTTCTTCCTTTTTATTACATTTTCATCTGTTTTGCCTTTACATCTATTTTCCTTTCTCCTTCTTTAAATACAAAACATCCATGGCTTGTGCAAAAGTTACAGCACATTTTATATTAAATGTTGCATTGTTGTTAAACTCCGAAAATAAATAATTAAAAAGAAATTAATAAAAAAGAAAAAACATACTGCAAAAAGTATTTCAAGTGTCCATATTATGGAAAACTGAATTTCCCCCACTTTGATTGAAGTCAATTTTTTTTTATTTGTTTTGAACTTATTTACATAAGCTCACCAGACAAAAAATTAGTTACCTGTGACTGAAACGTACCTAATAGCGTGTAATACCTCCGCGAGCACAAATAACAGCTGTGACTGGATTTGCTATGCAGTGGGCAAGTTACTGGATGTAGACATCAAGGTTCAGCCACTCCTCCATCAAAGAATTAAGCAGTTGGGCCAGATTTGGTGGATGCCTTCCTTGGCACAATCCTGAGGAGAATTTCCCGTAGACTGGGATTTTAGCCACTGCTGGTAGACCCGTATGACTGTGCACTTCCATACACCTGCAAAGTCATCTACTTCGTTCACACTATGGTCTTTGACACGCACAAATGCAGTCAATGCTTTTAGCCAATCATTAACATGACCCATTTACCAGACATCAAACGAGACATTCACTGCACTGTCCCAAATCTTCTCAATCTATGAATCCCATCACACACCCAGGTATTTTATAACCCGATCATCCTCATGCAACACCATCTTCAGGAGCCTGAAGCTACTACCACCTTAAACACACAGCAAGGTGACTGTTTCTTTGTCCAGGTGAGCTTATATCCACCCATTCAGCCTATAGCAGTTTAGCTCTGTCCACTCATATTGAAGATCTAAGGAATGTTTATCTCTGCGTGTTTTTCTGAATGAGGTACAATGCAGGAATGTTACCATTTCAGAGATATATTGATTAGATTTAAGTTGCTTTCATTTGTTAGCACATAATGTTTTGCTGGGCGTGAAGGAGGAGAGTCATCTGCCCATTGGCTTCTATGTGTGTGTGAAGTCAGGTTTTCGATGATGGAGCACAGTTAAACACTACTGAGGCAGCAGATTGAGATGCGGTTCAAATAAAGTTGTAGTATTTCTTAAATATCGAAAAAAAACATTGAAAAACATTTAGATTATAATCAGCACAGCTTTTTCCCCTTAATGCTTAACTGATGAAAACTTTTATTTCCACAAACTTGTTGGCAAAATAGCCAGTTAATAAAGCGTCCTCTTTAGGAAGCATGTAGAGAAGTGAAGTTAGCGTAAAATGCAATCCAGTTAAGAGCCAAAAAAAAGGGCTGGGGGTGGGAAGGGGGGGCTAATAAACCAAAACTTCTCCATTAAAAAAAGCATGCAATTTTAGCATTTTCAAAGGCGCACGCCAGCTCAGTTTCCATTTCAGAAATACTCTGTGAAGAAGATGATGGTATAATCTTTCAGCGTATGAGCCTCTGATGGGCACAGAGTTTTGGTGAGGGGATTGAGAAAGTGCTGTGCACATGTTCCTCGTGTCAAATAGCCGTCTCCTTTCTTCATTCTCCACTTCTCTCGCCCTGTCCATTTAGGACGGAGGCACCAACCTAAATGCCTTAATGGCGGCCACCTTACAGTGATGAAAACGAAAGCCAAGCCTCTCACCTCCTTCTGGTTTTAAAGACTGCTGCAGGCCTGCTATTTATCAGCAGCAGCAGCCGCTACATTGTATGCAATCTCTTTGCTAAGTAGCAGCCAATGCCAGACGGGCAGAACTGCATTGAATGCTATTGTGCTAAAGAGTCCATTAGCTTTTTCAACTCCATTCACTTCATTCAGCTAGTATATAGGTTTTCAGATGGTGTTTTGCAGTCTCAGTCTCCGAGTTATGATGGACTCCTCATGTAAAGAAGGCGATGATTAGCTTTTCTTTTCTTTTTGTTTCTTTTTTTGCTTTAAAGTCTTCCAAGACTTCTACAAGTCCAGATTACATAATCATCATTGAGACTTAACGTTTCCTTTAATGATGTGTTTTCCACACTTTCAAGCCTTATTGGTCGGAATCTAACCACACAGCACTTAAAAGGGAACGCCACTGATTTGTCAAAATCTCTCTATAATTAAATGGTTGAGATGTAAACAAAGTCATTCAGTGTGGTTTGCTATGAAACACCCCGCACTAGATTCAGAGGGGATTACAGTGGTGGTGATAGGAACCAGACATCCGAAGCCTCTCAAAGCTCCCTCACAGAAGGTTATACGGTGAAATGGTTACACCTGAGACTCTGTTTTACGATAGTTTGTTGGGGATATCAATTTTGACTTTTTTAAAATGCATTTTTAAAGACAGTCCCCAAAGAAAACATATTTTTTCAGATATACAATTTGAAGGACCATGTAGCTTCACTGGTGGTTTTGGATAATAACCCCTGGTTCCATTCACCGCCACTCTAAAGAAACCAGAGTCAGCAAGTTTATCTACAATGAGCCATTTCACTTTACATATTTAATAGTCTCAATAGCTAATAATGCATAAAATATCATCATTTGGCATGAAACTGACTTCTTATAGTCTGTTTTTGTTTCTTACTTTGTAAGTAACTAGGCTTTCTATATTGTATTGACTCACTGAAGTTGTAGGGGAGAGAGGAGCACATAGTAACAAGTGGTAACATATAACACGGATGTTATGTTGTTAAACAGGATTGAGCAAAACTTGCTTTTGGTCATCTTGTATTCTCGAAACATCATCATCTGCAAGTTTTGACCTTTGGAGATGATGTGGCGACTGAAGATTCACCCTGAAACCTGTTTTTAGTTAGGTGTCTAGCCCATGTATGTCATTATTTTGCCATCATATTTGATTCACTTTCTTACTGGCAGAATGTTGAAGCACATAAACAACTTACAGAGAGAGCAGGCCAGGCTAAAGTCCAGCCTCCACATGGCAGGGTGCTACACTCCCAAAGTAAACAATCAGAGAAGTCAATGTCCGTATAGGAAAGTCTGTTCACTCGGTGGCCATCTTTGCAGTGCTTTCAGGCAGTTATTTACACCCAAACAAGACCCAGACTCCTGTTTGAATTAGGAGAGTCCAGTTAAAAAGGTCAAATTACTGTTTCAACATGTTTAAAATCACTGACACTGACAAAAACAGAATTTTTGGGCTTGTTTTGGCTACTGCGTTTGTACAGATCTGTAAAATTAAAGCAACTTGCACCACATTATTATCAACCCTTCCCTGCTCACAACATTTTCCTGAAAGGCTTGATTTTCTCTCAGTAAATGGATGCCTTTTTGAGCAGTCAGACAGCATGGCCAAGCTGGTGAACTAGCATGACCAAGCTGATCATGACCAAGCTGGCCATGACCAAACTGGTCAGACAGCATGGCCAAGCTGGTCATGACCAAATTGGCTGGACAGCATGGCCAAGCTTGTCGAACATTTTCTTTGTGCTGCTGGTCATGCTGGTCTACCAGCTTGGCCATGCTGTTCAGCCAGTTTGGACAGCATGGCCAAGATGGATGACCAACATGCCCAGAACTACCAAATTGGTTGCCACCGAACTGGTGGTTAACCTGTGTGGTCATGCTGGTCCTAGTATCAAATCATGTTGATCGACCGGCTAAACCATCAAGCTCAAATGAATACACACACTATTGCTGGTCTATCAGCTGGATCTGGCAAAGCTATTTTTTTCTGCAGTGATATTGATTTGGGTGCGCTACTATAAATCAAATTATTTCAATTATTTAATCCCAAAATTCTTTCTGTTTGTTTCTATGATAAATTATTTCTTGCGTGGCTATCAAAGGGGAGCTTAAACCCACTGCTTAAAGCAATGGCTTGACCTAAAAACAGCAGTAGCAGCCATCTTGAATTCTGCCTGTTCTGTTTTTTCAGGTTTATAGATAACAATGTGTCATAGAGTGTCTGAAACCACTTACACAAGTCTGTTTGAGATTACTGAACATCTTGGCATGAATGGAAGCAGTACGGGATGTTTTATGTGTGCAGTTCTGTGTGCAGTACAATGCTGTTTGCTGAGGTATAAGCTCCCATTACGTGGTTGGCTACATTAGCCTCGTAGCTTGTAACTAAAGAAGCAAACTTTAGCTTAGCTGCTGTATTACATTCATGGCAAAAGGTGAAAGGAGTAAATTTGCCTTTGAGCCAGACCATCGCTTTGAGCCACACCATCACAGACGTGCTCCCAAAGCATCAATCCTTGCAAGCTTTTACCTTTAGCATACATATTAGCCTGGACGTGGTGGGAGAAGTGTTATTCCTGCGGTCCATTCACGAGACAACACCATAAAAACACCATAATAGACGAGCTGGAAAACAAAGTGCGCCTCTCCTTAGGCCGAGCCTATGTTTATTTACCATTTGGGTTGCCACAGATATTAGTGGAATAAATGACCGTGTTCACGATGAGAGGCTTTTGAACAAACAGCCAATGAGGTAGTGTCTGAGTGCGTAGAATAAACACGCATTTGTGTCTAGCTCTGAGGAGTGGCTGGTCAGCCGCCAGTATGTGTGTGTGTGTGTGGGTGTGTGCGTGTGTGTGACTGATTACAGTGGCTGCGCTCTCAGACTGACAGCTCCCACTAGCCTCTGGGCAAAGCTATAGCCTGAGGAGGTGCAGTAGCCACAGCATGGAATTTAAAAGGGCCATGTTTAAAGGGGCATTCTGGCCTAAAACTAGCATTTAATATGTTTTTGTCGAGCCGCATTCTGTGGCTCAGGTTTGCCTTCCTTGGCCGCTTAGGTTTGGCAGATTGCGTATGTTTCTGTAAGGTTCTCGTCAATCACTACAATACCCAGCACGCATTACACAAATACACCATGCAGCCATCTGGGAATTCCTCTATAGCAATAAAGAAATCCTCCGGTGTAAGTCTAAAATAGAGGATACACTGTAAAAGAATCAGTTGTGTTTTATCTTATAGAGTTAGTAATCTGGTTGCCTTAAAATGTTGAGTTCAGTGAATTTCTAAATGTCAGTTTATGTAACAATAATAAAAATATATATATATTTTACATACTGTTAATTTATTATTTGAAGATCTGTGAACTTTTTATTAGGATTTCAACTTGATGACAAGTTATTGTTGCACATACATGTTAAGGAAACCGGGTTGCCTATTTTCAAAATTAAAACAATGAATAATTTTTTGTACAGTGTACTAATTTGCCCCAAATTTCCAAAATCTCCAGTTTACATTGTATGTAAATTTCATGATGAATGGACCAAAAGAAAAGAAAAGTCCCAAAAGGCTAGTTCCATTGACTTGTATTAAGAGTAAAGTATACTTTTTCTTTCTCTAGTGACATTTTGTTTTCTTCTGACAGCAGCGAAATACAGGTATAATATCTGGCTTCCTTCTGTATTAGCCAGCTAGTGCAGAAAAAAAGTCCCAAATTCAATGTATTGGATCCAAAATGCTTGTATTTTTTCAAAAGTTTTTCCCGCCTTCAAGATGCATCAGTAGAAGGTGGTTCCCCTCGTCTTTCGATTGGAAATTTCCATTCTCCTCTGTAGGAGGCCAGTAGGCATCTTTTATAACCAATGGAGATGGTTTAGATTTTCAGTTGTGCCCCTTTAAGGTGTGAATGAATGCTTTAAATAAAGCCTTACAAATGGGCTATTGTGGAGACTTTTCTTCAAATTTGCATCAGATAAATATTATATTCTTCATCAAAATGTGTCTTATAATAAAAGTAGGATTGTCAAACATTTGCAGTTATGAATCATCATAATAACATACAATTTTTACCCAAATTTGCAAGAGCAAGATTCCAATCAAAAAGGCATGAATTTTGTTATTGCTGTATGAATGGACAAAATACATTCACTCAAATATGTTTATTTAAAATTCAGATACGAGGTTTTGTTCTAAAAGCAGTGATATATTTATGGTTAATGTAGCCTTCAGGATTGCAGCCTCTAGCTCTTGTTCACCTTGTGCATCCTTGTTACAGTGGTGTCTCTTGAGGGAAGTGGAGCTTTCCACTGTGTTGTTGCTTCTGTTATTTTGCTGTAGTTGATTTATTTGCAGGTCTCAAGCATTGTTCTGCTGAAGGTGCCAAAGTTCTCGCTTTAAAAGCCATTTACAAGCTAGTGAGAGAATCGCAGATTCTGCCATATCACCATGCAGTGCACTTCAGCTAGGCTTCAGCCTGGAACTGCTACGGGTGGTTTGAAGGGATGGTTCAAATATGAACTAGTTTGTAGTGTTAGTAATTTATTTCAGTGATGTGTTACCAATACATTAACTTTGGCAAACCCAAATAAAGCTTTCATTTATTAACACATATGAGCTACATATGTGTAATTTACTAATTTATATTTACTTTAGTATCATTTGAACACCATAACTGCATGGATAAATGGACCAACAAAAATGGCCCAAAAGTGCTTGGAAAAAAGTCTGGTTCCACTGACATACATTAAAATTAAATTAGTTTTTTTGCCCTCTCCTGTACATGTATATACCATGTCTCCTGTGTATATAATATATATATATATATATATATATATATATATATATATATATATATATATATATATATATATACATATTATATATAAAAGGTGACCGCATAATTCCATGAGTGCTATTTTATTTTTATTATATTCACTTTTCATAATAAAAGCATTAAGCTAAGAATAAGGAAACCTTCTATGTGTAGCAATGTCTAAACTTTTGACTGGTACCGTATATGAATGCACGAGTCAGAAATAATGAAACAAAACGTAAGAGGCGTTTTAATGCAAATATAGCGGACATAGCAAGGTTAGTCATGTCAAGGTCACCATTTCCCAAAAGGGTCTAAAAGCGTTTATAGCTACTAATTAAAATATATTTCCAAAAGAACTTAAAACCATCACATGGCTTGGACTTCATCCTTGATCTGTACCAGTACTCCACAGTTCTCCAGCTGGGATTGACACAGGCATTTATAATAGCCAATCATTTATAGACCTGATTGAATTATGCTGCTGTTAAAACAACCTTCTAATTGCTACTAGTAAGAGTCGACTCATGTTACTGAAGTGGGATCTAATTCACATAATGGAGGTGGCTGGGCTATTATCTTGGATTGCTGCATGCAGTTTGTTTTCGCTCTCTCGCGCCAGACTTGTTTTACGGCACCATCCGTCAAGCCAAGTTAGAGCCGAAAGCCCCTCGGTCTGTGTTAGATGAGGGGTTCTGTTGGTAAGCATGATCAGATAGAACACTTGAGGTCCACATTTAAGGTTAAACCTCCGAGGCTTTGTCAGATTGCTTAAGTACAATAGCATCAGGCTACTGGGTGAACAGTGAGCTGAATGGCATTTCTCATTTGAGTGCTGATCAAAAGAACCTCCACTCAATCAAAGCTCTATATTCTTTGTATATTTCTCTGTATTTGGTTCATTAAGAATCTACATGAACGCATAGTCTTCTCTATAATATCAGCTTGCAGCAAGTTATTAATCATTTCAATCTGCTTCATCTGCTGGTTCTGGTCAATAAGTCTCAAAAACAGAAACTGGAATCTATTTGCGCCAAAACCCCAGGACTTCCCGCTCAGCTCATTGCTACTTTATACAAGCATCAAACTCTAAGGCCATACTTCACGCAAGTATGCGAACACAGTTTCATGCATTGTTGCATTTTAAAATGTGTCATGGCGCATTTCATAATCTCAACATTCTGAGTGCTACAGCAAGGGATGAACATTGGACCGCAATGCACTAGAACCACATTCTGGGAGTGAAGGTTAAGGCTGGATAGTTCAGATCTTGGAAACACTGGTGCTTATTTTATACAGAAACCACTATTCAGATGTTCTAAAGAACTCTGTTCTAAAGTGTGTTGATTAAGTGAAGGGTCTGTTGAACGCACCTCAATTCAGGCTACAGCCCATTCAGCCAAGGGAAAGTCATGGTGCTGCAGCAGGGCCCACCTATCCAGTCTCTATAGTTTAGATTGGCAATATGTCGTTCATAGTGGGCTCTAATCGTCATGCCCCTTTCTTGGACAAAACAGAAGTTGCAATGTGTTTCTAAATTTGTACTTTGAACTAACGGGTATAAATTACTAGCTCTATGCTGAAGAGTTGCTGTGCGGCTGGTAATAACTTCAGGCTGGTAGTAACTTCAGGCTCCTGCAGATGACTGACAGACAGTTTTTATGACTGACAGACAGTTTTTATCCACAAGCCATCAGGCTTGTGAACACCTCCTCCCCCCTTCCGCTCTGAAACTGGCTGAACTCTGAACTCTGACTCTGACATGCACCCATTAATATGAGCCCAATATATATTCTGCTGCTACACCATACTGTTTACTTTTGTACTTACACAGCGCACTTTACACATGCATATGCACTTTACGCACAACTTGCACATGCATCCATACAGTACAGTATATATGTATATATGTGTGTATATATATATATATATATATATATATTCTTATTATACTTCTTATTTTTCTCTCCTTTTTATATTGATATTTATTTTTTAAGACTGTCGTGAATGGAGGAACTGCAAAGTAAGAATTTCATTGTACAATGTAACTGCTTGTTATGCTGTGCATATGACAATAAAACTCTTGAATCTTGAATGGCGTTGCATGAGGATGATCAGGCTAAAAATACCTGCGGGGTGTGCAACGGGATTCATAGATTGAGAGGAGGAGGTACAGTGAATGTCTTGTTCGATGTGTGGAAAATGGGTCCAAAGCAGATGTTAATGATTGGCAGTAAGAGCTGATTGCATTTGGTCGTGTTAAAGGCTATAGTGTGAAGGAAGTAGCTGAATTTGCAGGTGTATGGAAGCATATGATCATACGGGTCTACCAGCAATGGCTAAAATCCCAGTCTACAGGAAATTCTCCTCAGGATTGTGCCAGGGAAGGCATCCACCAAATCTGGCCCAACTGCACAATTCTTTGATGCAAGAGTGGCTGAACATTGATGTGGCCTACATCCAGAAACTTACCAAGTCCATACCAAATCAAATCACAGCTGTAGATACTGATGTCCATTTAAGACACTTCTGACTATTCAGTGGGATTTTACTACACCAACTTGACGCTGGGAGACTAAAAGGACTCAAGGTGAAGTAAATGTATCTTTTTTAATGTTTTGTTTGCAGTATAAATGACCTCACATAGTTTATAAATGAGCCAAAGAGGCTAATTCAGTTCTGGCAGTTTCCTTTTGTAGTCCTATTGTACATTACGATCTATGGGAAGCATCATTTATTTCCCTCAAAGAGGGGCAGAGATGTGTTGCAAGCCAAAGTTCCTTTCTCCTGGTCAGCTTTCAGAGCAGCTGGACGAGGCTCTTGCAAAAATGGTTTGCTCACATAAACACAGATACGATACATCATCACCTCTTCATTCCCATAGAACAAGTAAAGCAGCTCATACTCCTCTGCTGTCCACATGTTTCACTGTTGTGGTTGTTGGAATAACAATAGATCCTGTTTAAAGATGGTCAGTGTCCCCACATGATTACTCAGTGATTCAAGCACCACAGTAACATAAGAACGCACAGTGAGCTTGAGTTTGCGATGCAGCGGTCAATCGTCATCAAGTGCATTCAAGTACTTGCACCGAGTGAGTGAATGTTCCTGGTCTAGGCAAATGCAGACTTCTTTTGTGACCCCTCTCATGCTGTCCAACCAGCCTTTGATCCACTGCTATAGGTGAAGAACTGTCAAGTGGATACTGGATACTTCCTGCCTCCCTGCTCTGAACTCATTGTTATCCAGGAAAATACGGTTTTATTCTGAAGACGCAATCAAAATATGAAATTAACTCACTGAATTGTATGTTTTCCGACCACTCAGGATGTCCCTGCCCCATTGCTGCTCAGAGCTCATTATAATGGTGCTCATCTAGCCAAGCTAGCCTTTTCCATACCTCTATTCACCCTTTGAATCCCACTGATTTTGACTGAATTCTCCGTTCTCTATAGCCATCAAAAAACATGGTTAAAAAAATTCCATCAAGCCAAAATATATATACACCCTGCTCTCATTTACTCAGTCTGTCCCTTTATTCCTCTAGAAAGGATTTTTGGTCAAGTTAAATTGTCAAGTTAAAGCCATTAAAGATTCAGGGCAAAGCTTATTCATTCATTCTGGTAGCAACGGCACTTAAAGTAGGGAAAATGCCAGTACTCCAATTATTATAAGTATTCTAAAGTTCTACAGTGAAGATTTAGCTGATTTTCACAAGATACCTTTTGACAATTTACAAAAGCTACTAATTTTATCATATACAATAATAGCGATATATGTGTAATAATTGAATAATCTATATAATGATATATATTTTGTATGTACTGTGTGCAGATGTAAACAAGCCAAGATTTCCATTGTGTAGTCACTACATATACAATATCACAATCAGAATTAGAATCTTTATTTCAGCAAGTATGTCACACATACAAGGAACTTGTCTTGGTGAGATGTATGACACGTAACAAGGACAAAGACTGTTAGCAAGTCTTACTGTACTTACTCTTAAAAGTATTACTCTAAGGGAAAACAACAACAACAACAACAACAACAACAACAACAGTAATGATAATAATAATAGATATAAGAGCCAGAAGAGGTGCTAAGAAGATATATGAATATCTGTACTATAAGTACTAGGATATTCTGAGTAGACATATAGACTATTATGTTGTCTTGTGTTACTCAGTGAAAGCAAGGCTTATTTAAAACATAGCTAATCTTAATCAGAAGGCAGTGTTGCTTATTTATTTATTTATTTATTTAATTTGGGTGACAAACATTTTGGTGAAATAAACATAGCACAATTGAAATTTTGTAAAATGTGTTCTTTTTGAGTAAACAGTGAACAGACGTGCTGATAAATACTATCTGTGCTGTTCGGTTGCTGATACAGTAACCCAGTGTTGCTTGCCATTGGTTTCTGCATGTCCAAGGTCCTGAGGGAACTTGAATTTGAGGGAGTAACTAGATCGGATACGACACCAGAAACTTCTGTGCTAGTACTCAAAAGGTCATGGGATGCCAAAGAGTAAAATGCAGAAGAGCACTGGTCCACTTCGAACACTGGATAGCACTCACTAATGTTCCTATCTTTTCTTCCATCCTCCCATAGTGGGCCACTGACTTCTCTATTGCTTGGACTTTGGAGCTGAAACCTCTAAATCATAAGTAAAGATTCAGGTGTTGACCCAGAACACATGACTGTATTTCATAGTAAGGGCTCCCATCTCACTAAACCTGCTGTCATGTTTTTGTCCTTTCTCCTAGAAAGCCAGTGATTTCACTCGACCTGATATTTCTAATGCTATTTTCAGCTATAGTCTAAAAGTACTTTGTCAGTTGAGCCTAAAACGTCTGTCTTGACAACTCGTGACAGCATATGGGACCTGCTATGACATGTTTAAGTTCAAGCAAAATGGTAGCATCTTTGACATACCATGTATGTAATTCCACGTATTTCAGTTTTACAATAATTTCTTAAATTTTCAAACTTGACAAAGAAGTTTTGAGTTTCCATGATTTATAATAAGCTTTGGGAAGTCACGTTAAAGTTCACTCAAATGTTTTGTTAGGAGAACCTTGACTGGAAGGTGTTAATTGGATTCTTCAATTGTTTTTTGAAGATTGAAAAAAATAAATGGAATATTCAGAATGTAAAGTAGAAGTTTCCAAACATTCCTAGTCACAAGTCAGGAACTGTCACAAGAATCAACATCCCAGTCTATTTATAACATGATTTTGCAAATTCACTGACATGATAGTAGTTGATTAGTGGTATCTGATTGGGTATTATCCAGCCCATGAGAGGTTGAGCTTTTCATACTCTGGTCTTCAGTTTAGTGGGCCACCTCATTCTCCACATGACTCATGCTCTCTTCTGGTTGCCACAGAAACATTGGTTGAATGTCAAGTTTGGACACGGTGCCGATTTAGAGGCATCAAGTGCACAGCGATGGCAGTAGACAGCTCAATGCTACCAGCCATTGAAAATAGCCATTGAAATAGCAATAAGAATAATCTGAAGTGTGAGAACTGGTATTGTTTGTCGTTTCATATTCCAAGGGATTGACTCATCTCCTTTCATCATTTTTCCCAACCTGAATAAGGTCACCTCACCCACATTTAGTTACATCTCAGAAATCCACACTGCCTCTTTTTGGGCGTATTTTTTGACACATGTTCTATCTTGCTATAGTAACCCTATGCCAGTTTATGCTAAGCTCTAATGAGTCCGCAGTTGGGTGAAGATTAGACTTGTAAATAAGGTCAAGACTTTGGATCGAGTGTTCTGTTTGGCAAAAAGACCATTTAGACTCCTCTGCTTCTCTGAAGTGAGCTGTGAAAACATCAGCATTGGGCGTGTTCCTCCTTAAGCTCCTGGCCACGTGCCGTGACTGCTCTGCTCCCAGTGTCAGTCAAAGTCCTCTAACAAGGCCTGGCAAGAGCACTTTTGATTTATGCTGGGTCTGCTCAAAGACAGACAGAGACTAATTACTCACAACAGCTCCCATGCCGGCCGAACACACAGTGGCCAGTGTGTCACCAGACAGGGCTTGGTTTCGCAAACCCACCACAGCTAAACTATAATCAGAAAATGGTGGAGAGAGGATACTGACACTTGCTGGACCAATTACATTACTGATGATTTGTTGTGCTATGACAGTTTTGGGAATACTGGTAAGTGCCAAGTGTCTGTTTTTCTGCTTTGGTCCTTTTGACCCAGCACTAGGGCATTACTAATTTTATAAATCCTTCCAAACATCTAAACCCGAGTAGACTTAGAGTGTTCTTACATATTTGTTGGGTTTAAGTAAAGTTCAAATTTCAAATTCATGCTTTTTATTTAACAGATTTTGTCCACGATTAAATGCTGCCACAGTCAGACTACAGTCAGAGAATTTTGTGAGGCTTCGTTCAGATTCAGATACAATTTTGCCAGGCTACAATCAGATTTGGACAAAATTTTGTCAGCCTATGGGTTTGGTCAGAAATTTGTTGCCCCACAGTCAGTTTCCAACAAGAACTTCATAGGTTACATTCAGGTTTTGGCAGAATTATGTAACAGTCAGATTGGGACATAAAGTTTTTGGGCTATAGTATGATTAAAATAGAATTTTACTGAGCTGAACTGAGGGTCGAGTTTGGAACATAATTTTGTAAGGCCACAGTTTAGAGCTGAATTCTGTTGGGTTACTGTTGTGTTTGGTGTCAGCTGTGGTATCAACTGTGTCAGGCTACAGTTGAGTTTGGCTTTGATTTTGTCAGGCTGCAGTAGAGTTTCAGCAGAATTTTGTTGAGCTGTAGTTGAGTTCAGTGAGAATTTTGTCAGGTTACAGTTGATTTTGGATCTGTTGGGATCAGACTGAAGTTTGTTGGGCTACCGTTAAGTTTGGCTAGTTAAATTTTGTATTTGAGTTTCATCAGAATTTTGTTGGGCTCTTTTGTCAGACTACAGTTTAGTTTGGATCAGTTCGGATCAGACTGCATTTTGTTGGGGTGTAAGGTTCGGGTCAAAGTATGACGCATGCCGATGAGGCTATAAGGGTTTATTACAAAATCACAATCCGATTCAGAAACAAGCGAAGGGTCGATACGAAGGCAGACATACACAAAAAGGGCAAAACACCAGCGAGTACACAGAGGTGTTAAAGGCTTGGTATACACTGAACTGAACTGAACACAACTTAAATAGACCATGAAACAGGTGAGAACAATCAGTAATCTGGTGAGGCCGATCTGGGATAAGATGCCGACTGCAAACTGGAGGTCACATGCTCACCCCAGGTATCCTGGGAAATGGAGTCCCCAGGAGCTCTGTACTGAGTCAGATGAACATGTGACATGGGGATACAGTTGGGTTTGGATAGGGCTTTGTAGTTGAGTTTCGTTAGAATTTGTAGGGCTGTAGTTTAGTCTGGTTATTTTGTCTAGATGTAGTTGAGTTTGGTTAGAATTTTGTCAGGCTACAATTAGGCTGGATAAGTTGGGATCAGACTAAATTATGGTTATAGAGTTTTGTAGTTAAGTTTCATTAGAATTGTGTTGGACTGTAGTTGAGTATGGTTTAGACCCGAGGAGGATGGGTTCCCCTTTTGAGTCTTGGTTCCTCTCGAGGTTTCTTCCTTTGAAGTGAGGGGGTTTTTCCTTGCCTCTGTCACCCTTGGCTTGCTCACTGGGGCTCGAACACCAGATTCTTTGTAAAGCTGATTTGTGACAACATGTGTTGTAAAAGGGACATATAAATAAATGTTGACTTGACTTGACTTTAGAATGTTGTGAAGCTGCAGTTGAGTTTACATCAGTTGGGCTCAAACTGAATTTTGTTGGGGATGCAGCTGGGTTTGGATAAAACTGTTAGGCTATGGTCTGGGTGAGATGTTAAACTTGGAGCTGAGGGTCAGGTCAGGCAGGGCTCGCCTATAAAATGAGCTTGGACAATTTTGGGTCTGAATTTAAACTGCCTGATTAAAACTCTGCTAGTTAACTGCCTTACTTGCAATATAATTAATGCCTCTGTTGAATTTTTATGCTTCTTTACCAGTGATTAACTTAGCCACATTCTTCCTACAGTTCAGGTCATTTAGTAGAATCATTCTATTCAGTGCTCGTACTGGTCCTCGCCATCTCTAGATTGATGCTGGGCTGCAGGCCAGTAGTGTCTCCACGCGCCCCTGGCCTTGGAAGGGCCAGATTACTGCTTCAAGCCTCTTAATAAAGTGATCGGCCAAGCGTCATACACTCTAATTGAGCCTGTGAAATGAAAAGGGAAGATGTGATGGAGAGGGTGGAAGGGGGCGATGGTGGGTGCTTGCTCAACACGCCAGTGTTTACTGAAAAAACACAAGAACTAATACGACCACATTCTGGTGCCCGGACATAAGGCCCTTTTCGCGTCCGCCGCTCCGCCAATTGGTGCTTGTCCATGCACTGTCCCTAGGCAACCATTGATAGTGATGAAATGTCAGTGGCTGGTGCAGTTGATTTGAGAGCAGGGACTTGGGCTGAAAGTGAAATGAATATTTCATTCAAGTCACAAAGAGACCAATGAAGAGTCCTGATTTCACGGCCAGCGGTTTTATAAGTTAGCTTAAGAGGAGGAAATAAATGCAGATGACTACATTTGTTCTCAGTCTCTCTCTCTCTCTCGCTCTCTCTTTCTCTCTCGCTCTCACTCCCTCTCACTTTCTCTCTCTTTCTCTCTCTCTCTCTCTCTCTGCAAATGGGTTCAGAAAAAATAGTAATAGTAGGCCATAATTCAATATAGCAGAGTTCCCATGGGATCCCCTTGTCTTTCTTTTGTTCTAGTGGCACTGAACTGAGCCCCGAAATATCAAACAGAGAAACTTTTTCTAAGTGTGTTGGTGTCTGTGGGTGTGAGTCATGGGGATTTAAGTAGTATTTGTGATGCTTAATTCATTTTGACACTTGGAAATGTTAAATCCTTGGGGGTTCTGCACACAGTCATGCCTAAGTAGGTTAAATAGAACAGAAGCTACTGGGATCAATTTCAGTGTTTTTTTTTTTTTTTTTTGCAAGCTGACAAAAAATAAAAATAAAATAAAATACTGGCCATCCTATTTTTGAACCATATCAACAGACACATTATAAGAATATTTAGAGGAATGGTTTACGGGGGATGTCAAATATATTTGAGACTTGAGCATTTTATGGACTCCTACAAGGCACGGTAATCTTATATCGAAAGAACCAGGCAAGATTAGTGCTTCTAAACCTTGAAGACAGCCACAGATATGTCTCTGGATAATTTGGCTTAATTAATTTCTTATGTCAGCGTGATTTGTCCGATGCTGAAGAATGCCCGAGAGCAGTTTTGATTTAGTGTACACAAGGATAAATTGTGTCATTACAGCAGCAATACAAGCTACAAGCACATCAGAGCCACAACAAAAAGTTAAGAGAATAAAGTGCATAAAGTGTAGCTGCAATATTGTGGATAAGTCAGAGACCAGCCTTCATTTATTTATCGTATTGTATGTTGTCCTTAGACCTTTCTAAAGCAGGGCAGATATATTGTAAAGTATGATTTGAGGCCCAATTTAAATTAATTCAAAATTAATTTAAAGGTGCCATAGAATTCATTTATTCAGTACTTCTGATGTCTACATAGACATAGGGTCATAGGGTTATGACTTCTTTGGAGTATAAAATGCCCAGATGTGGTTTAATACGCCCATTTACAGCCTTTGTCCTTTTTGGTCTTAGAATGAAACAAGCTGTTTTCCCTGTTTTGGTGAGCTCATGAATAATTAAATGAGCTCTGCTCTGCTTGGCTGATTTGCAGTGAAATGCCACAATGATCACACAGAAGCAGCAGGGAAATAAAATGAACCTCTGAGTAAATAAGCTATGTCTTCATATTGTTTAGTTAGTGGTGTTAGTTAGTCCCATCTGCTAATAGCTAATGTTACCTATCCCAGCTACTTGCTGATCTGCTTTAAATCACACAGCATGGCTGCTACTTATAGGTTGCTGTTGGGGTTGTGATGCTAATAAAGGTAGAGCTGCTCCTCTCTTCAGTCTCTTCAGTGTTAAACATTGAGCAAAATTGTTATATTGTCCAAGATTTGAGAAGCTGTTCGGGGTTAAATGTGTGGAGCAAAATAACAACTTTGAATTAAAGCCCAGGATGCTGAAGAATTGGGAGGTAAAGTTTGGTTTCCTATTCAACTAATTGTTTCGCAGATTTTCTGTTCCTCCTTAAATGACGGAACCTGTACAAGCTGTAGCATTTAAGGTAGAATGGAACATTCAGTAAAGAAGCTCTCAAATACGAAGCCAATTTAAGCCTTGTTTAAACATGAACATCAACACATTCAGCTCCTTGAGCTATAACATGATACATCATTTTGATGGCATAAATACTAATGAGTTGAGACTGTTACATAACAGTTTAAGATTTTGGAATTGGCCTGTTTTAACCATTCGCTTTTATAAACGTAGGATTTGTATTTGAAGAAGGAATAACAGTGTTTGAAGTTCACAGTATGTCCGTTCTACATACCAAACTATCCTTAATCAACTATGTCAATGCAAAGACACTTTCCCGTTCTATGGCACCTTTAGTGCAAGACCATATCCACCCAGTTCTTCTTTATTAGACAAATATGATTAGGCTGTAATACAGTGTAGACCGTGGCTCTTTTCAGTCTCTACTATCTTTAAAAAATGGTCTTTCCCCTCAGAGTAGTTGGCCATGATTTAATGGGATGTGATTAGTGGCAGCTGAATCTGTGGCCTTGGTAGCCTGCACACAGCATTTGTTTGTGTGTGTGTGTGCGTGTGTGCAGGACAGGCGTGGGGTTGTTCATGCATCCGTATTTTAATTGTATTCTGAAGTGCAGGATTTGATATAAATAGCTCTGTTGTGTATGCACATCTATGATGGATGCAAAGGTCAAGCTTGCTCTCAGCCTGCAGAATAGCTGCACTGAATGACATTTGTACATCCAACCTATCGGAACAGTAGATCACTCATGCAACATTCCATCTGTATGGAAACACATATCAACTTGTAGTGGATGTAAAGGCTAAACGTATACTTGCCCAGGGCAAAGTACAGTCAAATCTAGTATTGTCCTTGCCTACTAAAAAAGGTTCATTGTATGATGTGATTTAACATTGAAATAGTTCATGATACACAATAATTATCATAATTTATCAATATTTAGTTTGCTAATAAGTTGAAACAGCTATACTACAAATGCAAATGTTTTGATCTAGGCCGCCTACATTGAGGCCAAATCAAAAGTCCCCATGGGCCAACTCTGGCCAGAAAGTCGAAACCCCAACCCCTACCCCCAGAGTTGGCTCATGGGGACTTCTGTAATCTAATAATAAATATACCATGTAATCTTATAATAAATACATGACATGTCATATAAAACTCAATTTAAATTCCATCTACCATGTTTATTTGTATATTGGTTTATCTTTTAACACTGCACTTCCCCTTAAGTGAATTTTTTTAATGGATTGTTATTCAACACAACATGAAAGGAACAGAAGGAAAAATTAATCAAATAATTGGTAAAAAAAACTTAATTCATCATTAACACAATGGCATAATTCCAATCATAACATCCAATGACTATCGCTATTCTGTTTTTTGATTTACTCTACAGTTGACATGTCCAAGCAGCACCATAAATTTGTGCTTTTAATGCCAAATGTAACAAAGTTGGACACACTTTACAAAACATTAAAATCCCCTTTGAACTAATGAATAACTGTGCTACTTATACATTAAATATGAGCAACAAATTTGTTACCATGCTAAGATGCTCTTGATTCATCAGTACAAACACAACGAGGGGTGGGGGGGCGGAGGTGACACATCGCACTCGCTTTTTGGCATGAAATGAGTTGTAGAGTAGCAGGATGGTTGCCAAGTATAGAGGTTACATTACTGATAATATTTCCCATTAAATCTCTAAGCATTCATCCAATCCTACAATACTAAATTATTATCAGTTAAAACAGTGCAGGACTGTCTTTAATCATTATTCACTCACCCATGCAAGGTGCATCACAATTTGTAGCAATATAATCACAATGCTAATATTTGTTTTCAGGGTCATGCTGTCCTATTTAGGCTAAACTGCCACGCTAAACGTGTTTTGCTGTTTAAAAAATCCCATTTAATCTATATTTAAGCTCAATCTGGGTCTGAGAAACTGGCCTTTCCCAATTCTTTGCATGACATCTACTTGAAAAATGAAACATGAAATATTTCGGCCCCGTCAAAATATTTCAAAAAAGTCTGGTATGTTTTGGATTGTGAAGAAGATGCTGGTGCTGAGACGGGGAGTGTGTTTACTCCAGAGGGAGGAAGGAGATGCGAGAGCGGCGCGGAGACTGCCCACCGGCAACCGCCGCAGACCCAATGCTTAGTCAACGTTAAAAATGCCATTTTGAGAATGACAAACTGGCATAAACATGTCAAAGAGGGCATCTATCAGAGCGGTGAAGGATGGGCTTCTTTTTTTGCTGAGGGACCGAAGTAATTATGCTCAGTCTGTGGGCAGGAAAGGAGCAAGAGGGGGATATACTGCTTCATCATTAGGCTGTGAGCACTGGAGTATGAAAATACAAGCCAATAATGCAAAGTAGGGGAACGAGGACCCTGCTGTTACGGGAATGGTTTGAGGGGAAATCTAATTCACTTTGTTTAATGTAATTTACTTACTTCTTCATTTTTCTACTTATCAATCATGTATTTCTGTAGTAGCTACAAGGCAGAAGTAGCTAACCAGTAATGGAAGCTAAAACCGCACCAATTAGCACAGTGCAGACTGCATGCCTCAGTCGTCACATGATAAGTTGCTAAGTAGTTCCTAAATAGACTTGTTTGTGCTAATTGGTGCTGTAAAATCGTCTATTGCTTGTTAGCTACATTCGCTTCGTAGCTCCAATACAGAACTAAAGAAGCTAAACATGTCTTGAGAGAGACAGCGGGAAAGAAAGAGGGATGAGGGGAGAGTAAGATACAAAGAGAGAGAGAGAGAGAGAGAGAGAGAGAGAGAGATGGAGAGTAAGATACCAAGAGAAAGAGTGAGAGAGATAAAGAGAAAGAGAGAGTGAGAGAGATAGAGAAGGATAGAGAGAGGGTGAGTGATAAGAAAAGAGGGTAAGAGAGAAAGAGAATGAAAATGACAGAGAAAGAAAGATAGGTAGAGTGTGATACAGAGAGAGAGGAGAAAGGGGAGTGTGGGAGATAGGGAAAGCGAGAGACAGAATGGACAGAGAGAGAAAGAAAGATAAAGACAGAGAGAGAGAGAAAGAGTGAGAGAGTGAGAGAGATAAAGAGAAACAGAGAGTGAGAGTGAGAGAGTGAGAGAGAGAAACAGAGAGAGAGACAGAGAGATAAAGAAAGAGAGAAAGAGTGAGAGAGATCAAGAGAGCGAGAGAGAGAGAGAGAGAGGCTTCACAATGGAGCCTCTCATCGTCCCCCAATGAGTCAATCCTCTTGTGTAATTGTGTTCTCAGTATTTGATGCACAGTCATACTCTTGTGCTTTAACGGTTGGTGGTTGTCAAAATGATTTCACTGTTCACTTCTGGGTTAAAGTGACAGTGAACGAGTACATTTCAGAATGACTTTAACCGACTGTAGACACCAAATAGAGGCAGTGTGTCTTCCCCTCGCTGCTTCCCTTTCACTTGATTAACTCCAAGCCCCGCCCACTCATATCAGCCCAGTTTAGATTTCCCTAATACACATCTGGCCCCTCCCACTTCCAGTGTCTGAGGCCGTTGATGTGAGTCTGCAGTGTTTAGTGGAGTGCTGATTGGAGGGGAGCGTGGGTGGGGGTTTAGCAGCACTGCATTAAAGAGACTCTTCAGATATCAAATTTCCAGAATTTTCCCCTCATCTCGAACGTAGTCACTGACACCAGCTCCGTCAGTTCTGAACTGGAGCTACAAGGCTAATGAAGGTAATCAGGCTCATGCAAACTACATGCATATCCCTTGTTTATCCCTTTTTTAGAGAAACCGAAGAATGGAGTTGCAACCCAATTTGGTGGTTCCTCGGTTAAACTATGCATTATTTTCTTCAGTAATGCTGATGAAATATATGTGTATGATGGAAATGTGTATGATGAAGATGGTTACTCTTACTTGCTGTAACATGTTTATCACTGAAAATCAGAAAGTCATATATATATATATATATATATATATATATATATATATATATATATATATATATATATACACACATATATATATT
>CM067496.1:3775812-3787938 GCA_034552555.1 Semaprochilodus insignis | reverse complement strand
ATATATATATATATATATATATATATATATACTCAAATATATATATTGACATATACTCAAATATAAGTATTTTCAGCCTGGTGCTGTTCAGTGGTGCTGTTCAGTAACATGTACTTGTCTTGTTTGAGTAAAACCAGCTAATTTAAGTTTGCAGAGCACATTGTTCATGAATATTTATGAATTCTACCTCCTCCCAGGCCTGCGTGGTACTGTGCATGGCCAGGCCATGTGCTTTTGTTTGTTTTCTTTTCCAGCTCTGCACTGGCTCCAATCCTTCCTCCATTTCACACACTTAGACTCATTAAGACACCCATATAAGCCCCTTTGTAAAGCCTGTTCGCTGGCTTTGCAAAGTCTGCTGCTTCCACTGAGTACTAGGCCATGTTTGGTGTTTTCCTGTTTTGACTCTTGCCTTGTCTTCCTGGATTTTCGAATACGGATCTGCCTCTTGTTTTGCCTGCCTGTGTTCTGATCCCTGCCTGTTCTGTGGACTATGAGTGTTGGACTGCCTTGAAAAGCCTACTTGCACTTGCAGCAGGCGGGGATTGGGTAGGTAAGGCCTTAACCGCTCCCCTTCTTATCCTCATTGCTCACTGGCAGCTCAACACTCAGTCACAACATTTCATGCAGAGGCCATATTGACATGTTTTTGGTGATCGGCTCACCCACAGATTTCACTTGACCGCATGAAAAGCTATGTGTAAACACTCGTTGTGTTCAGATAATGATAGGACCTCTCAACTCACATAAGGAGGGGGGCAGAGCTGGATTTTGTTCCAAGCTTGTTGATTCCTATCACAACAGTATACATGTAAAACAGAAACAGCAGATGTATGTTTTTTATGCAGGCAAAAGAAGAATTGGATCTAGTCTGGCCACTCTGGGGACGAAGTGTGAATGCAATCCAGCCAAAGTGTTTCCAGACATGAAACATGTTAATGCCATTTGTGAAGTGTAATGAAATCGGCTCTTGCGATTAATAAACAGGACCCTAATTTGGTCACTACCTTTAAAACCACTGATTGGTAAGTATTGGTTACTGCAACCATAGACCAGTAAATTAAGGAAACGTAGGAAATCGCACCAATTTTTCAATATTCAAAATGCATAATTCAGTGGTTGAAATGTTTGATTGTAGACAAATGTACTGACTTCTTTACAATGATGGTGAATGAACTTATGGGTCATAATGTCTATTACACAAACATAGCCATTTTATTTTTTCAAAATCATAAACTAAAACTCTAAATTTGATCTAAAACCACCAGTAAACCCACATGTGACTTCTGAGTGTTTGCCTGTGGTGGTAAATCTGAAAAAGTATGTTTTTTATTTTCATTTTCGGGGCTGTTTTGTATCACAGAGGTTTGCATGTACCTCGAAATATGGTTTAAGGCAAAACCGACATAAATCAGTATCTCAGGTAACAGGCAGTGTTAACTTTCTGTGAAATAGCTTTCACAGCTAAGTTTAAGCTTTCATTATCTATTAACTACATCATTTGCTTGAATTATCACTATAAGGAGTGGAGTCATGCAGTCATGGTGGTAGACTTGAGTAGGACACAGTCTCTGAGAGAGTTAGAGTGTGTAAAAGATGAAGAAAGTGTGTAGTGGAAAGTGAAAGGGAGAAGATGGTAGTAATCACAAGAGAGCGCGAGAGAACAGAGAGAGAGAGCGATGGAGTGTGATGCAGGGCGGGAGTGGTGGAGAGATGGGATAGAGTCATGTCTATAGTCTACACTGTAAGAGAGGAGTGATGTAATATTTAGTAATGGGGGCAGACAGGACAGGCATTTATCTCAGTGGTCAGACAAGTGTTGGGCTGTGTGTGTGTGTGTGTTTGGTTTTGTTCACTTTCAAGAAAAAAAAGTGTTCCCTTGTTCTTGTTGTTACTATGGCAATATATGTATATATCATAATATCAAAATATTAAACCCACCTCTACGCGTAATACAGGTGCACTTTGTACAGACTGTAGTCCATTTGTTTCTCTGCATACTTTGTTACCCCTCTTTCACCCTGTTTATCAGTGGTCAGGACCCCTACAGGACCACCACAGAGCAGGTATTATGTGGGTGGTGGGTCATTCTCATTGCAGTGACACTGATGTGGTGGTGGTGTGTTAGTGTGTGTTGTGCTGGTGTGAGTGGATCAGACACAGCAGTGCTGCTGGAGTGTTTAAACCCCTCAGTGTGACTGCTGGACTGAGAATAGTCCACCAACCAAAACTATCCAGCCGACAGTGTCCTGTGGGCAGCGTCCTGTGACCACTGATGAAGGACTAGAGGATGACCAACACAAACGGTGCAGCAGCAGGTGAGCTATCGTCTCTGACCTTACTATCTCACATTTCTTGATCATTTTTCTACATGAGAGTAAGTTCACACCTTCTCTGGCATAGACCACACTGTTTAATTCACGGTTACAGTTTGTTTGCTGAATTAAACAAAGAAAATTAAACATAAACATAAAATGCGTCCTGTGCAGACCTCATGGCACATTTTATATATTTATTTGCAGTTAAAATGAACCGAAACCTGCCGATCCACTGGTGGTGTTTAAACTTTTGCATGCAGCTGTACATATGACTCCATGTCCTGATGTTATATAAAAACGTGCATGTGGGTGTAAATCCCAGGCTGCGTGCTGAGCTCAGTCCGACGTCTCCAGTTTACCAGTGCCACTCCACCGTCTGCAAGTGAACCTCCAATTTTCCAAATCCTCTTAAACATGTCAGATGTTTTTTTTCCCCCATGCAGACAGTCGACTTAATGCAGCTACATGCATTTCTCAACAGCTATTAGCAATACGTGCAGGCTTGCTGAATACGCTCACACAGTGTTCTTGAAAGGAGCCGGCATGTTCAAATAAACAGCGTTATGAAAGCATTTCAATCATAATCTGTTACTTATTACAGCTATATTCCACACCCACATTGTGCTTCTTCTCCTTACCTTTGAAGACCTTAAACCCCAGGCTTATTACTCAGTTCCTAATCTTAATTCTATTTTTGTCAGTAACTGTTGAGAATTATTCTGTAAATATGATGTAAAACGTGTTATTGAAATGAAGGGTGGATCCCACAGTGGGTCCTTAAGGGTTTAATAGATGAAGAAGAAAAAGAATAGATGCAGAAACACTTTTAAAAGACAAATAATAGTTTATTTAAACTACTCACTGGTCCATTTACTATATAGGAGCACTTTGTAGTTCTACAATTACAGACTTTAGTCCATCTGAGTACTTTGTTATCCCAGTTTTTACCCTGTTCTACAGTGGCCAGGACCCCCACAGGGCCACCACAGAGCAGGTGTTATTTGGGTGTTGGATCATTCTCAACACTGCAGTGACACTGACGTGGTTTTGATGTGTTAGTGTGTGTTGTCCTGGTGTGAGTGGATCAGACACAGCAGTGCTGCTGGAGTGTTTAAACACTGTGTCCACTCACTGTCCACTCTATTAGACACTCCCACCTTGCTGGTCTAATTTATAGATGTAAAGTCTAGGACGATAGCTCATTTGCTGCTGCACAGTGCAGTGTTGGTCGTCCTCTAGTCCTTCATCAGTGGTCACAGGCCGCTGCCCACAGGACACTGTTGGCTGGATAGTTTTGGTTGGTGGACTATTCCCAGTCCAGCAGTGACACCGAGGTGTCTGATCCACTCACACTAACACACCACCACCACAGTCAGTGTCACTGCTGTGTTAAGAATGATCCACCACCCAAATAATACCTGCTCTGTGGAGATCCTGTGCCCTCCTGACCATTGAAGAACAGGGTAAAAGGGGGCTAACAAAGTATGCAGAGAAACAGATGGACTTTAGAAGTCATAAAGAGTGTTTCAGCCTAGACTGCATTTTGAATGTGCCACAACAGAGGGCAGCCATTCAGAGCAGAGCTAATTTGCATATATCATTAAAGGCAACTAACCAAACAACAACAGCCTGTTGTAGAAATTAAATTGAATGATTTTGCCACACAAATGTACAGTATAAAGGGACCTCAGCTGGTTACTAGGGGTTCTGTGGTTACTAGCTCTTCTTTACGCTCCAGTACGCACATTTTAAAGTAGGTCCTTTTTCACAACGTGGCATGCAACACGTCTTCGAATGTCCACAAAGCGGTCACTTCACAGCGTCTGTTCAGAAACCCTGCCTGGGGCAGAGATCGCATTACCAAAGTGGCGGAAATGGCAGTTTGCTGCACCGCATATAACGCTAGCAAACATAATTAGCATGTCAGACATGGCATAATGTTATGTGTGGTCAGACGGGAATGAATAATTTTGCAACACGGGAGCTTTTGAAAATCAAACCTGCAGCCGTCACATCAGCCCCTGTTATTCAGAGCGCATTACCTGCCTGTAATTACAGATTATAAACGTGTAGCATTTGTAACCTTGCTTGTGTTGAGAGGCTGTCTGTGCGGTTTTGTAGTAAAGGCTGTTTTTCTCGTCTGCTGTGGATGTTTATGTATGAAGGACTATTATTTCATTCACTGTGCTCAAACTGAGATGCATAAATGTGCTTTTTTAAAGGGTGATCCAATTGATGTTCCAAAAAGTCAAATTTAATTCAACTATTGAGACTATCGAGTACTATTAGAGTAAGCAAAGTTTTTTTGGAGTGGTTTGAGCATAAAGTGGTTCTTTAAAGAACAAACATACTAACTCAGATTTCTTTACAGTGGTGGTGATAGGAACCAGGGGACGCAATGTCTACAACACAAATATGGCCATTTTATTCGCTATGAAAAAACCACCAGTGAACATGTACCAGTTTTCACATGCATTACTGCTCACAATAAAGTAGTAAGTCTGAAATAATATGTTTTTATTTAGGACTATTTTGCCTCAGAACACCCTGTTTATCTCTCCGCCATGAACCCATTCATAAAACTATGTTTTAGCTCAAAAATCTATTGGAAAACAATGTCAAATCAATGCATCAGGCACCAGCAGTGTATTCATAAGCAGTAACATTCAATGAAGGTGCTTTAAGAGGCATCGAAAACTTTAGACTTCTGCTTCTTATCAGCACCACTGTGAACAATTCTGGCTTGGTAAGTTCCTTTAAAAGTGTGCATTTCCCATCAATGACTTTAACATCTTCAGTTCTTAAGGTGGTTAATAACGGAGTGGTTTAAAAAACAAATTTTCCTTTAATATTTCAGATGTAAGGATTATACAGCAGGTATGCTTTTCCCATTCTGTAAAGAAAACACAAAAGAACTGAAGGACGATTCCACAGTTAAGGTTTAAAAACAACACACTCCACAAAGTTCATGTCATTTCAGTGTTTATTTAGAGAATTTAAAGCTCTGGTGATGGGAAATGTGCATTTACTTTTGGGGTTATTATGAGGTTTTAAAAACATGATGTTTTTTCATTATTGCTCATATTGGGCTGAAAGAGGAAGTGCTACTGTCTTCGTTTTGTTTGAACATAGTTTAGAACGGCTATGAGTCATCAGGAGGTTGTTTTGACCATGATAAAACACTTTCTGTAAAATTTCTATGAATAGATTTCAGGTTGTAAGTATATTAAGGATGATGTTGATTAGAAGTTTGGGAATGTGTCAGTAAGTGTGGAATAGTGTAGTATTAGTGTTCTAGTCAGATTTGGAGATGTTGTTTGGGTTAGGAAGAAAACTTCAGAAAGTTCAAAAAGTTTTTTTTTAAGAAGGCTCATTGAGAAAAAAAACATTTAAACAAAGAATGTCATCTAAGGTAGAATAAAATCTGTTCTACACTGTATTTGGAAATATAGTGCATTTCACTGCCTAGCATAGACAATAATTATAATAATTATTATGTTACAGTAACAAAATGAATTACATCACAATCATTGTTTTATTTCCTTTAATATCTAAAAGTGGAAGGCATTTTCCAAAATGTTTTGATTTTTTGATGAAGTATGAATGATATTCTTTACGATATTTTGTCTTTTAAACTGTTTTAAGGTGCAATGATAATCTCCCTTATCCTTTTTAATGTTATTTTTTCTTTGTGTAAATGACATTCTACACTTTATTTTGTTGTTTAAAATATAAAGTATGAAGTTTCATTAATAATCAACACAACATTTTGTCACTGGCTATTAGGTTCGAATGACATTATCCACAATAATTAGATTTTTTGAAGCTATTTATTTACATTTTGAATGGTGTTCTTCACAATATTGAGTTTGATCTCCCCATCATTTTTAAATTATAATTTTAAGTTTGAATGACACTCTTGTGTTGTAAACTTTTCACTGATAATCTATTTTGTAACTGGTTATTAAGTTTGAATGACATTATCCATGACATTAAACGAAATTGAATGATAATCTCCCATTTGTTTTGTTTTTTTTTTTAATTTATTTATTACTATTTTTTGTATGATTGGTATTATCTACAACATTTTGCTTTTTAAAGTATTTCTGAAAGTTTGAATGCTATTCTTCACAGTATTAGACTACATTTTATGTTTGAACAACTTCCCTATAATTACAATTTTTTAAATTATACTTATTTTAAATAATTTTTAAAAGAACGATATTCTACACAATTTGTTTTTTAAACTACTTTGTTCAGTTTGAATGTTAATGTGCCATATAACTTCTTTTTTATAGCTTTTGTTTAAATGACATTCTCCATAATTTTGTGTTTTTGTACACAGTGTTTTAATTTGAATCACATTCTACACAATATTTTTAAAAACACTTTTTAGAATGATAATCAGAACAATAATTTGTAATTAAGTTTTTTAACTACTTCTTAGTTTAACTGATAATCTCCTGTATGATTTCATATGCATTACATTTCACACAATACTTTGTCAAGTTTGAATTATAATGTTAAGTTTGAATGATAATATCCCATACAATTATACTTTATGTCTACTTTTCCTTTGAAGGACATTCTCTACTATTTTTAACTTTTTCTTTTTTACTATTTAGATATTTCTTAAGTTTGATTGACAGTGTACACAATATTTTGTCTCAAAGAAGGCATTTTCAAAATCACAAAATTGCTATTGCCTCACTCCTGTTATTCGTTCTCTGTCATGTACGAACATAGTCAGTGCGCAGGAATCGTCAGTAGAGCAGGGACACGGTACGGTAAGTGAAAATGCCCCTGGCTTCTGACAGGTTTCTCTGTGTCGGCCCCTGAGTGGCTGCGTGATGGAGCGTGACTCACCAGAGTTACAGAATGACACACTGACTTCCACTGGAGCGGCTAATGGACTGTCGGTGGTCAGGCTGTGAGGGCCATGAGTCAGGAGTCCTGACCTTCTCCGGGTCAGCCGAACTGATCTCAAAACTGTTTTACACTCGGATAATTAGGGCTGACCCCCCTGCAGGTCAGCCAAGCTAATCAGAACTAGGTGTTGCAGTCTGCAGTGGTAGAACATGTACACTAGAATAAAAGTAAAAATAAATTGGCATGATATTAAAAGTGAAACTTCAGTACAGCACAACACTTACACAAAAACTAAAAGTGAAAACATATACTGTACTTCATTTATTTAACTAACCTGTTCGTTCCTCAGGACATATTTCTGAGGAGGTTAGATATGCATAATACATCTGCATGAAAAAGGAGAAAATCAAGTGAAAAAAAACTGGGAACTGGAGCTCCAAAAATGATTACAAGCTACAGAGAAAATGAGAGTCCTAACAACCACCTGGAAGACCTGGTAGACCATTAAAACTGCCCCCGTCAGATAAACAGCGATTAAAGCTTTGAGAGGAAAAAGGGGAAAGGAGAAAATCAAGCTTCACTCTTACTTCGGATCTGAAACATCCCCAAGTGTTTCTGTCCATCCTTCCACTGTGAGAAGACAGTAATGAATCTGCTGAAGGATGTGAATCTGAAAGCTCCTCACTGAGAAAAGGAGAAAAGGATACAGAACAGAGAGAACATTTGAACTTGAACAACAAGATGTAGAATAAGGTTTTATAGCCTGATGAGTCTAAATCTGGAAGTGGGATTATTTGGACTGTGAGAAAAAAGCAGAAAATTCCAATGAAAATTCAATTCATTGGAGGTATGGAGAAATACCCCTGCAGATTTCTTTGGAAACTTGGAAGCCAGTCTTCTAAAAACAGTGAAAGCTGCAACAATAATGGTATGAGTCCACACTGTGTCCACTCACTGTCCACTCTATCAGACACACATCAGATGTTAGCAATAACATTTCCACAATAATAATACACAATAATAATGAAATAATATTTCTAATGTTCAGAAATAACTCAGGAATGTTTATGTTTTGGGGTCTGTTATCCTGACAATTATAAATACGCACATTTTTCTAAATTACTTTAGCCTAATTCCAATGTTCACTATACTGTACAGTGAAATCAACTGTAATCACTGAAAAACAACATTATCTCTAAATTCATAGGTCATCATCTACTGTCACTCTTAATTACACATTAGATTCTACTGTTAGCAGTATGAAAAACCTTGAATTATGGAATTTTGTAAAGCAAATGTTTATTAAAATAATTAATTATCTATTATATGGACTGGTGGCCTGTCTGCGGTGTTTCCTGTCTTCTGTACAATGAGTGCTGGGATACGCCCCTGGCTTGGTCCAGTGCCGCCTGACAACCCAGGAGGATAAGCGGTTTAAATGATCAATTATGTATTACTTTACTGGACATAAAACTTCATTTTAAAGTTAGTGTATGTAGAAATAAATATCTTTCACATGAGGGACTTTCTAGAAGAACCCACATACAGAATCATTTCTGAAATAAATCCATGACCATTCACAGACAGGGTTTGATTTGGTCTTGGAGACGGCAAATGACCTCTCTGGTCAACTGCCATGGTTATCTTTGTTTATGTAGAGATAAAAAAAGTATTAAATTATTAATCTATTGAAAGAGTTCTGTAGAAACACATACCAGTGGAGTGAGGAGGATAGTTTTGGTTGGTGGACTATTCTCAGTTTAAACACTCCAGCGGCACTGCTGTCTGATCCACTCACACCAGCACACACACACTAACACACCACCACCACGTCAGTGTCATTGCAGTGCTGAGAATGATCCTCTGCTCTGTGTCCTGGCCATTGAAGAACAGGGTAATAAAGTATGCATAGGAACAGATGGATTATAGTCTGTTAATTGTTGAACTATAAAGTGCACCTATATGGTAAGTGGAGCTGATAAACTGGAGAATGAGTGTAGATATAAGGATAACATTATAGCTGACCTGTTTATTACAAACATATTTACGTATACATATATGACAGCTATAATGTGTATGTACTAAACATAGATATGTGAGTAGATGGAACCAGTTTCTAACTGTAACTGCCTCTTTCGTGTGTATTTCACTGTATTCATATATATAAGCGCACAAAACACGACTAATATGGCACCTGTCACTCATTTCCCATAGCGTTACAAGAAGCTTCACCTTTCAGAGAGCTCTGAGTCAAAACTAGAGTTCCAGCAAGTTCTTAGTACTTTCATTTTTATCACTGTCTTTAGCTGAGTAACCAACACAATATAAATAAACAGAGAAGTCCTCATCATCAGCAGCGACAGTGCAGCCAGGGGAGGATGAGGTGCGTTTGTAGGGGAAAAGTTTTGTGGAGGTGTTTTTTTCACTCTGTGTGTGTGTGTGTGTGTGTGTGCGTGTGAGGTTTGAGGTTTGTGTGTACGTACGTGTGCACACACGTGCAGTGACGGTGGGTGGATGGTTTTTGAAGAGGGGAAGGGAAGGTGGGGGGAGGGGTACTGTAAGCAATTTTCCGTCCTGAACATTAACAGGTTAATCCCTTTGACCAAATGGAAAGCTCTTTCCTGTCGAGAATTCTGGGACTTGTTAAGCCGCGGGGCCTGCAAGGACCGTGCCAGTGTCGGATCACCGTGGCAACGCTCTCTCCACTCTCTGCCCCCGAGCCACAGCAGCGAACAATCGAGCCAACCTGCTGCTACTCAATCACATGAGCTCATTCAGTTCCGCCCTGCAATCTCATCACACACACACACATGCAGAACAGCCGACATTTAACACTAATGTTGCAAGAAAAACCCGTGCCTACCGTATACAATGCTGTGCAAATGTTATTACTTAAAACTGTGTTTCATGCTTTTATTACAGCTTCCATTCTTTTCAGTCTTAGAAGTTCAGTCTTAGAAGTTGGTTTAGCATTGTTTGCTTCTCACCCTCCATATATCCTCAAACACAGTCAGTGATATTCAGGTCTGGACTCTGGAGTGGTCAGTCCATTGTTCTGAGGACACCTGCAGCTTCTTTGTTTAATGTTTCTGTCTCTGTTTCCCAGTGAGGAACTTCTTGACAGCTACACATCCTTTCAGACCCATACTGTTAAATCGTCTTCTTACAATAGGACAGTCCGAAGCACCTGTGGATCTTTTCAGATCTGAGGTAAGAATGGAGTTTGATGTATCTTTTTTGAGATAGCTTGATGTATGTTGTTTATCTGACAGGGACAGTCTTGATGGTCTGCCAGGTCTTCCAGGTGGTTGTTAGGACTCCCATATGTAAAATGTTTTGTTTAGAAATAACAGTTGTGATGGTATCTCAAAGACGTCTGTGTATTGTGTTGCTGAGATATCTAGCCCTGGCCAGTCCTGTCTTGTAATGCCACTTGGTACCTCAAGGTGATATTGAGTTACACCAGTTCAACATGCCAGAATAAAGAAGAAGTGCCACCCCAACAGTGTATTCTACCCTCTTGTCAATCATGTTGAAGCTACTGCTCCCGGTTGGATCATTTAAGAACAGTCAGCCAGTGGAAGGAGGAATATGTGCAACGATGCTTGAAACTCTTGGCAAGTGACCATTAATCGCATCTGTCGGCAAGAAACCATATTCGACAGCAAACAAAAGAACTGATATAAATAGAAGCTAAATAAGAGTTAACGTTGACACTGGATTCCACCGCTGGAGATACGCTCAGGGAGTAAAGGGTTGAAGTCTGATGCTGAACTTGCAACATTTCTGGTAAGGAGTGCAAAGGGAGGGACTGTGCATTTTCTTGGTTGACCCTTGGTTGCATTTGTTTGGAGTATAAATTTGACAGATTTCATCATCATACAAATCTCTCCTTTAAGAAATAAAAAAAATTGGAACTGCAGCTTTTTTTGCAAGTTTTTCTGACTTCTCTTAAAAATGATATGACGTGTACTTGATTGCTTTTAAACATATTAAAATATTTCAAATATCAAATATCTGAATGACAGTCTCTGACTTTTGCATGGTACTGTATATTTACATTACACTTCTTAATTAATAAATTTTTAACCTTAACATGTCACATCACAAAACGGTTACATAATGTGAAGAGCAGCTGCTGTTTTCACATGAAACAAAATAGAAATATACCTGCATACGTTTCAAGCTCTCACCCTCTCATAGATGTCTTGATTCTGTCTCTAGTATGGTCTTTTACTTCTACAGCAAAGCCTTGTATAATTAACTTGAGTTAGTTAATGGGAAATGTGTAAAATTCCAAATCAGTCATAGACATCTTCATTGTGGAAACAGTATGACTTGGTCATTATGTCAGATAAAAGCACACTGGTCACGCACAGTGTAAAGTTTGTGCTAGTACTGTAATTATAGCAGGAGGACTGATGTTATTATACATGTTAGGTCTCAAAGTTATAGGTATATGCCAAGTCTTCAAGTTGTGAGTAGAGATCAGGTCTCAAAGCTGTGAGTACAGGTCAGTTGCAGATGCATGTTTTGGTCTCAAAATTGTGGGGACAGGTTGAGTCTCAAAGTTGCGGGTACACGTTGAGCTTTATAGTTGCGGGTACAGGTCAGATCTCAAAGTTGCGGGTACATGGTGAGCTTTATAGTTGCGGGTACAGGTCAGATCTCAAAGTTGCGGGTACACGGTGAGCTTTATAGTTGCGGGTACAGGTCAGATCTCAAAGTTGCGGGTACACGGTGAGCTTTATAGTTGCGGGTACAGGTCAGATCTCAAAGTTGCGGGTACATGGTGAGCTTTATAGTTGCGGGTACAGGTCAGATCTCAAAGTTGCGGGTACACGGTGAGCTTTATAGTTGCGGGTACAGGTCAGATCTCAAAGTTGCGGGTACACGGTGAGCTTTATAGTTGCGGGTACAGGTCAGATCTCAAAGTTGC